>JAEQBH010000997.1:0-1214712 GCA_016808115.1 Tetrastigma voinierianum | reverse complement strand
AAAGCCCACCGGGGCAAAGTAAGTCTCATAACTTCCTACGTACCCAAAGCAAAGAACTTTTGCTCCATTGCCTACTTCGTAGATCAACTTCGCCTTCTTCATTGCCTACTCCAGCCTCCCGTACATTTGTACAAATGTGAGATCCACATCCGCATCTAATACCCGGTGAACTAGAAGGAGAAAAATTAATATGTATAACATAAATACCGAAGAACTAGTCTCACCGCCTCTTTCTTCTTCTTAGATCCTCCAACATAGTTTGCGCTTTCTTCCAATGACCAAAGTTCACTGCAGAAAAAGAAACAAACAATTCTCCTTTCGGGGCTTTAGCCTCGGGGTTCGTGCCTGCCTGGCTCGGGCCGAGCATCGACTTTCCTTGCCCTCGCCTCTTTGCCCTTGCCCTTGTTCTTGCCTTTTCCCATTTCAACCATCGAACATGGCCAGTTTCGATTTTAACATAGCCACGGGCTTTTTTAAGCATCGTATGCTCGTGAGATAGATTTGTCCATTTCATTCATGTTATAGTTCATGACAAACCGCCATAACTACCGAAGTGAATCTCAGATCAAATCGCTTGCCAACTCTTGGCTCAATGGAAATCCAAGCCTCATCAAGGTGCTCAATATAGCCTTTCATTTTAGAACATGAGCACTAACCGGGCACCTACCATTCATAAGAATGCAAAGGCTCCTCGTAGTCTCATACGCTTTCGCCTTGCTTATTGTTGAATATTTCCTTAAGATCAAGATCATATCATAAGCTTCCATATTTTCCGCATCCTTCCGAAGTTCGTAACTCATGGTAGCTAGCATCAAGCATGCAACATCAATAGTCACATGGCTTCTCATGCATTCTTTTCAAATTCTGTGATACATTATCAATGGTTCTTCACGGAGAGGTTCATCCAGACATAAAGCTTCCTTTCTTGTTTGAGTACAATTCTCACCCTCGAAACCGCTCAAGGGAAGTTAGTCCCATTAAGTTTATCCTTCTCAAGGACTCGATCGCGCTGACATAGTAGAATTGTTGTTAAGTATTGTCGGGCCATCTACAATGAATGCAAAGTTCGATAAGTATTTCGATTATGAAAAATTCTCACTAAATTAACAACCCTCAAGAATAATCATATTAATCTAGTGAGCTAAGATCCATATTTTACTCAACTCAAGCTCGCCTCGTGAATGACACTTTAAAATTGCTATTTAGGTAGGTAACTCTTACCACCAAGACCTCATGCAACTCTGGGGATATTTACGGGATTTCGACATCATATGTCCCGGCATGTTTAAATCCCATCTAATGCCATTAGGCCCAAAACCGTTTTGATAACCTAATAAAGTTAAACCATTTTTAAACATATGGGTAGCACCATTACTCATCTTGTCTCACTAATGTAACCTCATGTACTTCTACTTTGGTAGAACCCACATTAAGGTGATAAAAGGTTTGACAAGTGTTTAAATATGGATGGCATGTTAACTTTAAATTTTATGTGAGGGATCTGATTGATTTTAATTCTCAATTAATAGATCTCATCATACATCTAGTATCACATACTACTAATGTAACATCATACATAGCATCTCATACATGCATATAATAAACGTGTCACAAGATGGCCTTAATCTGTAGAGTGATTCCATAAGCCAATATGAAGATCAACAGCCATTCCTAGGTAGTAATAAGCGCCCATGACGCCGATTTCCTCTCACCACCAACTTGCGATAGACACCTAGCCTCCTCCATCATCATGGTCGATCGCATGATTCTTTCAAATGGTTTCAGATTGTCTCTTGTTTTATTACAACAATTAAATAAATACTACTAATAGTAAAATAAAGTTACGTAAATAAACAAAACGGCATGCAAGCCGTATTTAAATAATTACAACCCTTTAAAAACAATAATAATAACCTACCAAACACATTTGTCTAAAAGGCCATACTCCGTGCAACTATGTGAAGTAAACATAACATGCAAAATATATCAAGTTATCATATAGCATAAACAATTTGCATTAAAAGAAATAAATTATAATAGCGTGTTTAAAACCAATTAAATTCATAAGGCGCCACGCAGAAATGCTACGACTGCCTCTTTCGTAAACATTAGAGTTTCACTCTAAAATTAAATTTTTATTGATTTCATCAATAAATTTTTGAATAAGCTAAAAGCCATCAAAATCACATTAAAACAACATATTATGTAATCTAATTACACATAGGGCTTATTTTCGCACCACCATAAACAATCATTGATAAATCAGAATTGATATATGAATTCAGTCCATGTATTAATCTGATTAAGACGCCAGAATCATATAACATGCTATTAAACACTTTAATGGCAATATCCCATTCGGATTCTTAATCATATTAACTAATCCTTTAGGTTTCCTCGATTCAATCAATTAATACCTTAACAAAACCTATTATCTATGTCGTCGCACAAACCATAATATCACATATATTCAAAAACGCAAATCATGCCAGAATCATATACATCACATACATACGATCAAACATGGCATTATCGATTTTTATGAAAACACAAGTGGCTCTGATACCACTGTTGGGTTACGGGTAGAATATCCAATCTGGTTGGAACATAAATGCAGCGGAATTTATAATTTTTATCCCTTAACCCACCAAGGATCACATGCGTTTCATAAAAACCGAAGGAAGGGTAAACGAAACTACTCTCTGTAGATCGATTCGCCAAGCCTTCAAAGTTCACGCCTTGGTTTATTCTGGATCTTCAAAGGTGTCGCCTTCGAAAAACGACCACCTCTACAAGTATCCACACACCGAACAACAATGAACGATCTTTCTGAATGCTAGTTCAGGTTCGTATTCTCAAAACGAAATTAGGGTTTCTCTGTTTTTGGTTGTTCCTTCTTTTTAAAAGACGACTACTACAAAAATATATATGTCTCACATATATATCTATATAGTCCGTCAGGTTTTAAAATCAAAAAACGAATTTCCTTATCAGATAAGGAAACAAATTTATTTATATTAAAACTCTTTTAAATAATAACAATTTAAATATGAAATTTCTTTATCAGATAAGGAAACGAATTTATTTATATTAAAACTCTTTTAAATAATAACAATTTAAATACGAATTTCCTTATCAGATAAGGAAACGAATTTATTTATATTAAAACTCTTTTAAATAATAACAATTTAAATACGACTTTATCGATAAGGAAACGAATTTTATATTATTATATATTTAAAACTCCTTTTACGTATTATTTCCTTATCCAATAAGAAAATATAACAAATTAATTATTTGTTATACTTAAATCACGAATTTAAACTTTCTCAAATTAAATTCGAATTTAAATAACAACTATTTGAAAGTATTTGTAATTTAAAATATCTCATCATTTTAAATTACTACAGAGGAAAACCTTTAACCGTTATTATTCGTTTCCAATGTGCGACCTTTGCGCTCATTAAACATCGCGCAGGGCCTAAATCACATTTGATCCTGTAAGTCATAAGTGGCCTTCTAGCAAGACATTATGACTACCCAAGTTAAATGAAAAGCTCATGATCCGAGACAACCTTAATATACTAATGACATAATCCTTTGCCTTCATGATATCTTGATAGAATATAAGGCATGACAAAGTCAACCTTTATATCGCTCTATCTTTGATTACTCAAACCCAATTAGATCGATTCAAACAAATGACATCGATTCCATCAATTCATTCGAGCACGCCATGCATTTCGCCCCAATCGTCGAGGCCCAAAGATATCTCTCTATAATAAGAGGGACAAATTCCATTTTAATCGCCATATCTCACTACATAATTCTTATTATGTTCAAGTAAGAACCTTATAGTAGTCATCCGATTAAAGACAACGTTTGATTATATCAAAAACACAATATTCTTTATGTTGAGAACTATAGCTTACCCTGTAGTCAAAAGATTTAATGACACAACTATTAGAGATTAATTTATGACTTTGATCCATGTATTAATCTCAAGACGGTTCGTCCAATATTTGTTCTCAACAAATAGATATAAATTTGATTTGTATCTCATACACATATTCATCCCATGAATATCAATCAAACTTTATACTATCTAATTCATCATATTCCCATAACAATAACCAATTAGGGACATTTAGAATAATTAATAATATTATTCAAGGACATTATATATAATAAACATGCAAATCATCATAATAATAAATTCTCATAAATAGTCAAAATACCATGTCCATACAATAGGCCTAGAGAACTATTACTAACATAATTAACTAACCCTTTCACCTTCCCCAATCCCTCTATATAAACCCCAACCCCTTTCTTAATTAATTTCATTCCCTTCCCGAAGGTAGAACCTCTCTCTCCAATCCTCCATCCTTCCTAATCCAAGCACGGCCAAGACCTCGCCTGGGAGGGGCCTAGCTTTAGGCCCTGGGTGCGGCCCTCTTCTCGCCCGTCGCCGTGGCCGCCCTCTTGCCAGTGCCGCGCCCTACCAAGGCCGGGGTCTCCGCGCAGACAGGCGCCCCCACTGCAGCCGCCGGCCGGCTTCTCATGCCCCCGTTCCGCCGCTCTTGCCCTTTCAGGTATGATACACCTGCAGGGCCTACCCGCATCTCCTACTCGGGGCTCGTGGCCATCATTCCGAGGGCCCCACCATCAAAGAGGGCCTGGACTTCGGGCCTGGGCGATTCATCCACCCGAGGCCCTGTGTGCCGATTCTCCATCCGCTCAAGGACCGCTGATGACTTCTCCCCGACCGTCATCAGCTTCTATTATCCGCTGCCCATCTTCCATCGCGGGCCCCATTACAGTAATTTGTTTAGACTGGGCAGCACTGTGGAAGTGTACAAATAAGCATATTATGATCTTCCAAATTACCGTCGATCCTAAGCTCGTAGAATTCCAAAAGTTTGTGCATCATTCCTCGAGCCTTACGACCCCACATCGCTTTTCACCCCGGTGGTCATCGAAGTTCCCACCATACTAATATGACATCCGTGTGAGTCACCCATCCCATCGCCATCCACTTCTCCATCGATCGCGGAGGGGACACGGCCATCGAAGACACAGCCTACATTCAACTTCCCCAATTATCCTAGACAACTCCTACCGACTACGTCGCTGCCCCACCTCGCCGCGGAGATGGTTCTGCGGTTATCTCAGAGACGCATAAATGAGATCTATCCTTTTCTGGAGACACCTTCTCCCGAGTATGCTCCCTATCGACCATATTCTGCGGTCCAACCTATTCCAACTTTAAAGATATCAGAGTAGCTGAGACGAGCTATTACGGAGGCTCTATATCGCATATCCGAGGGTTTCGTCTCACCGCTGAGCTTTCATGACTCCTTATTCCACTTTACGATAAGGTCCACCGTAGAACCCGACTCCTCAGGCTAAGTCCATACCTCCTGCTCCCGAGGCTACTATGCTAAAGCGTTAGAGCATAATGGGTTTTCCCTACGAGCCTCTATTAGAGTGCTTCCGAGATCATGCAGGCCATTCTTCATCAGGTCGATAGGTGGCGCCTTCCGCCTCCCGTGCTCAACACCTCCCACCTCAAGACATAGCTGAGGACAAAGCAAGTTGACCATCCTACTGCAGGGATACAGAGGCATTCTAGATCGCACTGTATCCACAGCCCAAATGGGCCACCGCTCCATTACCCATGACCTTCAAATATCCCTCTACACCTCCAATGCCTCCAGCTCCTACAGCGTCAATTGGACCTAGTACATCAACGCCACCACCGCAGCATATCTCCATATCCACTCGGGATTTTCTCACTATTATGGATGCAATTCGCACCTTCTCACCCACGCAAGACTCATGCCGCCCACCGCCAGCCTTTAGCCAAGAGGACGCATACTACTAACGAGACCATCGCACGAACCACACCATCCTTTGCGGCAGACCGTAGTCACCTAGCTCTACCTCCTATCTTTCCATCGGGCACTACCCATACCTCTTCGTATCCTCCAACAAAGAACACCCACCCAAAGACCCTCTACAAATTCATCGGGACATGCTAGCAAAGAGTAGTAGTAGATTCTCCAAATCTTCACGCAGGCTCCCTCCGTCTCGCCCAAGCGCAGTTTTTCTTCCACCTCTAACCTAACCACACACTATGCACATCGTTTCAACAAGCAGTTTGAAAACTGTCTAGCCTCCTAAATCTTGAAAAAGTCTGACCTAGTTTTGTTGACCACCTTTAATATGTTAAGGACCCCCATGAAGAGAAGGCCAATGAGTCTTCTAAAATAAAAAGAAGTGAAAAAGGAAACACAAAAGAAAAAGAAAAGAAAAAAAGAAAAAAAAAGAAAATCGGCAACGTCATTAAACCCGACCACTCATCTAAGGGTATACGACGAAAGTCTTTAAAGTTTCTGCCCTAAGCCAATCGGGTCAGGAGCCATCGACTTAAGGTCACTCACACGAGTGCAACAGAGAGCGTAGCAAGCTCGCAGTGTGCCGGAGTTTCTCGAAATCAGCCTAAGTCCCAGGGTGAAACTTCTCAAGAGTTAGTGGTTGAAAATCCCGCACCTGATGCCCTAAGCCTTAAGTGTCTGTGGAGTCACCTGCGGGATCCTCGCTACATGGACTCGTGAAGCTCCATTCTCAACATTGCACCCTCAACACAAATGAAATTGTGAATAACAATGGATTCTGGATCTATTTGAAGCCTAAGAAGTGTGCTGAGAAGTTGTGCAAATAGTCAAGGTCGGGGGAGAGCTGCAGCCTGACTTTTCTGCGTTGAAACTAATCATATAAACACTTAGATTTCGTGGAAGTTTTAGGCTGATTCTTTAGAGAAGGAAACTCTTTATGCCGACCTCGTATGGCATTCACTCTCTCAAGATGGCGCTTATTGGCAGGCTTCGCGATTCTCATCTCTGGTCAGCATTACTCATCCACATACCTTTTTTGAAATACCATTTTTCGAGAACACAATTTTGGCCATTGCCTGGTTGCCTTTCTTTCTTTCATTGCTAAGGGACCAAAGAATGCCTGCTGGGGGGAAATTATAATGTGCGCCCAAACAAGGTGCCTTTGAACCCTGTTTATTGGAGGTTTTGAGCATTTTTTGTGTACTAATCAACTTAATTAACCCAATTTGCACATTAAGGTCCTGGCTATACTACTGATCGCATTTTGTGACTATTATCAGAAGTTTCGCAGTTAAATCCTCGCTAAATTATCGAAGTCAACTCAAGCACTAAGAACCCTTGAAGCTGAACTCGCTTTGCAGACGTAAAACCGTAGGAGAGGAGCAAAATAAGAAAATGGGCACTGCAAATTTTGCATGGTTACAAAAATTAATCGTAGCCAGAGCAATTTCAAACCTACTGCTTTTTACCCGATCGGTCCCTCGTCGACCATTTTTCAGAATCCTTTCCTAAAAATACCCTTCATGTACAAGGGCATTCCATGGCTGGGTAATTTTGCTTTATTCGGGGGGGCTATATAAGCCCATTCGTACTCCACACTCAGAAAGACATCTTCTTCTTATCTCCGTATTTACAAAGCACCAAGGAGTTTTCCCGCCATTTTCTTTTCTCTCATTTCTCCCACTTTCGGGCCGCCTAACACCCCTTGTATGACAACTCGTGATGGTTGGCTAAACCCCCTTTATCCTTGAAGAGAAGGTCTACTAGGCTTTGAATCTGAGGTAAACTGTTGGTTCTCATGTTTTTAAAGCAAGCATTTATTGTCATTTATGTTTCTATCTCTGACTCTAGGTTTAAAACTGTAAGACCCGAGAAATTCCAATTTCTGGAATAAGGGCAAATTGCACTTTGATTACAAAAATTGTAATTACTGCTAAACTGCATCAATTCTCCGATCCTGATGACCTAAACGGATTGCACCGTTGGAATCGTCTCGCGAAATCTAGCTAGTACGTAAAATTTCATAATTTTCTGAGACAGTCAGAGTCGACACGTTTTTCGAGGCATCGCGTTTCGGGTGCCGTAAATCGATTTTCGGTGCAACGAAAGTCACATATAACATGTGTAATCATGTACCATGCTCTGTATGCAGCAGGTAAATGATGAAAATGGACGGTCGAGGTAGTGCCGAATATCAAATTTGAGAAAAAGTGACATCATTTGGAATGTTAATGAGCTAGATGCCAAATTAGAGAATAAGGCTTCATCTCTCCCATTTTAAACAAGCCAAAACGTGACTTTCAAACCGCCGAGATGCAAGAGGCGTGAGGACTAAATGGCGATTCTAGAGAGAGAGTCTCCACTTCTCTAGAAATACACGCCACCGACCATTGGATTTCGACTTTGTTGTATAAGGGAAGGGAACGCTCTACGCTGAGCATACGCTGCGGACCCCGGGTTTGCGAGTTTTTGACAACTCCAAGAGGTAGGATTTTCTCCCTACTTGTGTTTTATTCCCATTTTTAAGGGTTTTTCGATGTTTCGGTTAATTTGAGGTCGTGAGGTCGTTTGATTCTGGCCCCAAACACACCCGACCGTGGGAATTGGATTTTTGGTCAGCCGTGACTGCCCAGAACTGAAGTGGGCTGTTTGTGTGGAATTTGGCATTAAAATGCATGCTTGAGATGATAAAGGCCTGAATGGGCGCTTGATCGGGCCCTAAAACACGGGACCTAAGTGTTAGAATTTTCGGAGGCGACTCGGGGCAATCTAGACACCGTTACGGACTGTTATGGGTCTTTTGTGATAATTTATTCAATAAATTATGCTTTGCGTTTATGAGACCGTAATGGTAAGGGAATTCGTTCCAAAAAAGTGAAACCGAGATTTGGGACAAGTGGGCTGCCCGTGGGACAAACCCATCGGTTTCCGGACTCAAAATACCCCGGTCAGAGATTCAGCTACAATGTCCATGTGTTTTGGTATGGATCGGGCCTGAATGGTCATGATTGCGGGTTCACAAGCAAAAACCGTTGATTTGTGATTTTTCTGTGAATATTAACCGAGGGTTTCAATTATTCCAAATGTTGTTCTAAGAATATATTCGTGAAAATTATGTGTTTGGTTGGCACTGAATCGACTTAGGCTCAACATTAGCCCAAGAGAGCTAATTTTGATGTGTGAAATGATAATTACATAACATGTTTAGTGATTTAATTTTTATGCGAGTGTATTCATGTTTATATATTTGCATGTGAGGCACTGAATTGAACTCGGTACAGTATGGATTCGATATGCACCGGAACATCCTAGGATTATAGGAGTTAGTGCATGAGATAAGTCTAGAGGAAAGTGGTTCGAGGTAGTCTAAAATATTAAATGATCTGAGGGTAGTCCAAACTAAATAATATATCAACCGGCCGAGCTACCATTTGATATTTATTCATCTGAGGGTACTCCACAAATCCAAATAATATATCAACCGGGCTTCTGAGCGGCCTGGGGCTTGATATATATTCATCGGAGGGTAGTTCAAATACCATTATATATCAATCGTCTGAGCTACTTCCAATTGATATATATTCACTCCGAGGGTTGCCCACTAATAAAATGATAATTTCATACGAGGCCAGACGAGTGTGAGAGAGCTCGATGAGGACTCCTGATCTCGAGTTGGTCATGTAGACACCAAGTAGGATCATGCATTTGCTTGAATGTGTGTTTAAATTGAACATAGCACGCACTTAGTGGTGAATAGCCCACTTTAGGGCGATTCTCCCATCGAGCTTTAGCTCACCCTTCCGCCGATCCCCTTACGTGTACATGGAGCGTATGTAGGAGACGGTCATTCCTGTAGGCCGAGCACTGTAAGAAAGCCTAATGTGCCTTGTTGATGCTTACATGTATTAGAACTCCTTAAGTTTAATATATGTATTGTATAAGAGTAGTTTATTAACTCTTAAAACTATTGGATATAGTTCGATATGCATATTGAGTAGCGTGATGGGCCAAGGCCATATCGACTCCGGTTTCGGGGATTGTGCATTCGCATGTATTGTATTCGCAGAGCCCTCGTACAAAGGAGACTCCCGCCTCGATTTTCTAAAGTGGCATCGAAAGTAACCCGACGTCCACTTGTATTCCGCGAGTCGACCGGTAGTCAACCCGACCTCTGCTCAGCGTCACAAATAAGACGAGCTTAGGTATACGAATACCTAGTGGAGCTCCTGCTCAGTATCCATCACCACATGGGTGGTCTGATGTCGAGTTTAGGTACGGATTTCCAGAAAATCACTGACAAAACTAGGACACTACGTGCACGTGTGTTGATGTGTTTTGTGTGATTTGGTGAAGTATTGTGAGATTGATGAAATGTCGCGGTGAACATCCGATGATCGGGTGTGTATACTATGTCATGCTGTGTGTTGGTGTGTTTGACATGTTTTGTAGTGTCGAGAGTTGTGAAATGATGCGTGCTTATGATTAGCACATGAATGTAAAATGAAAGAATAAATTTTATAAATTTATTCGCCTATTAGTGATGAAAGTAATTTTCTAAGTTGAAGAAAATCAGAGAAAAATAAATTTTTAATAAATTTATCGATGAAGATCAAGAAAATGGAAGAAATGTAAATTTTTATAAATTTATTCAGTGAGAAATTTTTTTTTAGTGGAAAACTAGAAAAGAAAATAAAATTTTATAAATTTGTTTGGTTAAAAGGAGGAGAAAATAATTTCTAAGATTTGCCAAATTGAAAAATCAAGGAAATGGGAGAAAATAAATTTTTACAAATTTATTTGAGTATTATGGAAACAGAAAAAAAAATAAAATAAAATAAATGATTTTTGTGATTTTTAGTGATTTTTCCACTTCGAAATAAATGAAAAAAAAAAAAGAAAAGAAGATATAAATTTTTTTGTGCGTAAAAATTAGAATCAAGTTACGCCCAAGTGTGTCGCGGACACACTCTTTGTATCGTGATCGTATACCGCGAGGTCGGGGTTGGGTATTACATACAAATCGCGGTATCATAACCGATGGACAAGGTGGTCGGGCAGCGCCGAGCGCAAAGAGGGCGCGCAGCACTGGGCGCGCGCAAGACGGCGCCAAGTGCAGGCGGGCGTGTTAGAGCGTTGGGTATCGCGCTGGCAAGAAGCCGGGCGTGCGTGGATTTGGGGCGTGGCACGCGACGGCATACGGCAGAGGGCGACAAATGAGTTGCGCGCAGCGCAGCGGGATGAAAGCAGTGCGCAGCGCCGCTGCGGCGTGTGTAAGCGGCGGTGTGTGCGCGGCGCAAAGCGGCGCCGGCGCTAAGTAGCTAGACGCGCGCGCTTATGCGCGCTCGGGCGTACTCGGGCGCTGGTTTGCACAAGCACTGGGTCACCGCGCTTTGGGTTTCGTGAACTTGCCTCGGCCACTCAGTTTGATCTCGATTTTGACTCGCATCGTTCTCGAAATAATTTCGGGGAAAAAAATTTTCTAAAAAAAAAAATTATTAAATTAAAATAAAATCAAATAAAATTTGATAAATTAAAAATAAATTTTCAAAAATAAAATTTTTGAAAATAAAATTTTGTTGAAAAACAATATTTTAAACGCGAAAAGTGATTGCGTATACACTGAGTTATGTGTATGATTAGTGTTCCTGGCCGGGTTATGCCTTAGAGACATCAGATGATTTAACTACCAATTAAAATCGCATCAAGGCGCAGAGTTTCGTAGGGAAATTATATGCATGGTGTAATGCGTATAGGAAAAAAGTGTGAATGCTAAGGTTAGGAATTCGAACTTAAATAGTTTTGGGTACCTAAATGAACAAGAAAGTTTAGAACCTTATTGAAAATGCTCAATTCCAAGTGGTTTAAATTTAAGGCACTTAGGAAATGAACTGGGCCGGGCCAGTGGTCACAAGTTTATTAGTAATTGGCATCTGCATTGCTAGTTAGATCGAAAATGAAAATTACATGAATCGTGGTCGCCATTTGACCAATGTAGATGTCTAGTGTAGAGGGCTACGAGACGCAGAAAGTCCATCTGGGTACGTGTCGCACAACTGCTCGATTAGCGCACTTTTGCCGAGGCCGTAGGTATTATAGCCACTATAGCACAGCTGGTATATAGCGCTAGGATAAGAAGATCCTAAGAACCTACGTAGGTTTGTATGACATCCCTCCGACATTCATGTGGGGAAAGATCCACGGTGGTATACCATAGGTTCATGCAGACGAGAAAGTGTTGGGAGGCTATAGATTACTTCGACGCGACCATTAGACTAGTCGCTGCTCTAGCCGCAGAATGAGGCCCAAATATGGTGGAAATGGGCAAGGACCTCTAGAGACCTTAGAGGAGTCAGAGCATGTGAATTCTCCCTCAGGTTGTGGCGAGAAATAGTACGATATATCGAGGTTGTGAGTTAGAGATCTCGGGACTCTACTCAACGGACTGAGGATTATGACATGTCGAGTTCGAGGTCATCCCGAGGATGGATCGCCGGAGCAGCTTACTGTATTCAAGTATCGACAAGGAGGATTATCGCCTACACGCAGCAGATTCGTGGTATTTCAAGGGGGACAAGCATGACATTTCGCCCCTTAAAATATAATGAGTCCAAGTGTCGTGACGCTAATGCGGTTGGCTCGCAAGTCTTACTTCCTAAGAGGACGAGGTGAGACTGCACTAGATCTACCTCGAGTAGTTTTAGCTTGTGGATATTTTTCTAGAGGAGCTACCCGACTACCTCATAGGGACGTAGACTTCTGGTGATATTGAGTTACACTCCCCTCGAGATATTTCACCCATCTCTATGACTCCGCACAGATGGGCACCTGCCGAAATGTTAGTGGGACCTCAGTCCAACTACAAGGGCTATCGACAAGGATTATTAGACCGAAAGCACTTCATCATGGGGCGCTTCTGGGCTCTAGTCAAGGGAAGAAGATGGGCAAGACCCTTCGACCGTGCATTGACTACATAGTCGAATTGTGGTTACTTATTCACCTGCACCCATTACCAAGGATTGACAATTTATTTGATCGGGCCGAGAGGGAGTGCTAGCTCACTTCCAAGATAGGCCCCACTGCTACCATCGTACCTGAGGGTTAGGGAAATGGATATCCCTAAGACAAATAAGTATAGGACGTTGTTATGGGCACTTTGTGTTTACGATGATGCCTTTGATCGACAGAGTGCCACAAAGAAGATTCATGGATCTCACGTGATGTGTGAGTTCCAACCTTATCTAGATCAGCCATCGTAGCCTTTCGGATGACATTTTTGATCTACCCTACCGAGTGGGAGCATGAGTATCACTCTTGGAGGATTGTTTTGCGCTTGTTAAGAGACCATCAGCTTGTACGGCTAAGTTCGCAA
Source organism: Tetrastigma voinierianum (assembly GCA_016808115.1). Taxonomy (NCBI): domain Eukaryota; kingdom Viridiplantae; phylum Streptophyta; class Magnoliopsida; order Vitales; family Vitaceae; genus Tetrastigma; species Tetrastigma voinierianum. Next base: position 1,201,443 of record JAEQBH010000997.1, on the reverse strand, counting down.
GTAGTTCGACTTCATCGAGGTGAGATTTTTAGGGACACGTGGTGTCAACACTTAAGTGTCGCCGACCTATAAGGTTGAGACGTTGATGAGTTGGCAGAGGACCGACGCCAATCTTTTGAGATACATAGTTTCGGGATTGGCCGGTATTACAAGAGATTCGAGAATGGCCACAAGTTGTCCATTCTGGGGCGTGATTGTAGATTTCGCCTACTGGGACATGGACTCCATGGTCAGCGATCCCGACCATAGAGAGAGAAATCGAGGATACTTGGAACACTCTGGATACGTGTTGGTAGCGAGAGGGAGGATCGCCTTCTCCCTAGTTCGGGAAGAGGCGTAAGACTTCGTCTGACAATAGTTTCGTGATTCAAAATGATCGAGCATCGCTGACTCCGGATCGGGCCCCTGCAGACAAAGGATCCCGAAGACCTCGACAATGCAAATTCCAAGCAACGTAGAACACGATAGCATACACGCGTTCCTCCACACCCTAGTACTCCGGGTCGAGGAACCAGCTTCGCTTTGGTGTTATACAAGCACTTCCAACACATTACAGCCGTAGAGCCGTAGTGTGGTCGAAGTCGTGACGAATTACGCAAATCAAGCGTGCTGACCAGTGGTGGCAGACCCATTGGTCGCTGATGTCAGGTTTGACATGGATGAAGTTGACAACCATCAGGTTGTCAGTAATTGAGACCCTAACCGGGTTGTCATACTCGACACTGCGATCTCTCGACGGCTTAGAGGTTAAGGCCTTTAGAGAAGCCAAGTATAGATGTTCTCCTGTGGGGTGTAAGGTGAGAGTTGACATGATAGGTCGGGATTATGAGTAAGAGATCTCCAAGATTCTGCTCATGGTGGAACCGGATCAAGTTGTGACAAGATGACATTACGTTATGTGCACCCGTGAACATCGCGTCGAGTATGGTGTGTGGGTGCACCCAGATGGTCATTCACCACTCGTGAGTGTGGGTTGAGTTTGTCTTGGGGATCGCGGGTCCCATGAAGACTCATGGTTGAATCAGGAAATGTAAGAGGCCCAAGTGTGTCGAAGAGTTGTGTTGCTCGAGATGAAAACACTTAGACAAGGTTATCACGTTGCACTTGGGAGTTGAAGGATGAGTCTGGGGTGACTCGAGGTTTGAATACCCCTTTGGAAATTTCCTTATCGATGTCATTGAAATGGGCAAGGGCTCGTAAATGGATGATACGCATGGCATGGATCGGGTGCTGATACCCATTGATTGTCGGGTTGATTGTGACCTCGGGAGGTTAGCTACACACCAAGCAAGGGTTGCGGTAGGGTTACGTGTGTATGGATTACATACGGGTGTTAGAGGGCATGTTGCGAACATGTGTCCTGGATCATAAGGGTAGAGGATTAATTACCCTTAGTGGAATTCGCCTACAACAATAGTTATCAGGCGAGTATACGAATGGCACCATATGAGGCATTGTATGGGAGGCCATGTAGGCCACCTATCCCTTCTTGTTTAGGGATGAAGGTACGTGGTTTAGTCGTTTAGCATTTAAATGACTAGTTTACATGCATGATAGAGTGCGCTACATATGCATGTGTGCGTGATTGTGGATCGTCCTGAATTTCGGGACGAAATTCTTTAAGGAAGGGAGAATGTAAGACCCGAGAAATTCCAATTCTCTCGAATATGCAAACAGAATTTTAATATAAAATTGTAATTACTGCTAAAAACTGTACTAATTCTCTGATCTTGATGACGAAACTCGATTGCACCATGTAATCAGTTCTCGAAATTCCAAATTTGGGCAGTACATAAAATTTCATAATTTTCTCGGCATGCCAGCTTGGCATCGCTGAGGCATCAAGCCGGTGTCAGAATCGGTTTTCGATGCGACGAAATCCACATATAACATGTACTCATGTACCATAAGTGGTATGAGTAGAGAAATGATGAAAATGGACGGCCGAGGTAGTGCCGAATATCAAATCTGAGAAAAAGGGACATAAATGTCATTTTTTGGAATATTAATGAGCTAGATTCCAAATTAGAGAATAGTGCTTCATCTCTCCCATTTTAAACAAGCCAAAAACGTGACTCTCAAACCAAAGCTGGAGATGCAAAGAGGGCGTGGAGGGACAAAAATGGTGATTCTGTAGAGAGAGTCTCTCGACTTCTCTCTAGAACACGCGATCGGACCGCTGATTTCACTGAGCAAGAAGGAATCGTCTCTACTGAGCAGTTACGCGTGGACCCCGGGTTTGCGAGTTTTTGACAACTCCAAGAGGTAGGATTTTCTCCCTACTTGTGTTTTATTCCCATTTTTAAGGGTTTTTCGATGTTTCGGTTAGTTTGAGGCCGTAAGGGGTCATTTGATCGGTCCCAAAACATGGGACCGAATCAGGAATTTTCTTGGGATTTTTGTCAAGCCGTGACTCCGCCTTAACCGAAGTGGGCTGTTTGTGTGGAATTTGGCATTAAAATGCATGCTTGAGATGATAAAGGCCGAACGTCGCTTGATCGCCCTAAAACACGGGACCGAAGTGTTAGAATTTTCGGGAGGCGATTCGGGGCGTAATCTGTATTAATCGTTACGGATCTATGGGTCTTTTTTGGATAATTTATTTAATAAATTATGTGCTTGGTGTTTATGAGACCTAAGAATGGTAAGGAATTCGCCCAAAAAGTGAAACCGAATGATTGCCGTCGCCTGCGGACAAATTTCCATCGAGCTGGTTTTTGACTGTTAAAATAAATTCCGGTTGGTGAGATTTGGGCCATAAATGTCCATGTGTTTTGGTATGGATCGGGCCGGGAATGGCCGTGGATTGCGGGTTCACAAGGTGAACCGTTGATTTGTGATTTTTAGGGAATATTAACCGAGGGTTTCACTATTCCTGAAATAGTGTTCTAAGAATATATTTTCATGAAATTATGTGTTTGGTTACGTAATTCGACTCGAATTGCTTCGTGTTTGAACATTAGTCAAGAGAGCTAATTTCGATGTTATGGAAACGATAATTACATAACATGCTTTCATAGCTGATGACCTTTATGCTGTATTCATGTTTATATATTTCCGTACGTGAGTAGATCGACCGAACTCGCATACATGCATTTCCATATGCACCGGAACATCCCCCAGATTATGAGTTAGTGCATGAGATAGCCCAGAGGAAAGCGGCTCCTGAGGGTACTAAAATATTAAATGATCTGAGGGTAGTCCAAACTAAATAATATATCAACCGCCTGAGCGCCAAATTCAGATATTTATTCATCTGAGGGTAGTCCATTAAATTAAATAATATATCAACCGCCTAGAGCTACTCGCCTGATATATATTCACTCCAGGGTAGTCCACAAACAATTAATATAGAGTCAATCTGCCTGAGCGTCCAATTGATATATATTCACTCCGAGGGTCGCCCACTAATAAAATGATAATTTCTCATACGAGGCTTAGGCGAGTGTGAGAGAGCTCCGTGAGGACTCCTGGATCCGAGTTTGGTCATGTAGACATTCAAGTAGGATCATGCATTTGCTTGAATGTGTGGTTTAAATCGAACACAGACTGCACTTGTGTGGTGAATAAATTCTAATTTAGTGGCGATTCTCCCATCGAGCTTTGTACCTCACCCCGTCGTGGGATCCCCTTTGACAGGTACATGGAGCGTGCGAGGAGACGGCTCGGTCCTAGAGGTCGTGAAAGAATCTGTGGAAGAAAGTTTTAATGTGGCTTTGTTGATGTTTACATGTATTAGAACTCCTTAAGTTTAATATATGTATTGTATAAGCAGCAGTTTATTAACTCTGAAACTATCGATATAGTCTGGATATGCATATCAGTAGTGTTACGGGCCAAGTGGCCATATTGACCTTTCGGGGATGTATTCGTTGTGTATCAGATTCGCAGAGCTCCCGTACAAAGGAGACTCCCGCCTCATTTTCTAAAGTGGCACGGTAACCGACGTCCACTTTTGTATTCGCGTCGATTTCCGTAGTCAACGAACCCCGTTTTCAGCGCCACAAAACCTCGATGCCTTGATCGGGATCGGGCAATTTTAGGTTTAGTGGATGCTTGCTAGATCCACTGAGATTCATTAGTTTCCATTTATTTGTTAATGTAAGGTAGATCAAGGAGATGAATTTTAATCGTCTCGAAGGCCTATGTCCAATGCTGTATATCTCAAAAGGAAAATTATTAGGGTTCAGTCTTTAGTGTCAAATGAAGATCCGGTAAGGGAAATGACTATAGGTCATCCTCTCCAACGCGAGGAAAGGGACCTGAGGACCCCTTAGTTACCTTAGGATGTCAAACCCAGTGACTTGATGCTTTAAGGAGTTCTTTTTATATTTTTCTTCACCTTGTTTTTAGTTTCCACCTTCAAAACCCACTGTTTTATGAAAACCCAAAATCCAAATTGAGATTCACCATTTTGATCCAACTGTTAATCATTTGTGCAAAACCCATCCATGTGTTCGACCCTAGAGCCACTATACTGCAGTAGCTATGCTACGACAGTAGGAGGTTTAGGTTTATAAATATTGTTGATTCCGGACCACCCTTTGTGCACATGAATCAGTAATCTAACAAGTTCTAGGACATTTGGAGATTTAACTGGATAGATCCTAAGATGTCCCTAACCTTAGCACAATCTATTTTAGAGATACTTTTGACCATGTGCAGTGTTTATCAGAATTCTTAGTAACTAAACTATTTGGCTAAAAAATGTAATTGGCTGTGTCGTATTTGTTCCATCAATTTGTTACAATCTTCTTTATTCGGGTTCAACATATTCATCAATATCGTCACAACTTTCTTTTTCAGTTCATTTCATCCTACCCTAATTCATCTATTAAATTATTGTTTGGTTCTTGGATATTTTGCTATGCTATTTGATAAGTTAAAAACTCATTTAAATCAACATTTCAATTAAGAGAAGTTTAACACAACAACTAATCAATTCCATCAACATTTCAATTCCACCAAAAAATTCTCACACATTAAGTAATTCAACCTAGGGAAACTGGCTTCTCCATTATTCATCAAGCCATACACTGAAAGTCATCAAATTTCAATTATTTAAAGTAAAAGAAAGAAAATATAAACAAAACACACAAGAAATGCAAAATGAGAGTGAACACCAATTTTTGCAAAGAATTTTTCTATCAAGTATTTAAGTGTAAGACATCTGGTTACAAAGAAGGAAAATGGGAAGAACTATAGGGCAAGTTATTTTCTTCTTCTATCATGCCTATGGGAGGGATGCAGATTCACTGGTTCAAACTTGTAAACTGTACCGCATGAGAGGACTCGTGAATTCCGACTTGTGGTCGTTGACCTACGCCTCTTCACTTATGTTGAATGCGCAATTCACCCATGGAAAGCGGTCATTTGCTTGATATGATCTGTTTGTCCCCGCCTCTAATTGAGTTTAGGGTTCCCTCAAACTCACCCTGGGCAAAGTATATTTTTATCAGATTGTTGTTGATCATATCTAAGTTTTCTGTCCAACATTTTTCCCTATAGTTTAGGATGCCAGATGAGTCTTAAACTCATCTATTTTTTCATCCATTTTTTTGGCATGTTTTTAACAGTTTCATCTCTATTTAGATGCCAACTATGGAACATCTACCAACCTTTGTGTTTTTCGAAAGAACAAAAAATGAGAAAACAAGCAAAAAAGAAGCAAAATAATGGAAATTACAATGTGGGGCCTTTACGCGACATAGTTTTTGTATGTCGCGGATAATTTCAAGCAAAGCCAAAGAACTATGTCGCAGCCTAACAACTAAATGTCGTGAATAAAGCCTGCCAGAACTTAAGGTCGAAAAGAGCGCCTTCACGACAAAGAGTTTTTCTCTCGCGACATTATCAAGAAGATCGCTAAGAAAACTTTCGCGATACCCTTAACTCTGGCCGCGGACAATGATCGGGCGCGTGCAGAGCAAAGGAGCTGTGTCACAACAATATTTCCTCTGGCGCAACATAAAAAGTTGTAGACTGATAGATGAAATCTATCGCGATAAAAGACAATTCTGTCACGACAGAAAATGCTAAGAATGTAACACAAGTCAACTGAGACAAGTGTTTTTATAAGGCGAACAAGTTCGTAAACTAAGCTAGCTTAAGGAGGAATTTATGTCGCAGAACAGCGAAATTATGTCGCGACATAACATTCGTAATTCACAACTAAGAGTAAATAAAATCTTTGTTGTGATGTTACTATTTTTGTCGCACAAACAAACATGAAGGAGGTGAAATTCTTCCGCCATGACAAGTGAGCTCAAGATCAAAACAGAGGAGTGATGACAAATAAATTCATGTTGTGACATAGTGAAGAATCAAGGCGTAATTTGGGCCTTCCAACAAAGAAATTTTTCTGGTCTCCGACAATAAATTCTACGTAATAAGAGAATTTGACCTCGATAAAATAAAATTAGTCGCGATTAAATCAAGAAGAACTTAGATTGGCCAAGGAAATATGTGTCGCAAACAAAATTTCTATGTCCCAACACATAGCTTAGCAAGCGACAGGAATTAGAAAAGAAAAGTCTGTCATGACCAAGGAGTTTCCTGTCACGACAGAAATTGCTAAGGACTCAAAGAAATTATGTCGCGATAAAGTTAACAGGATGAAAAGGAAAAAGTTTGTCGCAACAAGGAAAATTATGTTGCGACAGACTCCAGAAGTAGAAGAACATGAGAAGCTAGTTGCAAATAGGTTTGGTGTCACGACACAATACATTCCTGTTGTGACAAAAACAAGACTACTAGACAAAAATTATGTCGCAACATTATCAAAGTCTGTCACGACAGAATCCAAGAAAGAGCTTAGAGAACAGTCAGGACAAAAGATCGCATGCTACGCAGAGGCCAAAGAATAAAGACTAAAATTCGTCGCTTACGTAACTTTCTATGTCGTGACAGAAGACCATTTCTTGGGGCCGACTGTGGATCCACAACGAATTAATGATGTGAGGCCTAACATTAGGAAGCCTATAACAGATCTATCTAGTGGCACCGTGTGCAGCCTTCCGCAACTCCGTGACGCCCGGGTAGTCAAGACTCTTGTATATTTTATTTTTCTTTATTTTCTTTAGTGTAGTTAGTTTTAGTAGAGCTCAATGTAGATTTTAATTGGTAGCTCTTTAGATAAGCTGGATTTTGGGTATTGAATCAAGTGCGCTCGAAATGGAATTGTTTATCAAATCATCTTTTCTCATTATCATCTGAGTTCAAATGTGGAGGGATGGAAGGTTTTTTATAGCTTCATTTATTTCAGCCTGCTCATGATTTTAGTGAATTTTTCCTCGATTAGTTAGTCACGATATAAGAGGAACTAGTTTTGGAAAATTGAGCTCGAAATGGGTCAATGATGATATTCAATTTTTATGCATAAGGTGGAAGAACGCCTTAATTAGAATTCTTGAATTTATTTGATTGGTATTGTTCTTGAATTTATTTGTTCCTAGTACTAGTACCGTGTACCCAAGTAAGGTCATGTATCTTACTCTGACTTCCGGGAGGCCCTCTGAGTGACACAGAGATGGAGAATCCTGAGAGCATGTAGTCGTTTTCGCGGGCATGGAAGACTAATACTAAGTGAACGATGAACCCTGATAAAGTTACCTAAATAGATCACCAACTTACTCATAATTGAGGATAGTTGGAATGAAGTACGCTTAATCAATCGAGGTTTCTTCTTTCGTTGAATTGATTCTCGATCCCGTGTTAGTAAGGATCTAACTGCGAGATGGAAAATTTTCATCAGAAATGAAGGATGAGGTGTCAATCAAATCGAGAAGGCCTTGCAATATCCCGTCTATGGGAGGCAAGAATTCTCTAGTTCGGGATACGGGCATGAAGTACCTAAAGGAAAAATATTTAAATCTTATAAAGAGGGTTACAAATTACAAGTAAATGTATTAGAATCATGTCTCGTAAATGAATATGAACCTTTAATCAATGAAAAGTATAGTTAAGGGAGAAATCCAAACTATACTACCATGCATCTGGACAAACTCAGTTTTCCAATTTAAGGTTGAGCTATGAATAAATAAGATGCAAAAATTGATTATCACTCATTGATCTATATTTAGTTTTGTCTCACTCAGTAAATTCCTAAACCCATTTTTATTAAAAATTATTTTCATGTATATTAAGGAATTGAATCTAGGACTAAAATTCTTTTTAGTCATCTCATCATCATTACAATAGATTTCAAATAGTAATGATCTTGAGTAATTAGGGTAGTTAGTCTTTTGATTTATCATCATTCCTTGTGGGAACGATATTTGGAGTTTAAATATCCACTTTTTTATTACTTGTACGACCTATGCACTTGTGGTAAACAAGACCAACTCAATTTTTAATGAATACATTTAAAATGAGCTGAATCACTTTTCATTCATTACCAAGATCCGGCTAACAAGTTTTTGCCGCTTGTCGATGATCGAATACTCCTAAGTGGCGCATTGTAAATTTGACATACACAACTAGCATCATACGCTGTCTCGTGAACAAGTTTTTCGCGCCAAGTGCCTGTGGATTAGCTAATAGTCATTCGTAATAGTGTTATTAATTTGTGTGTGTGTGTGTGTGTGTGTGTGTATACATATATATATAGAAAGGTTTTAACAAGTTTTTGGTGCCGCTGGCCGGTGGGATAGATTGACGAATTTAAAGATAAATATTCTAACCAAAAAGGGATTTACTAATTTGGACATTTTTCTTTATTATTATAAATTTCATAAAATCATAAAAACAGTTTTAATGGCAGTAGCTGAAGAAGCTACTTAAATTTTTCTATGAGCTTAAATAGAGATAACTGTCTTCCACAGAATTCATTTGATCTTAGTGTGTTTCTATTTAAGGAAGATTTTAAATGCATAGAAAAACCGTGCAGATCTCGCTTCCTTGCATTAATCGAAATAGAGAGAACATCGAAGACTTTGAGGCATATCACAAGTTCATAATCTGGGTTATGGCAATCAAAGAGAAAGATCATAAAGTTCCAAGAAGAAGAAGAAGAAGTAGAAAGACATCAGAGGCCTAATACTATTGAGGGCTTTTGGAGGCCTATTATCCAAGAAGAGTACTTTGCTGTGAGACAACTTGCAATTGAAGCCAACAATTTTGAGCTGAAGCTAGCATTAATTACTATGGTACAACAGCACCAGTTCACTAGTCATCCCTCTGAAGATCCCAATGAACATATGGGAAGATTCATGAGGATGGCTAACATAGTCCAGCTGAATGGGGTGATACCAGAAGTAATCAAGCTGCAGCTTTTCCCCTTTTCACTGAGAGATGTGGCAGCAACTTGGTTTGACTCATTGCCAGTAGGATCAGTGAACAGCTGGGAAGAGTTAGTGGAGGCCTATATGAGCAGATTTTTTCTTCCAGCTCTAACTTCAGAGAGAAAAAGGAGAAATAATTTTCTTCAAGCAAGGGGAAGATGAGAGTCTCTACAATGCATGAGAGAGATACAAGAGACTGTTAAAAAGATGCCTTATGCATAGAATAGATCTAACCACTCAGATGGATATACTTTATCATGCTATGAATTATGCCTCCAAGGGTATAATGGATTCGTCCCCCGCTTCCGGGACTTCTTAAGAGAAGAAGTGTAGAGAAGGCAAAACAGCTTGATCAAGACTCCTAAGCAAATGTATCATAAGGCTCCATCCGAAGCTTTAGGAGCAAACACAGACTAAGGAATTGCTCTGATTGAGCTTAACCGAATGACTACCATAGAAGCAAAACTGGATGCAGTGATGAACTAATTGGGAGGCAATGAGAGAAGAATGCATAATGCACATGAAGTGTGAGAAGTAGATGAAGGAGAAAGAAGAAAGAGTGGTGAAGAAGGACCAAACCATAAGGGTTCTTACCAGTTTGACGAGGAATAGTACCTGAATGCTAACAGGAGCTACACTTTCAAGCCAAACCCTAACCTGCCCACTTATTACACACCATCACTCATGAACCATGAGAATATCTCATATGGTGGAGGAGCACAGCAAGGTCAAAGACCTGGACAGAATATGCAACAATATCATGCCTCATCTGGGTTCCAACAACAACAAAGAGTAAATGCGGTGGACATGTGCGTATAATCGTGCGCAGGCGATCTAATTCCTTTCACACCGATGCTCGCTTTAACGGGGAAAACAAAAGGTTGCTAAACATACATGAACGAAAGTTTGCTAAGCTAGCAAAGATTCCGTGCAAACACAACTGTTTCCGTGCTAACACTAATACCTCTTTGGAAGAATCAAGATTTTGTGCAGGCGCCTAAATTCTAACTATGTAGAATCACCCAAGGATCTATTTCATGTGATATTATAAGGAAGGATCCAAGGGACTGTATGGTAGTAACTGTAAGAAGTGGCAGAGAACTGGAAGAGGAAGAGTTGAAAAGAAGGACACTGAGGAAGAGAATTATGTAGAAATTGGAGAAGAATTTAAGCAGCATAGTTCAGAAACTACAGAGGAAGAGAAAACAAAAGTAGATGCAAATTTAGCAACAAGTAAGAAAAGAGATTCTCTAGTGGAGAAAGGAAGAGGTTAAGGCTTATGAACCCTAAGTTCCATTCCCTCAAAGGTCGTGATAAGGCAAAGCTAGGAAGAGCAATTCTCTAAATTCTTAAACATTTTTAAGAAATAGAGACTAAATTCCTTTTCGTAAGCATTGACTCAAATGCCTCTTTTATGCAAAATTTATGAAGGAGATATTGAGCAGTAAAAGAAAAATTGTTGTTAAGGAATATGAACCCAACAAAGAACTCCATAAAGGCATCCAAAATTCTTACCAGAGAAGGAGCGTGTTCCAGTAACTCACTATACCCTCGCAAATCAAGCATGATGATATGGGAAAACACTATGTGATTCTCGAGCCAGATAACTTGATGCCTTTGTTTGTTGCTAAAAGACTAAGTTCGGGGAACTACCCCACAAGCCATGACCTTAGAATGACAAGATAAAGACACTAGCCCATCCCGAGGACATTTAAGATGTGTCGATCAAAGGAAAATTCATTTTCCCTATGGACTTTGTAGTCATTGACATAGAGGAAGACAAACAAGTCCCACTGATGTTGGCAAGACCCTTCTTAGCAACATGAGCAGCTTTGATCGATGTGAAGAAAGGAGAATTAACTCCACCCGTGGCTGAGATGAGTGCTGCACTTCAATCTCAATCATAGTTTGAACAGCCTAAACTAAGTACGTCGATCGTGAGATCGTAGAAAACAAAACTCCCATCGCTCTAACCAATTAATAATTGTATTTTCAAAGTTTAATGAATGTAGAATGAGATAGACTTCCAAAGATTTTAAGCATCTTGAAGTTGAATTTCCTGACTCCAATGTTAAATTGAAAAGGTAGTACTCAAAGTGTCAAAGTAGAAAATAATACGTAAAAATCCAACGCTATAAAGGGAAAGATGCTAAAGTAAACAAAAGTTCGAGGGTTTCAATTTAAAAGAATTACCTAAACATTTGAGGTATGCTTTCGCAACTTAAAAGGGAAAACCAAATAATATCAGTACCGGGATTGATCGAGTCAAGAACAAAAACTGCTGAGATTCTTAGAAAATATATGAAGAAATATCTTCGTCCATGAAGACCAAAGGAATTATCCCTTCTATCTCGTATGCATAAGATCCTCTTGAGGAGAATGATAAAACCTTTTATAGAACATCAAAGAAGGTCGAATCCAAAGAATGAAAGAAGTGTAAAAAGGCGCTCTTGAAATGCTAAATGCAAGCTTCATATATGTAATCTCAGACAGCCCTTGGGTGAGCCCAGTTCAAGTGTGTGATTAGGAATGAGAAGAATGAATTGATTCCTACAAGAACTGTGACAGGATGGAGAGTGTGTATAGACTATAGAAAATTAAATACTACTACTAGGAAGGACCATTATCCTCTACCTTTCATTGACTAAATGCAGGATAGGTTAGCAGGGCACTCCCATTACTGTTTTCTTAATGGATATTTCTGCGAAAACTTCAAATTGTAATAACCTGTAGGATCGAGAAAACTACATTTACATGTCCTTATGGCACCTTTGCTTTTAGAAGGATGCCTGATTATGTGATGCTCCCGCCACCTTTCAAAGATGTATGATGTCTATGTTTTCTGATTTGGTGGAAGAGGCTATGGAAATCTTTATGGATGACTTCTCAATATATGGATCCTGTTTTGAGAATTGTTCGAAAGATTTAGAAATAGTACTTCAGAGGTGTCAAGACAAAAATCTAGCTTTAAATTGGGAAAAATGCTAGTTTATGGTAACAGAAGGTATTGCCCTCGGGGACAAAAGATTGCTATTGGATTCGAAGTGTATCAAGCAAAAGTCAGCCGCTTATAAAAACTCTCATGCCACCTAAGGTCGCTCGGGCGGATAAGAAGCTTCGACATGTTGGTTTTGGCGTAAGATTCATAAGGGACTTCTAAAAAAATCTCCAAACCATTCATGTGACCGGCCGGAAAAGATGCAAAATTTGATTCGATGAATCATGCAACCGCATTCAAGCAAATCAAACCCGTATTAGTGATAGCTCCCCATCATGTTGACAAATCGATCGAATCAATGATTTTGAAATTATGTGTGATGCTAGTGATTATGTAATGAGAGTTGTATCAGGGACAAAGAACCTAAAATATATTCAAGGCCACATACTATGCCAAGAAAAACCTTTAACGGGATGGCAAGAAAACTACTCAACCACGTAGTGCTGAGATGCCGGGTAAAATGGTGTTTGATTGTGAAAAATTCAGGCCTTAGATATTAGGGTAATTAAATATCTAATGGAAAAGAAACAGGCCAAACCAAGACTAATCAAATGGGTACTACTGCTACAAGAGTTCGATCTTGAGATCAAGGATAAGAAGGGTAGTAACAATGTGATAATGCGATCACTTGTCTAGATTGGAAATGATTGTCGAAAGAAAAAGAAACTGACTTAAGAAAATTTCCGCTTCTGATGAGCAAATTATTTCATATCGTCAAACACCCCGTATACCATATTGTCAATTACTTAGCTGATGGAGTCAGGCCACCAATTCAAATACTTCAGCAGAGAAGAAAATGGAACTCGGATTGTAGATTTTATATTTGGAATGAACCACTACTCTATAGAAGAGGAGTAGTTATGATCATAAGGAGATGTGTTTCAGAAATAGAACAAGGTGGTATTATAGAGAAATGTCATGCATCACCATATGAAGGACACTTTGTAGGAGACAAAACAACCTAGAAAATTCTCCAATCAGGTTTTTATTGGCCTACTCTATTCAGAGACTGTTTTGAATGGGTGAAACATTGTGATGCTTGTTAGAGAATGGGTAACATCAGTACAAGAAATGAAATGCCCCTGAAAGGAATTCTTGTGGTGTAGATTTTTTATGTTCGGGGAGATTTTATGGGACCCCTTTCCCATCCTCATTTGGTAATATATACATTCTCCTAGCCAGGATTATGTATCCAAATAAAGCATCAGTCATTCAAGAAATGATGCCATCACGTTGGTCGGGTTTATACAGTTGGAAATATGGAGCAGATTCGGGAGCACCCGTAACAATCATCGCTGATGAGAGTCATTTTTCAAATAAAATTTCTTTAAAAACTCATGAGTAGATATGGAATCGTATTACTTGATGGGTTCGCTTATCACCCCGCCAAATGGGCAAGTAGAAATTTCCAATAGGGAAATAAAGAAAATTCTAGAGAAAACAGTCAATACAAACAAAAAGGATTGGTCTGTAAAGCTAGATGATGCATTGTGGGCTTATAGAACTACTTACAAAACTCCAATTGGAATGTTCCCATACATAATAGTATTTGAAAAACCTTGTCATCTCCCCTTAGAACTGGAATACAAAGCTATGTGGGCCATCAAGAAATTGAATTGTGACTTTCAAGCTGCCAAGGAAAAGAGACTACTCCAAATGAATGAACTGGAAGAGTTGAGAAATGAAGCTTATGACAATGCCATAATTTACAAAGAAAAGACAAAGAGGTGGCATGATCAAAAGATTATGAGGAAGGAATTCAAGGTAAGAGAACAAGTCCTTTTATATAACTCCAGGCTGAAACTATTTCTAGGGAAATTGAAGTCAAGATGGAGTGGGCCTTACACATTGGTAACAAGTACACCCTTTGGAGTAGTAACACTAAAAGATGAATTTGGAAGTGAATTTAAAGTAAATGGTCAGAGACTGAAGCATTATCTTGGAGAAAGCATAACTAAAGTAGATCCATATTTTGAAAAGGGAAGAAAGTTAAGCTGAAATGAAGACATCCTACAGCAAGTGTTTAGCTAAGGACATTAAACTGAGCAGCTTTTTGGGAGGCAACCCAAGCATAATTTTCATTTTAATAGTTTGATTAATTTTGATTACTTTTATGAGTTTGAAGTTTTAGTTTTAATTTTTGTTAGAAATTTTATTATGAAGTTTGATAGATTGCTAATTTTTTTTTTAAATAGGAAAGATCAATTGGAAAGAGATATTATCAAGTACACTTTCAACTAAAATGTAGAAAAAGAACTACAGGAGTATTTCTATTTCCCCAATTTTTATTTATTAATAATGATGCGCTGAGATTTAGGAAATATAAAGATTTTTAGAGCATAAATTGTTAGGACAACTTTCTTAAGCCAACCGCCAATGCCTTGTCAAAATCTTCAATAATGATATTGAATGAAGAAAGAGATTTGTTGTTTATACTTGAATGGAGATTGTTTGAAGAAATATGTGTTTTCACAAGTATGAACTAAGTGGAAGACTTTATTGCATAATGTCATTTGGTTTGAATGGTTGAAAGCAAGAAAATATACAAAGATTTTGAGGTAAAATAGAATTGCGGGCGATGTAGATCGTTATGTCGATTAATCGTTGAACTTGCGCTAAAATAGAATAGGCTTTTGTCGCGACAAGCTTTCTTTTTGTTGTGAAAAGTTGGTTCTAAAATAGACAAGAAAAAGCTCATTTAAGATTATACTTTCTCCTTACGTCGCACAAACAAAGAAACTCGGCTCTAAAATTATGTCGCGACAAGATTTCATGTTACGACATAATTCAATCGAGCATGATAAAATCGCACGCGACAAAGAATTGCCCTAATTCAAAATTCAATGAAAATTTGTGTCGTGACAATTATTTCTCTAATGTCGCGACATAGTATTAAAACAAGGAGCACTTAGCCAAAATTTGTCGCTACAATTAAAGAAGCACAACAACTCTTGGCTTATAAATAGAAAAGTTTGAAGACTTAAGATTCACCTGCCTCATAATATTCAAACCACTCAGTCTCCCTCACCAAATCTCTCTCACTCATTCTAAACCCTAGATACTTAAACCACTCTCTCAGCATGTCCGAGCCCTAAAACCTGGTTCCAAACCTCAACGAAAGCATGGAAGATATAAGAGTCGAGAATTGAAACAAAGCTCAAGCCACTCAGAAGTAATGTGGCAAGATGAAGAAAGAGTTGAGGTAAACAATGAACTTGAGCAGACAGTGGAAGAATCTAGGAAGAGGAAAAAAGGAAATGAATAGGCGGAGAGCAGCAAACAAAAAGCTGGTGACTGGGCCTCTGACCTGGCTTATATTTCTTGGAGAGATAAGCTACAACACAGAGACTTCATAAGGAAGAGAGGCTTTAACAAGTGGGTTTCTCCATTCTAAGAGCTGGTCGAAAGCAAGGGATGACATATGCTTTGCGAGCATAAAGCTCCTGGATTCGTGGATGTGGTGAAGGAGTTCTACGCCAACATGGTGGGATGAAAGATAAGGCCATCTACGTCAGAGGTAAATGGATATCCTTCAGTAGAGAACAAACTGACTAGACGTACAATCTTAAGGAAAGGAAAAATGGATCGAAATTCAAAAGAGTGGTGGAAACACCGATCACTAGAAGATTGTAGACCTACTTACTGATGGCAAGGGAAAGTGGAATGCTACCAGGAAGAACCCACACGAGTCCATCGCCAGAGCAGCACTGACTGAACCAGTAAAGGTGTGGTTTTATTTTTCATGTTCACTCATGCTACCTTCCAAACACCTATGCATAGTCTGGGAGAAGGAGGTAGTCTTATTATATGCCATCCTCAAAGGCTATAAATCTCTAGCAGGGTAAGATAATAGAAAACTCACTCTCGAGTTATTACAGAGGAGGATACAAAGGGTTGATTCCTCACTCAGCACTGATTTCAAGACTCTGCATCTTGGGGGGTGCCCAAGGAGAGTGGGAAGAAGAAGAGAACTGCCCCAAGACATCGCCCCTTACATTAACAGGAATCACCAAGGGGTCTAAAAACAGAAATAGGGGAAGACAGATGGAAACTGTAAGGGAAGAAGAAGAACTGGGCCAGAAATACAAAGAGCAATACCGAAAAGTCAAGCACCGTAGTTACCACGCAGGCAAAGAGTTCAGCCTAGTACTGACCTTCTCCCCTGAGGTGAGACAAGTCCAACAAGAGCATGTTAAAGTGAAGGATCCCGACCAGGATTAACCTCATGAACCCGAGGGGACCTCCCGGCACTCCAACGGATATAGAAACTTTTCCTCAAAACAATCAAATAAAATCCATGGAGCGAACCCTTTTACAATCCTTAACATATCTTTAGAAAATAATTCAGCTTTTAAGTGCTAAATTTTTTTTTTTTCCAACACATAGATTTTCGTAAAATCGCCAAAGTTTCTCTGCTTGACTTTCCCAAATTTACAAAAACCTGATGAAAGCATTTAAAAACACTTCTAAACTTCAAATTTTCAATTTCCATATTAGGACTCCTCGTCCACAACCCAATTAAACACAATAGACATACATATACATTTATTTACTTCAAATCATAAAAACATTCAAATCTTCTTCTATTCCATGCACATTTTTATCAAAAGATTGGCTTCTGGAGCTCGCTTGCCGACGCCACGCATTCTCGCCCACTGAGGATCAAAGCCCACGTAGTTCTTTTCAAAATATATACATATATACAATTATACATGACAAAATATTCAAATATATACACATGCAAAATATATATACAATGCAGTCACATGCGCTGCCTCCGACATGGCTCGACCACCGCGTGTGGGGATGCTCTAACGGCCAGCACTGCCTCGGGTCCTCAAAATGTTTTTGAAATATACGGAAAAGAATGGTTTCAAAGGAGCCCAAAGGAGTGCACATTTTCATTAAGATACCATTTTCAAGATATATCAAAGTAATAAATACTTATACAATTAAAAACCATTTTATGCTTTTAAACTTCTTTTGATGGTAACCCAACAGGCTAATGCTGCATTCACTGCTGAGGGACACTCATCCAGCTTCTCATACCACAGTGAGGTGCGGGAGAAATCACATTCCAGATAGTTTCGGGCCATGCATTTATCACGTGCAAGAATATTACACTAAAAATCTATTTCCCTCCCTCCGTTAGTAACCCAATTGTGTTTCCCAAATCCTTACACGTTTAAGGTACTGCAGTTGATATCAGTCATAATAAAGCCATATAGTTAGGTAAATCATCGCTCATTTTTCAAATAATATTTATAAACCATTTTAAATCCTTTACTTTATCATTAAAACACATATGCATTCTTTACACATTTTTAAATTCTATGTATCATCTTTTAAATATATATACATATTTAATAATATACATATATATATTTATTAAACTTTCTTTCTATTTTAACATTTAAAATCTTTCACTTTTAAAACTCAATTTTCAAAAAATCAGTTTTACACTCACCCTTTGTTTCCCGTAAAGTTACTAATAACTCCACTACTTTTCCGCCTTTGCTTTTAAATTCTACACACTCAACGACAAGGCAACCTATTAACGTCATGATAATGAAACTTAACGTATCACACACTTGAAGTCACTTTAGGGTCACACAACATTCATATAAAGGCAAATTTACAATTTACCCTTGAGCACTAAAAAAAAAAACCACTCATTTTGGCAACCTTTTTTCCAACAATACTCTATAGACTTTATGACCCAAAAATTATTCAAACGGGGTCTTCAAAATTATGAAACTTCCGTGATCAGTCCTTATATATCCAATGACATTCTTTAAATTTTCAATTTAAAATTCCTTCTATACCCTCAACCACATAACACAAGTTACAAGTATGTTTTTTATGCCACTCTCGTTAACTCACTGAATCACCAATGTTGATCCTGATTCTCTCAGTCTTAACTCCACATAAATTGGAAATTGTTTCTTCACTCATTTGAAGCTATGCTTATAAGGTTTCTTCTCCAATTGGAATCACCCAATTTGGATCACCAAAACTCGTTATTGTATTTACATCTAGATGACTCACCCGGCAGAACAGAATCTGCACATAGCTCTACTTTGACAACTTTATGGGCACTTTGGGGCTACAATTTGCATGGACTTCCTTCAGATAATTTTTTCCTAGGAAGTAGATATTTTACTCCAGAATTTTTAATCACTCAATTTGGATGAGTGAAACTCCACTTATGGCCAAAACACTACAACCATACCCAAAACAGAGCATAATCAGTGAGCTACACGAGCTCACCTTTCAGTCCGTATTTGGGAGCCATAGAGCTACAATTTGCTCTTTGTCCCTTCAATACATTTGTAGCCCTATATCTTATGGTTCTTTACCAATTGGAATCAATTCATTTGGATAATTATAACTTAAAGTATAGCCAAAACAAAAACATGGGTTTTTACAAAAATTTTGACAGCATTATCTTTAAAACCCCAACATTCTCCTTTTTACAACTATTCCATAATACCTCAAAAACCACATGAAATCTAACTCAAAACAACTCCACAACACTTGAATTGGTGATTTGAAATTTATAAACCAAACCCTAGGTGAAAATCCAAGAATTCAACCCAAGGTCCACCAATTCCTGCCAAAACCATAAAATTATGATGATTCCATGTTTAATTTTACACCAATTGCGTTTTACCCTCATAACCTCAAGAATTCTAGGGTTAATGTGATTTCTCCACAAAACCCTAGACCAAAGGAGCACTAATCTCCATACCAAACCTTAGGAAATCCAAATACCCATGATTACAAAATGAAAACATACCTTGGTTTGGTTTTTCTCCCACTTCTTCTTCCTCTTCTTCCTCCTCTTCTTCTTCTTTGCTCTCTTCTCCTTCTCCTATGGGTTTGCCTTAGCAAATTTTGAGACCAAAATATGAAATTTTGTTTGTCTCCTCTCTTCTATAATATTAACTTTGCCTTAATTACCATTAAGTCCCCAAGCACTTTAATATTGCACTTTTAACTTTTGTTTTTACTATTATGGCCCATCTCTACTTTGATTTTGACTTTCATATCTATGACAATTATAATTTAGTCCTCAAACACTTTGATATTGCAAATCAACTTATTTTATTTTCATTTTGGCATACTATCTTCTCAAATTATGCCCTTTATATCCTTTTTTTTTTTTTTGAATTTACCACTTTACCCTGGCACTAGTACCTCGATTCCAGGTTTCATAAATTATGATTTCATAATTCCTCTCCAAAATACCACAGTGTGACACTTGGTGCTCGGGTAGGCCCCTACAATTAAATGTACTGTACACCTATCTCGGGATCGGGACGTTACAAATCCTCCCTCCTTAGGACATTTCGTCCTCGAAATAAACAACTAACCCAAAACAAAGGAAAGGAAAATACCTCATTCGGAAAATAATTGAGGGTACTGACGCCGCATCTGATCCTCTGGCTCCCAAGTAGCTTCCTCTACTGTATGACTCCTCCACAATACCTTCACCAAATGAATAGTTCCTTTCTGCTTTTTCGCGCTGTAACTTGCTCTCGACGATCGAGGATCCTCGCAGACCGTTCCTCTTCGTTTTTCAAGTTCTCTTGTATTTCCACCGGTTGCTCTGTCAATACATGTGAAGGGACTGGTATGTACTTGCGGAGCATAGAAACATGGAAAACATCGTGAATGCGATCGAGGTCAGATGGAAACTCTAATCGATATGCCATCTCCCCAATCCTCTCAACAACTCGTATGGTCCAATATATCGCGGACTCCGCCTTCCACGCTTCCCCAAATCTTAAGACGCCCTTCTTCCATGGGAAATCCTCAAAAATACCATATCCCCCACCGACTCCCAGTCCCTACAACGATTATTCGCATAACTTTTCTCATTAATCTTGTGCAATTCTTTTCGCCATCCCTTATAACTGATATATTATCACAAGTCACTGACAATTTTCTGACCTACTAATTCCTTTTCGCCTACCTCATCCCAACACCTGAGTTCGACATTTCATTCATAAAGAGCCTCATATGGGCCATACCAATACTAGCCCGATAACCGCATTGTATGCAAACTCTATCGCAGGTAGACGGGGTGTCCCGGGCCTCTAAACTCCATACCACATTCCCTAAGCATATCTTCTAAATCAGATAGTCCTCTCGTATCACACCATCCCGTGGATGAAAAGCCGCATCAAAATGTAGTCTAGTGCCAAGGGCATTCTCAGAACTAGGCCAAAACCTCCGTGAGGTAAACCCCGGATCTCTATCTCGAAACAACAAACCGGCGTACCATGCGCCCGATAATCTCTCTAACGTATAATTGGGCCAACTTATCCAATGAATCACTATTCCTGATAGGTAGGAAATGGGCTGATTTCGTCAGTCTATCTACAATCACCCATATCGTATCATGGCCACTCCGGCAACGTGGAAGTCCTACCACAAAATCCATAGTGTTTCTCTCCCATTTCCACCGAGGATCTGGGAGTGACTGCATTAGTCCCGCAGGCTCTAATGTTCTGGGCTTTTAATTCGCTCGACATTTGAGACATCCGAGACTAACTCTCGCATCCTTTTCATACCCTTCCACCAAGAGTGTTCCTTAGGTATGATACATCTTTTTGTGCTTCTCGATGCAGTTGTGGCATGCGAGGAATGGGCTTCCTCCATAATCTCTCTCCTCACATCACCTACATCCTACACACAATCTCCGGTCCCATGACCACTCGCATCTCCATCCTCTCAATGACAAACCCCTCGTTGCTCCGACTCTTACTTCACCTCTCAATTTCACTGACATCCTGTGGATCCCGACCGAAGCTCTCAATCCCGTCTATCACAAGACGACATGAAATCGTGTGGCTAACGCACTCAATCTTCGCCCATGAGTCGAGGAAGACGCACGCCTCAAGTGCGACAGTGGAACTCATGGGTCTCCTACTAAGAGCAATCTCCTACCACGCTCGCCTTCCTGGTGATGATAACTAATGGCACATTCAAGCAATCCTGATCGGGCTCAATCCATCTCCCTCTGCCCCATGTTCATTCCTTCCCCAAGGTGAAACGTATACGCAAGCTCTTATGATCCGTAAAATCCCACAGCAGACCATATGCAATGCCTCCATATCCGCAAGGTAAACGCCACACGCTAGCTCAAGGTCGGCGTAGATACTGCTCATGCTTCTTCAATTTCCTAGAAGCATATGCAATCACCTGGTCATTTCAGACATTAACACACAACCCAGCCTTGCCTGTGCGGCATCACAACATAATCGCAAAGCCATCCCCGCCCGATGGAAGTGTAAGTATCGAGCCTGTGCATCTCCTTCAGCCTCATCGAAACTCGCTATCAAGCCTTTGACCGTAAAAAACGGTTCCCTCTTCCTCACAATCTAGTCAAAGGTGTGGCTATCATCGAAAAATCCCTCAACCAACTTACTTGCACACCGCTAAACCTTAAAAACTCTTATCTCTCGTAACACTCGTAGGAGGCTTCCAATTCAATATAGCTTCGACCTTCCGCGGATCCAATCGGTAATCCCCTCTCGTTGCAGTTCATGTGTCCCAAAAAGGCGACAATCGAAGGTCGGTGAGCCAAACTCCACACTTACCGAAGCCTCGCATATAACCGATGTTCCGCAATGTTCGCAGAACTATCCCCTCAAGTGCTCGCATGTTCTTCTCCACGCCCGAATAGACCAATATATCGCCAATAAACACTATAACAAATCCATCGATCTAAGTAAGGCCCTAAAAATCCTGTTCATGAGATCCATAAAAGCGGCTGGGGCATTCGTAAGTCCAAATGGCATGACTAGAAACTCAAAATGCCCGTATCGTGTTCTGAATGCTGTCTTGGAACATCCTCATCATGAACCTCAATCGATATTAGCCTCACTTCAAATCAATCTCAGAGAATACCTTAATCAGAATCGATCAAAAGATCATCAATCCTCTAAGAGATACGATTACGTAGGTCTCCCTTTATTCAACTCTCTCAGAATCAACAAGCATAATCGCATGCTCAGCCCTTTTTCTTCACAAATAAAATCTATGGCTCCCAAGGAGACGCGGTTTCTGGCCCGATGAACCTTGTCGGCTCATTTCCTTCTTCCATCCTCGCACCTTAAGTTCTTCACTCAAGAAATGTCCATGTGGCTCTCTCGAAATTCCGGCTTCGGTCCCCAGTGGGCTAACTCCGGACCAAAATCAATCTCTCTCTAGGGTAATCCCGAAGATCATCCGGAAACACATCCGGAATTCTCCAACGACTTAATGTCTTCTAGCCTCACATCATCCTCTCACCAACTACATAAAGGACACTCGATATGACTTTCACATCTTCCCGTACCCATCAATACGTACATCATACTCGAGGACAATATCTCCTTACCCCACAAAAGTAATCTCCGGGTTCTCCTGGCCTACGTAACTTAACTTCTTTCCGAAGCAATCCATAGTGGTGTGATGGGTCGAGACAAATCCGCCCATCCCTAAGATCACATCAAGTCCCGATATCCAACAATACCAATCGGGTCTCTAAACTCACGGCCCCTCAATAATCACTCTATAACCCATGTATGCCGACCGGCTATAAGTGAATCTCCCGTAGAAGGAGACTACCATACTACAATCTATGCGGGTTGTATCCCATGTTCACTTGTACAATAAATTTCGCAGAATAAACGAGGAGCAAAGACCTGATCTATCAAGACATAAGCATCCCCATCGTAAAAACTCGATAGTACCCGCCATGACCCTGCTAAGATCCGCCTTCCCGTCGGGCAGATCAGAACATTCCAAATTTCCCCTGTCCGAGGTTGTCCCATCCGTCCCTCTAGATGGCTGACCTCTACTCCGCCGGTCCTCCGGTGTCTAGTAAATGCAAAGGCCTCTCGCCCGGAGCCCCTCTCTCGACTCCGACCTAATTTACCAGCACTTTGGGAACCGCCTTTGTCCCGTCTCGTCCCACCCTAATCCCACCGCCAAAACTATCTATGGGCATTCTATGGCGAAGTGTCCCGGTTGTCCGCACTTAAAGCAACCGTCTCAGGCCTAATCGCACTAAATTATAATGGTTCTTCCCATCGAGCACACTCGCTTGACTCGAGCTTAATTGTCTGCGGGCCTCATCGAACCTCTCGGGCTAGATCGCCTACCGCCACCGGCCCACCGTGTCTTTCCTCCCCTTGAACCGCCATCGAACCTCCCCGAACTCCACGGTCGACCCACCCGTTTCTATCCTTGACTGGGTGTAGCCTGGGATTTCAACCCCATGCTCCTCTCAACCCTAATCCGCGCCCTACTACCCGACCGCATCGTGTGTGGGTCGCCGGGCTACCGTGGTCCTAATCGCCGGACTAAGACCTACAAGAAACCTCTTGGTCTTCGGGAACTCATCATCCCCGATAAATGGAACATGTCCGACGAGCTTAGAAAAACTCCGGGCCTCATAATCGTCACAGAGGTCCCCCCGAAGCCTCCAAATTTCTAAAAGAACCCTCAACCTTTCGTGATCTCCGTAATCGGGCCGGAACAAACTTATCCTCTGCAAACTCCTTCCGAACCCGTGCCTGTGACACCCTCTGGGCATCTCCTCCGAACCGGCCTCCACCACTCTAACGCCCATTCCGTAGGGAGAAAAGCGTAAAAGTGACCAACTCCGCTTCATCCGTACACCGCATCACCCGGTAGACCTGCTCATTTCCAACCATGACGAAGCCTTTCCGGTCTCCCAATCCATCATATAGTTCCGTGCCCCGCCGCCCCTCTCTATAGAAGCTACCGCCTCTGGGTCACCGTAATGCTGGCTAAAAGCCGAGCCATCTCGTCTAAAGGTATCCGTCCTCCCACGACCACAGGAGGCTGCAGGCGGCTCGGTCTCGTGAGCGGCTCAAGGCATGGGGTCACTATGTACTGTGGGTGGAGAAACATACGCAGACTCATCAACATGTTCCTCGTGGTACTAATGCCCTCGTGAGCCTCCGGTGGTGGGCCTACTCGACGACGCATTTTCTGTGAATTCAAAATTTTAATATGTCATGTAATGCATATATGATTTTAAATCACATAAATAATTTATGCAATTTTAAAATAAAACATTAAACACTCATATGAAAATAAAATTTCAAATCTTATAACATTTTCAAGAGCTTGGCTCGATACCACGCTGAAGGATCCCGACCGGCATCTCACGAACCCGAGGGGACCCTCCGCACTCCAATCCGATATAGAAACTTTTCTCAAAACAACAACAAAATCCATGGAGCTGAACCCCTTTACAATCCTTAACACATATCTTTAGAAAATAATGCGGGTTTAAGCGCTAAATTTTTTTTTTTTCCAACACAGAGATTTTTCTTAAAAAACGTCAGAGTTTCCTCCTCGCTTTTTCTGACTTCTCACCCTCTACATAAAACCCCACGAAAGCATTTAAAAACACTTAAACTTCAAATTTTCTAATTTCCATATTAGACTCCTCGTCCACAACCCAATCAAACACAATAGACATACATATACATTTATTTACTTCAAATCATAAAAACATTCAACCCTTCTTCTATTCCATGCAATATGCCTTTATCAAAAGATCGGGCTTGAGCCGGCTTAAGCCGACCGCCTACGTACTGGCCCACCGAGGATCAAAGCTCACGTAGTTCCTTTTCAAAATATATACATATATACAATTATACATGACAAAATATTCAACATATACAATATGCAAAATATATATACAATGCAGTCACATGCGTCGTCTCCTCGATGGCTCGAATCACTGTGTAAAACCCCAACCTTATTGAATGTTATAATAATAGTTTTTGAAATGATTAGAGGTCCAATGATAGAAACGAGGGTAGATTAGAATTTAGAACGCCTGATTAATTATTTGGGCATGAAGTGAAAATTCACAATTGTAACCGGTGCCCTAAGGAATGATTTTCTTATTATATCCGAATGGAGGGGGTTTGGTAAAGGAATTGGTAAGAAATTTCAGTTCCTATGACTTTAAACTGATATTTACAAGAGAATAGAGATTTAAGTGAATAGTGATTCTGACCGAAAATTTGGAGCTCACAATAAATTTCTGGAATCGGTTTAAAATACGAAAAGGTCCGGAATAAATCATAAAGATCAACGAAACTGAAATAAAGTGAAACGGAGTCCGCTTTGATAGTTTCCCGTGATCCGAACGTAATTCCTGATAATAATATTTATCATTCCGAATTTCCGATTTTAATGATTTTAACCGATTTCGTGATTTCGCAGCCCCGGGAATCCACCGTGGAAGGATTTAATTTTGGAATAATTCATGGTTAATTTGAAGTTTAGACGACCACATAGAATATTTTGACATTTAATTCCAGATAAAAGCAAAAGATAAGGTGAAACTGAGATAAAAGTCGCTATGCGGAGATATTTTATTATGAGAGCCAATTAAAACTTTTCTTAATGACTAAGTTATGAATAAAATAATAGGTTAATGGATTTGTGATTCAATAGGAATGGACCAATGAGCTTATTTGGTTCAAAGGTAATTTTTGGTAAAGTATGAAAGTAATTTTGAAGAGTTAGTCAAAATATAATTTAAGAGGTTAAGTTGTCTCAAAAGGAGGAGAACCCGAGGGAGAGAAAGGACAGGGGAAGAAAAGAGAGAAAAGAAAGGAGAAAGGGGAAGCAAGAAGAAAAAGTGTAAAGGGCCAAGAGATGTGATTTTTTCTCCCTCATTCAAGCTCTTCAAGTGATCTACAAGTGGAATCAAGAGAGAGGAGCTACGAAACCAAAAACAAAAGTAGTTTTTAATGGTGGAAAGTTGGATTTTATGTTTTTCATACCTAATGATTTGATTTTCTTTGTATGGATGTTAAATTAGTGGCATTTAGGGTTGAATGATGATGATTGAGATAAATTGAGAAAGCCATGGATTAGATTAGGTTTTGACAAATCAAGTGAGTAATACAAACCTGGCTTACCAGAAAAAAATTTGGTGAATGACTAGTTGGCATGAAAATGCCATAACTTTAGTTTGATGATCCGATTGATTGATTCCACTCCTGCAAAATAGATTCCTAGAGGAATAAGAATATAGGAATGAATGTTTATGGTGGATTGCGGAAATTATGGCACGTGTAATTGTGATTTTCTTGGAAAAGGTGAAAAGGACTATCTGACGGAACTGAACTCAACTGAAGCAAGCGATCGAGCGGTGAACTCGTGGAGCGAAAAAAATGATATTTTTGAGAATTTAGTTTTAAAGTGAATGGTTTTGAATGTTAAACTGAAAGTTTAATGTAAATTTTTATGTAAATGTTAAGGCATATGGAAATGTTTTATATTGCATTGTTTTATCTTGCATCAATGCATATATTTATATGTGTATTAAATATGTATGCATATGTTAAGGTATTATGAAAGTTTAAAAAATGTTTAAAGTATGCATATGTGTTTTAATGATAAAGTAAAGGATTTAAATGTATTTATAAATGTACTTTGAAGAAATGTTTTTGCAATTGGAGTGGTTACCCTAAACCCCTATGACTGTTATGACCGATATCTACCAAGTCACTTAAGCGCGGTATGATTAAGAGGGTAAAGTTATAGGTTACTAACTGAGGGAGGGAAATAGGTGTCTAGAGTAATATCCTTACACGTGATAAAGTACTATGACTGAACCCTATGCAAAGCGCAGCTTCTCCGCAGCCAGAGTGGGTTATGACTGAATGTGGATTCGTCCTCACCGTCGGCATCTGAATCGGTTTCTGTGTTTATTCCCCCCGGGTTCCATCGAAAGAATGAAAGAAAGAAATAAAGAAAAGAAAAGTTTAGCTAAATGCTTAAAGCATAAATGGATTTCAAATGCATAAGTATTTCGAAAGAAAGTTTAAGGCATAAATTCTAAAGCATAAATGGATTTAAATGCATAAGTATTTATGGAAAGAGTTTAAGGCATAAATTCTTAAAGCATAAATGGATTTTAAATGCATAAGTATTTATGAAAGAGTTTAAGGCATAAATGCTTAAAGCATAATGGATTTTAAATGCATAAGTATTTATGGAAAGAAAGTTTAAGGCATAAATTCTTAAAGCATAAATGGATTTTAAATGCATAAGTATTTATGGAAAGAAAGTTTAAGGCATAAATTCTTAAAGCATAAATGGATTTTTAATGCATAAGTATTTATTGAAAGAAAGTTTAAGGTATAAATGTTAGCATAAACCGATTTTAATGGTATAAGTATTTATGGCAAAGTTTGCTGCATAAATGTTTAATGTATAATGGATTTTAATTGTATAAGTATGTATTATATTTTTACATAAAATACTTCGGAAATGTTATATAAAATGAAAATGTACACTCACTGAGCTCAAGTAGTGCCTAATTCTTTTTCCATATGTTTCAACACAACATTTTCAAAGACCCAGACAGTGCATCTAGAGTACCCTCCTCGTGCGCTGAGTCAAGCTATCGAGAGACGACGCATGACTCCGCATTGAAAATAATTTCGCATATTGTATATGTGAATATTTTGTCATGTTTTGATAAAATTATGCATGGAATTGAAGAAGGTTTAAATGTTTTGATGATTTGAAAGAAATAAATGTATATATATGTATATTTGCGGTTTGATCGTCAGGGACGAGGAGTCCTAATATGGAAGTTGATGAATTGAAGTTTAGAAGTGTTTTTAAATGTTTTCATCAAGTTTTGTAAATTCGAAAGTCCAAAAACGTAGGAAACTCCTCGCTCGATTTTCCCGAAAATCTAAGTGTTGGAAAAGAAAAGAAAAAGAAATTTTTTTAAGACTTCTGCCTCCAGATTATTTTTAAAAGATATGTGAAGAATTGTAAAGGTTCGCTTCCACGGATTTTAATTTATGGTTTTAAGGAAAGTTTCTATATCTGCCTGGAGTGCCTGAGGTCCCCGGTTCATGAGAGGTTAATCCGGGTCGGGATCCTTCAACGTGGTATCAGAGCGAAGTTTTGAAAATGTTATAAAGATTTGAAAATTTATGTGATTTAAAATCATATATGCATTACATGACATATTAAAATTTTGAATTCACAGAAAAATGCGTCGTCGAGGCCGACCACCCACCAGGAGAGCTCCTGAGGCAGTAGTACCACCACCTGAGGAACATGTTTGGCGAACCCGCGATGTTCCTCCACCCGCAGCATCGCCAGTGGCCGCCACCGCCTCCTGAGGTTGTAAGAGGACAGATACCTTTAGAGCAGATGGCTCAGATGTTAGCCACAACATTTAATCAGCCCCGTGAGCCGACGGTCCATTGAGAGGGTAAGGAAATTAGAGGCAAGAAATTATGACTAGATAGGAGATCCCTAAAAGGCATGGTAGTGGCTGTGAGGGTAATGAGATGGTTAATTGAAATGCATGGGCTAATTTAGTTTCTATGAATCAATGACATTAAGTGAATTGTTAATAGTAATCATGAAAGAAAATGGAAGAAATTAAGACATACTACGAATGTGCAATGTAGGATTTCGCCACCCTAGGAAAAGTATGGAAAAGTTGATTGTTACAACAGAGTGATTGGCTGAGGTTAGGAGTTTCGCGTACTTGATATTATTAGATATCCATGACTTTGATAAAAGCTATATTAGGCATGGATTTACTATCTAGACATCATGCTACAAAGGATTGTTATAGAAAGAGGTTAGGTTCTATAAGCCAAGGAAGACGAGGTCTGCTTTTAATGGGTTACTAAAATACTACCTACCAACACATGACGCTTATGTGGGCTAGTAAATACTTTGAGTTATATTAAAGGTACCTAGCTTATGCTATTGAGGTGAGGGATAATGGTAGTCTAATGAAGATATTCCCGATAGTCAAATACTTCCTGATGTATTTCAAGAGGATCTTCTAGGATATATATAAAAAAAATAAATATATATATATATATATATATATTAATTTTTAGATTGAAATGACCCTAGGACAGAATCAATTGCTAAGGCACCTGACATGATGGCTCCTTAAAAGTTGGAAAGAATTGAAAGAATTGAAAAGTATGCGGATGAGCTTGTGAGTAAGGGTTTTGTTAGGCCGAGTACTTCGCCTTGGGGAGTTCCGGTTCTGTTTATAAAAAAAAAAAAAAAATGATGATGAAAGTTTAAGATTGTATATTGATTACATAGAGTTGAATAAAGTGAAAATACGCAATCAACACCCATTTACACCTTATCATGATCTTTGATCAATTACGTGGAACGAGGGTATTTTTGAAAATGGATCTAAGCTCAAAGTTACCATCACTCAAAGATTAGGTCGTGAGGATGTCTTAAGGACAACTTTGAAAACATGGTATGTGCATTATGAGTTTTTATTCATGCTAGTTGGACTAACTTATATTCAGCCGCTTTTATGGATCTTATGAATAGGATCTTTCACCCTTATTTAGATCAGTTTGTTATAGTATTCATTGATGACATTTTAATCTATTTAAGCAGTAATGAAGATCATGAGGAGCATCTAAGTAAATTCTATTTACTTAGTATGCCAAACTTAGTAAATTCTAGTTCGTTAGACAAGGTTGCTTTCTAAGGCATGTGATTTCAAAGTGAAGGGGGGTTTCGTTGATCCTCAAAAGATTGAGAAAAATTCAGAACTCGAAAACCACCTACGAATGTGACAGATATATGAAGTTTTCTAGGTTTAGCGTGGTACATCTGGTTAAGCTGTTAAGGGATTTTCAAAGCTACTCTGATCCTTTGACTAAATTGACAAGGAAAGATGAAAAGTTTGTATGGTAAGAGACATGTTAGAAAAGATTCGATGAACTAAAAAGGAATTTGACCTTAGCCCTAGTTCTTACAATCTGGTCAAAAGAAGGATATACAAGATATTGTGATGCTTCTAGCAGAGCTTAGGGTGAGTTAATGCAACATGAAAAATGTATGGGGCATATGATTTAAGGCAATTGAAAAGCATGAGCAGAATTATCTCGAGACATAACCTAGAGTTGGTTGTTGTAGTCTTGCTCTACGATATGGAGGCAGCCATCGATATGGAGTTGTATGTAAAATTTTTACAGATCACAAGAACATGTAATATTTATTCACATAGAAAAAGTTAAATATGAGACAGAGGAGATGGGTTGAACTCATTAAGGATTATGAGGCACTATCGAGTACCATCAGGGAAATGTTAATGTGGTAATCGACGCTTCTTAAGATAGCCTACTTCGTTCCATATCTCACCTAAAGGTCGCGGTACCCCTAGATTTTATGGAATCGAGGTCTTTAAAAAGTAGACTAGAATTGACAGATATTAGTCCCTGCATCTAATAGACAAGGTAAGGGAGCTTATATAGACTCAAGATACGACTGTCATGATTAAATTGAAAAGGAAGCTGAGTCCTGGGCAAATTAAAAGGATTTTTAGTACCTAGTGATATGGTATAGTGACGATAGTCACGTGTTATGTACTAGGATGGGAAGATTAAAGAAATAAATTATGGAGAGGCTCACACTTTTCCTCGCATATACGATGCATCGTGAAACACTAAATGTATCATACCCTAAGGGAATACTAAAGGTGGAGGGGCAAAGAAAGATGTTGCGTAATTTATTTCTAAATGTCTCATTTGTCAAAAAGTTAAGGTCTCAGCATCAAAGATTTGCGGTGGTTCTGCGAAGTCTCTTCCATCCTCGCAAAACGGGAGAGAATCATGATGGATTTTTTTTTATTTCCACTTCACAGAAAGTGGTTAAGTGACGTGATATAGGTGATTGTGGATAGATCATTTAAATTAACACTCTACCTATGGAAAATATAGTGACTTAGTTGAGAAGTCATTGAGTTGTATATAATGCGAGATTGTAATGACTTCACCTGATGACCAACTGAAAGAGCCATAGCTTTACATTGGTTATGCTCAAGGTCAGCAGAGAGTTTAAAGGAAGTTAGGAAAGATTACCATTAATGGAGTTTTCCTACAATAATAGTTATATCATGTAAGCATTGAATGGCGCCTTTATGAGGCCTTATATGTACAGCTGCAGACCCATTCAGCCTGGATGTGAGGAAAGGGAGAGAAAATTTTTAGGTTCATAAATTGTTCAAAGCACAATGTATAATGTTAAAGTTTATTAGTGATAGATTAAAGATAGCTCAAGATTGATAGAAAAGCAGTGTTGATAACCCAAGGAGATTTGGAATTTTAGGTGGGGATCGTATTTATATGAGGATATCACCTCGGGAAAGGGTGTTGATATTCTAAAGAAAGGGAAGTCCTATATGGGACTTTATGAAATTATGGAAATAATTGAGGAGGGGGTAGCTGCCTTGGTTGAGGCTGCCACCGACCGTCGTAATACATGACATATTTTACATTTCTATGCTTCAAAGTATATGACGATTCTTTCACATGTGTTAAGAGATCAACCGGTTGAATTGAAAGAAGATTTGGTTTTATGAAGAAAGACCGTTAAAATTGTTGATCGAAATGATTAGGTTCTTTGAAACAAAGTGACTTCTTTAGTAAAGGTGTTCGGATGAATAACTAGAGAGGAAGCAAATATGATAAATTTTAAATTTCTGAGACCTAAATTTTATATGAGGGGTGATTGTAAAACCCCAACCTTATCGAATGTTATAATAATAGTTTTTGAAATGATTAGAGGTCCAATGATAGAAACGAGGGTAGATTAGGAATTTAGAACGCTCCGACATCAGGCCTGGGGCACATGAAAATTTTCATTAATTGTAACCCTGGGTGCCCTAAGGAATAAATGATTTTCTTTATTATATCCGAATGGAGGGGTCGGTGTATGAATTGGTAAAGAAATTTGTGTTCCTATGACTTTAAACTGATATTTACAAGAGAATAGGAGATTTATGAATAGTGATTCTGGACCGAAAATTTGGGAGCTCACTGAAATTTTTCTGAAATTGAGCCGAAAAAAATACTAAAAGGTCCTAATAAATCATAAAGACTAACGAAACTGAAATAAAGTGAACGAGTCCGTTTGGATAGCTCTGTGATTCAATGCAATTTCTTGATAATAATACGCTATTGTCCTAATTCCTGATTTTAATGATTTTAAATCGATTTCTGATTTCAGCCTGAATCCATCGGGTGGAAGGATTTAATTTGAATAATTCATGGTTAATTTGAAGTTTAGACTCCATCTATAGAATATTTTTTGACATTTAATCTGTGATAAAAGATAAGGGGTGAAACTGATAAAAGTCGCTATAAGGAGATATTTTATTATGAGAGCCAATTAAAAAAACTTTTCTTAATGACTAAGTATGAATAAAATAATAGGTTAATGGATTTGTGATTCATTAGAATGGACCAATGAGTTTCTATTTGGTTCAAAGGTAATTTTAAAGTATGAAAGGGCAATTTTGGAAGAGTTAGTCAAAATATAATTTAAGAGGTTAAGTTGTCTCAAAAAAGGAGGAGAACCCGTAGGAGAGAAAGGAGAGGGAAGAAAAGAGAGAAAAGAAAGGAGAGAAAGGGGAAGCAAGAAGAAAAAGTGAAGGGCCAAGTATGAGATGTGATTTTTCTCCTCATTCAAGCTCTTCAAGTGATCTACAAGTGGAATCAAGAGAGAGGAGCCCAAGAAACCAAAAACAAGTAAGTTTTTAAATGGGTGGAAAGTTGGATTTTTATGTTTTTCATACCAATGATTCGATTTTCTTGTATGGATGTTAAATTAGTGGCATTGTGCTGAATGATGATGATTTTGAGATAAATTGAGAAAGTTTCATGGATTAGATTAGGTTTTGACAAATCAAGTGAGTAATACAAACCGTCACTAGAAAAATCTGCAAATGACTACTGGTACGAAAATGCCATAACTTTAGTTTGGATGATCCGATTGATTGATTCCAATTCTATAAAATAGATTCCTAGAGGAACAAGAATATAGGAATGAATGTTTATGGTGGATTAAATGGAAATTATGGTTAATGTGTACTGCGATTTTCTAAAAACAGCGACCATCTGACTTTAACTGAACTCAACCCGAAGCAAGCTTGATCGAGCTTGAACTCGGTGAGTGAAAATGATATTTTGAGAATTTAGTTTTTAAAAGTGAATGGTTTTAATGCAAAACTGAAAGTTTAATGTAAATTTTTATGTAAATGTTAAGGCATATGGAAATGTTTTATATTGCATTGTTTTATCTTGCATCAATGCATATATTTATATGTGTATTAAATATATGCATATGTTAAGGTATTATGAAGTTTAAAAAATGTTAAAGTATGCATATGTGTTTTAATGATAAAGTAAAGGATTTAAATATGTATTTATAAATGTATTTTGAAGAAATGTTTTACTGATGGTTACCCTAAACCCCTATGATCAAGTATGATCGATATCGTCATACTTTGCCGCAAGATTAAGAGGGTAAAGTTATAGGTTACTAATCGGGAGGAGGTACAAAAAGCCTGAGTAATATCCTTACACGTGATAAAGTACTAGATCGAACCCTATGCAAAGCGTGAGTTTCTCCGCACGTAGTGGCTGGTGGACTGAATGTGACTGCCCTCACCGTCGGCACTTAAACTCGGTTTCTGTGTTTATTCCCCGGGTTCCATCGTAAAGAATGAAAGAAAGAAATAAAGAAAGAAAGTTTAAGGCTTAAAATGCTTAAAGCATAAATGGATTTTTAAATGCATAAGTATTTATTGAAAGAAAGTTTAAGGTATAAATGTTTAAAGCATAAACTCGATTTTAATGGTATAAGTATTTATGGAAAGAAAGTTTAAGGCATAAATGTTTAATGTATAAATGGATTTTAATTGTATAAGTATGTATTATTTTGATATGTACCGAAAATGTTATATAAATGAAATGTACACTCACCGAAACAAGTAAATTTACCTTTTTCCATATGTTTCAACAAATATTTTCGACTCGAGACAGTGCATCGTGAGAGTACTCCGTGCAAAGTGAGTCAAGCTATCGAGGAGACGACGATGTGACTTATTGAAAATAATTTGGTACATTGTATATGTGAATATTTTGTCATGTTTTGATAAAATTATGCATGGAATTGAAGAAGGTTTAAATGTTTTGATGATTTTGAAAGAAATAAATGTATATATATGTATATTGTGTTTGATCAAGCCTGGACGAGGAGTCCTAATATGGAAATTGAAAATTCGAAGTTTAGAAGTGTTTTTAAATGTTTTCATCAGATTTTGTAAATTTGGGAAAGTCCGAAAAACAGAGGAAACCCGCTCGATTTTCCGAAAAATCTAAGGCGAAAAGAAAAGCAAAAAGAAAATTTTTTTAGTGTTCTCGTCTCCGCATTATTTTTTAAAAGATATGTGAAGAATTGTAAAGGGGTTCGCTTCCACGGATTTTAATTTATGGTTTTAAGGAAAAGTTTTATATCCTGCTGAGTGTCGAGGTCCTCGGTCTACGAGGTTAACCCTGGCTCGGATCCTCCCACACTCGCGGGTGTGGATGCTCTACCACGCACCAGTTTCTGGGTCCCTAAAATGTTTTTGAAACATACCTTAAAAGAATGAGCTAAAGGAGCCCAAGAGTGTACATTTTCATGAAAATAACATTTTCAAAAGATATATCAAAGTAATAAATACTTATACAATTAAAAAACCATTTAGAAAGTTTTTAAACTTTCTTTCTAATGGAACCCAGGAGTAAACACACCGACGCTCTCGGCATCGACTCTGAGGAACGCCTCAATCCAAATATAACCACTACGTCGCTGGTAAACCCCAAGTATCACCATATCACGTGTAAGGATATTACACTAAAATCTATTTCTCTCCCTCCGTTAGTAACCTAATTGTGTTTCCCTAAATCCTTACACGCTTAAGGTACCTCACTGATATCGGGCCATAATACCATATAGTTAGGGTAACCATTTGAAACATTTCTTCAAAATACATTTGGCAAATCCATTTAAATCCTTTACTTTATCATTAAAACACATATGCATTCTTTACACATTTTTAAACTTTCATAATACCTTAACATATGCATACATATTTAATATACATATATATACATTTACATTAAACTTTTCATTTTAACATTTAAAATCTTTCACTTTTTAAAACTCAATCTTCAAAAATCAGTTTTACACTTTACCCTTTGTTTCCGAAATTTGAGCACAACTCCACTACTTTTCCGCCTTGCTTAGCCTACACACTCAACGACACGCAACAACGTATTAATCGCTCATGCATAGCGCAAAATCCTAACGCATTTCACACCGCAAGTCACTTTAGGGTCACACAACATTCATATAAAGCAAAATTAACAATTTACCCTTGAGCACTAAAAAAAATCCTAACAAAAAAAAACCACTCATTTTGGCAACCTTTTTTCAACAATACTCTATAGACTTTATGACCCAAAAATTATCCAAACGGTCTTCAAAAATTATGAAACTCTCCAGATCATTCCTTTATATATCCAATGACATCTCTTTTAAATTTTTCAATTTGTAAAATTCTTCTCTAAGGCCCTCAACCACATAACACAAGTTACAGCATGTTTTTTATGCCAATTTGGTTAACTCACTGAATCACCTACTGTTATCCTTGATTTCTGGGGTCTTAAATCCGTAAATTGGAAATTGTTTCTTCACTCATTTGAAGCTATGGTTATAAGGTTTCTTCTCCAGTTGGAATCACCCAATTTGGATCACCAAAACTCAAGTTATTGTATTTTACATCTAGATGACTCAATTTGGCAGAACAGAATCTGCACATAGCTCTACTTTGACAAATTTTATGGGCACTTTGGGGTTACAATTTGCATGGACTCCCTTCAGATAACTTTTTTCCCTAGAAGTCTACTTTACCCAGAAGTTTTAATCACTCAATTTGGATGAGGGAAACTCCACTTATGGCCAAAACACTACAACCATACCCAAAACAGAAAGATAATCGTTGAGCTACACCGAGCTCACCTTTCAGTCCGTATTTGGGGGAGGCCTTAGAAACCAATTTTCTTGGTACCTTCTATAAATTTGTAGCCCTATCTCTTATGATTCTTTACCAATTGGAATCAATTCATTTGGATAATTATAACTTAATCTATAGCCAAAACAAAAACAGGGGTTTTTACAAAAATTTTGAAAGCATTCTCTTTAAAACCCCAACATTCTCCTTTTTACAACTATTCCATAATACCTCAAAAACCACATGAAATCTAACTCAAAACAACTCCACAACACTTGAATTGGTGATTTGGAAATTTATAAAACCAAATTCTAGGTGAAAATCCAAGAATTCAACCCAAGGTCCACCACCTCTACAAAACCATAAAAATTAAGGATGATTCCATGTTTAATCTTTCTGCCACCAATTGGTTTTACCTCATAACTCAGAAAGAATTCTAAAGGTTAATGTGATTTCTCCACAAAACCCTAGACCAAAAGGAGCACTAATCTCCATACCAAACCTTAGAAATCCAAATACCCATGATTACAAAATGAAAACATACCTTGGTTTGGTTTTTCTCCCACTTCTTATTCCTCTTCTTCCTCCTCTTCTTCTTCTTTGCTCTCTTCTCCTTCTCCTACGGATTTGCCTTAGCAAATTTTGAGACCAAAATATGAAATTTGGTTTGTCTCCTCTCTTCTATAATATTAACTTTGCCTTAATTACCATTAAGTCACCAAGCACTTTAATATTGCACTTTAACTTTTGCTTTTACTATTATGACCCATCTCTACTTTGATTTTGACTTTCATATCTTTGGCAATTACAATTTAGTCCTCAAACACTTTGATATTGCAAATCAACTTATTTTATTTTCATTTTGGCATACTATCTTCTCAAATTATGCCCTTTATATCCTTGTTTTTTTTTAATTTACCACTTTACCCTGGCACTAGTACCTCAATTCCGGGTTTCATAAATTATGATTTCATAATTCCTCTCCAAAATACCACAGTGTGACACTTGGTGCTCGGGTACGCCCCTACAATTAAATGTACTGTACACCAATCTCGGGATCGGGACGTTACATAAAGGCTCAGAACCTCTAAGTAACAACTCTGTAGTCCTAGAGATGCTTAGAGCCATGAGGCAAGAAATGGAAGAGAGGGACAACCAGTTGAAGCTCCAACTACAACTCAGAGATGAGTACATAGAGGCTGAGTTGAAAAGGAGGGATCAAAACTTGGAAAAAGCCCTAAAGTAGAGAGATGAGGAATGGAAGAGTATATGGGAAATAAGAGAACAAGAGCTGAGTGAAGAACTGAGTGCAAGAGAAGATGATTTTCTCTCAAATCAGCTCAGAGAGAGAAGTGTGAGCTGCGCCTAAGATCAAGGGAAAGGGAGATGCTACTTTATAAGAATCTGTCAGTAGGCGCATGCCTGCATCCGTATAATGAGCATAAGAAGAAAATAAGAGCTCTAATTGAAAAAATGGACAAAGAACTGGAGGGCACCCTAAACTAGAGGGAGAAGTGATGGACTGAAAGCTTGGACATGATCAACAAAAACCTGATCAAGATGTACTATGCCTAGGTGAGCTCGAGAACCCCCCGAACTCTATCAAGCGTGAGACAAAAAATGAAATGACCAAGAAATTAGCCATAAACATGGAGTGGTTTGTACTAAATAGAAATGGAGAAGGCAGTAGGTCAAGGCAGCCACAAGTCCAGATCCCTGAGTTCTCACCTTTTGTAGCTGGGTATAAGTTATATCCAGTTAACCTACCATCCTCCCATAGGCATGAAAGAAAAAGAAAATAGCTCACTCTGCTCTTCCATATCTTCTCCCTCTCTGTACTTAATGTCCACCCTTGAAAGTCAATAAAATATAAAGTATGCATTTTTGTGTAGAAATTGGTGTTCACCCTATTTGTAAAATATTCTGTGTGTTTGTGTATATGTTCTTTCTTTCTTTATGTTTTCTTGAATGAATTGGAATTGATGAAGTTTCAAGAAATGAATTAGTCGAATAATTGAGAAACCAGTTACCTGGATCTAATTGTCATATTGCTGCAACATGTTTGGTTGATGGGCATTGATTAAAGAAGAAATTGTGGTTGTGGTTGATTGTTTTGAGCTGAATGCATGATTAAATGAACTCTTGACTTGTTAAAAACACAACAAATCTAAAATAAACTAAACAAAAATCTGATATATGCATTTGGGTAGGATAAAATGAATGGAATTGGAAGGTTGTAAGGCTTGCAAATAAATGTCAACTCACAAGTGGCTATTTTAATAATCATATAGATAAGACTCATAATCTCGCTGCAAACAAGCTTGGTTGTAAAAATCCTGATAACCTCACACATGGTAAAAAAATGACTCTCAAAACAAATCAGGCTATGATTAGGAACATCTTACGGATCCATCACGTGAATCTCTCCAATGTCCTAGAACTTGTTGGATTATTAGTCAAGGTGAAATCCTAGGCAATACCACTAACAGGAAATGATTTAGGCCATCATTGGAAGTTTGAGCCTTTCAAACCTACCCTATGATATGCATAAGCATATAAACTAGTTCCCTATTTGAGCTTATAGCCAATCTCAACATCAACCAACAAATGAGAAGCCCAATTCCTTCCTTAAACATAATCCTATAATAAAAAACCCTTATTTGCCCAGATTATCATACAAAATACATCAATGACAAAAAAGGACAAGTTTGGGGGAATATTATTTCAAGTTGTAGAAAAGGATGAAAAGGGTTAAGAAAGACAATGCAAAGAGATAAGAAAAGATGAAGAGAATTATGAAAGAAGCCGTGAAAAGAAAAACATCAAGGAGGCATGAGTTTGGTCTAGTAGCCTTCCTTCCTAGAACAATTAATTCCTTAGGGGTGTTCAACACCTAGTACCCTAATGCCAACTGGAATGGGAGTTATTGACCCAAAGTTCGTTAAGGGAGGTAGAAAGCTTAAAAAGACAAAACATTGCACCATTCCATCAAACTTGGTGAGAAATGAAAGCTTCTCAAATAAGGGAGAGAAGTTATCTTTTGTGTGTGGACAATGAAAAAGAGAAAAAGATACCACAATGAAGAATATGCAGAAAGATGCACAAACCTAATGGGAAGGTTAGAAACTTACAATAAAGAGAAATCAAGGATGTATCAATAAGGCAAGAGTGTAAGTTGCCAGTGAAATCTGGGTGAAATTGAGCCTAAATTGTTCGGCTATCTACCTAATTACCCAAGCCACACATTACAAGCCTAAAAGACCTATTTGATCCTAAAAGTGGTATTATGCCTACATTAGTGGAGAGTAATATGATCAATAAGCATATGGGACTTTAAAAATGAAAGA
This sequence comes from Tetrastigma voinierianum, assembly GCA_016808115.1. Classification (NCBI taxonomy): domain Eukaryota; kingdom Viridiplantae; phylum Streptophyta; class Magnoliopsida; order Vitales; family Vitaceae; genus Tetrastigma; species Tetrastigma voinierianum. Next base: position 1,161,906 of record JAEQBH010000997.1, on the reverse strand, counting down.
GAGTATGCCAACAGAGTATTACCCTAGAAGATTAACTAATTTGCCAAGGAAAAGAGGAAAGACCAACACACACACAAAAATAAGGATTTAATGATTAACTTGTTTACACCATAAGAATTATTTGTTGGTTCATTGAATTTAATTGAAAATCTTCCTAAATCTATGATTGGAAACAAATTTTAAAAGTAATTTTACAACTGACTTATGTTTCCTGCCCAATTGAGCTTTAAACAAAAAAAGGTCCTTAAAAATCAAAGCTAAATTGTTTGAGGACAAACAAAATTTTATTTTCTTTGTTGGGAGACAAGCAAAACTTTAAGTTTGGGGGAATTTGATGAGTCTTAAACTCATCTATTTTTTCATCCATCTTTTTGGCACAGTTTCACCCTCTATTTGGATGCTAAATTATGGAACATTCACCAACTTTGTGTTTTGCAGGTGTTAATTGAAAAAGGAGAGAAAACAAGTAGAAAAGAAGCAAAAAAAAAAAAAAAATGGAAATTGCAACAGTCTTTGTCGCAACATAGTTTTTGTATGTATTGACATAATTTCAAGCAGGCCAAAAGAACTTTGTTGTAGCTAGCAACTAAATGTCGTAACAAAAGCTCAGGCAGAACTCAAGGCTGAAAGAGCATTTATGTCGTGACAAAGAGTTTTTCTATCGTGACATTATAGAAGAAGATTGTGAAGAAAACTGTCACGACAATCCTTAACTTTGTCGTAATAATGATCAAGGTAGAGAGCAAAGGAGCTGTGTTACGACAATATTTCCTCTGTCGCAACATAAAAAGCTGAAGACTGACATATGAACTTTGTCGCGACAAAAGACAATTTTGTTGCGACAAAAAATGCTAAGAATGTAACACAAGTCAACTAAGACAAGTGTTTTTAGTTTGCGACAAAGTTTTCAGAACCAAGCCAGCTCAAGGAGGAATTTTTGTCGCAACAAAGAAAATTATATCGCGACATAACATTTAGAATTCACAACTAAGAGTAACAGAATCTCTGTCGCGACAAAGATTATTTTTGTCGCGACAAACAAAACATGAAGAAGGTGAATTCTTTGTCGCGACAAGGAGCTGAAGAGAAAAACAAGAGGAGTAGCGACAAAGAAATTCATGTTGCGACATAGTGAAGAATTGAAGGCAGAATCTCTGTCGCAACAAAGAAATTTTATGTTGCAATAATCAAAGCTAAGGAATAAGAGAATTCTATCACGACATAATAAAATTAGGTCACGACATAAATTGAAGAAGAACTTAGATTGGCCAAGGAAATATATGTCGCAACAAAGATTTCTATGTCGCAACACATAGCTCAGCAAGAGACAGGAATTAGAAAAGAAAAGTTTGTCGCGACAAAGGAGTTTTCTGTCGCGACAAAAATTGCTAAGGACTCAAAGAAATTCTGTCGCAACAGAGAAAATTCTATCGCGACAGAGTTAACAAAATGAAAAGGAAAATGTTTGTTGTGACAAGGAATATTATGCCGCTATAGACTCCAGAAGCAGAAGAACCTAAGAAGCTTGTTGCAAACAGGTTTGGTGTCGCAACACAATACATTATTGCTGTGACAGAAACAAGACTACTACATAAAAATTATGTCACGACATTATCAAAGTATGTCACGACAGAATCCAAGAAAGAGCTCAGAAAACAGGTCACAATAGAAGACTACATGTTACGACAAAGGCCAGGGACAAAGACTAAAACTCTGTCGCAATAGAACATTATATGTCATGACAGAGTGACCAATTTGGGCCAGAATTTTTGGGATCCACAACGTAATTAATGAAGTGAGGCCTAACATTGGGAAGTCTATAAATAAACGCATCTAGGACACTGTGCACAGCTTCCACAACTCCAAGACGTCTAGGTAGTTGAAGACTCTTGTATATTTTATTTTTCTTTTATTTTGCTTTTATTTTTCTTATATTTTTCTTTTATTTTTCTTTTATTTTATTTTTAGTAGAGTTTGAATGTAGATTTTAATTGGTATTCTTTTAGATTTTTGGATTTGGGTATTGAACTAAAGTGCAGCTTCGAGTTGGAATTTGTTTATCAAATAATCTTTCTCATTAATGTCTGAGTTCAAATGGAGGATGGAAGGTTTCCGGAGTTCATTTATTTCAATTCATTCATGATTTCGTGAATTTTCCGATTAGTTAGTCATCGAGCATGAAAGGAATCCGCTTTTGAAAAGTCAGCTCTTTAAATGGGTCAATAATGATATTCATATTTATGCATAAGGTGGAAGAACGCCTTAATTAGAATTCTTGAATTTATTTGATTGGTATTGTTCTTGAATTTATTTGTTCCCAGTACTAGTACCGTGTACCCAAGCAAGGTCATGCATCTTACTCTGATTTCTTGGAGGCCCTCTGAGTGACACAGAGATGGACAATCCTGAGAGTATAAAGCTGTTCTTTGTTGGTATGGTAGACTAATATTAAGGAACTAATGAACTTTGATAGGTTACTCAAATAGATCATTTACTTACTAGTAATTTGAGGATAGTTGAATGAAGTATCAGTTTAATCAATTAGAGGTTTCTTCTCTTTTTGTTGAATTGATTCTAATCCCATGTTAGTAAGGATCTAATCAAAGAGATGGAAATTTTCATCAGAAATGAAGGATGAGGTGTCAATCAAATCGAGAAGGTCAAGAATATCCCGTTGGGGGCAAGTATTCTCCAATACTAAGATATGGGTAATGGCATCGAAAAGGAAAAATACTTAAATCTTATAAAGAGGGAAGTTTACAAAATTACAAGTAACTGATTAGAATCGTGTCTCTTTAAAATGAATATGAACCTTTAATCGCGAAAAGTATAGTTAAGGGAGAGAAATCCAAACTATACTACCATGCATCCGACAAACCCGCTTTCTAATTTAAGGCCGAAGCCATGACAGATAAGACGGTAAATTGATTACTCCACTCATCGATCTATATCTCGGGCCTTGGTCTCACTCAAGAAATTCCCAAACCCATTTTTATTAAAAATTATTTTCATGTATATTGGCGGAATCAATCTAGACTAAAATTTTACTATCCTCATCATCATAACAATAGATTTCAAATAGTAAATGATCTCGCGCCAGTAAGGCTAGTCTGATTATCATTCCTCGTGGGAACGATATCTGCACTTTAAATATCCACTTTTATTACTTGTATGACCTATGCACTTGTAGTAATCAAGACTAACTCAATTTTTAATGAATACATTTTAAAAAATGAGCTAATTACTCTTTTCATCTACACCAGCATCTAGCCAACAAGTTTTTGGTGCCGTTGCCGGGGACTTAATAGTTCTCGAAAGTAAAGAAGCATTCGTAAATTTGGCATACACAAATAGCATCATATTAGCTTTGTCTCGTAACAAGTTTTTGGCGCTTACTGTTTGGGATTAGCTAATAGTCCTTTGGTAATAGTGTTATTAATTTTTGTATATATGTATAACGATCTTAATAGTGCCCTCCATTTCCTTGTCCCTTTTCTCTATGAGGAGCCTTATCGCTTTTTAGTGCTCTTTATACAGGTACTTTAAGGCATTTGCCTTCTACAACAAGTTCTGCTCCATGGCATCCTCTCTCTCCTTCATAATCTTAAGTGGCTTACTCGTTCTCTTAAGTCACTCCAAGAGGAAGGTATCTTCTCGGGCTCGAAGTTCTTCACTCATTTCTCTTCTTGTTTCCCATATACTCTTCCATTCTTCATCTCTCGCCTTGAGTGCTTTCTCCGTATTATGATCCCTTCTTTCATCTCGCATCACGTACTCATCCCCGAGCTGAGCCGAGCTAGATTTTCACCGGGTCATTCCTCTCCTACATCTCTTGTCTCATAGCCTTTAACATCTCCATCAATTCAACATTGCTACCTTGAGGCTATGAGCTTCTGACGTTCCCGATGGACTTGTCTCAAATACGGTGAAAGCGGACAGACTGTCTAAACTGCTTCGTCTCTGCTTTTGCTTCGAGCCGCACTATCAATCTATATATGATTGATTTATATGTTCTCTTCTTCCTCTCCTCGAACTTCAGCTTCTTCACCGCTCTCTGCCTGGGCCCCCTGGTGTTTCCAAATAAGTTAGGAGGTGAAGTCCTAGTAAGTGTTTCTTCTTCTCCCGCCCTTCTACACCACCCAAGATATAGAGCCTAATGATCAGTGTTGGATGAGGTACCAGTCCCCTGTATCCACCTCTATAATAACTTAAGATTGAGTTTTCAATGATCTTTCTAACACTGAACTTGTACCATTTCAATATGACGTACAACAATACTGCCTCATTTTCCCTTACAATACTCAAATTCTTTGACGGTAATATAACTAAACAAATGAAATAAAACCAAACCTTTGCTTGTTCAGTTAATGCTCCTCTTGCAATGGGCTCATGTGGTTTTTCCTGGTGGTATTCCACTTTCCTTTGCTCTCAGTTAGCAAGTCTACAATCTTCCTGAAGTCGTTCCTTCACCAGCTCGAACTCGAACCATTCTTTCTCTCGCTCGCATTATAGGTTCGCTCCATCTCGTCTTCTCTCAATAAGATATATATTTTCCTCTAACATATACTGTCTTGTCCTTCATTCCCACCATATTCGCATAGAAATCCTTCACCATATCTACAAATCTAGGAGCCTTGTGCTCATAGAAAGATGCTGGTCCTCGTTTTTAATGACTTCTCGGGAAGCGGAGATCCATACTCACAAAACCCTTCACCTTTGAAATCTCTCACGCAGCTTATCCTTCTGTGTGAAATAGGGGCCACTTCTAAGACCAATCACTTGCTTTTCTTACTTCGCCTCGCCTCCCCTCTTCTTTTGTTTCTTCCACTAGCCGTCAGCTCCGCCCAAACAAATTTTTTCTTCCTACCCTCGTTTCTTCGAGTCACTGATCCGCCTTCCTCCCCCTGCATACTCTTCCATCATTTTCGTTTAGGTTAGAACAAGGTTCATTCACGTGTATATCGGGCTCGAAGAGGGCTTTGGGGGATCTAGGGTTTTCAAAAGGAGGGGAAGAGATTTGGTGAATAAGGCTGAGTGGGTTGATGGTTTATGAGGCAAGTGGCCTTTTAGGTTTCAAAAATGATCTATTTATAGGCCCAATATTTGTTTGTAGACTATCATTAAATGTCACAATAAAATTAACCTAGGTTAATCTTTTAATTTTGGGAGGTGCTTACATAGGAAAATAATGTTGTAGCATATTTTTTTAAATCAATTAAAATTAGGTCACCTATTGACAGCAAAAATGCTAAAGCAACATAAACTTGCATTTTCAAGTGTATTTATGTCATGACAATGAGAAATATTGTCAATGACATTAACTCTCTCTTTTGTAATATTATCAAAACAACTCTGTCGCAGAATCAGAAAAATTAACGCACAAAGAAATGTGTTGCAACATAGATAGATTCGTCAAAACTAAACGTCGCTGTGACAAGGAAAAGCATTGTTGCGACATAGTTTGTGCTTCTCCAGTTAAATGATGTAGCGACATAAAATTTTTATGTCGTGACATAATTTCCTGCTGCTTCTAAAAGACTAACCCAGCCTTTGTCGCGACATTAAGAACCAATGTTGTAATAGTGTTTTGGTAATACTGTCACGACAATGAAATTTTTTTTTCTTAAAGTTTCACAATTCACATATTTCAATAAAGTAACATTCACTGTGCATTCATTCATACCAATTAGAACATACTTGTGAAAACACATCTAATCATCAAAGAACCTCAATTCAAGTATGAACAATCACATTTCATTTCTTCACTCAAGATGATTCAACAGGATGATATTTAAAGTATTCAAAACAAAGCTACTATTCATTTTCTGTTCTAAACAAAATTATATTCCCCCAAACTTCAACTATGCATTATCATTAAGGATCAAGTTAGGGAAATCAAAATAATCCCCCTTGTAGCATTTTCTAAATAATTAGTTTGAGAGAGTGTGCTTTCTAATAAAATTCATTTCTCATTTAGCTTCATTGTCCCTGATAAATCAACAAAAACAACACATAAAAATTCAAACAAAATTAAAACTAAACTTCAAACACACACAATTTAACCAAAACAAGCTAGCTATGAAAATTTATATTCGTTTGATCATCCCGTAAGAAGCCGCCGCTTTAATGTCTTTAGTTAGATATTTGCTACATAATGTTTTATTTTCAGAAAAATTCTCCCATTTCTTCAAATCTGGATCAATCCTCATTTACACTTCTTCCAAGGTAATGGTTCAATCTCTGACCATTTACTTTAAACCCACTTCCGAATCGGGCCAAAGGTTATCGCGCCAAAGGGTACTCTGCTACTACCCGTCAAGGACTACTCCATCTTAACTTCGGGGCTCGAAACAAATCCCTGAGCCTGGAATTTTATAGTAGGACTTGTTCTCCTTCTTTGAATTCCTTCCTCAGAATCTTCTGATCATGCCACTTCTTTGTCTTATCTTTGTAGATTCTGGAATTATTATAAGCTTCATTCCTTAACTCTTCTAGCTCGTTCAATTGGAGTAATCTTTCTTCTTTGGAAGCTTGAAAGTCAATTCAGTTTCTTGATGGCCCACATAGCTTTGTATTCCAATTATAGAGGGAGATGATAATGTTTTCCAAATACAATTCTGTATGGGGACATTCCAATGGGAGTTTTGTAAGCAGTTCTATAAGCTCACAATGCATCATCTAGCTTTATAGATCAATCTTTTTTGCTTGTATTCACTGTTTTCTCCATAATTTTCTTTATCTCCCTGTTGGAAATTTCTGCTTGCCCATTTGACTGAGGGTGATAAGCCAATCTCATTACATGTTTGATTCCATATCTGCTCATGAGTTTTGCAAAAACTTTATTTGAAAAATGGCTTCCCTCATCACTAATAATTGTTCTGGGTGCTCCAAACTTACTCAAAATATTTTCGTATAAAAACCCAACAATCAGATAGCATCATTGACAAGCTATTGCTTCCACCCATTTGGATACATAATCCACAGCTAGGAGAATGTATAGATTTCCAAATGATGATGGAAAAGGTACCATAAAGTCTATTCCCCACACATCAAAAATTTGAACCACCAAGATTCCTTATAGGGGCATCTCATTTCTTCTGCTTATGTTGCCCATTCTTTGACATTTATCATAATGTTTTACCCATTAAAAATAGTCCTTGAATAGAGTAGGCCAATAAAAACCTGATTGAAGAATTTTATGAGCTATTCTATCTCTTGCAAAATGTCCTCCATATGGTGACGCGTGGTATTTATCAATGATTTCACCTTGTTGTGTTTCTATAATACATCTCCCCGATAGTCATATTTGCTCCTCTTTTTAGTGCTGATCATCCTAAATATAGAATCCTGCTATAAGTTCTCAACTTTCTTTACGATGGTCACATATACGGCATAAGTCCATAAAGGTAATCACAATATCGCGATACTAGAGTTCGACTAATAACAAAAATGGTACCATTAATGTGTAAGTTTTTGCCATTTCACTCTTTCTTCTTCAAGATTTTTTCAATCTGCATAGCGGACGGCCATCACATCGTCACTCCTTCTCGCCTTTAATTTCCGTATCAAATCCTCAGAGTAATAATACCCATCCGATCAATCTTGCCTGACATCTTTCTTTGTCATCGATATCTAATTTCAAGATGATAAGTGTGTAGCTTATGTAATACGGACCTCCAATTTGTAAGGTCTCGAATTTTTCACAAGCAAAACCATCATAACATCTATTTTTCGCCAGAAGTAGTTCTCAGGTTTCATTGAAAGTTTTGTCAGGTATAGTATATAGCCTTAAATATCTTCTCTCATGCTTTTGTTCCAACATGTACCCCATTGCATAATACCACCGGCATCACACATAATTTCAAATTCCTTTGCTCCAACTGTGTTACCATGACGGGGGTCAGAACCACCTGATTTAATTTCATCTAATGCAGCTTTGCATAATTCATTAAAATCAACTTTGCATCTTTTTCAATCAATTTTCATAATGGTCTAGAGATTTTTGAAAAGTCCTTTATGACCCTCAGAAAAACCAAAGATGTCCCAGAAGCTTCTTATCCCTTTGACTGTCAGAGGGTGGCATGAGAGGTTTTAAGGATAGAAACTTTTTCTCGGTCTACTTCTAATCCAAATTATAGAAATTTCAGGTCCTAAGACAATACCTTATGTTACCATGAAATGGAATCTTTTCCCAATTAAGCCAGATTTTGTCTTGACACATTTGAAGTAATTGCTTCCAAACTTTCCGTACCATTTCTCAAAACTAGATCCATATACTAAGAAGTCATCCATGAAAATTTCCATAGCCTCTTCCACCAAGTTTGAAAACATAGACACCATACATCTTTGGAAGGTGACAGGAGCATTACATAATCCAAATGGCATCATTCCGAAAGAAAAGGTGCCATAAGGACATGTAAATGTGTCTTCCGATACTGGGTGGGATTATGGCAATCTGGTTATAACTAGAATATCCATCAAGAAAATAGTGGGGATGTCCTCGCTAACTCCGTCTGCAAAAGATTTAGTCAATGAAAGGTAGAGGATAATGATCATTTCTGGTAGCAGTGTTTAGTTTTCTGTAGTCTATACACACCCTCCATCCTATCACAATTCTTGTAGAAATCAATTCATTCTTCTCACTTTTTATCACAGTGAATCCACCCTTCTTGGGAACCACATGAACTGGACTCACCCAAGGGTTGTCTGAGATTGCATATATGAAGGTTGCATTCAATCACTTCAATACTTCTTTTCAAACAACTTCTTTCATTACCGGATTCAGTCTTCTTTGATGTTCTATAGAGGTCTTTGCCTTATTCTCCAGAAGGATCTTGTGCATGCAAATAGAAGGACTGATTCCTTTCAAATCTTTTATTGACCAAGCAATTGCTTCTTTGTATTTTCTCATTCTGTTCTTCAAGCCCAATCAATGCAACTGAAATAATAACAGGTTTAGTTTTTTCTGGCTTTAGGAAAGCATACTTTAATTGTCTGGGTAATTCCTTCAAGGTTAACCCTTATGAACTTGTTTATGTTTCTTTTTCTTCCTCTTCATTGCTGCATATCTTTTATGTACTGTTCTCATTCATACTAAAGATCGTTTCCTTTAATTCATAATTGGAATGTAGAAATTCACAATCAAGATCATCAAGATATTGGAAATTCATCTCATTTTCATTGATTGAATTCTGAAAATTACAACAAAAAATTAGTTCAGGACTGATAGGAACTATAGTTTCTGCAGTCTTATAATCTGAACTTTCAAACTCATACTGTTTTAAGATTATGTTCAACTTGAAATGTACTACTTCTTCTCCTACTCTGAGAGTAAGTTCTCCCTTTTTTCACATCTATCAAGGTAGTGCCCAAAGTGGGCTCTGGAAGGTCTTCCAAGCAAAGAGGGAACTTGTGTGTCTTCTTCCATATTCATGACTATAAAGTCCACAGGGAAAATGAATTTTCCCACCTTGATGAGCACATCTTCAAGGACTCATTCTAGCTGTGCCATGGTCATATCTGCCATTTGCAAAGTCATAGCTGTAGGAGGAAGCTCCCCCAAACTGAGTCTCTTAACCACTGACAAAGGCATCAATTTAATGCTAGCTCTTGAATCACACAAAGCTTTCTTGAACTCAAAATTCCCAATGGTGCAGGGAATGGTAAAGCTGCCAGGATCTTGCATCTTCTTTGGTAAGCTCCTCTGGATCACTACACTGCATGTAGCTATCAAGTTCACCACCCATTTTCAGCAAAATTTCTATTCTTGCTCAAAATTTCCTTAAAAAACTTAGCATAATTGAGCATCTAAGTCAATGCCTCTGTAAAAGGTATGTTAATCTCTATCTTCTTGAAGACATCTAAGAATCTAGAGAACTGCTCTTCCATTTTAGCTTAAAGTCTCCGAGGAGCGGAAAAGCTGGGTGGTTGTAGACATGCTTTATCTTCTTTACTCTTCAATTCTTTCTCTCCACTCACGCCTCGCCCGCACCTCTCGTCTCTCAATCTCTTCGCCTGCCTCAACCGGCCAACTTGTTTTCTTTTCTAGTTTCTTCTCCTTCAACTTTCTCCATCTTTTTCTTTTCTTCTTATTTTCTGCTTTCTACCTCTCTTCCACTTCTTAGAGTTACCACCATGTAGTCCTTTAAATTCTTCCTTGTGTCACTGGGGAAAGCATCCTTGGATTGATTCTGCATTGCTAGGGCCAGCTGCCCTACTTGGGTCTCCAAATTCTTAAGAGAGGCATTAGTATTAGCCTGAAACACAAATGTGTTTGCCTGAAATGCTGCTAGATCAACAAATTTTGGCTCATGAATGTGCAGCAGCCTCTTATTTTCCCTTATGAAAGTCAACATTTGTTCTTCAAAGGAAGAAGATCTCCTTTGTCCCTGATTTTCTGCTCTCTTACTTCCTTGTTGTTGTTATTGGAACCCATGTGAAGCATAGTGTCGTTGGAAATTTCCGCTCAAGGCATTCGACTCCGCGTGCTCCTCCCATATGAGAAATTCTCACGGTTCCCGAAAGTGTCAGGAGTGATGAGTCGGGCAAGTCGAGGCCGGGGCTTAAAATCAGAACTTTATATCAAGATTGAGATACTGCGGCTCTCAACTTAATAGGGACTCAGTTCAGTCCCTCTTCAGTACTATTCCTCTTCTCATTTTCATCAATTGTTCCCACTTCATTTGCTGAGTGCATTCTTATCTCATGGTTCCCCCTTTTGCTCATTAATGCATCTAATTTTGCTTTTATGGCAGTCATCCAATTCAACTCTATCATACCACTTCCCTTAAGTCTGCGGCTACTCCCTGAAGTCTTAGATGAAGCTCTATAATTGCATTTGGCAAGGTCTTCAATCAACTACTTTACCTCTTCAGCACTTTTTCTTTTAAAAGCTCCACAGCAGGTTGCATCAATTTTACATTTGGAGGTATAATTCATAGAATGGTAGAAAATATCGATCTGAGTGGTCAAATCTATTCCATGTGTGGGGCATCTTTTCAACAATCTTTTGTATCTTTCCTATGCATTGTAGAGACTTTCATCCTCTCCATGCTTGAACATTATAATTTTCTCTCTCCTTTCAAAAGTGAGGGCAGGAGGGAAGAATCTTATCATATAAGCCTCCACCAACTCTTCCCAATTGTTCACTGATCCAATAGGCAGTGACTCAAACCAAGTTGCTGCCACATATCTCAGTGAAAATGGAAATAGTTGCAAATTTGATCACTTCGCATCTAACCCCCATTCAACTTGATTGTATTAGCCATCATGAATCTTCCATATGCTCGTTGGGGTCTTCACTAGGGATGCCCAAAGAATTCTCGTGTTGCCGCACTATCGCGGATCAAAGCTAGCTTCAATTCAAAAATGTTGGCTTCTATAGCAAGCTGTCTCACAACAGAGTATGCATCTTGAATAATTGGCCTCCAAAAGTTCCTCTTCCACTCCGTCATTCCTCCTCTCCGAGGCCCTCGCCGTCTCTTTGAATAGGTTGCATCTCTATATCTCTCGATTTTCCATACTTGCCGATTCAACACTTTTAACCTTCTCGTATTTCGCTCTTTCCAATTCTCAGATCCAAAGGCAAAGAGCTCGCTTTTTAGTTTTATATGCATGTAAATCTTCTTGAAATAGAAACACACTGAGATTACATTAAATATGTGGAAAACACCTATGTCAATCTTAGCTCATAAAATAATTTCAGTAGCTTACTCAGCTACTGCAATTAAAAACTATTTTGCGATTTTATGAAATTTATGATAAAATAAAGAAAATTAGCAATTCTCTCTTTGGTTAGAATATTGATATTTAAATTCATCATTTTCAATCCTTGGCAATGGCGCCAAAAACTTGATTGATTGATTTTTACATAGACCAAAAAAAGACTAATAGTTGAAGACCAAATTAACTAAATATGATGAAGTCAGTAGGTGCCAAACTTCTGGTACCACCACCAAGAACTAATCAATTGTTGTATCAATGACTCCAAAAACTTGATTGGCTACTGACTGAAATTATAAAATACGTTGTTTGCCTTGGATAAGAAAGCTTCCATCAAAATGTGCTCGGGTCTAGATCATCGCGCACAAGCTTGGCTCAAGTAATAAAAGTGGATTTAAGTCTAGTAAAATTCCCATGAGGATTGATGAGAAATCTAAACATCAATTACCCCATCTACTCAAGATCCTTGCTATTTGAACTCCAAAGTTAAAAATGGTTTGGTTCTAATTAATAGAAAAGTAAAAACTAAATAAAGTTTCATAACTATGTATAAATTTTTTTTTTTAAATAATTGGATTGAAAAGTTCACTGTGTAAGTTAACACTGGAAATTAGATCAGTATACAATTATCAATTTTTGCAACAAAATTTTTTTTTTATTTTTATAACATAGCTCAGCCATTAGTTTGAAATTTGAACTTGTCAAAGATGCAAGGTAGTATAGTTTGGATTTCTCCATAAACCATATATTTCACTAATTAGAGATCCATGTTCCTTTCAAAACATGAGTCTAATCACATTTATAGAATAGAAACCTCATAAAATTTTGGGTAATTTTCATTTTCGCATTTCACACTCATATCTTAGGGATCGTAAGAATTCTTGCCCTTATAGACATAAATATGCAAACCTTCTCCAATCTAATTGGTATCTCATCATTCAAATCTAATAAAATTTTCTATCTCCTTGATTAGATCTTTGCTAACACTGGATCAAGATCCTTTTATCAGATTAAGGAAAAACCTTTGATCAACTAAATTGATACATCATCCAATAATCCTTACAGTAAGTTAGTGATCTATTGAAGTGATCTTTCAAAATTCATTAGTTCCATAATATTAGTCTAACATACCCCCAAGTAACTGCTCTATACTCTCAAGAATCTTCATCTTTGTGTCGCCGGGGAGTTTCAAACATGGTGCAGCCCTCTCCTCTCGAAAATCGCAGTAAGATACGCCTATTTTTCTAGGTACAAGCATCAATATTTCGAACAAGTAGTTTCCCAAGAACAATACCAATCAAATAAATTCAAGATTTTGAACTATGACATTCCTTCGCCGAAGCAAATCAATAATGAATACCGATCAAATCCTTGTGATGGAGCTTAGTGTTCCGTAATCTATTACAACAACAAAGGGACTAATCAATAATAAAAATTCACCGAAATTGCAAGCTAACTGAAATAAATGAACACTCTAAAATTCTCAAAATTCCATTCATTTAAGGCAGTAATGAAAACTGAATTTTTACAATGAACCAACACGAAACTTCTCACTAGATCAATGTTTAATCCATAAAAGAAATAACTGAAATGCTAATCTAAAACTGCCTGAAAGAAAAGAAAAATAAAGAAAAAATAATATACAAAGGAGTTCTTAACCACCAGAAGTTCCTAGTTTGGCGAAATCTTCGCACGGTGCCCTAAATGCGTCTATTTATAGATTTTCAAATGATGGGCCGCACTTCAAGGTACAAATTGTGGATCCCCAAAAATTATGGCCTAATTAGTAGCTTTGCTGCGACATAGAAAATCTTGCCGCGACACAATTTTCATCTTTGTTCCTCAGCTCTTATTGTGACCTCCAATTTTCTGTCACAACATTATTTTGGGATTTCTTCTTGGATTATGTCGTGATAAACTTTGATAATGTCGCGGACATAGTTCTCTCAAGTCGTTTAGTTTAAGGCCGCGATTAATGAAAGTGTCTTCAGGTCATGACATAAAAACTTTGTCGCAACACTGTCATTTTCTCGTCGCTTCTCCTCAATTATGTTAGACATAAATTTCTTTTGTTGCGATAATCTTGTTTCTCTTTTCTTCATCTTTTGTCGCGACATAGTTTTATTTTGCCGTGACATAAGTTTCTCTCTCCAACTCTTCAACTTTGTTGCAACATTCCTTGCTATGTTACGACATTCTTTTATGGTTCTTCTCAACCTTTGTTGCAACACTAATTTCTTTTGTCGCAACAGAGTTTCTCACAGTAGCATGGATCTATTGTCGTGACAGAGTCTTGTTGGCTTGCACTACTGAGACTGAACTCTGTGTCGCGACAAACTCTGAAGATGTCGCGACATATTTTCTTCTTTGAGCTTTGTCCCTGGCTAAATTGTTTGTTGCAACATTGAAATCTTTGTCTCGACAAACTTATCTTGGCTGGTCTCATGTCTTTTCCATTTTCTATTGTGACATAAAATTTCTCTTTAGTAACAGAAATCTCTTACTCAAAACTTTTATCGTCGACATAATCTTATTTTGGTCAGCAATAGAAACTTCTGCCTTGAGTTCTTTACTGTGTCGCAACATAAGTTTATGTGTCACAACATTCTTCCTGTAATTCTTCTCAACTTTTGTAGCAACAATAGCCATCTTTTGTCGCACAGAGTTCACTAACCTCATGTCGCGGTTTGCCGTGACATAAAAATTCTCCTGGTCGCAACAAAGTCTTCTTTATCTTTCATCACCGGCTCAATGTTGTGAATACATATAATCTACCTCGTCTTGGCCATAAGCTAAAAATGTCCGTCGCAACATGGAAAACTTCATTACCAGAACATTGTCTTGACTTGTCTCATCGTTCGCTATTTTATGTCACTTACGTAGTTGTCTCGTCGCGAACAGAAGTTCATTTTGATATCTTCATTTTTACGTCAACAGAAGCCGTGAGATGTCACGACATAATTCCATTTCCATTTGCTTGATCAGTGTCGCGACAGAGTAAGGAATGTCGCGACATTCTTCTTCATGAACTTCTCCCGCTTGTCGAGAACAGTAGTAACCATCGTCGCGACAAAGATCAAGCCAAGCCTATCTAAAAGCTACGTCGCGACAATCTTCATTTATGGCTCGGAGTTCACTGATCCTCATATAGACATAACTTCATTGCTCTATTTGGGATTATGTCGTGACATTCTGAAACTATGTCGCGAAAGAGAATTTCGCCGGCTAATTTTCTGCTTTTCTTATCGAATTATCTCTTTTCCTTACATCTCGCAAAAACAAAAGTCGTGAATATTCCATAATTCAGCATTAAAATGAATCATAAACTTCTAAAAATATGCCATAAAAATGAATTAAAAATAGATGAGTTTAAGACTCATCAGACATCCGAAAAGCTTTTGGTTTGAAAGAAAATGAATTTTGTTGTAAAATTATCATTGGATGTAATCTAAAAAATGATGGGTTTTATCACACTTTGACATCGTATCGCGTGGTAGGAGTCAGGTAAGGACTCGTAAGATGTGAGTCTAAGAAGACTCTAAAAGTGTGGTACATGATCGAAGGTCTCATCTCTATTCTTCATGGCATGTAGGATTCCATAGTAGAAATTGCGTGTTTTTTACTTGGAATGTGAATGTGAATTGTGAACATGACCATTGCATATGCACTTAGGTGACGAGTATCCTCTATAGGAGTTTACTTTACTGGGCATGACTCACCCTTTATGGGAAAAAACATTTCAGGTGCAGGGTGTACACTGGTGGACAATGCTCACTTGAGGTCACAATTGTGAAGAAAGCCGGGTTGTGGTTTTGTAATTATTTTTGTAAAGATATTTGAAATGAACTAGTTCTAGCATGTATTTTTTGTATAAGAGTGTTGTAATTAAACTCTTAAGGACTATGGTAATATAGGATTGTATATTTTAGTATGGATAAATGCAATCTCTGGTTGGCCACTTTACTCATAAATGAACCTCGTGGTGGTCGTTGTGTTATCAATTCGGATGGGCTCATAAGCCGCCAGAATCCACAAAGTTGTAGTCAGTGTGAGCTCCTCGTACAAAGGAGATTATGTCTCGATTTTTGTTAAATTATGGGTCTCAGAAGGGACACAACAATGGTATCTTGCCATTCAAATCCACAAGTTTTCCGCGGGTTGATGGTCAATAACGGACCCCAGGGGTTTCTGGGGCATCACACTTATGTTTTGTAGGACAAAAGCGGAAAATCAAGCAAGGAAAATGGCAAAATCTAAGAAGGAATAACCCGTCGCTCAAGCACTGGGCTTCATCACGATGCCAAAGCAAAGGGGAGCTTTGCCTTAGCGAAGCTGAAGGAATACAAAAGAAGAAGCCTCGGGTTCACCTCAACGAAGATACCCTTTGTCGAGGCGAAGAGGTTCACTGAGGCGAAGAAGACTTCGCCGAGGTGAAGGACGGTGGGCTGGACCATAAAAATCCAACTTTTGAGTCCATTTTTAGCCTATTTTCCAAAGGCTATAAATATATGTATTTTAGACATTATTAGGGTTCGATTTTTGAGGGAGAACACCCTCCTTAGGGTTTCTTCTCTATTCTTCTTGAATCACTTAAGGTTTTTTATTTTCTTTAGTTTTACTTTGTTTTTGGAGTTGATTTTGAAAAGCTAGCTACTAGAGGGTCTCTTGCAACTGTAGAGCAGAGTTTGAGATGAATTTCATCTCCCATTTGTTTTGTATCTCTAAACTCTACTCTCTTTATTAATTTTTCATCATTATGTTTATCTTAAACATGGTTTTGTTGGATTTCTGGGTTGTAATGAGGTTAAACATCCTTCGTGATTACTTGAAGTTTATGCTCGATTTATATATTTTAGAATGGTTTTTGTGGAATTTGCGCTTGTGTGGATGTTAGTTGGTGTAGTTCTTAGGATTATTATGGTTTTAACTAATTAATCAATACTAAGAGTTGGGTCTTCGATCTCCATACTAGGGCATCCTTAGTGACGCTTTATTACACCCTAAAATTTGGTCCCGAGTCTTTTAAAGTATGAATTAGTTAATTGAAATATTAATTAACCTAATCAAAGAAATCTAGGGAATTAGGAATGCCTAGTACTAGACGGATTTCATTAGGAGTAGCACCATCTCAGCATTATGTGAGGATCGTATGGACCGAGAGATGATCGATCCGAGCATGGTTACAGTGATCCCTATTGTATGAATAGAGAGGGTGACAATGGGATTCCCAAGGAAAGAATTGCCTTCTAAAAGTATTGCATTTCATGACCTAGATGGACTGAAAGGAGAATAGAGGGTAGGTGTGAGAAATTGAGGGGAGACGTGAAAGTGTAAATCTCATATCGTTTTCCTTGAACAAACACAAGTATACTTTCACTCAACCAATACTTCATGAATATAAATCATAATTGCATCAATGGAGACAATTAGCCCTAGCATCATTCCCTAGAGCTTTTCTTTAAAATCAACCCATTTACTTTGTGAATCTTTGAAAATCAATTTTAGATTTGTTTTTTTTTTTTTTTTAACTTTCTTTTAGATAATCACATTCCAAATCACCCTTCTGCTCAAATAGTGCATTAGTAGCCGGGGTACTCAATCCTCGCTAAAACCACACATTCCTTGTGGAATCGATATATGGACTTTTAGTTCAGCTGTGTGCCTTGTGTGACCGTCTTGCTGCCTTGAGAAAATCGCTAACAGTGCCTAGGTAAGGTAAGGTCCACCTTTCCTTATGTTTTGTAAGCAGAAGATGCATACACGACTCTACACATATGTGATAGATAATTTACAACATCAACTGCGTCAACAAGTGAGACACTTTACGATTTTATTTTTGACAAGGGTTTTGCCAATAATGATACGCCAACAATTACTATAAATATATTATAATTACTTGAAATTCTCCACATCCTTCTTTTAGATTTATAAATGACAAGTTTTTGTGTGTGCATCTTCATTTATTTAGAATGTACCGATGTATAAATGTAAATATTTTTGGAGACAAGGATGGTGAGTTTGTGTCAACTAAATTAGTTGATTTGTTAAAAACTCTATATGATTACTTGTTTTACAATCACTATCTTGTTACACCAACTTCAGTCTTCATCTTAAAACATATTCTTATATCAAAATCATTTAAATAACTTAAAAATCACAATCAAGAATTCAAGGGAGAGAAAAATGAAACAAGGAATTATTCATTTTGTGATAAGATGATTTTTTATGAGTACAAGATAAAATAGGAAAATTAAATTCAAATCCTTAAACACTATTGGGTGAATTTGAAAAAACAAAAAAAGAAATATGAAAATTTCAACTCTTTCTCATAACAAACCAAATGCATGCATATTTTCTTTAAAATTGAAAATTCATCTATTAACTTACTGTGATGATCATACCACAAATAGAGATAGTGACCCACTCTTACTAACATTATGTTATCCTGGCTTACCACTAAGTAGGAGTGGTGGTTTTTTTGATACGGAGGAGGGTTTACCCCTGAGGAGGCACTGACTGCCAGGAGACTAGGTAGACATTCTGGGCCATGTTGAACCATTCTATTCCATTTCATTTCCTTCTATCCATGTCGACAGTTTCCTCCTCTGAGAAGTATCCCTGCTGTTGCTCTCCTCCATGCTTCGCTGACCATCAACCACTCAATTGGCCTTCTGAAGACGTCTTTATTTCTATCCTCCATTCTTGATTTAAAAGCTTCTTCCCTTCAGCCAGCAGGTTGTGATGCCTTGGGAATTTTCCTTCCTGATTTGTGATCCATCTCAAGAGCACCAGGGAGTCTACCTCTACTACCATGACTCTTGCCCCTATTTCCCAGCTCGGTGGGTCAATTGCATTTCTACCATTGAGTTTATGACAACCAATATAAAAGAAAAATATATTTTGATTCAACTCAAATTAATCAAACCCAAATAACAATCGATAAAGATAAGAATGATAGAAAGACTTTAGGAGGAAAGAATACATTCAGTAATTGTAATAGATGTTGTCAAGCAGAGGATAATGGTATATTATAGGATTTTAAAGAGGGAGATAAAAGATCTTGGTGCTGTACTGGGAATTTGGTAGCCATTTTTGTAGGTGTTCAAAAGAATTGAAAAGCTAAAGAGAATAAATGAAGAAGAAGAAACTGGGGGGAAAGAGTAAAGACATGTTTTGAACGATATGTATGGTTTTATGATGGAGGGATGAATAGAAAGGTCAAAGATGGCATTTTAGTTGTTTAATTTAGAATTAAATGAGATTAATTTAAGAATAAATTCTTATTTACCCTTTTCCATTTTTAAATATTTTTTAAACTCCTTTTAGATTATGCTAAAGAAACATGTTTGCTTAATTATACATTGAATCATGAATATGCAAAGTAAGTAAAATAGATTTGTTTTACATGGTGGATGAGCTCAACATTGCATTAAGCAAATACCATTTGATTACCACTTTTAGTTTTTGTTTGTTGATCAAAAGTTGAATAAGTATGGATAATATTGTTGTAAATACGTATAGTTAATTAAATAATATAATTTAAAAAAAATTTCAAGTTAGACTATTTGATTAATAATAATCGAGTGTGAAATCTTGTAAATAATTTTTGGTAAAATTCTTCTCTCTCTCATACACTTTTGTCATTCTATAGGAAATTACTAATTATCTTATTTTGTATATGTTCTTTAATAATATAATTTCTCAATATTATAAATGATGACAAAGATAATTGAATATTTGGATGGTCAGGGTTCAGACAATTAAGGACACATTTTGATAATGGAAGTGGGAAGAAAAGACTGAAGAAGACATAATAGTAAAATTAATATTGCTTAAATAATAGTGAGAATGTTGAATGGAATAAAACTTTTGAAATACCATCTTGCATTGATGCCCTTTTTGCAAATCTAATTCATTATTACAATCACTTGTTGATTATAATAATTTTCAAATTCATACAAATATTGGGACATGAATATAATTACATAAAAAATATGATTAAAGAAAAATATATGACCAGGGAAGTATTAAAGTGTCATCTCAATTGAACTAGATATGATTTTGCATATAACTAATAGTAATATTTTATTTAACCTTGTTAAAAATAGAGAACAATGTTCTAATAGAGTATCTTGTGTTGTATGGTTAATAGATTCATCAATGGAAATAATGCATGTTTGATTGATTGAGCAGTTGGAATTTTTAGATGCTTCTTAATGCGGTGTTCTTGTTTTGGAAAAGGGGTGTTCTTGTTTTTAGAAAACACTCCAAACAATGGATGATTCATCGTAATATCCGGGAAAATCGATTTTCTTGATTTATAAGTTGAGGTTATATGGAAGGAATTTGAAGCTAATAATCTTTGCGATACTCAGAATTAATTAATGTATTCCTACAAGAAGGCCTTAGCATCATTAATACTTAATGAATTCATCAATGGAAATAGTACATGTATGGATTAATTGAGCTGTTGCGTTAATGTTTAGAGGCTTCTTAATATGGTATTCTTGTATTGAAGGGGTGTTCTTGTTTTCAGAGAACACTAAGAAATTAAGGATTTATTTGGTTCCTCTTTTTGAAAACACAAATAACACCATTTTGGTGTTCTCTAAAAACTGTTTTTTTTTCTTTGAATTTTTATTTTGTGTTTTTTTAGAAAAAAAAGAAACCAAACATGTTCTCCTTAATTTTCTTGTTCCCCTTATTTTTTAGAATAAAAAATAATTTTAAAAAACTAGAACCAAACAGACCCTAATTACATTCCTTCAAAAAGTCCTCATGAGCTTCAGGCTATTCTCCTCAAAAATGGCTTTTATAATCTCATACATTACAAAGGGTTTGGGGAAATACGCACAATCTCTGAAAGTCTGAGGTTTAGGAAAATTAAAAAGTAAAAAAAATCATTCTAGAATCCTCAAACTATAAACACCATGATTTTTTATTATAAAAAAAATGAGAATAAACAATAAGAATAAAACAAACACTTATCTCTAAGAAAATCCAAAATATTGCATCATGAAACTTTTACGCCAATTTGTGTTATTGGCTCTATGCTATTGCCTTTTTATCCTTTTATTGGTATATATATGTACCTCAACTCTTTCAATAATAATATAAGTCTCTTTCATAATATGATATCAGAGCAAGAAGCTTAACAATAAAAAAACCCTAGCCACCGCTAGCGCTGCACATGACCCGCCTTCTTTGTTAGCCCTTATCCTTCTCAATGGCCGACGATTCTTCTTCCACTACTATCGTCATGCCTCCTCATCATCTGACAGTCTTGAATGGGACTGATCCGCCTCGGAACTTAATTGTTTTCAATGTCAGCTCTTTCGAGCACGCTCGAACTCATAGGCATGAATTATTTGTTGGTGATGGCACAGCTGCAAATATACACTAAGTCACGACGATGGCGCCAAAACTTGTTAGTGATTTTTCACAAGCGCATGGGTCATACAAGTAATATAGTAGAGAAACAAGTCTAGATATCAATCCCATAGGGAAGGTGTGGTTTTAGCGAGGATTGGGTTCCTCGGCTAGTGAAGTCGTTCACTATTTGAGCGGAAGGGTGATTTGGAATGTCATTATCTAAAAGAAAACTAAACTAAAACAAAACAAATCTAAAATTGATTTTCAAAGATTCACAAGTAAATGGGTTATTTTAAGGAAAAGCTAAGGGAAATGATGCTAGAGCTGATTGTCTCCTTTGATGCAATCATGATTTATATTCAAGAAGTGTCGGTTGAGTGAAAGTATACTTGTGTTGTCGAGGCAACTTGATGCGAGGTTTACTAAGTGTCTCCCCCTTAATTTCTTACACTACTCCTATTCTCATTTAGTTATATAGGTCATGAAATGTGATACTTTTAGAAGGCAAGTTTTTCCTTGGGAATCCTATTGGTCACCTCTCGGTCCATATGATAGGATTGCCCGGACTATGTTTGAATCGGTCACCTCTCGGTCCATACTATCCTCACATAATGCTAAGGTGACTCTTCCCCCAATAAAATCCATTTAGTACTAGGTATTCCTAATTTCATAAACTTCTTTGACTAGGTTAGGTTGATTTTGTCAATTGAGACACATTTGGGGGTAAAGGTCAAGGCCTAAGAGTATATTTCCAACTGTCACTTTTGAAACCCTTTGTGCTCTAGGTCTTAAACTCACTTCCTAACATAAATTAATTAGAAGCGAAAACCATAATAATCAAATTACACCAACTAACATCAACATAGAATAAATCCACAAAACCATTCTAAAAAGTACATAAATCAAGCATCAACTTCAAGCAATCAACCTTAGAGGATGTTTAACCACTCATTACAACCACGAAATCCAACAAAACCATGTTTAACATAAACATAATGATGAAATATTAATAAAGATAGTAGAGTTTAGAGAGAGATGAAATTTGTCTCAAACTCTGCTCTATAGTTGCAAGAGACCCTTCAGTAACTAGCTCTTCAAAATCAGCTCCAACAACAAAGTAAAACTAAAGAAAATAAAAAACCCTAAGTGGCTCAAGAAGAAGAGAGGAGAAACCCTAAGGAGGGTGTTCTCCTTCCAAAAACGAACCCTTGACAGAGTCCCCCAGGGCCCCATTTATAGGCTTTAGGAAATGGGCCTTTGAAGGCTCATTCACCTCGAACGAAGTAACACTTGCTGGCTTTGGTTCATGGCTGCGAAGGGCTTAACCCATTGCGTGAATAATGAAACCGTAGTGTGAATTCTATACGAACTTCAAATGACCATAACTATCTCATCCGACCTCTAAATGCAATGATTTTGGTCTCTACGAAAAGATAAGAGAGAGTAGCATGTATATATATCAAGCTTGGAGTCATTGGAGGCCACTAGGTAGACTGAAAATTCACAAACGTTGGGGGGTGCTGCATGTGGTGTTTTGGAAAATCCTCTCTTGACTTCATGAAGTCGTATATTTTTCATTCGAACTCCGAATAGGGTGATCTTGGACTCGTTGGAAAGATTGGAAGGTGTAGAATCCATCCATACCATATTTGTAGCAATGGAAGGTTATGGTATAACCCATAAATTCGTCATTTTGGCCCTCTTTATGCTCTCTTTACTTTAAAATGTTTCTAGAGCCATAAGATGATAAAATTAAGCATTAGAGCTGATTAAAAACACCATAAAAGCATATGATTGATAGGTGATTAATGGTATAAAAGAATGTATGAAAAGCACCTATCAATTATTCCGCATGGCGGCTCCAATTCACATCTCTTCTATTCGGGTATGTGATTCGTTTAGGCCAAGTAGGTGTTCGGAATCAACGAATTTATCCTGGGATTCCTACTCACGGCGTAACCAGAAACTCTCTTGTAGTATAGTGGCTCTAGGGTCGAACACGGGGATGGGTTTTCTTCATGAGAGAAGAGTTGCAGTGTATTGAAAATGGTGTTTTCTCATTGATTTTTAAGGGTTTGTGAAAAATAGTGTGGGTGAATGGTTGAAAACTGGAAATAACTTGAAGTAAAAAGTTAAGAGGAATTCAGAAGTCTCGGAGCCCCTTTGGGCTTAGGAGTTCTAAGTTAACCGACATGTCCTCGGGTCTTTTTTCCTCGTGTTGGGGGAGGATGACATATAGTCATTTCAGGCAGGATCTTCATTTAGCTTTAAAGCCTAAACCCTAAAGAAGTTTTCCTCTTGAAAGATGGCATTAATGAGCACAAATACTCCCAAACGGTGAGAACACACCTCCTAAACCTACCTCTGATAACTAATAGGAACAACTAAGTGGGCATCAATGGATCCTAGTGATCGTATCCAGACGAAAACGCAATACGTTAAGGAGAGCATGCCTAAGAGATTTAACCTAAGGTGAGAAGCGGGAACCTGAAATACCCTTAAATGCAAACATGAAAGAGTGAGAACATGCGACTGCCTCAAAACCAACACCAGTGGCCTTCCTTCAGGATGAGGGTTTTAATGAAGCATCCCTTGATTTGTCATCATCAAGGGTGTTTGGCTAGAAGAAATTGCAAAAAAAGTGAAGGAAAGGGAGAAAATCCTGACCCAAGTAGGAGAGGAAGCTTAGTATGACTTTATTGATTGATTGATGGAGTGAAAGTTGATTGATTTACTAGCAAGATTGAGCTTATATAGATTGCTCGATATGAAATTACAAAAATGTGCAAATGAACCAAAATTTACATCAAGGAAAACTTGTATAAAACCCTGGCGAAAGACCAGTAGTCAATAGTAGGTGCGGGAAGCGGTGTTGTGAAATTCTCGACTGAGGGAATTTGAACTGCAAAATTTCCACTGAGCTCTCCTTCTCTTCAGCATTTTTGCTCCAAATTTCCTCTGGTTCGATCATGCATCTTTGAATTCGGCTCAAGTTCATCATGTTTGAATCAGATTGAAGATAATGAGGCATTTGACCTGCAAAACTACTAAAAATAGCTACAAAATGTGATCAGTAGCAAAGCCGGGACCCCAATGTATCAATTGAGTTATTAAAGTCGATTAGTACACAAAAAGTGTTTAAAACACGCATTATACAAAGCCAAATAACCTTATTGGTGCAATGCTCCCCAAACCAACACATTGCTAGTCCTTAGTAATGATAAAAAGAAGAGGAAGATCATCGCATTTATCTGCTTCTGAGGGATTGTCTTGTCAAAAAGTGTGTGTATAAAGGAGGCCTTACCTTCGAGTGAAAACTTGGGACAACGCATAAAACCCGGCAGAAGAATGGTCTGCGTATTGGGTGGATTTCGGAGCGTGTTCCTTCAGGGAAATCCTTTGAACTACCAAAATCTAAGTGTTTTTAGGTGATCCAGTTGTCGCAATAAGGCACTAAGCTACTCCCCCGGCTCAGCTGCGTATGCCTTAAATTGTTTATTAATCCTAAATAGATTCGGTTCTACTCTTCATTACGCTGTTGTGTTGTGAGGTCAAATCTTCGACTTCACCCAGTCAGGTGTAACGGATCCACAGGTGACTCGACTTCAACTAAGGTTTAGGGGCGTAAAAGTGAAAGGATCTTCGACTACTAACTCTACGGGTTTCACCGGACTTGAATGGTTCGAGGAATCGGCACCTACAACGCTAAGCTCCACCGAAGTGTTCCACCCGTGTAGTGAGCATTAGGTCGGTGGCTCGACCCGGTTGGTTTAGGGCACGGGCTTTAAGGAAGGCTTTTCGCCTGTGGGCCTCGAGATAGTGGCAGGTTTGAGGCAAGAAACAGAAACTTTCTGTTCTCTTTTCTTTTCTTTTTCTTTTGTCTTTCTTTTTATTTTTGGAAGACAGTGGCGCTTCATTCTTGGGTAACAACCTATTATAGTCGATGAAGCTAAGGTCGGTTTTGCAAAGTAAAAGGGGTATGCGACTTCTCGGCTATAGACGGCCCAGTGTGCCTTTGTGTGTGTGGCTGAATAATGGTGGAAGGCGGGTTGATTACCGAAGTGTTCAGGCGACCCGGCAACCTAATCAAGCATGGAGGTGATCTATGTTGATGGGAAGCATACAATCACTTCAACTTTTCAATTCTGGAAAGGCATAACCATAAAAAATATAGAAACGAAATGAGATCTGAAGTGTAGAAAAATAGAGTTGTATTATATATATATAGGTGTATTTCACAAAATTTTCAGCTTTTGCAAAAAGAAGTAATACATCAATCCATTAATAATCTGGGGCTTTCTTGAGCATGTGGTGAGAAAAATCAACGAGTATGAACTTCATACCAGCTTAACTCCCCTACCTCCTCGACCATCATCCCATGCAAACCCGCTCTCTAAGGTGCATCCACAAGCCTAACCCTAAATATGGCCTAGTCGCCTTGCCTTTCCTATCACAGTGAACCCCTTGCACTTTCTTTCAAAGACAGCCCCAGATCCCAAGTGGGTTACGGTGATGTAAGAAGAATATGATGCTCTCATCCGAAACGGTACTTAGTCTCTAGTTCCCCCAAGCCCAAGGTAGAATATTGTGGGCAAAATGGTGTTTATCAGACAAAATCTCGATGGCTCTATTGCATGTGGTATAAAAAAGCTCTCGCACTGTTGCTAAAGTTTCATCAGCAGTCAGACGTGCCAACTTTCACAAGACTTTAAGTCCCGTAATTCATCCCATCACCGTCCGTACTGTGCTTAGTATTGCTCTCCATTGCATGTAGGGCCTTCGCCAACTTGATGTAAATAATGCCTTTCTTAATGGGCATCTCAGAAGGAGAGTCTACATGTGCGACCACGAGGACATGCTCGACTCGGGTTATCATATCATGTTGTTGGTTATCGAGGCCATTTATGGTCTCAAACAAGCTCTCGAGCTTAGCCTGAACTCGCACCTTCTTTGCTCCTCCTCATAGCTTCTGTCATCCCGTGCGGACTTGCCCTCTTTGTTTACCTCTATGATGTGCCTCCTCTATTTCTTGGTTTATGTTGATGATTTGATTATTATAGGTAGTGAACCCTCCCTTGTCGACACTATCATTCTGCAACTTGACTCTAAATTCTCCACCAAGGATCTCGGGGCGCTTTCTTTCTTCTATGGAGTAGAGGTCTTGGCCACTCCAATGGGTCTTCTATTATCTCAACAACAGTATGTTATTGATCTTCTGAGCAAATATCACATGCTCGGCTCGAACCTTGTCTCACATCTCTTCTTGCTCCTGATAGCCTTTGCCTCGGTGTTCGCATGTACCCTCGGGTGGTTGGTGGCCTGCAACATCTCAGATATTTCGGTAGGATATTTCGCTGTGGGCCAACTCTCCTAGTTTATGCATGCGCCATCCGAACACCATTGGGGAGCAATCAAACGTCTACTTCGTTATTTTAATGGCACATCTCTTGGTATCCGGCTTCTTTCCGAAACTCCTCTGATATTGCATGGTTTGTCTTATGCGGACTGGGCTAGTAACCCAGATGATCTACAAGTGCTTTTCTTATTTTCCTCGGTGCTAATCTGATCTCCTGGAATTCTACAAAGTAACACACTGTTGCTCGTTCTTTCATTGAGGTTCAGTATCAAGCTGTAATGCAGCTTAGTCTTCTTTGGCTAATCGGTGAAGTGCTATTTCGAACTTAACTACGCTAATGTAGTCGCCGTCTACGCTTGATACCGAACTGACCTCGGGGCCACTTACCTCTCTAGTAATCCTGTCTTTCATTCTCGCATGAAACACCTTACAATTGGTTATCACTTTGTTCGTGACTTTGTTCAGTCGTCCAGTATTAATTGCTCATCCATTCGCGGTGACCCTGACTTGGCGATGCACTTGCAAATCTACATCTCGGCCTTGCTTCTTTTTCCATGTCTCGCAAATTCAGTGTTCATTAACCCCACCCACCATCTTTAGGCGTATTAGAGTTTATTGAGGTTTCCTTTATTGGTTTCATGCTATTACCTTTTGTCCTTTTATTGGGTATATATATATCTAAACTCTTTGATAATAATATAAGTCACTTTCATAATACGTTATAGGGTATAAGGGTATTTTTATAAATTAGTAACATATAGGGTTATCATAAATAGCCTCCTATACAATCTTATTTCGATATAATGAAAGTTCACTATTGTTTTCATGGATGTAGACAAACTGCTGAACCACATAATATGTGTGTTCTTCTCATGTTTCTTCTCTAATTTATCACTATTTTACTGCACGAATCACAACAAATATGTTTCCACATAACTAACCTAAGAATCACTTGCAATTTGCTTCCTTTCCCATATATCATTGTAGCTAATCAATTACAACATACAAGCGGCTGTGGGTTCTTGGAAAAGACATAACATATTTATAGTGAATTGACTATAGAATAAAGTAGGGTATCAGAAGATGCAATGCAATAGTGTGAATACAAGAAACAACCATTGAAAATGAAGCAGGGATGGAGTTTGAAGAGTTCAACATGGAGCTTGCCCCTCAAATTCAACAACTCCTTGTCATGAGATGATGACTATTAAGAGTATATTTAAGTTCAGTATTTTAGGATATTAGGAGCATATTTAGGATTCTTAGTATTCTTAGGATGTTAGAGTATATTTAGGATTCTTAATATGTTTAAGGATTACTTTTATATATTTATGCTAGTATTGTCTTTGCCCTTATCATTGGTCTATATAGCCACCTCTCAAACTCTCTTAATAATATTAACAGAGTCTCTTTTCATAATATGGTATTAGAGTCATAAACAACGTGAGCCGAAACCACCAGCCTCCCACTTCTCTTAAGAATTTTTTCTATTCAGTCTCTTTTCTTTGAGAATGAGGGTGGTTTATGGTCATTCTTGACAGAAATCACCCCTCCACACCTTTACATCTCTACCTTTCTTTTTGTATTTTTCTCTTCCTCATGCATCTTGGTGAGATCTCCTTCCTCAACCAATCTTAATGAGCCACACAAACCACAACTCTAGTTGTCATTTGCCATTGCTGCAAGCTCTTTATGATCAGATTAATCTTGCCTTACGTACGAACTCTGCCTTTGCCTGATCGTCATTCTTTTTCTCTTTCTCTTTCTATCTCTTCCTCCTTCTTCTCAAGCTTCGATATTGTATTAAAAAAGAATAATATATATATATATATATATATATATATATATATATATATATATATATATCTTATACCATATATATATATCGAGTTTGAGCCCTACCCTTTATCTTCTTCCCCTCAACAGTCATGGACTGGAACCATGCTTGATCTCACACAGTCATGGACCTCGGGCACCCCCAACAATCCCAACCTACTCCTCTCTAGTTGTCTCTGTCGGAACCATGCCTGTTCTCACACAGTTATGGACCTCGGGCACCCCTAATGACCTCGGGCAACCCCAGCAATCCTGACTTTATCCTTTTCTCCAATCTTCATTGTGGAACCATGCCTGATCTCACACAGTTATGGACCTTGGGCACCCCCAGCGACCTCAGGCACTCCCAATGATCCCGACCTGCTCTTTCTTTCCAGTCTTCGCTGTTGGGACCATGCCTGATTTTCCACAGTCATGGACCTCGGGCACCCCCAACGACCTCGGGCACCCCCAACGACCTCGAGCACCCCTAACGACCTCGGGCACCCCCAGCTTATTGATGCCCTTACCAAATATCTCTCTCGGCCTCCCCTATTTTCTTTATATAACAAAATTAGTGTTATTTCTGACACACCATCTTGTGGGGCATATTAAAGTATATTTAGGATATTAGAGTATATTTAGTATATTTTGGATTCTTTGTATATTTAGGATATTATAGTATATTTAGGATTCTTAGTATATTTAAGATTCCTTTTATATACTCTATGTTAGTACTGTCTAGCCTTTGTATTGGTGTATATGTATAAGTACACCTCAACTCTCTCAATAATATTAACAAGTCTCTTTTCATAATAATGACTCCATACATTAATTAGACTAGCATTAATTCCGAAAGAGGTCATGTGGTTGGTGGATAAGGATTATATAAGCAGAGGACTACGTTGACTATTTAATTCATGAATATTAAATTGTAGAAAAATAAAAAATTAATCTAAAAACAAAAATTAACTAAAAATTAAAGAAAAATCAGGGGAGGAGAGAGGAAAGTGCGAATCAAAATAAAATAAAAATAAAATAATATAGTTAATCAAAAATGAAAATAAAAGTAAGGCGGGGCTGCTGCCTTTGGTTCATGGAGACGAGGAGGAGAGCTCTTCCACCAGCGTAGTGAGGTGTGCTGCCCGATTGCCTTCATCTTTCCAACTCCTTTGTGTTGAGCATTTTATCATCTGGTGGTGTTAGGGGAATCAGTGGAGCTGGATGAGTGACGTCTACAGTTAATTGTTTATCAGTTGCTGCTTGTTTCTTCATCGAATTCCTCCTGCGATTTGTGACAACGTACTGCACTGGGCCCAGTCGATGATCCTCATGTAATTCTTGTTCATGCTCCTCTCCTGATTTGGTGCTTTTCACCTAAGTGGAAAATATTAAAAGCAAAGTCATATTACCAAAGGTAGCTGCATGACTCCATTAGACAGTGATTATGGCATTAGATGTATTGAAAATGGCCTCCAAGTATAGTAGGCATGGTTGTTTTACCCATAAGCTAGTATCCAGAACTCCCAGAAGTCCACGGATAATAAAATTTGTCCACCCCTTCACCAAAACATCCTCAACTATGCCGCCCAGGAATTTTCTTGGAGTCGATCGATAAGGATAGAGTGATGTTGGTATGGGCTTAGCTCCCCCGAACTGGTGCCTGCTTGAGTGGCGGTAGGTTGACAACGGCTCCCCAAATCTGCGGTGCCTTATCTGGTCACTCGTGTTGGTGAGATGGTGGGGATCCTGGATCCCTTCCATATTCTGCTAATGTTTTGCCCGGATAATGGAGCTCGCTTTTCTGTCGGGGGAAGGCTTTCTTGTCATTTGACCTTTCTTGATTGTGCATGGGTCATTTTAGGAATTTTGCATAGGTAGGGACTTGTTTGATCATGTCAGGAGAATGTTGACCTTCACCTGCATACTTTACGGGTGCGCCCGCCCTCAGATGCCTTATTTTGCCTCTTAGTGCTTAGGAAATGGAGGAGGCATACTTCTCTTCATTGAATCTTCTTTAATGAATATGTGCTTTCCCTAGCTACTTCCTCTTCTTCTCACGGTCTCTTTGGGGTTTGAGCATAGTTGATCAACCTGTTTGCCACTTCTCAAAGTGATGATGGCCTTTACTTCATCCATTCTTGGGTTGCTGGCAGAACCTATTTCATGGACTCCCCTCGGATTGGGTTGAGTTTGGGCAGGGAATCCTCCTTTATCCTGTACCTCAGCCCATATTGGTAATCACATTTGATGGAATCTGGAGTCTCCCCATTTCGATTGGATCACTTTGGAGCCTATCTATCTTTTTGTTCAGGGTGCTTTCCACAGTATCAATTCTTTTGCACATTGACTCCTTTTTTCTCTTCCACAAACACTACCACTTGCTCCAAATTTACAATGGCTTTGTTCCAGCGGAGATGGGGTTTAGTGGTGTTTGTCTAGTTGGGATGGGGAACTAAAGCGTTGAGTTTGGCTGGGGGGCATATAAGCGGGGGAATTTAGGCTAGAGATTAGGGTGGTTCCTCAATTGGGGATTATATGTATTGTTATGGGCATTGGGTGGTGGTTTGCTTTGACCAGCCAATTAGCTGATCGGGGAACATCTCTGCTACGCTGGAATGGTAGGACACTACTGCCCGGCTGCTCAATTAAGCGACAAATGAAGCATAGCTTGGCACAGCTAGAGGACTTGATCCTTTGCTGGAGCCTCATATAGTCTTTTCCTTCCAGTTCTTTCCACCTCTAGCTAAGGTGAAAGCTTGCCTTCAATTCCATGTCTTACGGGAGTAGTACATGCCTCCCCCTTGGGCTGAATCTGGGAAGGCTCAAGTTTCTTTACAGCTTCCAGTTAGGCTCGTCCATGCCTTAGAGGTCCTGCCATGGTTAGAAATGTGGCTCATCCGGTTTTGCTTGGAAGTCCCCTCACCGCGGTCTCCTAACGGTTGCTTCATAGCGGGGACATTCCATGTAAAATGATTCACCAGCATCACGTATCGGAATCCATGGTGTGGGCATGCAGTGGACCTGTATCCAGCCCAGTGAAACACTTTCATTGTCATGGGCGGCTGCAAACGTGCAGATTGTCTCTTCAAATTATTGGTCTTGTGTGCGAAGAATTTCTTCCCAAAGTGCGCCTACGGCTACGCCCAGTTCCACGATGGTTCTTGGCCATAGTGGTCAAGCAATTGGCTTTGTCTTTGAAATTGATAGGAAGGCCTTGACTTCAGCAGCTCCGTATCCAATTGTGCCCCTCTTCTAAAGTTGTACATACTTCCTCAAAATCCCTGATGTGAGTGTATGGATTTTCATTCTCCATACCATGAAAGGTTAGGAGCAAAGGAGCCTTAGGTGAGGTCTCACACAGGGCACTTCCTCGGCGGAGATTATGCATGAAGTTTTTCACCTGCAGGTGGTGTATCAGCTGATCCCTCATAGATCGATGGAGCATTGGGGTTTCAGCACACCCTGATGTGCAAAGCTCCTGGGGTGGAGGATCATCTGATTAACGTGTCTCTGTGCTTCACGTGCTGTTAGTTAGATCACTAAGCCCCTTTCCTGATGCAGCACGATGTTCTATTGCTGCGTAAATTTGCTATGTGCAACCTGAACAGCAGAAAAAACCAAAAACAAGCTTTACAGGTTAATGTTAGCTAAGAAATAAAATAAAAATTATATATTGATAGTATAAATTTGAATCAATCTACTTGATGAAGCTATTAGAGATGAGTGCAGTAAAGACAAAAAAGATTGAAAATTCACCGTACTTGTGATGTGGATCTGAGTTCAACAACTAATCACTTGCCCAGACTTGCATCTGAAACCGCGGCGCCAGATTGATTAGTGCCGGTAAGGTGTACCGGAATCAACATGTTGCCTTCCAATTCCTCTGCTCTGTATGCAAACTCTGCGCGATCATAATTGGCTTTCCCAGGGTCTAGAACTCGAGGATGGAGTTTTCTTAGGACAAATGACTAACGAGTGAAGGGCTTAAGGCGGTGAATTTAATTTGGATTTTGGGGTTTTGATGAATCTAGGGAGTGCAATGTGGTTGGAAAACTGAAATTTAAAAATAAAAATAAAATGTAGAAAAGTCTCCTTAAAATTAATGACTACTGGATTTAGGTTCTAGGAGTCCTTTGAGAGGTTTCTCGAGGTCCATTTCCTCGCATTGGGAGGATGACTATAGTCATTTCAGAACGGGATCTTCATTAGCTAAACTAAACCCTAAAATTTTCCTTTTAGAAAATGGCATTCAACGGCCATTTATGTTCTAGAGTCGGTTCAGCGAGTCTCATGACTCACATTCTGATGGGTAATAAATGGTAACTAATGAACATCCTGAATCTAGTAATAAGCATCAAATGAGCACTAAAGATTACCCAAATGCTGACCATTTCAACACTGGTCGAAGGATCTAACTAATGTCAAGGAGAACACGAGACGGTGAGTACTGCGTGAAAAGCAGAGAGGACCTCGGTAAGCTGATCTGCACACAAGGCCTTCCTTCAAGGGAGGTTTTAGCCAACCATCCTTGATTCTGTCATCCTCGGAGGTGTTTGGTTTTGAGGGAAAATGAAAAAAGAAAGGGAAGTAAAATGAAACGAGAGAAAGAGAGGCGGGAAGCGGGAGGAAGGTAGCTTCTCTGAATTATTCCATGAAGTGAGTTGATGTCCATTTTATTTACATACTTGGGGCTTATCTGCTCGGAAAAGAAATTACAAACAATATGAAACAACAAAATTAAAATGAGGGTAGAAAGGAGAAAAACCAAAAGCGAAATTAGTTTAAACACAAAATAACAAATGAGAATTTCGCTACAAACAAAATTTTAGCTATATGAAAATTCGGCGTACTCTGCTTGAAGTACCGGCTTCTTGTTCATCTGTTAGCTCTTGTTCCATTGCTCCACTGCACTATTGATTGATTCATGCTATTTTACTTTCTTTTCCTTTTTCGATATTCTTTTCTTCGATTTTGATGCGTAATCACTGGGATTGACCAAAAATTCTTCATGCTCGGGAATGACCTCGACCAAACTTGGCATTAAAAAGCTTGCAAAACTTCTGAGAGGTAGCCACAAAATGATCCATTAGTACAATGAGACCGAACATGTCAATTGGGTTAATTATAACAATTAGTAAACAAAAAGCGCTCAAAACCTATTAAAAACAGGGTTCAAAATAGCACTTTTTGGGCACTAATAAAACATTTTTCTTTGTTTTACAAAAAATTCAAAAAATTAGCAAAAACAGTTTTGACAGCAGTGGCTAAAAAAGTTACTGATATTTTTGGAAGCATAAATAGATATATAATTTTTGATACCACTGACTCCATTTGATCTCAGTGTGTTTCTACTTTCAAGAAGATTTTAAATGCATAGAAGACCAGAAGCAGATATGCTGCCTCTAAACGTTGAAATTGAGAGAACACTATAGAATATGAGGAAGATCCATGATTTGCAAAATCCAAATATAGCATATCAAAGAAGACAAAAGATTACGGGTTATTCCGGAAGAGAAAGAAGAAGAAGTGAGAGAAATCGAGAGGCTATCTTATGGAGGACTTTTGGGCTATTATCGAGGGGTACTCTTTCTGTTAAAATGACTTCTGATTAGGCAAGCGATTTTGAGCTGACACTAGCATTGATTACTATAGTGCGACAACACGGTTCTGATTACCTACGAAGATCCCAATGAGCATATGGGAAGATTCATGAGGATGGCGACACGGTCGAGGCCCGAATGGGGTGAGACGAGTAATCAAGTTTCGACTCTTCCTCTTTTCAGAGGAGATGTGGCAACAACATGGTTTGATTCATTACCAGTGGGATCAGTGAACACTTGGGAAGAATTGGTGAGAGCACATATGAGCATATTTTTCCCTCAAATCTCTCCTTCTTTGAGAAGAGGAGAAATAATTGTCTTGACGAGAGATGAGAGTCACGCATTACATGGGAGATTCAAGAAAGAAGTTGCTTTGAAAAGATGTCTAGCCATGGAATAGATAAACCCTTAGATGGATATTTTCTATCATGCTATGAATTATGCCTCAATTATAGTGATGCATCATGTTATGGAGCTTTAAAGAAGAAGAAATGTAGAGGAGGCAAGGTAACTGAGTTGAGGGCCTTGCAGGCCCAGCTTAAGGCTCCATCTGAAGTTCGGGAGGCGGGGAGACAATGAGGAGAGTGATCTTATTGGAGAAACCCGATGGGAATGCGACCATAGAAGCAAAGTTGGATGCGATTATGAACCCAGTACAGGAAACGATGAAGAAGAATACTTGCTGCACATGAAGTGGGAGCGAGTAGAATAAAGAATTAGAAAAAGTGTTGAAGGACTAGTTGGAAGAGCCTACCCGAGTTGAGGATAGAGTATATGAATGAAGCAAGGGGTTATCACTTCAATCCTAGCTGAGCATGACACACTGCCTGTAGCGAGGAACCGTAGCTTTTCCCTTATGGAGGAGGAGCACATCAAGACACTGGGCCTAGACGGAGTACCGACAGCTTATAAGCCCTGATTCAAGAACACCGAGTAGTAAGAGGAATGATGAGGTGCTCGGGGTGAGGACTCGATCCTTTGAGAGAGATAAAATGCTTCATTCATGTCCAGGAAAGCGAAAGGATTTTGAATTTGCATGAAAGGGATTTTTATCATGAAAACTTCAAGCAAACAAATTGTGTTTCAAACAAACACTAATGCCTCTTTAGAAGAATACGGGAATACGGATAGAAGCGCTCATTTATGCGAAAGAGCCTAAGGATTCATTTTCAGTGACAACAGAAAGAATCTAAGGAGCGTATGGTAGTAATTGAGAAGTGGCGGAAGGAGCTCAGATCGAGAAGGAAAGTTGAAAGAGAGGGACAGGGTGAAGGCAAACAGCGAGAGTGGAGAAGAACTTGAAGCGACCTGATTCGGAAACTAGTGAAAGAAAACTTAAACATAAATGCATTGACAATAGGGAAGAAGGAATAAGTTAAGGCTTACAATCCCCTAGTTCCATTTCCTCAAAGACTGTAGAAAGCAAAGCTAGAATAGTAGTTCTCTAGATTCTTAAACATGTTTAAGAAGATAGAGATCAACATTCCCTTCTCAGAAGCATTAACTCGGATAACGCCATTATCACGAAATTCATGAAAGATATATTGAGCAAAAGAGAGAAAAGGTGCGAGGAAGGGATAGTGAACTAACTTGACAACCTATAGTGTAGTGATTTAGAAGACATTACCAAAGAAAGGCGGGATCTAGCGAACACTATACCACTGCAAAATTGGGGATCTTGATATGGAAGCGTTGTATGATTATTATGAGCATTCTTTATTTTTAACTAAAGATTAAGTTTAAGGGGCCTCACTCCCACGGCCCGATGACCACGAATGGCGGGCCATGAGGACGTTTGACTCATCCTAAAGATCTTGAGAAGATGTGACATCAGTTGAAAGTTTGTCTTTTCTAGTGAGCTTTATAGTCATTAATGGGGAAGACAAAACGAGTCCCATTTCTTTTAGGAGACCATTCTTGCGGGAGTATATTGATTGATGTGAAAAAGGAGGCCCCGGCTCGGGGTTAGAAATAAGTAGTGCACTTCAATCTCAATCACAATTTTAGACAACGAACTTCGGTAAAGTGCTAGCGTAAAAATTGTAGAAACAAAAATTCTATCGGGTTACAGATTGACCACTGATTATGGTAGAGTCGGTGAATGAGAATGAGATGAATTTCAGTATCTTGAGCATCTTGAAGTTGAAGTGCACGAACTCCAAGTTTAAATTAAAAGGTCGAGTATTTAGTGTTGGGAGAAAGCAGTCAAGAAAAATCACGATTATGAAGAAAGTTCTTGAAAGCAAAGTTGGGAGGTTTTAATACTGGTACTGAACATTTAAGTATGCCTTCTTTCCAACCAAAAAAAAAAAGGAAAGCCGAGTTATCATTTCAAATTTGGATTAGCTAATTTAGAAAACAAAAGCTATTTGAACTCTCGAGAAAATATGAGAATCAATAGCCTTGTACATAGAAGATTTGAAGAGAATCGATCCTTGATTGTATGCACGAGATCCGTTGGAGAGAATGCTAGAACTTAATAGAACATCGAGAAGGGCTAAATCAAATAGTAGCTAAGAAAGTAGTGAAAGAAGTACTAAAATGGCTAAATGGGCTTCCTTATGTAATCTCAAAGCGAGTCCTTAGGTGTGCTCATTAACATGGTTCCAAAAGGAGATTCTTGCTGATCATAAATGAGAAGAATGAATTGATTCCTACAAGAACTGTGACAAGATGGAGAGTGTGTATAGACTATAGGAAACTTAACATTGCTACCAAAAAGGACCATATCCTCTGCCTTTATTTGACCAGATATTTGGACAAGTTAGCGAGAGCCTCCCATTCTTATTTTTTGATGGATATTGCAGTTTATAACCCCGAAGGATCGGGGAGAAAGTCAAACATTTACTTGTCATACGGCACCTTTGCCTTTAGAAGGATGCCATTTGGATTATGCTGAGCTACCTTTCTGCCACACTTTTAAAGATGTTTGATGTCTATATTTTCGACTTACTTGGTGAAAGAGGTTATGGAAATATTTATGAATGTGGCTTTACTCGGTATGGATCGATTTTGAAGGAATTGACGAAAAACTTAGAAACAATACTTCAAGGTGCGAGACAAAAATCTAGCTTTAAATTGGGAAAAATGCCATTTCATGTAGTAGCGAAGGTATTGTCTTTGGGAGCCTGAGGATTTCTGTTTCTTTGGATTAGAGTAGATGAAGCCAAAGATTGTTATCAGTGTAGAAACTCTCATGTCTTCTGACGGTGAAGGAATAGAAGCTTCTGGGACATCACTTTAGTTTTATGAATTCATTAAGATTTTCAAAAATCTCTAGACCATTACATGTAAATCTGCTGAGAAAAGATAAATTTTGATTTTGTGATGAATCATGCAGTCTGCATTTGAAAATTAAATCCATATTAGTATAATAAGTATATTGTACTTAATTTGGAACAATGAGTTTGAAATTATGTGTATTCTTCAGTGATTTATCTTGATAGAACATATTAGAATGAAGCTAGAAAAGATATTTAAGGCCATAATACTATACCCAATAAAACATTCAATGAGGCCTGAGAAATATACCATAAGAGGAATCTTAACAGTGATTGTTTGTTGTGAAAAGTCGGGCATATATATTGAGGTCCCGTGTTGTATTTTACAACGATCATCTTTGTAATTGACATATCTATTAGCGAGAAGGATGCCAAGCCAAGGCCCGATCATATGGGTGCTCTTCTTTATAAAGTTTGATAAATCAAGGATAAGAAGGGTAGTGATAATGTGATAGCAAATCACTTATTTAGATTGGAGAATTGCTAACTTAATTTCTGAAGGGAGACGGGAGATGAAAAATTTTCAGATGAGCAACTATTTATATTATTATTAAATATAAACACCTTTGGTATCTGGAATATTGTGAATTGCCAACTTATGGAGTGTATCATTTAAGATTCAAGCTACCGATGAAGAAATTAGAAGCCCGATTGTAGATTGCGTACTATGAGATGACCATTTCACCAGCAGAAAGAGATGGAACCGCGATCGCCAGGAGATAATCACAGAAAGCAGACTAGGGTGGTATTATCAGAAAAATATCTGCTGCATCATCATATGGAGGACTTGCTTTCAGGAGACAAGACAACCTAGAAAATTCTCAATCAGAGATTTTATTATTTCCTCATAAGAGACTGTTGTGAATGAGTAAAACATTGTGATGCTTGTCAGAGAATGGGCAACTTAATTAGAAGAAATGAAATGCCCCTGCAAAGAATTCTTGTGGTGTAGATTTTTTATGTATGGGAATAGACTTTATGGGACCTTTCCCATCATCATTTGGCAATATGTACATTCTCCTAGACATGGATTATGTATCCAAATGGGTGGAAGCAACAGCTTGTCCCATAAATGATGCCATCACAGTGGTTGGGTTTGTATAAAGAAACATTTTGAGCAAATTTGGAGCACCCAAAACAATCATCAGTGATGAGAGAAACCATTTTTCAAATAAAGTTTTTGCAAAACTCATGAGCAGGTATGGAATCAAACATCTAATGGGATTGGCTTATCACCCTCAATCAAATGGACAAGTTGAAATTTTCAATAGGGAGATAAAAAAAATTATGGAGAAAATAATGAATGCAAGCAAAAAGGACTTGTCTATAAAATTGGATGATGCATTGTGGGCTTATAGAACTGCTTACAAAACTCCCATTGGAATGTCCCCATACAGAATTGTATATGGAAAACCTTGTCATCTCCCTTTAGAATTAGAATACAAGGCTATGTGGGCTATCAAGAAACCGAACTGTGACTTTCAAGCTGCCGAGGAAAAGAGACTACTCAAAACGAATGAACTGGAAGAATTGAGAAATGAAGCTTATGACAATTCCAAAATCTACAAAGAATAGACCAAGAGGTGGCATGATCAAAAGATCATAAGGAGGGAATTCAAGGCAGGAGAACAAGTTCTCCTATACAACTCCAGGCTCGAGACTATTTCGAGTGAAGTCGAAGATGGAGTGGTGCATGATGGTAACAAGTACATACTTTAAAATGATGGCTGCGAAGGCGAATGCGGAAGTGAATTCGAAGTAAGCGGTCGGAGACTAAAACATTGTCTTGAAGGAAGCATAAAGTGAATTCAGATTGTGAAAGGAAAAGAGAAGTGCGAAATGAAGACACTCTGACTGTGTCTAGCTAAGGACATTAAATTGACAACTTCAGCAGGAAGCAACTGAGCAAAATTTTTATTTTTGTTGCTTTGATTGATGTTGATTACTTTGCTGAATTTCAAGTTTTTAATTTTGATTTTTTTGAAGTTTTATTAGGAAGTCTGATCATTTGCTAAATTTTTGAAAGATAGGCGGAATCAGGTGTTGATATAAAGCACACTATATCAAGCCCGAATTATAATGATACAAAGGAGTCTATGTCCCTAAATTTGTTGTAGATAATAATGCATAGTTGATGTTTGAGAAATTTGATGATTTTAGAGCATAATTAATTAGACAATTTTCAGGTGCTAATTGCTTCAATGCTTTGTTGAGTATTTTGATGCTAATGAGGTATTGTTCATAATTAGGCGGGAATTTCTGTTGCTATATATGTTTTCACAAGCCTTAATTGTGTAATTGGACTAAATTGTGGGTGATTAACTGAATTAGGAGGAGTTTAAAGTTGCAAAAATTTGGGGAAACAAATAGTTGGTCGCGACCTTTAGAAAGGCCGATCGTGACATCACTTACGGCAAATGATGGAAACATGTGATACATTTTTCATGTTGTAGCGAATTTTAGAAATTAAAGTGAATAGCAACGAAAGCGGTCAGCCGTGACTAGCTTCAAATGCATGCGCGACCTACCTTCAGTTTTCAAAACCAATTTATCAGCGTGATATTTTTTTCTTACCCAGCGATAGGGTTGTAACATGTATACATTTAAAATGAAAGAAATATGTTGGGTAAATGACACATGTCGCGATAGATCTTTATTGTCAGGACTAGTAATTGTTGCGACAACCCTAAAATATGCCAGGACATGAAGAATTCAATAATAAGAACAGTGAAGATTTTTTTAATTGATGAGTCGAAAGATAGAATTCCACATTTAAATTCAAAAGTTATTGTTGTGACCTAATGTTAATTGTTGCGACATACGAAGAAACATTCATTTATTGAATATTAATTGAAGAACACTTCAAAACTAAAAAAGTCACTTTCTTCAATTTTCCATCAATGTATCTACCACCATTTCCACTTTCTCTCATTAACATCTAAAACACTGAATTTTCAAGATACTCTCACAGCCAGAATCATATCTAAATCAATGTGAACCCGAACTTTGATTATAAATCTTGTGGTTATGGGAGTATACATTAATGAGGAGTTCATGCGGAACCTCGGATAGAGCATTCTGAGTAGACGAGAACCAGAAGTGCAGGGAGAGGAACAAAACCCAGGTCAAAAAGGAAGAAAGCAAAAAAGAACTAAGTAATTTATAGCTGAGCAAACTGAAGAATAAGAAGACGATAGAGCATTCATTTTAGACGAAGCCTACTCTTTCTAGGAGATGAATTTGACTGACAAAGGATTTATCGGAGAAAGGGGGTTTGGAATGTTCATCTCACCCTTTGCAGAGATAATAGAAAAAAGGGGTTAGAACTTGTTCTGCAAGCACAAACCAATCGACTTTGCTTCAATAGTTAGGGAATTCTATGCCAACATGATAGATATGAAAGAAAATTCAATATCGTCAAGGAATACTTCTGATTGTGGGCGTAGAAGGATTGATGAAGTTCTCCACATCAAGGATCCCAAGAATGGATCTAAGTACAAAAAAATGCTTAGAGAGCCCAATCATCAGAAGATTGTAGATTACCTGACGGCTGGAAAAGGGAAGTGGAGTTCAACAAAGAAGAATCCCCATGAATCCATCAGCGGGAAACACTAATAGAAGAAGCTAAGTGGTTTTCATTTCATTGCTTCTATCATGATTCCCACCATAAGGAGCAAAAGCCATCATCTTGTATCCTTGCGAAGGGGATACAAGTTGATGTGGGGAGAATAATTGAATCATCCATAGGTGCTTCCCTGAAAATGTAAAAGAGGATTTAATCTAAATACAGAACAATTACCGGGCTTTGCATTTATTTGAGTTCAAGGCATTATGGGTAGAGGAAGAAACACATCCTAAGGTTCCTTTATTTTATATTGAGGTGAAGTAAGGCCCGAAGAACATAAGAAAGAAATGGAAATTGTGGATGTATGAGGCACGAGGAAGAACAACATGAACAATTAGGGATGGGAAAAAAATCGGGGAAAGGGCGCAAGTTGAGGGATGAATCTGCAGGCCCAGAAGAAGTCCATTCACTCCACCTTCTGATGTAAGAGGCGGACTTTATTTGAACCAACGAGAGTGTTCCGAGGCAATCAGGAAATACATAGAATTATCCGGAGATCACGGTATCAATGAAAAGGAAATGGAGAGAGAAGAGATGGAGCAACTGACAAAAGATCGGAGAGGATTTTCGGTGACTTGGAAAGAGGAGTGCTTGATGGAACAAATACCAACAAAGGGATGAGGAATGGAAATAAGAAATAGAAAGAAGAGAAAAAGAATTGATGCAAAGGCTGGACACAAAAATAAAGATCTTCTACAATGAACAGCTGAAAAGAGATGAAAATGTGCTTTCATTTTTAGAAAAAAGAGAGAAAAAGATGGAAGCTAGTATGTTGTATGGAAGAAGCGGGGATTCAGAACATCTTTGTAAAAGGGTACAAGAGTATTCATGGGTTTGACTCATGGAGAAGAGAGAGACAAAGAGCTAGAGATGGATAATAATTACAGGACATAAATTATGGAATGATAGTACGGACTAAGTGGTGGAATTTAGTGAACATACCTGATGTCTTGTGAGCTGGAAAGGATCACGTGAATAACACACAGGTGTGACGCTGGATAATTTGATCACTCCTGGTGGAGTACCAATGATTATTGCCTCTTGACAAGAAGAACCACCAATGAAAATCAAAACATCTCCATTCCCGAGTTCCTCATCTCTGGCTATATTTAACGCTTGAACCTCTTAAGCACGAAAACTGCAATCCTACTAAAGAAGAAAGATGAACCCATGTATTCTTTTTCTCTCCAAACAAAAGTTGTATCATTCCTCTTAATAAAAGCTAAAAACCATTTATTGAATGATTCTGTGTGAAATTCTTTTAGTCTTGTGTTAATTTCACTATAGATGGTGTTTTTGTTTTAA
The DNA here is from genome assembly GCA_016808115.1 of Tetrastigma voinierianum. Classification (NCBI taxonomy): domain Eukaryota; kingdom Viridiplantae; phylum Streptophyta; class Magnoliopsida; order Vitales; family Vitaceae; genus Tetrastigma; species Tetrastigma voinierianum. The sequence continues at coordinate 1,119,828 of JAEQBH010000997.1, read as the reverse complement.
ATAAATGAAAGAGTTTGATGTGAACAATGGGTTTGGTGGAAGCTGTGAATTATTGGGATGCATTGAATTGATTGAATCAAGTTGTTGATGTCATTCTTGGTTTGTTTGCAATTAAAGAAATGATATGTTGAATTAACCTGCTTTCTAGTATTGAAGGATCCGACCAATAAAATGTACTTGAGATTGTGGTAGGCTTCATTGAACTGGAAAAGGAAGTTGCATGTTAGCTATAATGAAGTTGAATGTTCAGATTTAGGAAGATGTACTTAATAGAAAGAACAAATAAGGCTTTTGAAACTGTTTATGTAAACAGTAAGGTCAGTAAAAATCCTGAAAAACAATGCACATGGTCAAAGTGAGTCCTTAACAAATTGTGAAAGATTAAGGATGTAAGACCCAGAAAATTCTAATATTCTAAAAAATGATAAAATGGAAATTTCGGTCAAAATCTGGAATTTTTCTAGATCTTGAATGACAAAGCAGGACTTCTCTAGATTAGAGATGAATCTCGGCAATCTAGCTGCGTCGAATTTAGTCGAATTAGAGGGCGATCGAAATTCGTGTTTTGACGTGAGTGAGTCTTGGACACTTGGCACATTTTGAGTGGTTCAAGAGGTGCCATGTGTCATGTGCATAATGGGTCAAACATGAGCTCAAGTGTGGGCCATAGGTGACATGTGGCATCATTCCATTGGAAGGAAATCCATGGTAGATGGATAAGTGGATGGGGTATAATCCAAAGAACCAATTAGAAGTGGACATGTGGCATGAGAGGACAAGTCCTCTTGACCCAACCGATTGGATTGGGGAAAAGAGAGGGAAAATAAAAAGAGAAGAAGGAAGGAGAAATTCTAGAGTGAGAAGCTCTCACTTCTCTCTAGATTTCCCGACAATCGGACTAGCGGCTTCTGGCGAGATAAGAGACAAAGTTGATCCCCACGACAAGGGCTAAGCGTGGGTACCGGTTTTGTGGAGTTTCGACAACTCTGGGAGGTAGGGGTTTTCTCCTACTTTCTTTATTCTTTGGCTAAGAGTCATTTGAATGGATGGGGATATCTTGAGGCCTAGATGACCATGTTTTCAATCCCAAAGATTGGGATTGAGTGAGGAAATCTCTAAGTGGTTATGGACAGCCCGAGACCATGGGTTTGACTATTCATGTGACCTTGTGTGTCGTTATGTGCTATTTGTGTAATTCTTTGAGTGGTTCAAAGATGGACTACCGAATTGTTTATTAGCCCATGTGAGCTAATTGTTGGTGTTATTGCTATGAATGAATAACATGTTGCTTTGCGTAACTTTTGTTAATATATGCATGCTTGATATATATATTAACATGTATTGTATGGAAATGGAATATTTCATTTCATATGTGATTTGTGCCACAGTAGGTGTATCAGAATCAACAAAATTTATATCCTAGGGTTCCTATTGCCGTAGAAAGGTAGCTATCGCAAGATAAAGGGTCTGTGTGGTCAAACACGTGGATGGGGTTTTCTTCGTGGAGAGAAGAGTTACAAGTGGATTGAAAATGGTAGCTACTCTTCGATTTTAGGATTTGTGTGTTAGTGGTGAGAATGGTCGAGAACCTGAAATAAATCGAAATAAAATTCGAAGAGAACTCCTTGAAGCCCTGCCACCGGGGTTAGGGGTTCTAGGGCACTCAACATGTCCTCAAGTCTTTTTCCTCTCGTTGGGGAGGATGACCTATAGTCATTTCCCGAAACGGATCTTCATTTAGCTTTAAAACCTAAACCCTAAAATTTTCTTTTTTGAAAGACAACATTTATAGGGTATATGGGCTCCCAGATGGTAAGAACACACTTCCTAACCCTACCCTTCAATAACTAATAGGAGACAACTAACTGGGTATCAGTGGATTTAGTGATAAGTATCCATCGAACCCAAAATCTTGCCAAATACACGTTAAACAGGGCATGCCTAGGATGATTTTAACCTAAGGTGAGAAGCGGTGAACGCAATACCCATAAATGCTTACATGAAAAGCAAGAGAACAACTGCTCTACCTCAAAACTCGGCACCTAGTGGCCTTCCCCTCTGCTACGAGGGGTTTTGTGCTTCGAACATCCCTTGATTTGTCATCATCAAGGGGTGTTTGGCTACCAAGAAAATGCAAGAAAATGAAGGAAAGGGAGAGAAAATCACAGTAGCAGCTGAGGAGAGGAAACTTGGCGCCCAATTTTATTGAGTGATTGATGGACTGAAAGATTGATTGATGTTACAAGCAAGACCGAGCTTATATAGGTGCTCAATAATAAGGAAATTACAAAATGTGTAAAGGAACAAAATTACATTAAGGGAAATTTGTACAAAAACCACAAAAAGGCCAAAAGGGGCCACCAATGAGGTGGGAGCAAGAAGCACAAATTCTCACAACTGCGAATTTTTTGCGGTGTTGCGAATTTCGCAACCTGCGAAATTTTCAAATTGCGAATTTTCGCAACCCTGCTAAATTTCCACTACCTTCTTTCTCTTTTGCATTTTTGCTCCAAATCTCCTCTGATTCGATCATGCATCTTCGAATTCGACTCGGGTTCATCGTGTTTGAATCAAATTGAAGATAATGAGGTATTTGGCCTGCAAAACTACTAAAAATAGCTACAAAATGTGATCAGTAGCAAAGCCGGGACCTTAATGTATCAATTGGGTTATTTAAGTTGATTAGTACACAAAAAGTGCTTAAAACCTCGCACAACCGTAGCCCAAAAATAGCCCATCAGGGTATTCCAATCAATATGCACCGGGTAACCTAGAACAAAGAGGTATGGGTGCATGACATGAAAACATGGTTAGTCAAATGAATTTACAAAGATTCAAGAATTGCCTTGAGAGTTGTCCAATAGTTCATCTCTAGAGACGACTCCATGACTGCTTTCAGAGTTATCCAACAATTCACCTCAGAGGGTTGTCCAACAGAATTTTATCGAAAAATTGATATTATGTTTTCAAGAATAAAAACCTTTTGTTATGAAAATAGTGTTACTCACACGTGGCTTAGGCATGCGTGAGGGAGTAAGTGATGGGCTTAAGAAGTGGGAAAGGGTGAGTCACATTCTTATCCATATCATGTAGACATTCGAGTAGGAATCATGAATTCACTTGAATGTGTTTTTGCCATTGCATGTGCACTTAGGTGGGGAGTAATCCATGTAAGAGATTATCACTACTGGGCATTGCTCACCTCACGCTGATCCCCCTCCCTGTGCATGGTGAGTGATTCATGAGACGACGTCACTGGGAGGCCGCTTAAGCCGACATGTGGCTTTGCTTAAATATTTTTGTAAAACATGTACGAAACATTTTGATTTATACATGTTTGTATAAGAGTGTAATTAACTCTTGAAACTATTGTAATATAGTTGGATATATTTTGGTGAGTATGGATGTATGGGCCGATGTGGCCATTCTTTTTACTCATGTATGGGTCTCATAATATGAGACACACAAGTTTCCGCAGGTTGACGGTGGTCAACGGGACCCTCGGGAATAGGGCGTCACAGCTTGGTATCAGAGCATAGGTTTATAAATACCTAGAGCTCGATGTCGGATACTAGAGTTATAGCTCAGTATTAGTAAGTTAGGTATACGATTACCTAGGACTTGATGGGCACGGGTTAGATCATGCATTCATTGTGCATTCTGATGATTGTTGAGGATTTGTGTTAAAGGGTTGTGATTGTATGCTTGGTAAATAGCATATAGGAAAATGTTGAACACTAGGGTTGAGAAAATATAACTCCTAAGTTTGAGGAATTTTGGGCAAAATAGTCTAGAATTAAATGAAAAAAAAAAAAAGAGATTTTCTCGACAGTCGTTCTATTTTTTGGATATAAACAGGATGTGTTTTGTGGAATTATGGAAGATTATTCCAGTTTTTGCACAAGGAAAAAGAGTTGTAATTAAACTCTTTGATTTGGTGAGTTTTTCTAGGTTCTAGTAGCCTTGAAAAAAAAAATATTTATGTGGTTTACAATGGGTGATTCGTGCCACGGTAGGGTGATCGGAATCAACAATATTTTGTTTCCTATGTTCCTCCTACTGTCGTAGTCAAGCTACTCGCAAAGATAGCTGTCTACAGTGGTCGAACACGGGATGGGTTTTCATCCCACGAATACTTGCATCAAGGTTTGAGAATGGTGAGGCTTTGTTTGATTTGTGGATTTGGTTAAAATAGCGGAGGTTGTTTGTTCATACTCGACCAATCAGAATGGCTTAATGTGAAGTGAAATGGTAACTTTGGGCTGGGTCACTACTTTGATAACATGGGGGCTAAATTCTCTCGGGTTATTTCCTCGCATTAGGCAAATGACATATAGTCAGCTAAACCGGATCTTGTTTAGCCATAAAACCTAACCCTAGAACCACCCTATTTTTGAGTCAAACCAAGTCAGCATTCAAAGTCCCATTCAGCTTGGAAACCCTAGCATGAACCTTCTTATAATGGCTCAGAATGACATCTAGTTGATATCAGTGCATCTACCAAGAAGAATGCAATCGAACCCTAAAGTATGACAAGTATTGACCAAAAGAAAGACATTAAATGGCATTAAACCCTAGTTTGGAAAGTCGGGAACCATAAATGTCGTGACTGTGAATATCTAAAGCATGAGGACAATCCTACAACAGCCCCAAAACTGGGGCTAGCAACCTCATCTTCAAAGCTATGAGGCTTAGTTGCCATCCCTTGAGTTGTCATCCTCAAGGGGGGTGTTTGGCAGCCGAGAAAATGAGAGAAAGAAGAGAGAGAAGAGAGCGAAGTAAACCTAAAATGAAAAGCTGCGGGAAACTGTTTAAAAATGAAAAGTTTCTTAGGGTTACAAAGTTGAGGGGGCTTATATAGCCAATCCTAATGTGTGAAATGACAAAAATGCCTAAAATAAGAGATTACATTAAGGATGAATGAACGATCAAACGTGGTCGCTTTGGAATCAAAATATCAAAAACACAAACCATTTTCGCTATGCAAAGAAATTTCGTTATATAGCAAAATTCAAGCAAATTTCAGCGAAATTTCTTGCGGAGATGGTATAAAATTCTGGAGAAATTCCTCGCTTAGACATAGTAAATTTCGCTTAGCTACAGGGCCTCTCAGGCTAGCCCACGGCTTCACATAGCTAAATGCTAGATTTGCGGTTCTTCTATGATTGCGGTAAATGCACCACAAATGAAATTTTGCAATCATAGCGAAAACTGGCTCGCTTCCCGTTCCCTATTCGCTATCGCATCCTCCTTTCTTCAAATCCACTTCACAACTCCTTTTTCATTTTTTAATGATGAAAATTGTAACCTCATTCAAAGACATATCTTGACATCAAACTTGGAACCACCTAATGAGGCACGCAAAAACCTCGCAAACTTACCAAAAAACAAACTCGAAATGGAATCAAGATACTAAGTGGACCGCACATCAATCGGTTTAATTGACATGATTAGTGCGCAAAGACTCAAAACCTATCTTAAATAGGGCTCAAATACAATTTTAGCACTAATCACACCCCCCAACCGACACGTTGCTAGTCCCTTAGCAATGTTAAAAACAAAGGTATGTATGCTGCAGCGTTTACAAAAAGTGCATAAGGTCTGTGGGTGTACGGTGTGTTTTTGCCTTTAAATGAACAATTTACACCCTGATCGAAACTCTGACATGGAGAGAACAAACCATATAAGAACAAGTTTTAGGTCAACATTGATCCAAGGAAATCAACCTGGAATTTCACCAAAATCTAATTGTTCTTTAATGTAACCGGCTGAGCCAATAAATTGAAAAGTTATTCCTCCCCTAACCTAAAGGCTACTCGGTCTCTTAAACTCAATAATTCAACCTAAATAGGACTAGCTACACTCTTATTTCTTTATTTGACTAAATTGTAGGGTGCAATGCCAAAACTCGACTTCACCAAAGTCCGTGTAACGGGGGTCCACCGATGACTCCCAACCAATTAAGGTTTAGGCATCGTCAAAAGGATCAACTCGACCACAAACTCGCAGGCCACCCGACCCGAATGACTCAGAATTACACCTACAACACGCTAAACTCTACCCATTCACCCGTGTAGTGAACACTAAGTCGATGACTCCCAACCAATTAAGGTTTAGGGCATCGGGCTTTAAAGGCTTTCGCCATATACCCCTCGGACCGTGTTCGGGTTTCAAGGCAAAGCGTCACGGCTTTTATTTTTCTTTTTCTTCTTTTCTTTTTCTTTTTGATTTTTCTTTTCACTTTTTCTTTTCCTTTTTGGAAGACTATATTGGCCTTCAAACATGGGTAACATAAACCTATTATGGGTCGCCAACAGGTCTAAGGCCGGCTCTGCAAAGCGGAAAGAGGTAAATAGCTTCTTAACCTATTGGTACAACTGTGCAAAGGTGTGAATTAGCTAAAGGGGGAATGTTCAAGGTTGAATATGCTGAAATCTCAATTGACCGAAAACTAAATCATGCATGGAATTGTTCTAACATTAAGGTAACAAACAGGGCTTCAATTTTTCAACTAAAGACAAGAGCTGAAACACAAAATGACAACACAAAAGTGATTTGCAAAAGTGTAGTAAACTGTAAATAATGCTATAAAGCTTTTGATATAACCAAAATGGCTAATACATGCTTAATATAGCTAAATATGACAAAAACATCACTGCCTACTATTGCCAATACATGACTCCTAAACAAAATGAGTAGGTAGGGTCGAGCAAAGCCGAAAAACCAGACAAAAACATGATAAGACACCCTAACCTAACTTTTCCTCTCACCCAAAAGTACAGACATGTCATAAAGGATAGGAAAGTTAGAGACAGAGGTGACCACCTCACTCTCGCGGTGGTGGTGGATCCGTCACGCATCGCCGCCAACATGTCTAAGGAGGTCGCCAGGCTCATCACGATGTGTAGGCTCGTGAGGAGACCGGAGGTGACTCATGATCTGAAGGAGCATGTGGTATGACAATGCTCTAAAGTGGTCTCGACTGGCCAATCGTCCATCGATGCCGTAGTAGCTAATGCACAGACAAGATCCATAACACCCGGTAACTCCTCGGAAATGGCGCGAACATGCTCCGAGAATGTCAGGCTATATATGAAGGGCCAGGAGTGTCAGTGGCCGGGTCAAGGAGGTGGAGGAGGAGATGGAGGAGATAAATCTGGCACTGGACTCCTCGCCACCTCTACCTCCACCTCGGGAACAGGATCATCTCTCCTCTGGGAGTCCTCTGCCACCTCATCCCGCACTCCCGTCCCGCCGGAGGAGAAAAGAAATCTAGATCACCATGGCTCGCCTCCAAAGACAGGACCGAGGGCATCCGATCCTCCTCTCGATACACGTGGTTCCGAAATCCCAAATGTCGAACCCGGTCTAAAAGAGGTCGCGACATCAACAAGGGTAGACTCCTCGCCGAGCCGTGCCCTCATGGTGGACCTTATCCTATGCCAGGTCACGCGACCAAATTTCGTAGGGACCGAATTAGGAATCCTCAGATCCGACAAGGCTCCTAGTATGGCCCCGCTACCGAACATAGTGCCGTAATGGAAACAGTCATCCAGGAGCAGTGGTCAATCAGAGCACCCAGGCTGAGCTACCACGGAAAGATCGGGTCCCGCCATAGTATCTTGGTCCGTAGTAGTATCTCAATGGGCAATGGACCATCTCCCTCGTGGCCGGTGTTGCCGATCTCGATATCCTCGTTGGCTGCTCTGGCGCGGTGTGCGACAAATATTTCTTGCTCGGGCTCCGTTCGATCGTCAATAGTTAATGAGACTCAGTGGACTCGGTCTTCCCGAGAGTCATGGAGTGGTGAAGCGAAGCACAGGATAGTAGAGCTGGCGGTGTCATGAGCCACTTGGCAGCCGAGGAGTAATGTCGTGTCAGTCTCATATGGAGTCTGACAGGTCGGTCGGTCTGACAAATCGTAAATGACTCTCATGAAAATCTAGAGTTGGGCCACCGTTCCCCGATAGTCTGACGAATAATGGTACTGATCCTCGAAATTTTGGCGTAGATAGGAGATATGAGCTCCCCTACGCTGTTGAGTGAAGGGGATGGCGAGGGCCTAGATGATGTTTCCCTGGGCACGATGTCCGGGCCGCTTGGAAGTAGGGCCCTCTGGATGATCTCCGTGGCAGGAAGGACGGGTCCCGTCTCGTCCGATGCCTCCTGAACCCACGGGGCTCCTCAGAGGCTGGATCGGGGAATTTGGCGTAGGACTGCTCCTCCTGCTCACGGGTGCTAATCAGCCTGGGCTGGCGGGACCCACCTGCAGTGCGTACCATGTGCGTAGTCCTGGAGAAGATCTGCGAGGCTCACGGCCGGAGGTAGGTGGGTGTGCTCACTCTGGCGGACGAGGCTCGGGTGAGACCAAGGTGCACAGTGTTGGACCGGGGGCACGACTATAGTGGAAGCTGCTGATGGTAGTGGGCGAGCGAAACCTGTGACAAAATGGCCAGGCAGTACGGGACTGCGATGGCGGCAGTCTTGGGCTCGACTGGGGCGGTAAAGAGTGCAGTGCGAGGCGCGGCTAGAAGTGGAGAGCGGGGGCGACGGGGGACGAACATGGCGGTGGTGGCCGGGAGGCGGCGTGGGGTCGTGGGCTCTGAGCACTGTCTGGGAGACTCGGCCGGGGAGGCTCGGTGCTGGAAGCAGCGGCGGCTATGGTGGCTGGGGAAACGGGGCACGACGTGGGAACTACAGCCCGGGGTTCACGATTTGGTGGTAGGGAGGAGGGGGGCAATGAATGAGTTGGATGGCCCCTCCCCTCCTTTTATCAGCCGTTGGGCGTGAAAAGAAAACCTACGGCCTGGTATATAGTAGCGAGAATCACTTAATAGACTCACACACGCAAAATAAAAAATAAAATTTGACTTAGGTAAATTAAGAACAAACAATCAAAAATAATTTTATTTTAACAAACCTAAATAAAATTAATTTAGGCTACTAAAAGGAAAGTTGCTAAAGCGAGGGAAGTTACAAAACAATTGACCAATTTAAGAAAAAAACCCAAAAAAACTTTTGAGCTGCGATTTGGTTTCATTTGATACTATTCAAACTCTGATTTCTTTATTCATGGGGGTCAGGAGGGCTCGTAACCCCAGTGATGCTACTACCTTGATGCTTGATCCTCTTTATTTTCTTCTCATTGGGTGATTTTGGTGACCAATTGCTCTGAGATGACATGACAACTCCCAGAAACATTGCTTCATTTCCTTAGCTAGCCTTTGCGATATCGCGACATTTGGCTTCTTGCATTTAGTCAAGTGAGCAAACTTCTTGATCCTTGATTTTCATTTTCCACCAGCTTATGCTTGTTACTCAAATGAAAAATATTCAACTCCAATGTCATGTTGCCAAATGTGAGTTGCATGACTCCGTTTCGATTGATGATAACATTGGCGTGTGAAGCGGTCTTCCCGGATAATCGGCACATGATTGGGTAGCTTATGTCTGGCTCAATATGAGCACTACAAGAATCTTGGGTAGTAAATTTGTCTACCTTCTAACATCCTCAACTATTCACTTAGGAATCTTTGATCGATCGATGAAGTGATGTTGGATTTGTCTTCCCTAACTATTTATATACATTTAATTAGCAGTGAATTCCTTCAAAATCTATGGTGCTTTGTCATGCAAGTCCCACCAATGTTGACTGAAATTGTGTGGATCTGGATCCTTGTGTTGAGGTCTTTTGATCTAACACAACCTCTTATGGGTCTTTAAGAACTTACGCATAAGTTGGGACTGAATCATAACCAGCGTTGGGATGTTCACCTTCACTTGCCTTAGCACCTCCCAAATTTGGCTGGTTTGGATTTTTTCTTGCCTCTCGGTGGGGAAATGGAGGGGCATGGTTTTTCAGCTGGTCTTCAACATTGACTACCTCTCAGAGACTCAAACTCACTTTTCTTGCATGTTTCTTAGGCCGGTCATGAGCCTTGGTTGCTCTATCTCTTTTCCCTCCTCGGTGATTATAACTCACTTCATCCATACACAGATTGCTGGATGGACTTACCTATGGATTTGGATTAGGTAATGTTTGGGAAGAGGGAACCTTCCTCTCTCTGTATCTTAATAAATTGTTGATCTTTGTGATTGAATCTTTTGGAGTTGTCAATTTTCGATTAGATTGCTCTCGAGCCCATCTATTCTTTTATTGATTGTACTCTACGGTATCAATTCTTTGTGTACCAATTGTACATTTATCCTTGCTCCCTCCACAAAATTGTCGTCCTTATAAGTTCAGATGGCTTGTTAGCTGGAGAAGAGATGGTGGTGAGCTATGAATAGAGAACGGCTTGTTGTTTAGCACGGAAACATACCTTAAGCGGGGGATTGGTTTCAGGAGAAGGTTAGGGTGATTCTTCAATTAGGTGTATGTGTTACATGTGGGGCATTAGGACCTTGGCTTGTGATGGCCCACGACATTATGTTCGACATCAAATCCTTCAGCGATGGGGCACTCGGATAGTTTTCTCTGGATGGACGGTGGAGTTGACAATTGATGCATGGGTTGGCACATTGCGGTATTTTCGATCCTTTGCACACTTCATGGAGCCTCTTTCCTTCTAGCACCTCACCTTCCTAGGCCCAGGGTTGAGATTTTTGCTTTCATTTCCATGTCTCAAAGTGTAAAAATTCCTCTCCCTTTGGTGTCGAGGCCTCATTTCTCATCTCTCTCTCGGGTTCGGTTCATCCCTGACCCTTGGAAGTTTCAGCCACATAATTCAGAAATCCCATAGCTTCATCTGGATGCTTGCTGGAAAGTCACCTCACATGGTTTCTAACAGGTTGCTTCATGGCGGGTGACATACCATTGTAGAAATGATTCACTAACATCATGTATCAAAACCATGGTGTGGACGTGCATTGATGGTATCTATGAACCTCTCTGACCTTGATAAATTTCTCATTGTCATAGGTTGAGTAAGTGTAGATCTGTCTTTTCAATCTGTTGGTCTTTGTTGCTCTGAAGAATTTCTTCAAAAATTCAACTTGAAGATCATTAATTTCTAATGGATTCTCGGCCTCAGTGAATTGAGCCATATTTTGGCTTTGTCTGAAGGTTAAGGAATCACCTTCCTTCAATAGTTCCATATCGGTTATACCCTCATGAAGTCGTTATACCTCCTCAAAATCCCAGTATGTGTGAATATGTAGTTTTCATTCTCCATACCATGAAATGTGGGAAGCGAGGGCACTAAGGTAGAGATCTCCTTTGCTACATCCTCGGTGGGAGGTATGATCAGGAAGGAGCACTCACTGGGAGGGTGTATGTATTCCTCATCGACCTGTATCTTGTTGGATTCATGAGGGGTGCTTGTTGACTTTTCTTGTTCCTCGGGTAGAGGATCCATTTAGTCCTTGTGCACACTTGATTTAACACTGTTTAACTGGTACTCACTCTTTACAGCATCCTACGATATCCCTCTATCCAGTCTTTGCGTAAACACACATTGCAAAATGAAACAAAACAAAGAGCCTGAAACAAAGCTTGACAAAAGAAAGGTCGAGTGTTAGCTAGAACAAAAGCCCATTTGTAAATAAAAGCGTATGATGCTTCAAGTGAAGAAAACTTGATTCTGCACCTTAATTCAAAGGATGAAAGATCATAACACTTGTAATGTAGTTACAAGTACACATGCTCATCATGCGTGATTTTGGCTGCATCCGAACAGCGGCATCATTTGATTAATTTATACGAGTGAGATGATGGAATCAATAATAATTTTGTTTCCCTATGTTCCTCCTCTGCTTAGTAGTCAAGCTCACTGCGGCAGCGATCCCCAAGGTCGAACACGGGGATGGGTTTCATCCACTTGAATGATTTACGCTCGGTGTTGAGGAATGGTGAGGCTTTTGTTTGGATTTGTGGTTGGTTAAAAATAGTGAGTTGTTTATTTCAACGACTAAGCGCTATTGTGGCAATGTGAAGTGTGAAGTAGTACAACTTTGAAACTTGGGTCACTAGCTTGATAACATGGGGGTATTAAAATCTCTCCCGGGTTATTTCGCATTAGGGAAAATGACATATAGTGAAACAAAGCGGGATCTTTGTTTAGCTATAAAACCTAACTTTAGAACCACTCTATTTGAGGTCAAACCCAAATACTAAGCATTAGTCCCATTCGGTTGAAACCCTAGCATTTAACCTCTTTTAATGGCTCGTAAATGACATCAAGGATATCGGTGCATCTACCGGTTAGGCGAACCTGAAAATATGACAAGTATTGACAAGACATGAATAACATTAAACCTAATTTGGAAGAGTTCAGATATGAAAATGTTATTTTATGCATTGAAAGCATGAGGACAACACAAAGCCCCAATGAAAACCAGCTAGCAGCCCTCTCTTCTAAGTATAGGCTTGGCAACATCCTTGAGTTGTCATCCTCGAGGGGTGTTTCTTGTAGAAAATGAAGAAAGAAGAGAGAAGAGAGAAAGAGCAAAGTAAACCTAAAATGAAAAATTTGCAGAAGCTGTAAAATAAAGTTTCTTGAGGTTACAAAGTTGAGGCTTATATAGCCAATCATGTGTGAAGTAATAAAAATGCCTAAATAAATTACATTAGGACAAAAGTAGTAATTGATCACAGATCAAAAATATCAAAGCTTGAACATCATTTTCAGCCTATCACGACAGATTTAGCTATTATGGCGAAAATTTAACTATCTTAGTGAATTGGCCCCAGCCCTAATGAAATTTTTGTGAATAAGCGAAATTGTTTGCTAGGAACAGTAAATTTAGCCCAGCCTAGCGTACCATCTAGTTGAAATTTTATAATCCCAGTAGCCATAATCATAGCGAAAATCACGCCTTCCCTATTTGCTCTTGCATCCTCCTTTCTTCAAATCCACTTCCATGAATTCTTCATTTTGAATGATGAAAAAATTATTAAATCTGACATTCCTTTATATCTTGACATCAAACTTGAACTAATTGGTAGAAACCACGCCAAAAACACACCAACTTACCAAACAAACTGCAATGGAATGATAATTTTCTGCAAGTGGTTTGCATCAGTGGTTTAATTAGTATAGTTAGTCTTAAAGCACTCAAAACCTAAAGTAAACAGGGCTCAAAATAGCACTTTTTGGGCACTATTGAAAAAGGGTTGCGAGGACTGACGGATTTACTACCGTTTTGGTTTCACCAGTGCGTTGTGGACCCCTACACGATCCAGTAGGCGACTCACTTTTAAATGAAAAAGAAAATGTGGGTTAGTTTGAATTTTAGAAAATCAGGTCGGAGGAACATTTTTCTTTGGAGTCATACTAACTTTTGTTTTATTTTATAAAGGGGAAAACCAAGTAAGAACAAAAAGCCCCTGATGATAGTATGGAAAAAGCGATTACAACGAAAATTCAGTTTACGGAATTCGGAGTGGTCGGATTACCTGTCGGAGGTACCTCATGTAGGTAGCACCCCTCTAAACGACTAGGTCTCTTATGGTCGTATATAAACATACATTGGATCTGCAACCTAGTATCATGGCAAAAACACTGACAAGGGCAAATGGTCTTTTACTGATTACATTTGTACTTTATCAAAGGTTAGCCAACCAAACATAACAGCATGCATGACACTCAAACTTCGCATCCATGTGAAATTCATTACCTGACATTAAAGCACATACACATGGTCCTAGCCAGCGTTGTAGGGAAGGTTAGTAGCACGTTTCGAGCATCTTGTTCTCAAATAAATATCAAAAGCAAAGCAGAAGTAAGGAGAAACCATGTGCATCTCAATGATATTGGTGCTAAAACATATCCATTCTCTTTAAACCATCTCTTAAATCTCAAAAAATCGGTCTGTTAAAAAACATAAGACTAATTGCTTGTATACCCTTTGACCATAGACCTAATTCTTAGTCCAAATGGAACCACATTAACCTGAACTAAACCCCATTTCAAACCTAAGCGTAGCCCTACCTTGATGACAGAATGAGCTGGACTCACAAGGTCACGGGCTTGGTCGCCAAAGTGGACGGCCCTTACAAAACTAACAAGTAGCTGTCAGTTCCTAATGATGGAATTCGGTTGAAGAAAAATTCTAAAGCTATTGATCAAAAAACTTCCTCAAAGGAGTCAAGAACAACTAAACAAGCGATGATTGGATTCATTAAGATGGTGAGAGCCCAGGTCAAACAAGTCAAAGTGCTCTAAAATGGGGCTGCAACCAAGCCACCCCATTTTATTAAAATGAAGACCATGGGACTCAACTAATTTACAAACAATGCAGCCACCTAGATCCCTAGAACCAAACTGAAATTCAGCTGCTGAAATCATGAACAACATGATTCAACTCATAAAACCTCAGTAGAAGTAGCTTCTATAGAAAAGTCTGTGATATTCCTGAAACTGGAATTTAACAGAGATGAACCCTGATGGCCATTCGCGGATGCAATGCCAAGGCTCAAAACCAACTCGAGGAGACAACGGACAACCTACAAATGCCTGCATTATTAATAATGGGAACACGCTCATCATTCATTACCTGACCCAGCTGCTGTTTCAAACCTCTTAAATGGGTTGGCTGGTTTGGTTTCCCAATAGCCCATCCGTTGAAAGATCTCAAAACTTGTAGGAGACCTTCACTCACAGTCGAGAAATCCAGCAGACCAATGTGCAGTGTGACTCGAATGACCAGAACCAACACAAACAAACAAAGTACCAAAACTACCGTTAGAATAAACAACCCATAAGGCAGGTTGGTTCGGTTTCCAGCAGTCCATCTGTTGAAAATTTCCAAAACTTGTGAACCTTCTACAAAGTCAAGAATCAGACAAACAGAGTGCAATTCCAACTCTGAATGACCAGAATAATATAAACAAGCAAAGTACTAATCACCTTTCGAAGAAACGAACCTAATGAACCATTGGTTTGGTTACCCAAGGCCCCATCCAGATTGAAAAGTCAAAACTGTCGAAATTTTCTCTAAAGTTTAGAATCAAAAAAGATGGCGAATTTGCAATTCGGACTCGATGAAAGAACCAACACAAACAAAACCATAAAGTACCCAAACTACTAGTTCGGAAAGACGAGACTTGATAAAGGCCGGATGGTGGTTTTAACAGATAGCAGTTGAGGAAAGATCTTAAATTTTCAGCACTTTCTAATAAAGTTAGAATCCAACAAGACAAGCGAGTGCAGTGCGACTCAAATGGTGTAATACGAAACAAAGCAAACTACCTAACATGATCTGCACCAAGCAGCAAATGAAAAGCGTAAAAGCGGGAGAAGCGCCTGCTTTCATTTTGTAGGATTATGGCTGCTCACATTTTCTCTTCTTTCTTTTACCTTCCCGGTAGCCAGATTCTCTCTCGGTCAGTAGATACGACGAAGATCCACAGGCAAGTATCACTCCCCGCTTACGAAAATGCTACAAAAAAAAGCTCTGGTTTTTCGTCTTCCATTATAGCCTTATATAAGAAACCACACTCTCGGCCTCTGAACCCACCTTGTTCCTCTACTTTCAACTCTGGAATTAGCTCCTCGACATAGGATACACCCACACTTTAAGTTAATGCTCTTGCATTCACGAGGCTAACAACCTTTTTAGTATTTCCCCTTCTTTTTTTTTTTAATGTTTGCTTCACCTTCAAGAATCCATAAAGTTCATGGTGGGCTATGGGAACAACAGGCCCAAAATAGACTAATATTTCCCCGAGGTGCGAGCTGGAGCCTATGGGCTGAACCATAGGATTGGGCTCCATAATCTACAAAATCAACGCTCCACTGGTGACTGACTAAGCTGGTTGAACGGATACCTTGATGAAGTCGGTTGGGAAAATTATGAACTTTTGATAGAATGTTCTTGAAATAGAGACCAACAAAAAAAACGGTGCACAATTCTGGAGGTTCGGATGAGGATGATCAAAACAGGAGAGTGCTGCTTGAAATCACCCCAACAGTGTTATACATACTTTACGATGATCAGTCAAAATGATTGGTCAAACAGTTTGACAAAGTACAGATTTTTTAAGAGAAACCTCCTTGGTGGTGGGAATCGACAAAACAAGCGGCGCTGGTCGAGTTGAGTGAGAATACGATGAAACAAAATCAAGTGCTTTCAGAGGTGACATCTCTAACAAGCCGATTGAGCTTAAACCTCAGGGGGCCCCACTTGCTTCCTATGGCAAGATGCCACTAACTAAAAAAAGAAGCCACGATGACACTCTAAAGTGAACTACATATGCATTCAATGGACCATATACAAGCCCACCCAAGGCTCGGAGACAAACTAAGTCTAAGGGCCTAATAATTGTTATATGAGAGCGATGGTGATGTACCACGCCACAGGATAAATCTTATTTTGGGACAAAGTGAGGTCTACAAATGTGCCCTCTTCGGTAGTGAATGGTGATGTGTTGAGTCTGAAGTGCAAGCGTGCAAGAGTGAAATGAACTCCCAGTGAAACCCGAGATGACCTGACAATTTTGTGCCACACACCAATGCTCTTGAAGGCTAGCGAACAGTGCTCCCGTTGAAGGACTTCCAGAAAACCGGTCGATGCAGGAAAGTGATTGATTCGAGACTGTGCGGAAAAGATAATATAAATCTAGGGCGATTCGAGAGAAGATGAGGAAATTCGAATGACTAAATGCAGTAGTACGAGGAAAAGGTTGGATGGGAGTGAAATGCTTGCGGAAAAGGTAGAATCTATTAGCGATGCCAGAAGAAGTAAATGAACTAAATGCGGAAAAAAGTTGAAATTAAGCGAAGTCACAGGAAAGGTGAAATCAAGTGATGAAAGTGGAATTGATGATAAAGAAGGTGGATGGGCAGAATCTGGGGGAAGAGTAGAATGGGCGATGAAAAGTGGGAATTGGGGCGGTCTGAAAAGTAGAATACGGGTGGTGGAAAGTAGAAATCTAATAAATTGAAGGTGGGATGGGACAAATTCGAAGAGTGGAATGCAGTGATGGAAGATGAGTTCGATGATGCTAGAAAAGTGGGATCGGGGCGTCTGGAGAAAGATTCAGGGTGATGTGCCAGGATCGGAATGTCTAGGAAGGTGGGATCAAGAGAGTACGAAGGGTGGGTGAGAATCTTTGGAAAGGTGGGATCAGAATGGAAAGTCGAAATTGAGATTGATGTCTAGTAAGGGTTGGATCAGGCAGTGCGAGGAAAGGTGGGATCAGTGAGTATGAGAGAGGGTCAGGGTGATGCGGAAGGTGGGATCGACGTCTCCAGAAATCGAGATCCAGATCATGATAGATCACGGGTGAATATTAGGAAAGATTGAGGTCACGGTGATCTTGGGAAGGTAGAAATCGACCAATCTCTAAATGATCCAGTGAGATGTTGGAGAACGAAACAAGCTATGAGTAAACAACTCGAGGGGAAAGGGGTGGAAGCCCGGTGTGACATCAGTCACACTTGACAATGACTAGAATAAGTCGAAATCGAACACAATGCTCTAGCCAAAAGAGGAGTGCTTTATTGTAATAACGATATACAAATGATATAGCAAAAGCGAATAGTAACGAAGGCGAAAATAAAGGGGTGTACCTGGATAATCTCACGAAATGTGTTAAAGGTAGAAAGAAGTTCACATTACTGGTCTGAATATCCGCGTGTCAAATCCATAATAACTATAGATTAAAGTGGAAAGTGAAAATATCGCCGATGATTAATTCATGAAAAATGTCGTTTATTTACCATAAGCTGATCATAAGGTATCTTTGACTCTTTTGTCCCATTATGCAAGTGCCTTGATGAAAAGACTCGAAATAGTAAATTTACAGAAGACGATATCCCGAACAAGCGAACAAGACAACATATGGGTGTCTGCCGGCGTGCACCCTGCGAGTTAGTGAATATCGGTGAATCGACCTGAACTGTGCCAAGAAGCACTGCTTTGTATGGAAAGAAAGCCAGGTTGCATGTGGAGCTACTCAAACTTTGATGCAAAACATCTCTAGGTAGAAATAATTTGCTGGGTGTACATGTGACAATGCCAACATGAAAGGATGAAATCTCTTGAATGTGTCAGCATCAAAGCTCAAGCGCATATCTGGGTCCAATTTTCTGTATCATCGCCTCTGATCATGGACTTGACAACAAACTTAATGGAAGCATATGTGACCTCGATACTCCCCGAAACGGGCATGCGACATCATTACTCAATGTCAGTAGATAGAACATCAGGTATAAAATGCTTCAGTAAACCTGAATCTCGTGGTCTCGGGGTAGTCTTCACGACTCGGACCGTAATGTAGGCGAGGGTGAAGGTGAATGACATGATGGGCTCAAAGATTATGCAGTAAATACTATGACCACATGCGGCGCAATATAAATATATCAAAAGGTATGACAAGGTGACTCCAACTTGACATCAAGATGAACGATATGATGACAGTGAAATTCTTGAAAAGGGCATGTATAACAGAAGCGAGACCGACGATCAATAAAAATTAGAAGAAGGCGAAGGGATGAAAAGTGAATGGATAAAGCAAAAAAATGGAGAAACAAGATGGGATATAAATGTGGCAATGTGTGACAACGACGAACAACTCGTCCCAGGAACGCTAAGTCGAAGTAAGTCACTATAAGATGGGAGTGTTGATGCGGTGTGATCAGGACCTGGTCTTGAGCAATCAAGCCTCATTCCATTGCATTACCTAGATCATGTGAAGTCGTCACAATCTGCTCTCTCATTATGAGATACAGTCTCTGACCCAAATGATATTTGATCTAAGTATATTAACGAATACCCGAACAAACACAATTTTTTTTTTTTTTTTTGCGAACAACCAAGCGGGCCGAGATACATACTAGCGCAATCCAGCGAAAGAACCTCGAGCCTCAATCCCCGAATGGTCCTTAACTAAGAATCTGGATCGAAACTTATAAGCGGGCGAAGGGTGTGACAAGCTTTGTTGTAGCTCTGGGATGAGAAGCACATCATCATCTAAAAGGATAAAGAAATGAATAGAGATGATTGAAACTAGACTCAAGAATACGGTGTGAAGATGCAATATGAAGAAAGAAGCGGGCAATGATGCGAGAAGAACAGAAACGAAGAATGACCTGATACTCATGTGCTCACGGATCGATTAATAAATAAAAGCGTAATGGCGACCCAACCTGGGTCGAAGCGTACAGGGTGGATGTGAGCCAAGGCTATAATAAACCGCGTGAGGCTCAAAGGGCTAGCAATAGGATATATCAATGTATAGGTGTGCAATAAGGAATATGGCTACTCAAAATGATGGCCACCCATCCTCTAACCATGATCTCAATCATAAAACTTCTTTAGCTAATCCACATTGACTAGCTCCGTGAACTGATTTCCGTCCAAGTCTGTCAGCCAGGATGCTCCCTCTCGGGTCAAATCTAGAATAACATACGGCCTATTCCAAGTCGGTCTAAACTTACCTTTAGGTTCGTTGATCAATCCCCTAAGGACTTTCAAGACTAGGTCGCCTTTTTGAAACTTCTTGGGCTTGACCCTTTTTTTGAATGCACGAGTCATTTTCCTCACATTAAGCTTTGAACATGATCGCATACTCTCTCATCGGAAGGCTAAAGTGGTCATGCGCGGGTGAGCCCTCAGTCTTAGGTGTAGTCTTAATCTTACTCACAAGGATCCCATCTCGATTTCAACGATGACCTTGCCTCAGTGCACCTGTCGAGTAAGGTGTAGCCCCAATAGAGGTATGAAAAGATGTACGATAAGCCCACAATGCGAAAGGGAGCTTCTCTGACTAATCCCTAGAAGTCTCAACTATCTTTCTCAAAATCCTCTTGATATTCTTATTCGCGGCCTCAATTGCCCCACTAGTCTGTGGCTTATATGCAGATGATCGATGATGCTGAATACCATACTCTTGGACCAGTGTATCCACCTCGCCTTTAAAATGCGCTCGCTATCACGAGGATCAACTCATGTGAGGATATATCGGTAGATAATGCGATTTGATGAATTTTGCCACTCGGCGTATCAATCCGGCATAAAGTAGCTTCCACCCCTTAGTGGAAATAATCAATAACCACGGGATGTACTCATGCCTTAAGGCAGGTGAGAACTTCCTAATAATATCAATACCCCATACTTAAAACGGCCAAGGGGATGTAAGTGCATGCAACTCAGAAGGTGGCACGTGTATCAAGTCTCTCAGCACATTTGACACTGGACATCTTCAAATGGCCAATCGTCTGCATGGTCATTAAAAAGTAACCGGTCCTCATGATCTTCTGTTAGCATTTAACCTCAATAGTGGGCCACAGATCTTGCATGAACCTCTCTTACCACTCAGTCTAGAGCCTTGTCAGTTTATAATAATAATAGGCCATCGGTGATCTCACATAAAGGGCATCCCCATGAGTCATAAATTGGTGGCGTGCTTGTCTGTCTTTCTCTATCCTTGGGTGTGGCTATCTCAGATGTTGCCACATGTGACCCGATAATATCATGATACCATGGTAGCTCATCCGATTCTCAATATCTCTAATCAAACAATAGTAAGCGGGTGCGGACTGGTCTCAATCATCAATGGTGTATGATCGACTCCGGAATCTGACCACAATAAGCTAAGGTGTCACTTAGCGTGTGGCGATTCTCACCTACTAGGATGTATATATCTCAACTCGTCAAAACTAGCAACCGGTGGTCTAAGTAAAAGCATGGTAGGGCTGACTTCTCATCTCGAGAATCCTCAGATACCACAGTGCAGTATAACTAAGTTGGAATCCCAATGGATTTCCAGCATCTGTGCGAATCCGGCGTGATCTCACAGGCCCATAATGCAAGCCTCTTTACTCAACCTCTATTGATAAGTCAATCGGTGATGATCAGAAAATACTAATCGAATTGATCTGAGATCATGATCACCACCAGGTGATATGATAAGATACGATACCAAGCCACAGGCCAGTTAGGCACCATCGAAATCTGATTGCCATCGTATTGGTCATTGAAACAATTGCTCATCAAAGAAATCATCGTCGATTAATTACATCATCGGATCGGCAAGAAGCCGTGGTAATACCTTGATACTTCCCTTTATCAGGTTACGTGTCACGTAATAAAATATCAAACTGTTAATAGAACGACCATCTCGTGAAGCACGATCAGGCAATTGGTGAACAAATATCTCGATGGATCAATCAGAGACTAAAAGTATAGATACTCGTCACATAGTGCCTAAGTCTCTTGGTGCACTGAACATAGCAGCTAAAGGAGGCGCTCGATCATAATGTATTTGCACTCGTATTCTGACATCCTCTTACTCGGATAATAAATAAATCACTCCTTTCTGAATCATGTTTGGTAACATGCATCCCCATGTCAAGGCCCGACAAATACTAGAAGCGGGGTCGCCCTAGATGTGGAGCACTAAAACTAGGGAGAAAGTAAACACTCCTTAATCTTCTGAAAGCACGTTGGCGATCATTATTCCAGGCCGTAGGTTGGTTCTTAATCGAAGAGCCAGAAAGATAGGCTCGCATATGCAGTGGTCTAGCAATGAAACGATATCTTGTGATGCACTTTAAAGCCTCGATCTCTTTCTCGATCCACCGGTGGGTGTTTCCCTTTTCTATATGGTAAAACCCACTAAATGTACATAGTTCTGAGAACCATACATATCTTGCACCCGTATCGAGTTTGGATAAATTTTGTGGTAAATAAATATGTCTTGATGTTAAATTTTTAAAATTGGGTTTAGTATGACTTCTTTGGATACATATGTCATAAAAGTATTAAAATCGAATGTAAGTCGGTATCATTCCCGTAGAGATTGACATGAATTAGAGATCAAGTACCCATTCTGAAGTTATGCTATTTGGACTAAAGAATTTGATAATGAAAATTTGTCGTAATTATATCTAGACTATTAACTAAAAATGAAATTGGAATAACATAAAATCAACTAAAAATATAGAAGTAATATCTTGGATCTAATATGTTCCACTGTGAAGCAGAAAGCCCATCGATTAATTCTGATGGCTTGATCGATTCTGCATGAAGAATACATTGCTATATTGTATTGATGGATCTGGATTTGTTACAAGATTGCCTAAATGTTGTAGTTAGTTTCTCCATTCAGCGGTTAGAAACTCTTGCTTCTCGAAGTGAATCGAACAAACTACTTATCTGCTCACTTTATATAATATTTGGGTATTTTTCTCAATACTTCATACCATCTCTTGATGGCTATGGTCTTTGCTTTCCTTCTCGAGTTTTACCAAAAGTTCTACCCATAGTGGTGGCTCATCCTCGGATCTGATGATTCATCCTTTCCCTTGATTAGATCTCGACAAACAGAATTAGGGAACTTCTCTTCAGATGGGTGAACTCTCGATTTATTTCTTCATGTTCCTCAAAACTTCAATTATGTAATGAAGATCAGGTATTTATCAGAATGCTGAGCTCGATGATTCGTCGATGGTAGTCAACAAACCCGTAAGAGAATACTCTCGGCTCTCAGGAATCTCCGTCTCACATTGTCGCAGAGGCATCGAAATCGAGCAAGATACCTCCCTTAAAGCGTGGTACTACTATTGAGCTTATCGATTCAAAATGACACCCAGTAAGTAAATCTAACCCCGAAATAATTTTCTCGGATTTTCTTGAAAATCTTTGTAACTAACTCTAATTCAAATCGTATTGTATTCCAGTGCATTACGATTAAAGAAATGATCGTCCACATACATCCACTATAATATGGCTGACTGAAGAAATGAATTCCATAAATTTGTCTAGATTTCATAAATTTTGAGACGTGGTAATTTTAAGAAGAAAAATAGCATAAATGAAATCGACTCACTCATTTGTGCAGTTGATTAGATCGAAAGAATTCAAGAAGAAAAAATAAAAAAATAGAAAATTCTGACTCTAGCTACTTACACTAAGTTCTCTTAGTTCCCCTTTTCTTCGTATTAGTTTTATTCTTTCTATGTCTTCCCATCCTTTTATAGTGATCTTGCTTCTCTTGGGAATGATAGCTCTTAATTCTCCTTTTCAGTTTTCAAATCAATAGATTAAATGGGTTCTCGGATTCAAAGCGTCTGGCTATTTCAGCCCGGAGGTTTGGAAATTTTGTCGAAATTTTGATGGATTTTTCAGAGTTATTGAATTTCTGAATTAATCTTTTCGAAACTAAGCAACTAAAGCGATTCTTTCAATTAAGGCTCCGGTTTCTAGTTTTGTATTAAAAACAATTTATTTCGGGGTTCTAACGATGGATGCGGGGTGGAAACATGGGAATGAATTGAAGATGATACTAATTGGAATGGACGTTGGGCTCAATGTCATGATTCCCAAGATATGGGAAGTGTGACGATACGAGCCTCTTAATTAATGATTTCAATTAATCCTATTTTTAATGCTAGAAGCCCAAAATGAAAGTTTAAAAACCTATTTTATTGAAGTTTGGACAGATACATTCATATTCCTAAAGATTTTTGTTGCGACGAAATGTGATCAATGAAATTGATGTCGCGACATGCTCTTTCTTTCTTGGAGTTATTTTAGATACGTGGCCTTAATTTCCTTGTTGCGACTTCTTTTCTACTTTATTGTTTCAGCGTCCGGCATTCTTGAGTGGCGACTTTTATGAATTGTTGTTGCGCCTGAAAATTTTCGAGTCTCCACTGTGATCAAATTCCGCGAAATTTCAATTCACCATATCGATCAAAACATAAACAATTCGATTAAAGTCTTCACCGAGTTAAATATTCAACCAATCCATTTACTATGCATCATAGTATTCAAAATTTAAGCACAAAGAACAAAATGATTCCCCAAACTTTCAATCATGCCATATGAGACAAAATTTAAAATAAATTCAAATTATCTTTTGCCCTTTTGTCTCTTTATATTGGAAGTTTGATTGCATCTCTCCCCCTTTTGCACATTTTTATTGTCCTGCAAAACTAAAAAAATGTTCTTACCTATACTCTTCAATCAATAATGAATAAAATTACACAAGCTATTGGAAATTTAAACACAAAAATATATTGGAAAAACTTAAAAGCAATTGATGTGGATTGCCTTCCTGGTTGCTCAATTTTAGTCTTTAGCGGACTTCTTGCTACCATATTTATGTTTTTTTAATTTTTTTTTATTTTCTCATTCAGAACTAAGAGTCACTCTTCCACTTGCATTTCCCCAAGGTAGTGCTTTAATCTCTAACCATTAACTTTGAATTCCTCATGATTGCTAGTTCTAAGTGTCCAACGCTAAAGTACTTGATACTACATGTATGGTACTCCATTTTGATTTAAGCTTCCTGGAAAGAGTCTGGTTGGAGTTGAATACGGGACGATCTCTGCCTTGAATTCCCTCCTCAAAATTCTTTGATCATGCCATTTTTTTGTTTTATCTTTGCGTCGGCTATCATAGAGCTATTTCACCGACTCTTCGATTCATTTAGCTGGGTAGCCTCTCTTCTTTAGCAACCTTGAACTCCAAAATTTAGCTTCTTCGATGGCCCACATAGCTTTATATTCTAGCTCTTGCAGAGGTAGGTGGCAAGGTTTTCCAAAGGCCTGACTGTATGGGGTCATTCGATGGGAGTTGAAGCGATCTGTATGCCCGAGTGCATCATCAAGCAATAGACCAATCTTTTATGCTGGAGCTTACATTCTTTTCCAGAATTTTCTTTATCTCCCTATTGGAAATTTACTTGCCCATTTGTTTGTGGATGATAAGCCAAACTCATGTGTTTGTTACCATATATGCCATGAGTTTGTCAAACACTTTATTTACAAAGTGGCTTCCTCCATCACTGATTATAGTTCTGGGTGTCCCAAATGCGCTAGAATATTTACGTGTAAATCCTGTTGTATTAGCATCATTCTTGGGAAACTCTTTCGGCCCATTTTGATACATAATCCACGGTAGGTGTATGTATATATTTCCAAGCAGCTGGAAAAGGCCTATAAAATCCATTCCCATTACATCAAATAATTACCCTGAAGGATACCTTGCGAGGCGTTTCATGCGATATTTCCCATTCTTCGGCATTAGGTCACGCCAACTACCCATTCAAACGGTCCTTAACAAAAATAGTGAGCTGATAAAATCATTTGGAGAATTTTGTGAAAGTTTGTTTGTCTCTACCAAAATGTCCTCCATCGGTGATCATGACATTCTTGTAAAATCTTGCTTTGCTCACCTTCTGGTACACATCTTCTTATGATCATATCAGATCCTCTTTTAAATAATGCATTAAGTTCTAATCTAGATGTAGTACTGGTATGGGTCCCTTAGCTTTTTTCTCTATTGGTAGCTGGATGCAGTGTATAATTCCACAAGCTAAAGTTCCTGATATCGACATACCAAGACAGTTAGATGGCCAATTTGGAATAAGCTGCTCATACAGGTACTACTATTATTTCTCTTTCTTCTTCTTATCTCTGATTTGGTTTCTCACTCTTGACAGAGTGATCAACATCACATTGTCACAACCCTTTGTCTTTTATTTGTAAATCAAATTCCACCTTAATAACTCTTTACCCCAGTCAATCTTGGATTTGCTTCTTTCTTTGCCATTAGATATTTAATTGATGCATGATCGATTGTGTATAGTATGGGACTGAATGTATGGCCTAAATTTTTCACATGCAAATACTATTATGACGTCTCCTTTTCAGTAGTAGAGTAACATTTTCCTAAGCTTCATTGAAGGTTTTTCGGCATAGTATATGGCCTTGAATATGACTTTCTATCCCAATCGGCTCCCATTGAAATCCTTTGGCATCTGTGATTTCAAATTCTGTTCGATCTGGTTTTGCCATGATGGGAGCTTGACTAATCTGGATTTAGTTTCTTGAAAGAATTCTAGCATGATTCTATGAACTTAGTATCTTTTTTCCGGCCAATACGCATAGTGGTCTAGAATTTTTGAGAAATCTTTGATAAATCTTCTGTAAAATCTAAACATATCTTTAAACTTCATCCTTTCTTTGTGGTGGGTGGTATAAATTTCCTTATAATTGAAACTTTGGCAATCTACTTCTAGCCTGTTTGTAATCATGTGCCCTAAGACAATTCTTTTGTAACAAAATAGCATTTTCCCAATTCGAGCTAGATTCTTGTCCTTGCACCTTTGATCTGTCCCGAGTTATCTGGGCACTATTTAAGCGGATCCATACAACATGAAATATCCATGAAGATCTCTGCTATACGCTAAATAAAATATAGACATCATGCATCTTTGGAAGGTACCAAGGCATTACACAAACCAAATGGCATTCTTCTAAAAGCGAGTACCAAATGGGCATGTAAAAGTGGTTTCTCTTCTCTGATCCTCGGGTGCAGGCTGACAATTTAGTTTATATCCGGAGTATCCGCCAGAAAGCAAAAGTAAAGGTATATACCGACTATCGACATCTGATGATAAGAAAGCTGGGGGAAAATAGTCCTTTCTTGTTGCGGTGTTTAGTTTTATGTAGTCCAATACACCCTCCATCACATCCACCGATTCTTGCTTAGGAATCAGTTCATTCTTTTCATTTCGATCCACAGTGAATCCACCTTTCTTAGGAACCACATGTCACAGGCTCACCAAGAAAGCTATCGATGCGCTATTTAAAACACATCAACCATTGAACTTCTTTTAGCCAAACTGCTCATCACGGAGTTGACTCCTTTAATGTAATAGAAGTTTTTGCATTATCATTCGGCAATATTTTGTGCATCTGAATGGAGGGGTGATACCTTTGGATCCTCGATTGACAGCAATGCTTCCTTGTATTTCTAAATTCCCGATCAAACCTTTCTTGATTCGATCGATGTAGGCGATATGATATGGTAGTTTTCTCTTTTCTGGTTCTAGAACTCATATTTCAAATGGCCAAGACGATTCTTTGATATTAACCATACCTACCTTTGGTTTCACCTTTCGGTAGTTTTATCCTGGGCATACATCATCTTATTTGTTTTCATTTATTAACAAAATTTATTTCTTTGTTATCTAATTTGAAGAGCAACATTTCACAATCAATACTCTCAAGATACTGAAAATTCATCTCAATTTCATTGATAGAATGTTGAAAATCTGATCGAGTGACTCGACGCGAGAAGACTATTGTTTTCGACCATACAACTTTACTGCATCTACACCGAGTGTTTCGAACTCCCATTAAAGATTAAAGTGCTTCTTCATTCCACCCATAGTGTCAGTTCACCCCTTCTGCACATTTATCAAAATTTACTCGATTCTTTTAAGAAAGGTCTTCTAGCGTGAAAGGAACTTGGGGTGTCTTCCTCCATCTTACGTAATAACAAAATCCACGGGAAGATGAATTTTCCCACCTTGACAAGCACATCTTGAACACCATACAGGTTGTGCCATTGATCTGTAGCTTCTCTACCATTTGCAATAATCGGGCCGCGGTAAGTTCCCAAACTCGGGCTCAGACCACCGGGATAGAGGCATCAAATTTATACTAGCACCGTAATCACATAAGGCCTTCCTTTTGAATTCATATTTCCCCATGGAGCAAGGGATGGTGAAACCGTCTCGGTCCTTCATTTTTGCCGAGCTTTTGTCGTGGATAACCGCGACCGCTGCGTAGCGCCAAGTTCACTATTCCTTCCCTCGCCTATTTTCCTTTTCTCGTTCTCAAGATCGCTTCAAAATTTTGCATAGTTAGCATTTGGTTTATTACTTCTCTCGCAAATGGGATATTGATTTCTATTTTTCTTTGAAAATGTCCAAGAATCTAAATCGCTTCCTCCCCTTTTGCCTTCTGAAGCCTCTGTGGAAATGGCACCGAAGGTGTATAAGCCGGTACTCTCTCCTTCTGCCGCTCACTACTCCTTCATCGTTCATTCGTATGCTCTTCTCTCCTTCCTTTCCAGCTTTCTTCTTGTTCTCGCATTAGTCTCTTCTTTCTTTTTCTTTTCGTCGTTGTTGCCCACTTCTTTCCCACTTCTTAACCGAACTCGCTACGCAAATTCTTCGATTCTTTTCGAGTGTCACTGTGGAATGTACCCCTTCTCCGATTTGGCACATGGGCCACCGCCTCTACTTATGTCTCCAAGTTTTTCAATGAGGCACCTCAGATTCTTCCGGGTCACTGAGCATCGCACTTGAAAAAGCCTCTTAAGTCAAACAATTTCTATTCATGGAAGTGTATAAGCCTCTCATTGCCCCCTCATGAACTCCGCAAAGATTTGTTCTTCAAATGGTCGAAGTCCTCCTACGACCCCTCGATACATTCCCCGCCTTCACCCCCTCGATGCTATTGTTGGAACCTCGTGGCCGCCGATATCCTTGTTGAGGATTCTGTCCATGCCTTGAGCCCTGTAATGCCCCTCCACCATATGAGAAATTATCACGGTTCAGCCACGGATCAGAATAGCGGGCAAGTCAGATTTGGTTTGAAATGATAACTTCGTTCATTCACGCATTAACCTCCTCAACCTCATAAGCGCCTTTCTTCTCGTTAGTATTTCAAGACTTCTTCATTGGAGCTTTCTCTTCCACCGCTCCTATCTCACGAAAGCAAGGTACATTTTTCTTCCTCGTTATTCATCCTACGATGATGGCATCTAATCCTCGCTTCTTCACGGTCGCTATTTTACTCACCTACGACCCATTTTCCTCTCGTTGTTACCCCCTTGAAAACTCAAATGGAGCTTCATATGCTGCACTTGGCTGTGTCTTCTATCGATCCCTAGCTTCTTCAAGACTCTTTTTCTTTTCAATGCTCCACGCACGTCTTAAGCATCGATAATGCCTTTGGGGACATTTCATTTAAGGAATGATACACTATATCCATCTGGGTTTTTAAATCAATTCCATGCATAGGGCACCTCTTTAACAACCTCTTGAATCTCTCCCAAGCTATATATAGGCTCTCATCTTCCCCTTATTAGAACACTATTCTCTCTTCTTCTCCGAGGGAGCGAGAGACGGGGAAAGAACCCGCCCAAGCATGCTTCCACGCCTCTTCCTAAGTATCAACTTAACTATACGGTAATGACTCATACCATGTGGTCGTGCTTATATCCTTATGAAAATGGGAAGAGAGATGCAACTTTATCACCTCGTGGGCCTCACACCATTCACCACTATATTTTCCATCCCGAGAAATCTACCCAAAGCTCGCTGGTTCGCGCGGCTGAACCGGGATGTTACGCATCCATCGCTATCAAAGTCGCTTTAGTTCGAAGTTATTTCCGCATCCACAAATAGGTTGTTTGATTGCAAAATATTCTTCCTGAATGATAGGGCCCCGTAAACTCCATCGTGGTCAATAATAGGAGGCCTTACGCCGGGTCCTCGCCCCCATCCGGGTCAGCAAGCCCCCATCCGGCCATAGTCAGGTTCTCGCTCTTGGGCCTTCAAGCTTCCTGAAAGGTTCTTTCCACTGTCTCGCCGGCAATGTGTCTCAACTCGTTTCCTATGCATTAAAGGATTTCCTGAAATTGAAACACACTCAAATAGAATTAGTGTAACAAAAAATATTTTCAACATGGCTTGTTAAAGACTTGGTCAGATGTGCCCACGCTTGTACAAAGTCGCTTTTTGTTCTTTCTTTTATAAAATGTCCAAATTAGCAATTCTCTATTTGGTTAGAATATTGATCTATTTAATCCTTTCAATCCCTATCAGCGCCATAAAACTTTGCTCTGGGCTTTTCTATATAGACTAAAACCTCAAATGTACATGGGCTACAAGAACCTTACACTTCTCTCGCACCCATGTCACTGATAAATTTGCTTAATTAAATAAATCATTTCGATGTTTAGAATTTTAAAATCGGGTTTAGTCTATGACACCGCAAGTGCACAAAGCCATACAAGTAGTAAAATCGAATGTAAGTCCAAGTATTATTCCCACGTAGATCGACATGAATTAGAGACATCGCACCTAACTACCGGTTCTATGCGTTATTCGACTAAAGGAATTTGATAATGAAAATTTGTCTAAAATGATATATCCTAGACTATTAACTAAAAATAGAAATTGGAATAACATAAAATCAACTAAAAATATAAAGAACTAAATACTGGATCTAATATGTTCCCTGTGAGAAACGAAAACTATCAGTGAATTACAATGAAATGTATCAATTCCTCGCATGAAAGTACATTGCTCTATTATATTGACGGATCCGATTTGTCCAAGATTGCCTAAATGTTGCAGCGTCGATTTCTCCACATTCACCGGTTAGAAACTCTCGCTTCTCTCGTCAAGATCGAACCGGGGCCATTTCTACGTTCGCCCTCGCTTGTAAGATTCAGTATTTTTCTTTCTCAATACTTCATACCCATCTCTTGATGACTGCAGATCTTTTGCTTTCCTTCTCAAGATTTTTGCAAAAGTTCTACCACTTAATTGGTGGCTCATTCTCCACATCTATTGATTCATCCTTTCCCTTGATTAGATCTCAACTAACATAGGGTCGGTAACTTCTCTTTAGATTGAGATGAACTCTCTGATTGTTTATTTTGTTAAATGTTCCCCTCAAACTTCAATTATGAGCGAATGAGGTATTTATCAAAATTAACTTTCGTAGCTCGCCAGTCATTAATGGTAGTCTAACATACCACAAGAGAATGCTCTCAACTCTCAGAATCTCCATCTCCGTGTCACAGGGCATCCCGAAATCGAGCAAGATACACTCCTTAAACTGGTATTCGGTACTACTATTGGGAACTTATCGATTCAAAAACGACACCAAGTAAGTAAATCCCAACCCAAGTAATTTTCTCCAGATTTTGCAGAAAAGACTATAACTAACTCTAATTCAAATCCAGCAGAGCTGCATTCCAATTACTGCATTACGATTAAAGAAATGGAGTACCGATCACATACATCCACTATAATCGCAATGGAACTGAGAAGAAATGAATTCCCGAATTTTGTCTAGATTTCATAAATTTTCAAAGTGAATTTTAAGAAGAAAATACTAAATAGAAATCCAAATTTCACTCATTTCTCACAGGTCAGAGATTTAGATCCATAAAAGAAACAAAATAAAATAAAATAAAGAAAATAAATTTACTCTAAGTTATGCAAATCGATTTCTTTCATTCCCTTTTCGGGTAGTGAAGACAAAAAGCTACTTTACTATTCTAACACCGGCCTATTTATAACTCCGCCAAAAGAAATAAAGCCTAAACGCAAAACCTCCGTGTGGAATTCCCCAAAATAAAGCGCCCGCCTTTATCGTCCTGTGGTCACACCCTGCCGATGTCGTGGATAATGGATTTCCCTTGTTTACTCTTGTTGAGTCGCGACCTTGTTGCTTCTGTTGTGTCCAAGTTCCTTGCAACTGTTTTGATTAGTGGTCATGACATCGTTAGCTCAGTGCTTCTCAAGAGTTGATGTCGCGACCATGGTTTCACGTTGCGAACTCGTTGTCTTTCCCTTCTACTACATTCTGAGTCACGACCTCTGTTCTTTGTCAGG
The DNA here is from genome assembly GCA_016808115.1 of Tetrastigma voinierianum. Classification (NCBI taxonomy): domain Eukaryota; kingdom Viridiplantae; phylum Streptophyta; class Magnoliopsida; order Vitales; family Vitaceae; genus Tetrastigma; species Tetrastigma voinierianum. The sequence goes on along the minus strand of JAEQBH010000997.1, from coordinate 1,088,450 downwards.
ACTCCTCTTCTTTGTTGCGCTGCACGTCACGACCTCAGTTTTAGGTTGTGACCACATTTCTATTTCTATTGCCTACATTCTAGGTTGCAACTTCCTTTTTCTGGTCACGACCTTGCTCGCGTCTTCGCTCTCACGTGTTTCACGGTCAGCGACCAAGGTGATGTCGCGAATTTCATGTTGCTCTTTTTCTGGTCGCATGTAGTCCCAAATGCTCAAAAGTAGTTACGACCTAGATTTCTTCTTCTCGCCGCTCGTGTCCCGACCAATGAGTGGTCGCGACATCGCTGCGGGTCCTCGACACAATGGTAGCAACTTCGCTTTCGGCAAGGACTTCGCTCGCTTCTCGCCTGTGTCGCGACTTTTGTTCTTCAACTCTTAATTTGGTTGCAACTTAAATCTTTCTGTTGAGACGCTAGTTCCCGTTTTCATGTCGCGACCTCAACGACACGTCGCAACCTCAAATGGAGCCCTTCATTTAAAAACTAGTTACAACTTCATTTTCTTACAGAGACCTCCCTTGTGGCTTTATTGAAAGATCCACGTCAATCGACTTCGAGACGACGTCGCGACCCCGCCATATTCACTGGCGTCGCGGATCAGTGGTGTCACGACCAAGATTCTACTTTGAATATTTCCTTAGTCTCAACCACACTTCCTTTTTGTCGCAAACTCCTTTCACTGGCCGCTTTGTACTCCTGTCGCAGTTTAACTTCAAGTCACGACTTCGTTTGAATAAGCCTTTTATATTTCTTCCTCAAGGCTGGTCCCGTCGATGTCGTAGAATCCTGAATTAACTAAACAAACAGCCTTCGTCCCACATCTACTCTTCTGCGTTTCTGCACTCATCTTCGCCATGCGTCAATCTATGGTTCGTCGATTTCGCCCCGCCAGATTTTCTCGCAAACTAAATTCTTCCGCGAGCGCACATCCACAGATTTCGCATGCATTTTAATCAACATTTATCTTGTAATATGCTTTAAAATGGATTAAAAATCAAATGAGTTTTTGACTCATCACGAGCATGTCAAGTATGGCCTCGATCTTCTCTCGATTTCAACCCCTATACCACGTCACTAACAATGTGACTCACATTTCTGGTTACCCCAAAGGTGCACATCTTGGGATTCAATCTCAATTTGAACTGTCTTATCCTCTCAAAGAATCTCTGTAAGGATGCTAAGTGATCTACCCTGCCTTGGGACTTCACTATCATGTCATCCACGTATACCTTAACATCTCCATGCATCATGCCATGGAATAGAGTAGTAATGCGCCTTTCTCTCGACAGTGGGTTCCGCATTTTTCAACCCAAATGGCATGACTTGATAGTAGTAAGTACCCCACTCAATGATGAAAGAAGTCTTCTCCATATCCTCTGGAGCCATTAAAATTTGATTATACCTAGAAAACCCATCCATGAAGACAACACATGTAAGCTCCGCGTTGCCGTCAACTAACATATCGATGTGGGAGGGGAAAAATCATCCTTAGGGCTGACCTTATTCAAATCTCAAAAGTCAACACAACCTTCCTAACCTTGCCGTCCTTTGGGAATGTGGACTACATTAGCCAACCACTGTGATACTCAATTCATCGACGTGAAAGCCAACACGAAGTCAAGTTTCCTCGAATCTCCTTCTTCTTAACTTGCAACTCCATCGAGATGAAGTCTCCTCAATTTCGCTTAATCCCAAGACGTGCGAACGGCGGTGATCGACTATAGTCGGTCAAGGCCTGCATGTCCTCATACGACCATGCAAATACGTTTGGGTATGACCTCGAGTGCTAATCAATCTACTCCCTCTCATCGAAGATGGGAAGAGCTAATCCTAATCTCCTCGGGCTGATCCGCACACCAAAAATTCATCAACTCTATTCTACCAAAAACGGGTGTAACTTTCCTGTCCTCTGTATCGGAATTAGACTCTAACTGACCACCCAGTGGGTCATTTGTGTCTCCCACATCATCAACATCGCATAAATGTGCTACGGGTGTTGGTGGTGCAATCAAAGGAAAATGTTGTGACACAAGCAAATACTCAAAAATACTCATGTCATTATTACCATCAGAAATGTCATCAAAGCGGGTGAAAAAGCCGGACATAGTGTCAAAAGAAAGAGGACGCTCCTTTAACATAAACAATATCATGAGTAATATCAGTAGCAACAAGTCCATCACCATTAAACTCAAGCATAGAAATCCCAAACACATCAGCTGACGCAGGCTCTGTGAGGAAGCACCGCACGCGACTCCGCCGATCATGTCCATCGAAAGTTAGTGCAAGCGCCGTAAAGTGTCATCACATCATCGCATTAATCATAGAAACTCCAAACATGTCAAAAAGCATAATTTGTGGGCCCACGTGAGGTCGCAGCCAAGGATACAACCATTGCCTATCATGTCCACGTGATCCATATAAGTATCGACAAAATCACACCATCGGGACCATCTCCCAACCATAGGTGTCATATAGCCAAGGACTCCCTCAGAGCATTACCGGAAAACACATCGCTCGATCCGGTGACGGGGTACAACTATCATGGCCTCGTGGCTCGATGGTCTTAACTCAAACACATCTATCCTGTGGCTCCTCGTTGAATGCCCCGACCCCACCCATCTTCAAACATGGTCAACTCTTTCTACGTGGGGTACATGCTCATCCTCCGTAAAAATACTACCTAATCAAAGTGTATGGACGTAAGGGGTAATCGACGAACCCGACAAGCGAAGCTCTAATTCTATCTCGGTGGCAAAGATCGCTTTTCATGTGTCGCGGCATCATCCTCGGCTGAGTGTAACCTAATCCATATGGTATGTCGCGGATCACGCATTAGTAAACTCGCACGGCCCCTGCTGGTGGCGACCCAATCCCAAACCAGGCATATAAGACATGCATCTCATCATGCTAAGTACCAAAGTGCTACTGTGCTGGTTGAATGACATGGGCATCATGTTCCTACGGTCATCCTCTAAACTGACAACCTGGACCTTGTCAAAAACAAACCCGATCAAGTGCAAGTCGTCCTCACTGCGGTCGACGAAAATATCGCTCGAAAAGGTAACAACATCTTTGCTTCGATCAGACAAGCATAATGTGCCCCTCGTACGAATCTCACCTTCGATGAAGTGAAGATGGTATGCCACCCACCTCATGAATCCAAGTGGTGGCCCAAAAGCAAATAAAGGATGATCGATCCTCAAAAAACCCGAAGAGTATGGAGTATCTAATCGGACCTATCATCATGGCATGTGTAAGGAGAGTACCCATAACTCGTCCCTCCGAGTCCCGCATAAGCTCGACGGCCGTATGGATGGCCCAAAATAGGATGGTGAAAATCCCAAAGCAATGGCAATAACCAGTGGACAAACGTTAAGGGCGGAGCCGTTATCCAGCAGGGCCGACGACACCCTACGACCTGAACAAGCAACATCGATGAACAAAGGACGAACATGGTCCGGATCCCCGCGCGTAAATCATCGTCAGAAAACACTATGCATGTAGCCTTATCCGCTATCAGAAAGTGGATCAGTCCCCCTGGGGTGGTAGCAGTATCAACTCTAATATGATTGAGAGCTCTGATCAATGCATCTCTATGTTTGCTGGATGAGGCCAATAAGCTCCAACAAATGGAATGCGGCCTCGGAGCGCAGGCGCGGGCAATCGCTGAAAATCTCATCATCTTCCCTCTGAATCTCATCTCTAGCATCAATCAGCAAAAGGTCTATCAACAGGTGGGGACTGAGCTACCCTTCCACTCCTTGTAACAATTTGAACATCTCTATGCACTAGCCCATACTCCTCCGGGAACAAAATTAAGGGTGCCATGGGAGGAACATGTTGCAAGTATACTGGTGATACTATTATCTGTCGGGGAACATCATTTGGAATCAATCTAAATGGCTTGGAGACTTGCTGACCATGGGTGTATCGACTAAAGTCTGAGTCTGCGTACAAATAGATTGGTTGAGGAGCCTCTCCATCCAATCCCATCATGAATATCTCACCTCCCAAAAACTCTAATCATCGTGGCGCTCACCCGGCGGAGGCATGCCTGTCATGAGGATAGTGGGTCTGTAGTCACTTAAGGGCGTCCCAAATCAACCAAACCATGATCAATCAAGTCCTAAATAGCATGCCTCAATGCTGCACAACTATCTATATCATGACCCGCTCTCTAATGATAAGCACAGCCGGAAGATCTGGCCCCGAACTGAGCTGTGGCAGCCGTGGGCGGTGGTCTGTGGTAAATTTGAACAATCACCCCCTTCAACCAATCTCTCCTCGAAATGCCCTGGCCAAAGGGCATCCCGAGTTGTGTAACCGGCCCCGCCGCCTCGCAGCGGAGGCTGCGTTTCATACCGTTGATGGTACTCATATGTGGCCTTGAGGCGCCAGAGCATATACCGGCCGTAGGGCGGATGTAGAGGGGGCAGCTCCGCAAACCGGTCCGGAAGGAGTAAATGGGTCTATACCGATCCCGTCAGGACATATGGTAAGGAGTGTCTGAAAACTACCTCTGAAATGGAAGGTGACGTGGGGACTTGTGTCTTGTCATGCCAATGGCACCAACATCTGATGGTCTGGGTCCCGACCCTAGCTTCTTTCCCTTAGAGTCTGCAGGGGAAGAGTCTTCCCATAATCCTCTAGATATGCCTTCCTCAATGCCATAGAGGGCCTAAATTAATGATCCAAAGTTTGTTTGTGGGAAGCCCATGAGATGCCTAGTAAAGCGGGGTTGAAGACTGTGCATAATCATGCTGATCTGATCGTGCTCTCGGGGTCTATCTATAATATGTGCAATCTTCTCTCCAAATGAGACGAATTAAGTGACCGACTATCCGGCCTCCCGAGCCTCTAACTCGGATACGTCCACTGCCAGCATAAAAGAATACCGCCCTCGATAAACTCTGTCCCAAATCAACCCATGTCCTATGCCCCTCGGGCGGTCCAATGATGTAGCAGAACCAACGCCGAGCTAAGACCGCCACGACAGAGGGAAAAGCATCGATCATCCGTGCCTCATCCACCTTATGCCCGCGCATACCGCGATAACTCGTAAGTGAATATTGAGGCACCCTATTCCCGTGTACCTCTCAATATCCGGCACGTGGAACTGAATTGGAAAGGCTGCCACTAGAAGGTCATCATATCCGTCCCAACCCACAACTCCATCAGGAATATGCAGAGACCTAATCCTCTGCTCAATCCTATCGATACGGGCCTGAGTGTCATCAATAATTGGTGCGGGGGCCATAATAGAATGTGGCGTGGTTCGGGCCCGACCACGCACACAAATGCTCCACTCCTCGTGGAGCTAATCGGGAACAGTGGTGGTGGTGCGGAGGTGGAACCATATAGTCCTCGTCGTATGGGTCCGCATGAGGATGGTGGGCGCGGCAGGCGCAGCAGGCCGCGGTGCTCCCCGAACTGCAATGGTCGCGGGGCCCGACGCCTATCAATCCTCCGTCTGCCCCACATAAAGATCTCGGAGAGATGTCATGGTATCGATAATCTCAGCCAACCAGTCGACAGTAGCGTACTGAGGGTCCATATCTTTATGATTTGATGTCTGCTCTAACTGACTGTTGGATTTGAATTCCTAACAAGTCTACCTCTGATCTGGGTCCAAACCCGGGAACCCAGGTCGCTCTTAATCAATAATTCTATAAAAGGAAAGGCAGTCCCTATGACTATCAATCCGGAAATCAATCCAATAATGCAATCCCACAATGAAACTTATAAGGGAATGAGCGACATGTGACATCAATACTAATTGGAGCATGTGGCTCCACATGCGTGAGCGAGATTCCGATTACGGTAATACCTTAGAGGTAAGGTGGCTCAAAAGCTAAGAAAGAGAAAAGGCAAGTCCTAAAAGGATAGATGACCGTACCCATAAGGATACACAACCTAAGATCCTAATCAACAATCAATCAACAATCAAAGTGACATACTGGCCACGCAGTTATCCATGAAATCTAACTAAAGGCTATACATGTCTTCATTGCTCGGACATCCGTCATCTCCATGCTCTATACATCGAGCAGTAGCTCCTTATGCTAGACCTTATTCCAAAACCCTAGCTTGGTCGAAGGTAGATAGTTGGGAATGACTCCCAAACAACATAAGCAATCCATGAGGAATGGCCAACCAAGACTAGTGATTTGGAAGTAAGGGGATACATACGTGGCCCACAAACATAAGCGGTAAGCATTCATGCAAGGGAAGGAGTAGTCATACAGGAAACAATCATGCACAAGGAGCAAGCCTACCATAAAATCTACACACATTCTGATCCTCTAAGCCTAATCCCAAATGTCATAGCTAGATACCAATCAATAATGAGAAAGCATGCTATAATCCAACAGGTGAACACACAAGCATCAATAAATCACAAATACAAGCCAAATACCAATCAAGTGTATAATCATCACTATCTATGCTCCCAAGAGCCTCCTCGATCAAAGAACCACGTGGCTCCAATATACCCAACTCGTTAAGCCGATCCCCATCGAAACCGCATATTCGGGTTATGTCCCCACTGAGTCGCCACTCATGGACCCCACCCGATCCAACCATCGGGCTCCAAGGCGACCGCTTTAAATGAAAAGAAAATGTTCGAATTTTAGAAAATCCATCCCCAAGGAGGAACATTTTTTCTTTGGAGTCGCCACTTACTTTTTGTTTTTATTTTATAAAGGGGAAAACCGAGTAAGAACAAAAAACCCCAATGACTCTAGTATGGAAAAAGCGGTCTACGAAAACTAGATTTTTAGGTCTGGGGATCAAATTACCTATCTCCTGAAGGTACCGTACGAGGTAGCACCCCCTTCTGAGTCTCGAACCTCGATCTCTACTAGTGAATTGCATGTGGGAGCATAAGGGTCAAAGATCATATAGTCTCCTGAAGCAAAACATACAACTCGGATCGAATTAAACCTAATTGGTATCTAGCATGCTTAAAAACACTCAACCAAAAGGGCAAATGGTGTGTACCTGTGGTCCTTAGCCACGTGCTACATCAAAGGTTAGCCAACAAACATAGCAAGTATGCACACACCAAACACACAAAGATCCATAAATTTATTACCCAACATTAAAGCATTATACCCGCTGTCCCTGCTGTTGGTAGGGAAGCGTTAGCCTGGACGCTGAGCATAATGCTCTCAAAATTAAATATCAAAAGCAAAGCAAGCCAGGAGAAACCACATACAATAGCATCTCGTTGACTCATTGATGCTACAACACTCTGTCCAAATTATACAAACACGCCTATTCATCTCAAAGAATCGATCTCGATAAACACTATATCTACTATTGCTTAACTAACCACCCTTTTCAATTCACAAGATAGATCTCTAATTCTTATGAATCCAAAAATGGAACCACATTAACCTCGAACTACAAACCCACTCAACCCTAAACGTAGCCCTACACCGATCTCTGAGGAACTGCCAGACTCACAAAGGTCACGAACTTCAATTAAACTGAAATTGGACGACCCTTACAAAACCCAACAAACTGGATAATCCAATTCCCCAACCGGTCGATCCGATTGAGAAAAATTCTGAAAATTGGTCATAACCTTCCTTAAGGAGTCAGGAATCTAACAAAACAAACGGTGATTGATTCTCAGCGAGTGAGAACCAATCCAAACAAGTCAAAGTGTTCTAAAACGGGGCTACAACCAAGCCACCCAATTTTATTAAAATGAAGACCATGGGACTCAACTAATTTACAAATGATGCAGCCACCTAGATCCCTAGAACCAAACTGAAATTCAGGCCACGAACCCGTGAACTTACCGCAAATTCAACTACATAAAGCCTCCAAATAAAGCCACCGTTCTTAGAAAGTCATGATATTCACAAAACGTCCCAACATAAATTTCTGGGAATGAACCCAAGTAACCATTCGCAGATGCAATGCCAAGGGCTCAAACCAACCCCAAGGAGACAAGAGACAACCTTGTAATCACACACCTACATTCAGCTAATAATCAGGAACCTACTCATCCAACTCAATACACAACCCAAGCTGTTGTTTCAAAAAACTTAACCCAATGAACCGGCTGGTTCGGTTTCCCAACTGGTCCATCCGATTGTGAAAATATCTCAACACAAACGAAGTGCAATTCTGACTCCGAATGACCAAGAACCAACACAAACAAAGCAAAATACCAAAACTGTCGTTCCGACAAACATAACCCAATGAACCGGCTAGTTCGGTTTCCCAACTGACCATCCGGTTGAGAAAAGATTTCAAAACTTGTTAGAACCTTCCTTAAAAAGTCAGGAATCCAATAAGATAAACGGAGTGCAATTCCGACTCCGAATGACCAAGAACCAACACAAACAAAGCAAAGTACCGAAATTGCCTTTCCGGAAAACCAAACCCAATAAACCGGCTGGTTCGATTCCCCAACCGGTTGAGAAAAGATCTTAAAAATTGTTAGAACCTTCCTCACAACGTTAGGAATCTAACAAGACAAACGGAGTGCAATTCCAACTCCGAATGATCAAGAACCAACACAAACAAAGCAAAGTACCTAAACTGCCGTTCCGGCAAACCGAACCCAATGAACCGGCTGGTTCGGTTTCCCAACTAATCCAACCGATTGAGAAAATATCTCAAAACTTGTTAGAACCTTCCTCACAAATTTAGGAATCCAAAAAGATAAATGGAGTGCAATTCTGACTCCGAGTGACCAAGAACCAACGCAAACAAAGCAAACTACCCTAACACGAGTCTACAAACAACAAAGGCAAAGAAAAGCATAAAAGAAAATGTAGAAGCATATAACTTTCGTACCTGTAGGATTCACGGCTATTGCCCTGTTTTTTTCTCTTCTTTATTTTTTGCTTCCAGCAAAATCGAGTCTCCTCTCAGTCAATGAATCTAGCCAAGAAGATCCTAGAACCGAGTATTAACCCACCCCCCCACCCCCCCCAAGAAAAATGCTACGAAAAAAAAAGCTCCTGGTTTCGTCTTCCATTCTAGCCTTTATATTACAAAACCCTACCTTAGCCTCTGAACCCACCTTGTTTCTGCCACTTTCAACTCTGGAATCAGCTCGCTCAACATGGGATACGCACCCCCCATTAATGCTCTTACATCCACAAGGCTAGCTTAACCTTTTTAGTATTTTCCCTTTTTTTTTTTAGTTTTCTTCACCAATAAGAATCCATATGGATTCATGGTGGGCAGAAAGGAACCCAACCCAAAAACCAAAATAGACCCACAATATTGCCTGTTGTCGTAGAGCCGGAGCTATAGCCCGAACCATTTAGGATTCAGCTCCATAATCACAAAATCAACACTTACGTCGCCCGACTAACTGTCAACCGGGATGCCAACCCGTAGAGCCGGTTGAGGAAAATTATGAAATTTTGAAAGAATTTTCCCTGAAGAATAAGGAGACCAACAACAAAAACGGTGCACAATTCCAGGTTCGGGTGAGGGAGATATGATCAAAACAAGGAGGAGTTCTCGCTAAAACCACCCAAAAAACAATGTTGTATACGTACTACCCTGATGAACTGGCCAAAAACGACACAAACGCTTGAAAAATTATGAATTTAATAAACTTCCTCGTGAACAAGGAATCCAAAAAATAAACTACAAGATGATTTTGTGCTCCGGGACAAAGGGAGATATTAACGAAACAAGCTCATGCTCGAATTTGACATACTCAACAACTTCGATCGGAATGGAAACCCTCAGGGGGCCCCACTTGCTTCCTATGGCATGATGCCAATAACTAAAAAAAGAAGCCACGATGACACTCTAAAGTGAACTACATACGCATTCAATGGACCATATACAAGCCCACTCGAGGCTCGGAGAGAAACTAAGTCTAAAAGGGCTCTAATGGTGTTATATGAGAACGATGGGTGAGTGTGACACCCATAGGATAAATGCATGTGCTGAGGGACAAAATTGAGGGTCTACAGTCGTAACACAATAGGTGGTGTCACGACAGGAAGGGTGTAGTGTGCGCAACAGCGCATTAATAAAGATGCTAGCGTGATGAATACGCAGCGCGCGCTCAGACTTGCGCTGCGCGCGATACGGGTTTTTGCCGAGTGTCGCGACACCAAATTTCATGTCGCAAGACGCCGAGGTCGGGACCGTGTCAAGTCCCGGTAGTGACACCATTTTGGGGTCGCGACAAAGGGGCTAGGTAGGTTGGGTAAGTCTGGGTCGCGACAGAGACAATCTCAGTCGCGACAAGGATTAAATGGCCCTAGGTCGCGACATGGAAAGTGGCGTCGTGACTTGGAAAGGATGGGGTTGAGCTTACCTTGGGTCGCAACATCAATTTGAGGTCGCGACATGGGCTGCCTAGTTGGTGTGTCGCGACATCGATTTGAGGTCGCGACATAGGTGTAGTGGCTGGGTAGCTTGGGCCTGTCGCGACAAGGATTTTCATGTCGCGACATAGGTTGAATAGACTGAAGGAAGTCCCAGGTCGTGACATGGTTTTTAGGTTACGACCTAGTTTGTCATGTTTAGTGTTGCGACATCATTTTTGGTGTCACGAAAAAGCGAGGTTAGTGCGTGGTGTCGCGATACTCATTTCGCTGCCACGATAATCGAGAAATTTGTGTCGTGACATGGATTGCCGTCAGCGACATGGTTTCGTGTCGCGACCGCCCTGGCTTCCTCGATCGCGACACGCCGCGGTGGCGACAAGGACGGCGTAGTGGGCGCCAAAGACACGCGCGGCAGCGATGTTAGCGCGGCCAATAGGGCAACCCACGCGCAAATGCGGCGCCCACGACCCAGCGCTGCGGTACGAGACCTAGCGCGCCGCTCGCGGGCAGCTGGTGCACCCGCAATGCGCCGAAGGTAACACCGGTGCACTCGACCTAGTTTTTGAGATAGTGCAATCGCTTAGTGGTCATTATTCAGCCACCTGGCACGGACATCGTTCGCTGTGGTTTCAAAAAATAAAGTACAAAAAAAATAAAATTTTTGCTTGTGTATGATTTAATGTATGGAATGTTTGTCTTACATTATCTATGAATGCCTTGACGTGGTACATGAAAAAAAATAATAAATTTCTTTCGGTGTGTGAATAGTGTCTCGGGGCTGTATCTTCATTAAAACTCAACTTGCCATTTGACATGTGTAGATAGCTGATTAGTGCCCAAAAGTGCACTCAACCCTATTCAGATAGGTTTTAGTGCTTACAAGACTAATCATATCAATTAAGCCAATTGATGTGTGCAGTCCACTGGTTCCACTAACGCCATTTCGAGATTGTTTTGGCGGTTTTGCAGTGCTTCGAGGACTTCAAACAACAGCTTAAACAGATTGGTGCTGAATGCGAGAGATTCTCGATGATTTCACCGAGGCGAGGCGGCGAAATATAAAAGATATTCAATGAAGAAATGAAGACAAAGCGTGATGAACAAAGAGTGCAAGTAGAGGATGCAAAGTAGCAAAAACAAAGACGCAGAGTACTTCAGAAATTTCGCTATGATCGCGAAAAATTTAGTCAAGTGATTGCGAAAATTTCGCAACATAGCTTTAAAATTTCGCAATCCTTAGCGAATACTGGGAAATTTCGCTAGGCTAGCGAAATTTCGATAGCTAGCTTAAAATCATCGGTGTCAGCGAAATTCAACCAATTTCGCTTATCTCACATAAATTTGCTAGGCTAAGCGAATTCTTTTCGCTAGCTAGCGAAATTCACTTTAAGATAGCGAAATCCTTCCACCCTCGCTATCTCTCAGAGAGAATTTCCCCGCTAGGTTAGCTAAATTCTCGGGCTAGGCTAGAGAAATTTTCGCTATGCTAGTGAAATTCTCCTCCATAGAGAAAATGACGCCTGGGTGATTTTTGTGTAATTAATGCCAAACGACTACGTTTTGGTGTATTACCACCTTGTCCCTTTTGTAGTTTCTCAATATTTTAGGCATTCTTATTATTTTCACACTTTATGGACTATATAAACTTCATAATTTTGTAACCCTAAGTTACTGGGGCGCTAGATTTTTCATTTTATAAAAATTCAAGAAATTTTCATTTTATGGTTTCATTTTCTCTCTTTCTCTCTCCTCTTTCTTCATTTTTCAGTCGCAAACACCCCCTCGAGGATGACAACTCAAGGGATGCTGGCCAAGCCTCATAGCTTTGAAGACGAGGGTGGCTAGGGGCTTGGGTCTGGGGGTTGTCAAGTAGTTGTCCTCATGCTTTAAATGACAGTACCGCATTTATGGTTCCATACCTTCCAAACTAGTGGTTTAATGCCATTTAATGTTGTTCCTTTCGGGTCAATACTTTGCCATGCTTAGTGGTTCAAAGGTACGCTTTCTAATGCCAGATGCACTGATATCCTTTAGATGCCATTTACGAGCCAATCGAAATGAGGTCAATGATGTATTTTACAACCCAACGGGACTTCAATGCTTAGTACTTGGTTCGACTCAACAGAGTGGTTCTAGGCAAGGCTCTTATAGTTAAAACAAAGATCCGCTTTTAGCTTTGACTATGTGTCACTGCATAAATACGAGGAAATAAAACTTCGAGGACACTTCAATAGCCCCATGTTATCGCTGAAGACCCAAGCCTTCAAGGTTACCGCTTTACACTTCACTTTAACAACTATTTCGCCGGGCCGCTGAACATACAACCTCCCCTGTTTTTAACCAAATCCAAAAATCCAAACTAAAGCCTCACCAATTTTCAAACACTAATGCAAATCATTCGTGGGATGAAAACCCATCCCCGTGGTTCGAATTCCTAAATCGCTTATACTGGGCAAAGTAGCTTTGATTACTACATAGAGGAAACATAGGGAAACAAATTTTATGTTGATTCCGCTCACCCTACCGCGTGGTACGAATCAAATGGCGCCGTCGGATAAGGCCAAACTACGATGATGAGTTGAAGTACTGTAATCCTCATTGCAAGTAGTGGTGACCTTTAGACCCTTTTGAATTTCAGCTTGCCGAACGCAGTTTTCACTACTTAAGCACGCATCGCTTTGTTTTTTCTTACGTCGCTTTTATTCGACTAATATTAACCCTTTGTAAAGCTGAAACAGGTTTTTGTTGTGCTTCATTTTGTGTAATGTGTTTATGCAAAAGATCAGACAGAGGGATATCGTAGATTGTAAAGAGTGAGTACAATTGGCAATAAGGTCATGAAATCAAGCAGCACAGGACTAAATGGATCCTCTACCTCGAGGAACAAAGAAAGTCAACAAACACCTCCCATGAATCAAACGGCATACTGCATCACGGGAACACATACACCCTTCATGTAGTTCACGTCCCTCCCATCATACCTTCATTGAGATGTAGCGTTGAGACCCTACCTAGTACCCCCGTTTGCTCACTCCTTTCATGGTATGGAGAATGAAAATCCATATTCACACATACTACCAAGGGAATGCACTACCTTCAAGGAAGGTATAATCGATATGGGTCGTCGTCAAGGCATTCGCTGACCAAGGACAAAGCCAAAATATGGCTCAACTCACTTGTGTCGAGAACGACAGAAATTGGGCCGATTCTCGTTTCTAATTTTCAAGAAATTCCTTGAAGGCCACAAAGACCAACAGCCTTCAAGAGGCGTGATCTACACTTACTCCTAGCCTATGACAATGAGAAACTCTACCAACGCTGAGAGATTCATGGATACCATCGTTGTTTCTCATTCACAATTGCTTGTTCACACTGGATGTTAGTGAATCATTTCATAATGGTATGTCCCCGCCATGAAGCACCAAGAAACCACGTGCGGAGGATTTTCGAGCAAAACCCTGATGAAAGCCATGGATTTCGGGAGCTATGTGGTCAAACTTCCAAGGATCGGGGGTGAGCCAAACCCGAGAGAGGTGGGAGAAATGAGGTCTCTCTGACACCAAAGGAGGAATTTTTACACTTTCAGAGGATATGGAAATGAAAGCAAAATCTCAACCCTAATCTGCGAAGGGAGGAGCAAGGAAAAGAGGCTCCACGGCTGCGGTAAAACAAGACCAAAACACCGCACGTGCCAACCTATTCACACTGGGCTTGTCAAACCCACTCGCTAACTAGAGAACATCATCCGATCGTCTGTCGCAAGGATTGATGTCGAATATGCAAAATGTCAGAGGTCAACATGCCACAACCTAATGCCCCATATGGTAATACCTACACCTAATCGAAAAATCACCCTTAACCTATCTCCAAACCTAATCCCCCCCGCCTATGCTTCAGCTAAACAACATTGTTCCCTATTCAACTACAGCCACTCATCATCCACTTCTCCAGCTGAATAAGCGATACCACCTCGGGAAAGGGTGGAAAATCTCTTTGTGGAAGAACAAAAAGTGGATCAATGCAGCCAACTGGCACAAAGGGATTGATACCTAGAGAGTACACCAACAAGATAATAGATGGCTCAGATAAATTCTAACGAAAATGTATTAACTTGCGATTCAATCACAAAGATCAACAATATTCCTGAGGTATGCCAGAGAGAGGAAGGTTCCCTTCCAAAACATTGCCAAATCCAAAAGGAGCGCATGAGATAGTTCATCCAAAGGCCCAGAATGGATGAGGTCACATATAAATCTACCCTTAGAGTGGAAAAGAGGTTGATCATCCAATGCCCAAGCCAGTTGAGGAAACCAAAAAAGGAGAAGAATTGGAGCCATAAATATTTCTGGCGAGGACTCACCTAAGCACCGCATACCTCCATTTCCCTGTGCACTAAGTGCTAAGAAGAAGCGTATCCCAAAGAAAGGGTGCATCCTAGAAGTCCAAGGTAGTGAAGGTGAATATACTTTCGACATCATCAAATGAAACCCCCGCCTTATGCAAAAGTTTCGAAGGATCTTTGTACAATCAAGAAGGTCAAGTATCGAGAAAAGGCATTTTAACCATGTTGCGCTATAATCCAGCAAGAACCCAACCAAATACAAGGATCTCGTGGATCTCCCACAATTTCGCCACATGGACTTTCATGAACAAAGTAATCGCTTAGATTTAGGTTTGTAAACTTCATCGTCATACTCGGTATAAGCGCTAGTCTCAGAGCTTTGAACCTACCAAATCACTCTATCATCGGGTCGATCGACGGAAGATTCCTAAGTGAATACTGAGAATGTCGGTCAAGGTAGACAAATCTACTACCCAGTAGACTTTGTAGTGCTTCTGGACACCGAAAGTCACAGCAAGTGGACCCAATCATGCCAATTATCCCGGGAAGACCATTTCGCCACTCGCACGATCAACACCGAACGTGGAGTCATGCAACTTACATTCGCAACATGACACGGAAGCCAACATATTTCACTGAGTTTCAAGCATAAATCATCGGGTGAAGTGGAAGGAAACAATGTGAAGTCCTGCTCGCTGGTCAATGTGTAGCTCTAACGCCCAAGAATCGTGTGAAACCAACCAAGGTGGAAGCGTGTTTTTGGTATTACACTGCGAGGCCACCGCAGGCAATTGCTCAGCCTCGGACCAACCAAAATGGAGGAAAAATTAAACTGGCTGGAAATCTAAACAAGGCCGGGCGCACAAACCACTCGGCAGGGGCTCGGCAGGTCCCTCCTCGACCTCCATGAGTAATTCAGTTGACTTTAGTTGGTTTCTGCGTTCTCTAAAAACCAAATTGCACTCAAAATTTTTGCTTTTTTTTGCTTTAAATCACAATTTTAATAGTTACTACTTTAGTAGCTCTTTAAGCAAGTTTGTCTTTATTTTAATTTTTATTTTATATTAAATTTTAGGTATATTTTAATATAATAATTTTTATTTTTAGTTTTATTTATATTTTAATGTCAAAATTCAATTTGTGAGTAACTTATTTTTTGGGTTTAATTTCGCTATAATAATGGAATCAACCCGTGACCCTTCTGGCCCTCCCAGCTTTATTTAAAACCAAGTGGGGAGGCCAACCGTCTCATTCCAAATTCCCTCCTCCCACCCAGCCACGCAGTCCGAGAGCCCCCGCGCCAGCCGCCTGCCTGGGAGCCACCTGTCGCGTCTATTTCCTGGCGCTCCAAGACGCGCCCGTCGACCAAAGACGTTAGCCCCGAGCCCGAAGCACCTTCACCGCCGCCTCGTCAAGGCCACACGCGCCTCAGCACGGTAGCCGCGCCACCGCCTTCCACTACCCCGTTCCTCTCAAGCAGCGCTGCAGACCGTGCCTCTCCAGTTGTCCCGCATTGGTTTAAATTGAGCCTGCACCCCCCACAATGAGCCCGGGCTCTGACAGTGGTCCCATTGCCTTCGAGCCCCGCAGACACCACCCCGTCTCCGCCTCTCAGGTCCTTCTCCGACATGCCCATGGTCCCAGACTGTAGGGCGGGTCCCGCCCGAGACCCTCTCGAGTCGTTCGCACTGAGCGGAGCAAAGCGAGCCCCGCCCAAAGATCGATCCACCCCCGCACTGCCTCCAGCCCCTCGAGGCCCCCAGGAGCCTCGTGGATTCAGAGATATATAGGACCTACGGGACCCCGCCCCTTCATCAAGGCTGGCAGGGAGATCCGTGAGGTCTTGCCTGGGTCGCCCGTATTTCCGGGACCGGGAGTCATCATCGCCCAGCCCACCATCACGCTAGCCCCCGCCGCCAGCTGAGGCGATTTACTCATCGCCGCTATAGCCTCCACGAGGATCGTGGAGGCCCTTATTCGTCTGCATCCTATCCAGGGAATGTCCGACTACACGCCGAGGGATTTCGGCTGGGAAACGATTACGACGCCCACGCAGACACAAATGACCCCGCATTCAGGATTCCTATGAGGTCAGATCGAGCATTACTCATTGCTGCCGTTCATGACGCCGAGGTGTTTCATTACCCCTGCTGCTCTAAGGTCATCATTCTATGACCTCCTGAGCGCTGAAATCACTGGAGTCTGATTCCAAAGATCGATGACGCCGCTGAGTTCTCGCAGCAATGATATTTTGTTGCATTGGGCCCGCCACTGGGCGGTGCCAATTCCCGGGAGGGTTATCTGGATCGGGCCCCACCCGACACGTGGAGATGGTCCGCAGCCTTACTCGAGACACCACCGTTGTAATCTTACATTATCCGAGGCGCCCGCCGATGCTTCTATCGATCACCGTCATGGATCCAGCCTCTCTTCCCCGTCTCAAAGACCACGTAGCGAGGTGCCATTCTAGAGGCCTGCACTGGGACCTCAGGCACCTGTCTCATCCCTCCAGTTTGGTGATAACGCTGATAAAATTTCGAGGATAAGGTCCACCGCAAGCGGCTCTGCTCGGCGCAGAGTTTACCCCCATTGAGCACTATTACTGCCAGGTCCCATGCCTGGCTTTCCAGAGGAGCCCCTGATTAGCGCGAGGATCATGCCCTTGTGTCCCGGCCTACGGAGGCTATGGTTGGTGTCATTTCTTTTCTCCTCCAGCCGAAGAGACCTGGGGATGGGCGCACTCGATACCGAGGCAGAGACCCCAGATGAGAGCTAATCATGCCCTGAGGTCGGATGAGAGGAGTCGCCTGTGATATAACTCCTCCACTTCCCGCTTCGGCAGCCACCCGCCGACACTCCCGACCATCATATACAAAGCACAAGACTCTCCGAGTAATGCCTCAGCGTCGCACTCGTGGAGCTTCCAGCGCCATGGATCAGACGCCATCGTCGCCACCCGGTGCAAAGACAGACTGCAGGTCGTCAGCCGAGGCCACTTTTTAGGTCACCGGGCCACCTGATGCCCATCATGAGTCACCGGGCCTCCCGCATGATCCCGCCCAAAGAGACGAGTTCAGCCACAGCACCTCCTGCATGTCAGCAAACAGCCAAAGAAGATCTGGCGCATCCACCACCACCGCGATATCGAGGTGGTTACGACTTTGTCTCTAAACTTTCCCCTGCGACATGTCTACATTTGACCGGGAGGAAAATAGAGTTAGGAGTGTTTTCTATTATGTTTTGTATAGTTTTCAAATAGATTTAACCACTCACTAATTTGTTAGGATTCATATTACCAATAAGAAAGGGAAAGGATACTTTGTGTTCACCATATTAAGCATGTACTTAGCCATTGGGTATATCAAAAACTTTTACAAGTATTATTTCCAAACTTATTACACTTTTTTGCATATCACTTGTGCTCCACTTCTCAGGTATCTAGCTTTTTTTCTTCAATCGAATAATCAATTGTTTCAATTTAACAATTGGAATTGCTTCAATCGAACAATCAATCGCTTTTAATTGCAATTGGAACTCTATGCTACCTTAATGCTAGAAACAATCCATGTATGATTCAGCTTGTCAATCAGAAGTTCCAACAGATTCAACTTCCGAACATTTCCCCATCGGGAGCACGCACATCGATACTCATTTTGCCGCAATAGTTAGAATTATGCTCTTTTTTTTCCCTTGCAGTTATGGTCTATATGTTACAACCCTTAATAGGTTAGTATTACCCATATTTGAAGACCACCGAGTTCTCCCAAAAGGAAAAGAAAAGCAAAAAGAAAAGAAAAGTAAGCAAAGAAAACAAAAGCCGTAATTTTCATTTTGAAAAACCCGAATACGGTCCGAGGGGTGAGGCAGCCTTTAAGCCCGATGCCCTAAACCTTAGCCGTCAGAGTCATCACTTAGTGTTCGTTACATGGGTGGACGGGTAGAGCAGCTATAGTATTCAATTTCAAGTCATTCTAGTCCGGTGAAACCCCGCAGAATGCGGGTCAAGTAATTTTTCGCTTCACGCCCTAAACCCAATTACCGAGTCATCGGTAATCCTCGCTACACCTGACTTCTCGTGAAGTCGAGTCTACATTGCACCCTACAATTTAGTCAAGTGCAACAAGTGTGTAGCTAATCCCATTTAGGTTGTTCAACAATATAAGGCCATGAAATCTGGTCGGGGGAGTGGAATAATTTTGCAATTTATCGGGCTCAACCTGCTACATTAGAATCATTAGATTTTGGTGAAATTCAAAGTTGATTTCAGATCCGTATGTTGGCCTAACTTGTTCTTATATGGTTTCCCCGCTCTCTCATGTCTGCCAAACCAGTCTCAATTGTTCATTTTAAAGGTAATGCTTATCCGTATATACACCTTCAACTATATTTATACTTTGCAAAATCACGCGATGCATCCTGTATTATTATTTTAGCATTAAGTGCGGGACTAGCAACGGTTGGTTGGGGTGTGATTAGTGCCCAAAAAGTGCAATTTCAACCCTATTCAGATAGGTTTCCGCGCTTTTTGCGCACAATCATCAATTAAGCCAATTGATGTGCAGTCCACTGGGTTCCACCAATGCAATTTCGAGATTGTTTTGGTTAGTTTGCAGGTTTTGAGGACTTGACGGCTAGCTTAGCTTCTTGTTGGTGTTGAATAGAGTTCCTCGATGATTTCACGAGTCGAGCGATGAAATATAAAGATTCAATGAAGTAGAAGACAAAGTGATGAACAAAAGTGCGATGGGGATGCGTGTGCAAAAACTGGATGCAAGCAATTCGAGGAAATTTCGCTATGATTGCGAAAATTTATTTGGGATACTTAATTTCTAACCATAGAAAATTGTAATCCTAGCGAAGTGGGAAATTTATTGAGCTAGCGAAATTTCGCTAGCTAGAGAAAATCACTGTGCCTAGCGAAATTAACCAATTTTGCTATCTCACAGAATTTAAGCTGAAATTTGTGAGAATTTCGTATCAAATCACTAATTGATGTGAAATTTTCCAATTTAAGCCTCTCTATGTTCTCTAGGCTTACACCAAAATTTCTCTGAAATTTATGAAATTTTTCGCTATGCTAATGAAATTCTCCTCCATAAGCGAAAATGGCTGCTGCAATGATTTTTGTGTAATTAATGTAACGACTACGTTTTGGTGATTACCACCTTGTGTCCCTTTTGTAAGCTAATATTTTAAGGCAATTCTTGTATTTTCACACACTTTTGGGTGGACTATATAAACCCATAATTTTGTAACCCTAAGCAATTTTTGGGCACTTGACTTTTCATTTATAAAATTCCGCGACTTTCATTTTGGGTTTCATTTGCTCTCTTCTCTTCCTTTCTTTTTCATTTTCTAGGCTGCCAAATACCCCGGATGACAACTCAAGGGATGTAGCTTAAGCCTCATAACTTTGAAGAGAAGGGTGGCTAGCTTGGTTTTGGGGTTGTTGCGAGGTTGTCCTCATGCTTTAAATGTCTGAGTCTTGCATTTATGGTTCCATACCTTCAAACTAGGGTTTAATGCCATTTAATGTTGTTCATTTTTGGTCAATACTTGCCATGCTTTAGGGTTCGATGCATGCTTAATGCTAGATACCTTGATATCCTTTTAGATGCCATTCTGAAACCCACTTTGAAATGAGGTTGAATGATAGGGTTTTAAAATTGAATAGGACTTTGAATGCTTAGTACTTGGTTTGACTCAAATAAGTGGTTCACAAGGGTTAGGTTTTATAGTTAAACAAAAGATCGGTTTTGGCACGACTATATGTCCGCTTGGCATAATACGAGGAAATAACCGAGGACACTTCAAGCGCCCCATGTTATCAAGCTAGACCAAACCTTCAAGGTTATAGTTTTACACTTCACTTTAACCATTTCGGTCGGTCGATGAACCTCCTGACCTCCCACATTTTTAACCAAATCCAAAATCGAGCCCAAAGCCTCACCAATTTTCCAAACACTAATGCCAAATCATTAGGTAGGATGAAAACCCATCCCGTGTTCGACCTAGACGCTATCTTGCGGTAGCAAGCGATACGGCGGTGGGGCGTATAGGAAACAAATTTGTTGGATTTCACTGACCTCTGGTAGCGCAGATCAATGGTAGTCGAGGCGAGTCGTGAGGTTGTCGACGAGTGCCTTGAGCACCACATGTATTTGATCACTAGGCCTTTCTTTGAGTGTAGAGATTATGGCTCTTGCCATTACGGGCTAGTGCGGTAGGTAGACGGGTCAGCCAACTCGAGGTTCGAGCCATAAATCATTCTTCAATATTCACAAGGGGAGGAGATCTGATGGTGGCGGACCATTGGTTTAGACAGATCGAGAAGGTGTTGGAGGTCATGAATATTACCACGATGCGGCCGGGATCCGGTTGGGTACCGTGTTTCGACTAGAGGCGGGAGTCCCAAGTGTGGTGGGGCCCAGGTTAAGACCCTCTAGAGACTTAGAGGCAATGAGTTGGTGAAGTTCCATGAGCTCTTCATGGCCAGTATTTTCGGCCATCGTTGGAGCATGCGAAGGCCTAGGATCCTAGAGGCGAAGCGAGGGAGCCATGGCGTGATAGAGTATGTGGCTAGGTTCACGAGGGTTGGCTGGCTTTGCGACAGTGTGTGGCCCACAGAGATGCGGCGAGTCGAGAAGATTTGAGAATGGGCTGAGATTGTTCATTCGGGGCAGGATTGTAGGACTCCGCCTACAAGACATGAACTCTATGGTTGGGACGGCCATGACCATAGAGAGGGAGATGGAGGATGCACGGAGCACTTGGGATGCAGGTGCTAGTAACAAGAGGAAGGAGAGTCAGACTTCTTCTAGTTCGGGAAAGAAACAGAGGGCTTCTAGTTCACGTGGGTTCAGAGTCCGGCCACGGGCGAGGGTGACGGGGTGCTAGTCGGCGGTGAGATGGTGTGTATCCGACACCAACAGCGGACATATGAGGAGGATGCCCCGAGCGGGAGATCTAGGGTTTGGGACAACGCAGTCCCAGTCAATTGTGGGATAGGAAAGGATACAATTTATTCCTCCGCGCACCTAGTATGGGTCGGAAGGAGCGATGTCAGTCGAGGAGTTGCCTGGTGCCTCCCGGGTGAGTAGGCAGAGGGCCGGATCATTGGGCGGCCCGGAGGCGAGGCCACGAGGCGAGGACATCAAAGTTGAGCATCACACCAGCGTTTGAGAGTCGATAGATCGACCCGGTCATATAGGATACGTTTTTGCTATCTCGCCTATGGGCAAGAGTGTTATTTGATTCTAGTGCATTGCATTCATTTATTGCTGCATCGGTTGTGCGAGAGTTGGGCTTAGAGGTTGAGACCTTAGAGGAGCCCATGTATGTGAGTTCTCCCCTAGGGACAAGGGTGAGTATAGATCTGATATGTCGGGGTTGCGAGCTAGAGATTTACGGGATTCTGCTCACAGTGGACCTAAGGGTCATAGACATGCCAGAGTTCGACGTCATCCTTGGGATGGATTGGTTGATGGCATATAGAGTCGTCATCAATTGTGAGCGTATGAGGGTTACTTCCCACACACAGGATGGTACTTGTATTACGTTTCAGGGGGACAAACACGATGTTTACCCGGACCATGTATGGTCCGGATGCGCTTTGCCTCCGAGTTGGTGGGTTGGGCGGCCCAGCCTTGCAGAAGGATGAGGTGGGATCAAACTTGGATCTGCCTTAGGTAGTGTGCAATTACGAGGATGTTTTCTGGGCCCGAGCTACGAGTTACCATCTGAGAGGATGTAGACCGCGTGAGTTACACCCAGCACGTCGCCCATCTACATGACTCCACATAGGATGGCACCGATTAGATTCACGAGGAACTTAGAGATTCGGGATCTGAGAGCTCTTGGACAGGGATTTATTAGACAGCTTCACCATGGAAAGGCAGCGGTTCTGTTGCAAAGAAGAAGGATAGAACCCTTCGACTGTGTATTGACTATCGACAGTTGAACAGGGTTACGATCAAGAATTGGTACCCATTACCGAGGATTGATGACTTATTTGATCAGTTGAGAGGAGCGGGAGTCTACTCCAAGATAGATGATGAGTGCACAAAACCTTTCGTATTATACTCGCGATAGATCCCATTTTCTGTTTATTTTAGAAATTAATTTTATAGTTTTTGTAGTGCGATCTTGAGTTGATGTCTTTGGAGATCTGCGGGAGCATTGGGGTGAAAAAGACGACAGCGACCGATTTTTAGACAGAATGGGAACAAGGCGATGAAATGCGTCACGTCGACGATCCAGCGTCGTGGCGTCCCACGTCGCGGCGTCTTGGCGTCGTGGCGTCCCCGCGTCGTGACACCACCACGTCCGCGGCGTGACTCGGCATCTGCCATCATCATTAGAAAGCAGAATTAGGGTTCGAGAAATCGAGGGGGATCGGGAGGCACACGAGCGAGAGGCACGGGTTTTGAGGCAGTGACACGACTTGAGGAAGTGCTGGAGTGTAACGCTTTTCATTTTTCGGATATTTTCGGATTTTAGAACAATGTTTCCTTTATTAAACAGTTTTATATTTTCTTCCATTATGTTCTAGATCTCTTTCTAGGGTTACATCAAACCCTGTCATGTCCAATGGATTAAAGTTTGATCTTTCATGTTGACCGGTTGTTATTAGACATCATCTGCTGTCTTTGCATTTCAATTGTATGTTATTAATAGGCCAGTGTTAGCATATTCGCTGAGTCCAGAATTCGAGATGAGGGTATTCGAGGATGCAGGTAGAGTAGCCTTTGTACGGTCGGTTAATAGAGATATTCCGAACCTGAAGGTAGCAATTGAGGTTAGAACATTTAAGCATTTCGGAATACCGAGTCGAGATAGAGATATACTCGATTCTATTCACGAGATAGGCGGATATACCTCGAGAGAGGATATCTCGTAGGCAAGATCACCTCGCTAATTGACATATTACAAATAGATTGAATAATATCTTTAGAAAAGTAATCCATTGAGCATTGATGAGGCGATTTAACCTAGGCGCTGACACCATTAATTCTAGAATCGTGACTTAGTTGCGGTTCCCTTACTTAATTTTTACCTAAACTCCTTTATTGGATGTTAATGCGGCAGGAACCTACGTAGTCAATTTACCTTTCCTGTGGATCGATATCCGTGCTTTAAGTACACTATGTGCCAGGGCTACGCGTTACTTGCAGCACTTAGGCATTCATTTATACGCATTTCACTTTATCGAGTTTTTAGGCGCGATTCTTAGGTGACGGTTTAAATTGATATAGAAGTGAGCACATAGATAGTGATACGAGATTTTCTTTATTTTTGTTATATTTACAAGTCTTTAGTAATTGGGTTTTGTTAGTTTGTGTGTTATTGCGGTACAGGTTTGTTGAGTACATGCGGCGGCAAATGAATGTCAACACTTGTGTGATGCGAGCGAAAGACTTACGCACGGATTGCGCCAGAAACGAAGAAACGAGAACATATTAGAACTGGCTAGTCATGGAAAACACTAAGAACAAGATTTTGGCGTTGAACAAGGCGAACCACGAGAGGCGAAGCTAGGAATCAAGCGCCCGAGGCCATTTATCTGACAGACGATCCTTACATGCTATTAGATGAGTTTGTTTTACACTCCAACGGTGGATTGGGACGATGATCGAGACTATTTTGATTCAAGCAAACAATTTTGAATTGAAGTCGATCCGCGATGCGAGATGCTTCAGAACATATTGTTCCATGGACTACCCCATGAGAACCCGAACATGCATTTGACTAACTTCCTCGAAGTTTGCGATACCATCAAATACAACGGAGTTACTGAAGAAGCCCTAAGTTGCGGGTTATTCCACTCCTTTCGGGGATAGAGCCGAGCATTGGCTAACCGGTGCGACCACCGAGACTCCATTACTACATGGGAACGAGTTGGTACAAAGTTTTTGACCAAGTTCTTTCCGCCCGAAGGGTACGACTGGTCACAGCGAGATATCACGTTTGGTAAACTAGAGGAGAACACAGTGGAAGCATGGGACGGAGTTCCATGAATTATTCTTGATGTCATCACCAGGCTAACCGGATGGATGCGATCCACACCTTCTACAATGGTGCGAGAAATACGGCGACGATGATAGATGCGCCGGTGGAGGATCGTGATGAAAACCACGAACCCGGCGTATGAGATATTGGAAGATCTTTTTAACCAACACTAATCGGTGGCCTGAAGGCTACACGGTAAACACGGTGGGTGGCCGCAGTGTGAGGTCCTTAACACTTTGGTAGATCATGTGGCCTGACTAACGCGATTGAATAGACGACGAGCGAAGTGAGCATCATACGAAAGAACTAATCCATGGGGTTGTGTGAATTGTGGAGGGACTGACACAACAACGCGAGAATGTCGATCGGTAAACCTACGGTAGAGCAAGCCCGATGCGTGTCGAGGTTTGTCGGAATCCAATCACGACCGAGGGTAGGTATGGGGTGCGGTTACGAGAATCGAATCGGAGACGAGGATGGGCGTAATAATCAGGGCAGAATAATCAAAACAACCAAAGAGGGTATGGATCAGCGGAACAAAATCGGAACAATCTGCAATCGAGCCAGAGCTAATGAACCACCTGAAAGAAAATTTGGATTTAGAGCAAGCTCTAGCCGCGAGATGTTAACTTCTCGTCAGCGTTCATGAATGAGACTAAGGCGAACATGCGTGACAATCAGCCGGGTTAAATAATCAGCGGCCCCCAACTAAGAGTTTGGAGGCACAAATGGGCCAAATGGCGAAGCTTACTTCTGAAAATGTCGGGTTCTCTGTAGGAGCAATTAGGAGGTGGCTTAAGAAGAGATGTTGGGAATGAGCACGTTCGCGATTGGCGAGAAGTGGGAGAGAATTGGGATCCGCAGTGCGACCCTCAATCTCGTAGGCAGGTTAAGAGGCCCGAGGAGATCACCCGTGAGCAGGAAAGATGATCTGCAGGTCAAAGAATAGTCACGGGAGAAGCAGTCGCGAGACCTCTAGTGAAGCAAGGCCATGCGGTCACTACCCACAGCGTCTCAAGAAACATAAGCGGACGAAGCAATTCCACGAAGTTCATGGATGTTTTCAACATAAACATTCCATTTCTTTGATGCCCTAGAGCAAATGCCGGTTATGTAAAGTTCATGAAGACATTTTTGTCTCGGGAAGAGAAGATTAGCGAGACTTAGGGCGGTAAACAACGAGGAATGCGATTACCGTGGCCAGGAGAGCTCTGTGAAGCTGAGACCCGAGGCGGAGTTTCACTATCGTGCTGGTGGAAATGCTATTTTGAGGCGTGTGATTTGGGTGCGGCATTAATCTTATGCCCGCTATCCATCTTTAAGCGTTTGGGATTAGGAGGAAGCCGTGCGGCTGCGGTCACTGCCCCGACTGGGCGGTCTGACATCAGGGGGATGTGAAGATGTCTTGGTAAAGATTAAAACCGGTTTTATCTTTCCGGCAGATTTCATAGTTTTAGATATGGAGGAAGATAAAGAAATCACGGAATTATTTGGGGAAGACCTTTTCTAGAGCGTGACGATGATTGATGTGCGGCGGCTGAGAGCTAAGAGTGAAGAGAAGTAAAATTCAATGTCTTCGAGGCGGTGAGACACCCAACGAAGTGATACGTGCTTAATGGTTGATATAGTAGAGGCTATAGTGTCTAGCCAAAGTGGTCTCGACCCTTTGGGACCTAGTGGCGAATGCATGCGAGAACTGATGTGAGCGAGAAGAATACGTTAAGTGGATGGATTCACTTTGGGCCTGATAGAAGGAAATACTTGAATCGCTAGGCGAAGGAGCTAGCCGGTTCCATCAGGTGAAGCTGACCACCCGAGATGGAACAAAAGCCTCTACCTAGCCATTTGAGTATGCATATGCGGGGGTAGAATCTACGTACCGTAATTATCTCATCCGTCCACTAGCGAAATGGAGGAAGAGAGAAGTTATTGAGGGTTCTTCGCGATCACAAACAAGCTTTCGGATGGTCTCTAGGCCGACCTAAAGGGATCCGCCCTTCTATGTGTATGCACCGTATTTATTGAAGATGGCCACAAGCCCTCGGGTGGAAGCCTTGAGAGGAGGTTAGATCAAACTGATAGAAGGAGGTAGTTCGGAAAGAAGTTCTAAAATGGCTAGATCTGGGGTGGTTACCCCATTTCGAATGACGCATGGGCAGCCACATTCGGGTAGATTTAAAAGAAAGGGGGATCTTGTTATCAAGGCCCGAAAACAATATCTTCTTGCCGTCTAGAGCGTGTGAGAATTGGAGAATTTGTATTGACTATAGAAGTTGAGCAAGGCCACTTTCGAAAAGATCACTTTTCCTTTGCCATTTCTGAATCGGATGCTCGATCGATTAGCCAGATGTAAGAATATTATTGCTTTTTGGATGGATATTCGGTTACAACCAAATTGCCATAGCTCGAAGATCGGGAAGACAACATTCACTTGTCCTTATGGTACATTCGCGTCGGCGGATCTTTTTGGGTAGTGCAATGCAAGGTACCTTCCGTGATGCATGATGGCCATATTCTCCGACATGGTGGAAGAGCGATTGAAATCTTCATGAACGATTTCTCGGTAATAGAGGAAATTCATTTGACAATTGTCACAGCAAATTGAGGAAGGCTGTACTAGCAAGATGTGAAGAGACCAATTTAGTACTCAGTGGGAAAAGTGTCATTTCATGGTACAAGAGGTATTGTCCTTGGATCGGATCTCGTAGCAAGAGGGATAAGGAGTGAATAGGGCGAAGATTGAAAGCGGTGAGAAGTTACCTCCACCTTAACTTTTTGGTAGAAAGGGATAGAAGTTTTCTGAAACCATGCTGATTTTATGGCAGTTTATCGAGATTTCTCCTGGATTCTTTGAACCATTGTCTAATTTGCTAGTCGGGGGTCCCATTCGAATTTGACTCTGATGTGTACATGCTTTACTTGTATTGAAGAATAGAAGTTGATCTCGTCATTGTGGCGGTGGGGAACAAGTCCTTTCCATTTGGTGATGTGTGATACAGCGACTATGCGATTAGAGGCGGTACTAGAGGCGAAGCTTGAGAAAATCTTTCGGGTGATTTACTATGGCGGGACTTTGGAATGACTCAGCTGAGATTATGCCACTGCGAGAAAGAACTATTGTATTGTCTTTGCTTTTCGACAAATTCGGGCTATATTTGATTGACAACAAAGTCGTGGTGCATAGCGATCATTCGGCCATTAAGTACTTGATGACGAAGATGCAAAACCAGTTGATTCGATTGGGTCTAGCATTTGCAAGAGTTCGACGTAGAAATCAAGGACAAGAAGGGCCTTTGAGAGATTTAGTGGCGAGACCACCTTTTCGCTGGCCCGGAAGGGGCGGAGATTGATGTTCCGGTGAATGGCGAATTTCGGACGAGAAACTTTGCTATTACGAGACGAGCGGAGTTCCTTGGTTTGCAGATTATGTGAACTATTTGGTGGCCAAAGTGATTCCCGG
Source organism: Tetrastigma voinierianum (assembly GCA_016808115.1). Classification (NCBI taxonomy): domain Eukaryota; kingdom Viridiplantae; phylum Streptophyta; class Magnoliopsida; order Vitales; family Vitaceae; genus Tetrastigma; species Tetrastigma voinierianum. The sequence goes on along the minus strand of JAEQBH010000997.1, from coordinate 1,060,322 downwards.
AATTTGACTATCAGAAGAAGAAAAAGGTTTTTCGCACACCTTAAGCACTACTATTGGGAAGAGCCAATTCTTCTGAACCTTTGTCTTGTCAGTGATAAGGAGATGTGTGCCCGAAGATGAAATGCTCATTACGAACCATTGTCACACTACATCGTGGTGGACACTGGTGGCAGAGGAAACAATGACGAGTTCTACAATCGGGTTTTTATTGGCCCTTATTTAAAGATGCTCATCAATTCGTTTCCACTTGTGACAAATGTCAACGAATGGGGAACATCTCTAGAAAGGACGAGCCACCCATGCATCCTATCTTGGAGGTAGAGTTGTTCGACTTATGGGGGATCGATTTCATGGGACCATTTCCTGCATCATACAACAATTTAGCATCTTGTTGGGCGTAGACTATGTGTCAAAGTGGGTAGAAAGCTGATTCCAACACGAACCCGATGATGCCAAGATTGTAGTGATTCACTCTGCGTGTGCATATTCTGTGTTTGCAGACTATCGAGCTTTAATCACGGATAATGAGTGCGCATTTACGCAGCTAAGGTAATAGACAGGTTTGCAAAATATGCGGGTGCGTCATCGTACATCTCTCTTGCCTGCACAAAATGTGGCAGCGACAGATAATCTGGCAGAGAATCGACACATCTCAGGGAGAGACAGGTAATGGAGGTTGAACCACAAAGATCAGGCATTTAGCTGGAACCTTTTTTTATTAAAACTCTTTGAGTGTCCGGATTGGACTGTTTGCGACATTGTCCGGTAGAATTGGAGCATCGAGCCTTGTGTTTTCGACAATAAACATGGAATGATGCTGGGCAGTGAAAAAGCGACTACTCGACTCGGTGAGCTAGATGAGTTCGAGAGAAAAGCGAAGCATATGAGAAACGCCCGCGTATTTATAAAGGAAGACCAAGGCACAGCCTGACAATATCACGAAAAGAATTGTGTAGGACAACAAGTCCTTCTATTCAATTCCCGACTAAAGCTTTTTCCGGGGAAATTGAAGTCTCGATGGTCCGGACCTTTCACGGTAACAATGGTCTTTTCACATGGTGGGGCAGAAGTTTCACATCCTGAGAAAGGCACATTCACAGTCGCCACCCAACGCTTGACGATACTATGGAGCGAGATTTCTTACAGGAGAACAAGTCATTCGCGACAACCCGCGGAAGAATATAGTCAGCGATCACGAAGTTTGAGTTCTTGACACATTGAGTTTACGAGTCGTCGGTAGCGACATTAAACATAAGCGGCTTCTTGAGAGGCAGCAAGTGTTTCCTAAATTTTGTAGTTTCCAAATTCTATTGGTTATTTTCAGCAATTTTTGGTTTCTAGTTGTGTTCATGATCAGTGTTTCTGCTTGTTGGTTTAATTGCAGGACCCGGAAGCGTGGGTGCAGGTCTTTCAGCGTGTTCAATGCCCGGAATGATGTTTACACGTGGAGAGTTCTCGAAAAAGTGGGCTGAGTTGTGTGTTCAAAATTTCTTGCGAGACACTCTCTGCCACGTCGCGACGTGGAGATCTCACGTCGCGACGTCAAAATTTCATCTCTCTGTCACGTCGCGGCGGTGGATTTCTGTCGGCATCAAAATTTCTGTCTCTGTCGTGTCGCTGACGTGAATTCTCCGCGTCGCGGCGTCATTGAAGCTCTGCGTCGCGTCGCGGCGTGGTTCTCACGTCGCGGTCATTTTGAAGCTCACGTCACGTCGCGGCGTGAATTCTCACGTCACGGCGTCGCGCTTTGGTCATTTATACGCCACGTCGCGGCGATGATCCCACCGTAGCGGCGTCATTTGGTCATGTCCTACGCCCGCGTCAGCGGCGATGAACCGCTGCGTCGCGGCGTGGCCATTTGCGAAATAGTTCATTTTGGCTCTTCGTCTCACACGCAGCCGCTCCATGAAATTTAGCTCCCGCGTCTCGACCTTCCACCGGACTGTCGGAGCTCCCATCCCACCGGTCGGAGACCACTCCCCTGCTCGCCGACCACTGTAAGTCACCCTCTTTGGCCAGTTTTGGGTCATAGTGGCATTCCCTGCTTGTGCCCGATTCTAACAGTCTGATGATGCAGGTTTCTTTGTTGCTTTTGTTTGGTCTAGAGGTATTGTAGGTCCTCATTTTGGGTTTTCTAGGTTCCTTTAGAATCTCTGAGTCCCATTTAGGTTTTGTTGAGTCCTTAGGTAGTTATTTAGTTGATTTTGTGGTGCACATTAGGTGTTTGATATTTTTTGTCTGGGTTGGTATGCGGTAGGCGAAGTTGCACGCGAGCGGGTCGACCCGTCGAGGACCCAGAGCTCCGCGTTCGATGCCTCGCGTTTATAGCGCGGCGCAGCGGATGTCGGTTTAGCACAATTTGCGAAACCGATCCTTCATTAGGAGAGGGGTTTCATCTTAGATGATTTCTTTAGAAAGACAATCGAGGCTAAAGGGTGGCGTGCCTATGCGGCCCCACCGTCCGTGGCTGATGGCGTGGTTGGCGAGGAGGTACATGTGACCTCGTCCATGTCCTCAAAAAGGTCGAGGTGCGGTATGATCGACCCGTGTGAAGTCGATCAATGACTAGTTTCTATGGCCTAGAGCATGTCCCAGTTTCTTTGTCGACTCATGAGCATCCCAGAGCCTATGAAGGGGTCATCAGTGTTAACGAAGGCAGGGTGAGTGGAGGATCGATAAGGTGCGGGCCCGTGCGGGTGAGGCCAGGCCAAGCATTTGGCCTACATTCAAGGTTGGCATCATTTCATCGCCGTCTTATCCGAAGCGGCGAATGTGTGTGTGAAGGTAACATGACCAGTTCACGCTGACCATGTCATCCGGGATATCCCGTTCACGATGTTTGGGTAGGTTATCGAGGATGCCGTCCTCCGTAACCGGGATCTGAAGATGAACCTAGGCCACCCTTTTCGTGCGAGCAAGCTGAGGTATATAATGACAATGAGGCGGCTTCATCAGGAGTCAAGGCAATATCGGTCAGCGGGGACACAGGTGTCCCTTGACTGAGGGCCTACGATTCGAGGTCGAGCTCGGACGAGGACGAGCTTTATGAGTATTAGGCTCGTTATGGATCACTGGGGCGTCCCAGGGGAGAAAGCGCGGCGATTTCGTCCGGAAACCTGCCTCCACCACCTCCCGGCTGACCCGCAGTGACCCCTCCCTCCTAGTCTTCCACGGATCTTGAGGACCGGTGCTTTCGCGCTCATTAAAGCGTTTAGCGCCGGGATGAGACCGGGGGCAGAGTCGCATTACCCGGGACATGGAGCGTTGCGTCTTTGATATGCGGACGATTAAACAATCGGGCCATCATTCAGCCGACGACCGGTCTATGCGAGGCCCGGCTCGCTGTTCTGGCTTCACCATCCCACCACCACCTCCAGCGGTGTGTCGGGGGAGATTCCCTTACCCTCTATGTTTTTATCTTGCGGTGGGGATGTACTTGGATATTTGTTTGGGGGGGAGGATTTGGTGGAGTCGGGTACCATGTTTTGTGTTTTGTTTATTGTGTTTTGGTTTTAGTAGTGTGTAGTATTTTTGATGTGTTCAGCGTATTAGTGTGTTTGTTTCGGTTTATTTTACATCGCACTGCATTTCATCCAGGTCATGTGTTAGTTGTTTGATTATATTTTAGGACATTTTCTTGCATGTAGTAATTGCATACACATGTGCCATGTTGAAAATTGAGGATCAATTTTTAGTTGAGTTCACTTATAAACTTGTTCATTGCATACATTTGCTTGATGCTGGTAATTAGATTGAATAGTTGAAAAGGGCTGGTGAATCAATCGGGTAGTCGAAACCGGAGTTCTCGAAAACCTACTCCACTCACACTAGTGACTTTCGAGTTTGCATAAGTCTTAGAACCAACTACTAAAGTTGATCAGCTTTGAGAGATTCCCGAACCTTTTGAGTGATGGGACACACCTAATCAAGAGGATTGCAAGCTGAGCCTCAGCCAAAGAAAATACAAAAACAATAGAAAAGAGAAAAGAAAAAGAAATATGGCAAAAATGGTATATGCATAGGAATAGCGGGATCATCAATCGGAATCCAGACACAGTCTGAGGGGGCTTTATCAAAGCCTAATGCTGAGCAAGCGGTCGGGAGTCATTGACTTCACTACATTACATGGGACCAGAGGAAGATGGATCATTTCACTTTGACTGGGGCCGCTTTGAGTTTGGTTGGTGTTCGGGGTGGTTGAAGGAGTGAATGCTGGTGCCCATAACCAGCGGTGGGAGTCACCATTGGATCACATCTGAGGCACTTTCAGCTAAACTTCTTACTTTTCAGGGTCTTCTTCCATTTTGTTTTTTGATACGTAGGAAATTTTCTAAGTATGAGGACATGAATAAATGGGTCGTTCTATCCTTTCCTAGTTAACTTCTTCCTAATAGCGAGTTGAGCTTAAGTTTAGGGGTAAGCCGGAACCTAGGCATATCGGGGTCATTCACTATAAGCATAGGGATTTTGGGAAGCGCCCAGACACCATGGGATTTGATGCACTAGTCAGTTTCACCTAGCTAAATCTAATTTACCAAAAGTCAAATATCTGTATGCCTTTACTGAACATCGAGAAAAACAGTGGGTATGTGAGTCAGTCCAAATTGGTCCCCTACTTTTCAGCATGTGCATCACTGTATTAGTGTGAGTTACATTATGTCGGGTGGTGTCTGTCAGAGTCGGTTCTTGCTTGAGGGCCAACCAGAAACTAAGTTTGGGGAGTGTGATGAGTGCCTAAACACTCATCATGCTCTTCAGCGTCAGTCTACATTTTCACTGTTTATTTTTAGAGCCAATTTTTATAGTTTTTTTTTTTTTTTTTGTGACTAGAATGCGAGGTTGATGTGTCTTTAGTGAATGTCTTTGGGGGCGTTGCGTTGAAAAGAGCAGCAGCGAGAAGCTGGACCACAGAGCGAGGAATGGGAACAAGGCGATGAAATACGTCACGTCGCTGACGTCCCCCGCGTCGTGGCGTCCCCGCGTCGCGGCGTCTTCCGCTGTCGTGGCGATCCCCGCGTCGTGACACCACCGCGTCGTGACGTCGGCTCGAGAAAATGCGCCTCATCATTAAAAGCAAATTAGGGTTCAGAAATCGAGGGGGGATCGGAGGCACACGAGCAGAGGCCTGGTTTCGAGAAAGCGAGTGACACGACCGAGAAGTGCACGGAATTATGGCAGCTTTTCATTTTTCGGATATTTTCGGATTTAGAACAATGTTTCCTTTATTAAACAGGTTTATATTTTCTTCCATTATGTTAGATCTCTTTCTAGGAGGTTACGTCAAACCACATCGTATCCCGATGGATTAAAGTTTGAGCTTTCATGTTATTCGATTGTTATTAATTTGTCACATTTACTCTATACTGCATTTCAATTATATGTTAATGTAAGCCAATGTTATGTCGCACCCAGGTCAAGGGTCGAGATGAGGGAGTGATCGAGAGTCCATTAAGTAGCCTTTGCTTGATTCGGTTAATAGAGATATTAGAACACAGTATGGTGAGGGTTAGAACATTTAAGCATTTCGGAATACAGTCGAGATAGAGATATACTCGATTCTATTCACGAGATAGGCGGATATACCTCGAGAGAGGATATCTCGTAAATAAGATCACCTCGCTAGATGACATGTGTACAAATAGATTGAATAACAATATCTTTAGAAAAGTAATCCATTGAGCGTGATAGGAAGCGATTTAACCCTAGGCCTTACCATTAATTCACTAGAATCGAGCGACAGTTGGGACAGTGTGGTGACTCTAAGCTCCTTTATTCGAGATAGTATGCAGCGAACCTCTGTAGTCAATTTACCTTTCTTGGTGTGGATCGATATCCATTACTTTAAGTACCTTTATGTTACTTGGGAGCTCATGCATGGCGCCAGGCATTCATTTTATACACCGCGTTTTATTCATCAATGAACCTTCGCACTAGTTACCATCGGTGAGGTTAGGAAGCGGATATCTCTAGGCAGGCGTTTAGGACACGTTATGGGCACTTGGAGTTCTAGTGATTCCCTTTGGATTGGCAGATGCGGCCTTGTTCATGGATCTCATGCATAGGGTATTCCAACCCTATCTAGATCAGTTTGTCATAGCCTTTGTGGATGACATTTTTATCTACTCCCAGTATGAGAGGGAGATGAGGATCATTTGAGGGTTATTTTGTAGCTGTTGAGAGACCATCGGTTATGCATGGGTTGCGTAAGTGTAGGAAAACTTCTTGTTTGAGATTCTTGGGCATAGTGTGGCATCGGGCGTGTCGATGGAACCGGAAGGTCGAGGCCTTGATGAGTTAGGAGAGACCGAAGTCAGTCTTCGAGATACGTAGTTTCTTAGGATTGGTTGGGTACTACAGGAGGTTCATTAATCATTTTGCCAACTAACATTTGCTGATGCGGCCGAAAGATCAAGTTTGAGTGGAATGGGTTGGACGTCGGGAGTTAAAGAGGAGGCTAACTTCAACTCCTATTCTGATAGTCCCAAAGAGATTATAGGGGTACACAGTGTATCGTGATGCCTCGAAGGCCGGGCCCAGGATGTGTTTGATGGTGGGAGGGTTGTAACATGGTTCCTTGTTTGAAAAATCATGAGCGGGAATTACCACACGACATGGAGTTAGCAATAGTAGTCTTCGCCTTGAGATTTAGTGCCCTTATTTGTATGGTGACGGTTGAGATGTACTCGGACCATAAAGAAAGTGCGAAGTATATTTTCACGCAACGGGACCTCAACATGTAGAGATGGATAAGTTCCTAAAAAGTTATGACTTCACTTTGCATTACCATCACAGTAAGGCAAATGTTAGTGCTGATACTCGATTAGAAGTCACGGGAGTATTGCTTGATATAGCTTGGGAGTGCGGATGCGCACAGGCCCGTGGGGCCAGGTTGGGCTACGGGACAACGAGAACAAGCAGGTTACGATGGGAGTTTGGTTGAGTCTCTGACAGCGGTGGTGGAGTCCACAAGGGACGGGTGGAGTGGATCGATCATCGGGACCGGGTGCAGTCGGTCTGGTGAGCGAGGCTGGACCATCCACACAGATGGTAGTCTTTGATATAAAGAACGGGTAGTAGTTCCCCAGTTGACAGATCTGAGAGAGGAGAACCTTAGGGAGTTCCACTGCTCCCGATTTGTTATTGCATCGGTGGCGAAGATGTACGGGACCTTACGTCACGGTACTGCGGAGGCGGGATGAAGAAGAGACACGTAGGGGACTTTGTTGATAATGTCTCACGTGTCGACAAGTTAAGTGAGCACGAAGCCGGCGGTGCTACTCCGGCCATTGGGTGTGAGTTGGATAGGAGCACGTCACGATGAACTTTGTGACCCACTTTCCACGGACGCCACGGAGACATGACGCGGTATGGGTGATAGTGGACCGACTCATGAAGTCGGCCCATTTTCTAGCTGGAGATATTCACATTGGAGGATTTGCAGCCGGTTGTATGTAGAGATATAGTCCGGCTAAATGAAATTGGCTCATAGTTTGAGACCCGAGGACCCGAGGTGCAACTACACTTTGAAGAAGTTTCCAAAGGCGACATTAGGGACACAGGTTGACCATGAGTACAACCTTCCGCTATAGGGCGTTAGACCGATCGAGAGAAGGACCCAATGCAGGTGTTAAAGGACATCTTTGCTGACATACGTCCTAGATCATAAGGGTAACTAGGAAGAACATTTTCCCTTAGTGGAATTCGCCTACAACAACAATTATCAGGCAAGTACACAAATGGCACCATATGAGGCATTATATGGGAGGCCATGTAGATCACCGATATGTTGGACTGAGGTGGGAGAGGCTCCGTCAAGCGGTCTAATCTGAATTAGAGACACACCTCAGGAGGTGAGCTTGATCTGTGACGTCTTCTCACGGCTCAGAGTCGATAGAAGAGTTATGATGACATACGAAGACAACCCCTAGAGTTTGAGGTTAGCAATCACGTCTTCTTGAAGGTGATGCCTAAGAGAGGTGGTCGGGTTCGTGACGAGGGAAGGCGTAGTGGGTTCATTTGGCCCTTGGGAGTCACTCGGAGGGTGGGCACAATAGCGTACTGATTAGCTTTACCGCCCAGCATGTCAGGTGTCCATGAGGTTTTCCACGTCTCCATGCTTCGGAGGTACACTCTAGATCCAGCTCATGTAGTGGATTAGGGAGAGATTGATGTTGACACAAATGGGACCTTCGAGGAGGGACGTGTATTAAATAACTAGCGGGATCGGGTTTTCAGTGCTGCAGACCTTTGAGCTATTAAGTATTGTGGCAACACCGTGGAATTAGAGGCAACGTGGGACGAGGACACAATGCGAGCCGCCTATCACTTCTTGTTTAGGGGATGAGGTATACGGTTTAGTTGTTTAATAGTTAAATGTGTTTGTATGACATGGTTGGCACGTTGCATATGCATGTGATTTAATGTGATTGCATGGAATTTTGGGACGAAATTCTTCTAAGGGGGGGAGAATGTAAGACCCTAGAAAATTCTAATTTTTTGAAAAATGATAAAATGGAAATTTCGGTCAAAATCCAGAATTTTTCTAGATCTTGAATGACAAAACAGACTTCACCTTTGGAATTGTCTTTGAGATGGCATTCTGCGTGAATTTTGTCAAATTTCAAGGCAGTCGAATTTCTGCTTTTTTAGTCACGGTGGTGTGGGACCCACAGAGATGGGGGCGTGCAAAGACATCTTATGGAGTTCAGTCACAATCAAATAATTAATGTCCTGAAACATTTAGATTTATTAGTCAAGGCGAAATCTAGGCAATACACTAGCAGTAGTATAGCCATCTATGGAAGTTTAAGCCTTTCAAGCCTGCCCTGCGTAATATGCATATGCATGTTTTCCCAGTTCTGGAATTGAGGCAAGTAATTAATTTTTCATTAAGACAACAATTAGAAGCCTCGAGCCTTCCTTCATTCTAATCTAAAGTAAAAGACACTTTATTTACCCAGGTTTCAGTACAAGAACTAAGTACAAGGACAGATTGGGGGAATGTTATTTGATTTGAAAGGAAAAACAAGAATGAAGGATGGAAAAGAAGAGAACAATTGGAGGAAAAGGAAGAATGCCGAAGAAGTCAAAGGTTATAAAAATTCTCAAATTGGAATGAGTTTTATCATACGGCCTTCCTCTCTTGAACAATTGGGTTCAAAGGGTGTTTCTTTACCTAGTACCCTAATGTCAGCTAGTATGGGCTGTAACCCAAAGTTCTGGTAGTAGAAAGCCTAAAGGATGACATTTGCACTATTCCTAAAAATCTGTGACAAGTAAAAAGAAAAGAAAAAAAAGGCTTTTATCTAAAGATTTGAATTGATAAAATATGTGATGGATAATAAAAATGCCAAGATGAGAGTATGCAGTATGATGCATCAAGATTAAGTTTGGGGAAATATTTCTTTTCTAACATCAGTAGGAAAGAAAGGGATGAAGGATAGAGGCAAATATGCAAAAATTAAAGATTGGAATGCGTGGAATTTTAGTCTAAGGACTCAGTATCCACGATTACCCAGCCAAACTTTACAAGCCTAATAGACCTAATTGATCTTAAGGTTGTACTTGCCTACATTAGTGGAGACATTGGTGAAAAACAAGCATTGGGACTTTGAAGAATATTTCTAACATGTTGTGTAAAAGCCCCAAAAGATTAGCTAATTTTGCCAAGGAAGAAGGGAAAGAAGACCATCACACACTCACAGATCAGGATTAATTGACTGAATTGTTTACATTTCAGAAATCATTAGTTTGTTTTGTTCAGTAATTGAAATTTTCCTAATTAAGATTAGAAACTAGATTTTAAGCCATCGCAACAGGATTTCCAATTCCAAGTTAGTTCAAGAGGATTTTAATGTAAAACAGAAAAGTGTCCCTAAGAAATAAGCTAAATTGTTTGAGGACAAAATAAGAATTTTCTTCTCTTTGCTTGGGGACAAGCAAAACTTTAAGTTTGGGGGAATTTGATGAGTCTTAAACTCATCTATTTAATCTTTTTATAGTTATTTTTTAGTATCTTTAGATCTGTTTAATGCCAAATTATAGAACATTTACCAGCACATGTTTGGGTTTAATTCAAGAAGAAAACACAATAGGAAAGAAGAGAAAAAGAGCAATTGCAGCAGTCTTTGTCACGATAGAGTTTTGTGTGTTGCAACAAACTTCCAAGTAAATGGCAAAGGAACTCGGTCACAACAATAATTTCCTTGTTGTAACACAGGAGTGCGAGTGTTGTGAATGAAACTGTGATAAAAAAAGATAACGTGAGCGACAGAAAATGGGAAGAATATAACTAGTCAGCTAAGACAAAGAAAGTTTATGTTGCGACAAAGTTTTCAGCAGGATGTCAACACAAGGAAGAAATTGTCGCAACAAAGAGCTCATGTCGCTACAAATGAAACAGGGAGAAGGTAGAATTTATGTCGCGATAAGGTATCTTATGTCACAACAAGAAATTAAAAGCAATATAGGAAGAATACTGCGACAGATAAGTATATGTTGCAACATAATGAAGAACAGAAGGCAAAATCTCTGTCGCAACAGAATCCTCTTATATCGCAACACTTATTATGGCAACATGGAAAAGCTTGTTGAGACAGAGGAAGAGCTTTGAAGAAAGATTTCTATCGCGACAAGGTGACGTAAGTCGCGACGCCGAAAGAATAAGAAACTCTAGTCGTGACAGATAAACGAGGTCACAACATGTGATGCTTACTTAGTGAATCGACTGGATTAATGAAAAGTGATGTTGTGACATACTTCAAGCTGAAGAGATGTTTTGATGTCGCGACAGGGATCTTAAAGTTGTGACACAGAGATTAGCTTAACATAAATAAACAAGGTAGTGACAGACTTTTCTATGTCGCGATAAAGATTCCAACACAAGGAAGAGAAGTCTGGTCGCGACATAACAAACTAGGTCGTGACACAAAGATAAGCTTAATATAGAAAAGTCCTATCGTGACATAGCAAAGTGGGTCGCAACAGCAAACATCAACAACACCAAGAGGCCATGTCACAACATCAAAATGAATCAGCAACAAGAAATCAGGTTAAGTGGCGACAAAACTCTGTCGCGACAAACTTTCTAGGTCACGACGAAATTACGACAACCTGAAGCGATGCGCGGCAAGGCAAAGCGAAATGCTATCAGCGACATAAAAGCTGGCGGAATTACGTGACACCAATTTGAAGAAGTGATGAAACTTTGTATAACAAAATTGTCGATGTCGCGACATAACTATTCAGGAACCACACGCTAAGATTGTCCGACGCCGACGGTTAGAACAACATACTTTCTGAGCGGTGTTAAGGAGCCAAAGAAAGATCATGCTGACGAAGAGACGAGATGATCGCAACATAATGAATATGCTGAATAAAAGAATACTGTCACAACGAAGGAAACTCTTTTGCAACGGAATCCAAAATGGAGCACAGGGAACAGGTCGCAACAGACGACTGCATGCTGCAACAGAGACTTGCGATGAAGATTGAAAACTCTATCACGACAAAACTTCCAAGTCGCGACAGAGAATGCAATCGCCTCAAATTTAGGGCCCAAAATTTTGGGGCTCTATAAATAGAAATAATTAGAGGAAAGTAAAGTAGTCTAGTCAGAGGAAAAACGAGGGCATCTGGGGAGTTGAGGACTCTTTTGTATTATATTTTTCTTTTCTTTGTTTTCTTTTCTTCGTAGACTAGATTTAATCGTAGAATTTTAATTTGTTTACTGGATCTGAAATAGTGAATTGTTCACAAGTTTAGAAGTTGAATTAAATTGTTGAAAGTCATTTCCAGTGCTTGTTTGAATCTGTCAAATCTAGACAAAAGCAGATTCATTTCTTTCGGTTGATTACGATTCTGAGTGCGATTTTCCTTGTCGGTGTTTCGGTGTTCATTTTCTATGATCAGTTTCGAGAAACCTGACCCGTGGGAAAGATCTGATGTTAGTTATGGTCCTTTCTGCACACTTAGAAGGAAATTTCCTGGGTTAAGAATCTTGAATTTATTTTAATGGTGATGTTCATGAAGTGAATTGTTCCCAATATTAGTAACTAATACCCAGTAAAGAAATTTTAAAGCTCACGATTTCCCGAGAGCCCTCGAGTGACATACGGAGATGGAGATTTCTGAGAGCATGAAGCATTACTTAGGGGTATGCTAGACTAATCCTAAAGAACTAATGAGCTCTAAAAGATTACTTAGATAAATCATCAATTTACTCGTGGTTTGAGAATTAGTTGAGTGATCTATCAATTTAATCAATTAGAGATCTCTCCTTGGTCTGGAGGAATGATCTTGATCTTGTGTTAGCTTAAATCTAATCAAGGAAAGTGAGAACTCCTTAAGATCTCAAGGATGAGACGTCATTCATCTTGTAGAAATCTGGCAATGACCCTGTCTTGGGAAGCAAGAAATCTGCAGTCATAAGAAATGGGTATGAAGTATTGGAAAAGAAAAATACCCAGATCTTATAAAGAAATTATGATTACAAGTAATTGATTAGAAACATGAGTTAGAAATGAACATGACTCTCTAATCAATGAAAAGTATGGTTAAAGGAGAATTTTAAAATATACTACCTAATCTCTTTAACAATTTCATATTCTAATTTATGATAGAATCGAATTAGATGATGATGCAGGAATTGATAATTTCACAGCAGTGAAATCGATAATATCCACTTCAGTAATATCTACGGATTCGATCCGAGTTTATGTTCAAGAGTTAAATTTTTTTTCCTTTATTATAGATGTAGAAATTAAGATATTAGAATTCGTAGTTGGGTTACTGAAATTTCTATGAAGTGGAAGTTCAAATAGTGTGGAACTTGAGTAGTTGTGGTAATTGAATTTTAAATTCTTTTCAAACTCTATGGGAACGATATCTGGACTTATAGGTCCACTTTTATTACTTATACGACTTGTGCACTTGCAGTATTATGACCAAACTAAATCTTTAATTAATTCATTGACAAATCCATTTTACTTACGAGCATTCAAGAGTTATTTTTGGTCTGAACAAGTTTCTGGTGCCTTTACTGGGGATTAGCAAATAGTCCTATGGTAATGGTGTTATAAATTTGTATATATATATGATTTGGTCACATCAGCTACTACTTGACCTGTATCCTAAAACTCTTACAACATAGTGCTCATTAAAGGCTGCACCAACCCTAAAGAGTGGGGTGCCACCTCTAAGAGATAGAAAGTGAGACTGAAAAGGAGATTCAAGACAGCAAATTGAAAGAAGAACATTGAACAACCAGTTTAAATAGACTCTCACACCACAGAAGAGAAAGCCAAACCAACTAACCTTAGAACAAAGTAGTCATCAGAAAATAAGGAAGACATTTTCACTAGAAAGGAAATCCATACAATTCACATAAACAACCCAAAATGAACAACACATCTTACACATATGGACTTGAACTTCAATTCAGAGCCCTCCATTCAACTGAGACTCAACCACCATAAGGCTAAGGATGATCATTCATTACTAAAGATCCCTCATCGAGGAAAGCCTAAGAATTCCCATAGGTACCTACAATCATTCATGCTCATGAAGATGCTCCTACAAACCTTTGAAGAGGTTAGGAATGGTCCTCCCCCTAGAAGAATTCGATGTGGTAGATGACCAATTCTACCTCACTAGACGGAGACCCGAGAGACAAAGAGACTTGTAGAAAACTGGTAGTGTCAGTGTCAGGCAAAGGAGGGGAAGAGCGATGCTCACATCATACTTAAGACTAGAGAGAGTCGGGAAAAGCTTCAGGATTAAGCTCCAGCTCACCTAGCTAATAAAGACCTTATTTGAGAAAGAGATAGAGATGAGGCTGGACACTTCTTGCAGGAAGGCCTGTGAAACCTAGTGAGTGTGGGTTCTACATTCTCTTTGACATGACAGACTTTCAGTTGAGCAGAAGCATTTTTCTAAGTGGTGGAGTGAATCACTTTGCAGGAAGAACTTACTAACTCTGAGAGAAAGATGAAAGGCTTGACTCGGACTTACCAAACTTAGAACAAAGGGCATCATAAGGCATACAGAGACGGTAAAAGCAAGAAAAAAAGGAGCTTCTAAGGACCTAGTCAACCTCAATAGTCAGTCACCCTCCTACCCCCCTTTGAAATATGATAGAAATGGTGCTCTCTCCTAAATTGTGGAAATATCCAATTGTAGCTCAATGCAATACATACCTAAAGAAGGCTTTGTACTAGCTTTAGTCCAGAGTCATTGATTCTGATCAATCTAGTAGCGAAAACAAGATCAGAGAAAGGTCGGATAGAATGACAAGAGACCATATCATTAAAGCATGTAACCGGAGTCATGAAAGAGTCGCTCGTTATAAGCCTTATCGTTCCTCGTCCCTTTGCTTTCCACAGGGAGGAAGCTACAAGGTAGCATGCCGGATCCACCACAATCAGACCTTCCTTGGTGAGATGAGATTCCATAAATTCTTGCTGGCCTTTGCGGGATGGTAAAGGCTCCGGCGCTCCCTTGCTTCTTGTTGTCTGTCGAATTTCGTGCTAAGGAATGCCGCTCCGTTGGGACAAGATGTTGTGTCCAATCACTCACATCGGTGAGGGTTGCCACCTATCCTTACCCTGAGAGTATTGCTTTAGCAAAGCTAATTTGTAGGTCAAACGGGTTTGGGGCCATCTTTCTACTGGAGCAAACCTTGCGTTTACATAGCTATGCCCTTTAGTTGCATGTTCAACCTAGGAAAGACCCTCCTTGCTGGTTTATCCAATCTAGAACAAATCGAATGAAAGCCTAATACTTCTCACCTACTCAAACGAGATTGAAAACTACCATTCCGTCAAATTGGAAAAGGTTTCGAAGAGCGCGAAAGGTCAGTTCGGTGGTAAGATCTAAAGGGGAGATTCACGGGTAACTTCGAAGGGGAAGAGAACCTCCTAGAAAGAGCATTGTGGAGTAGCAAAAGGGGAATCAGAATAGGATGATTTAATAAAGGGAACGAACCAATTCTTATAGCTGTGAGTGGGGAGTATCCGTGTAAATAACATAGAATATAGGGAAATATAATATAGTATGATCCTTGTAGTTATTGTCTTGTTCAAAGTCTCTATGGCTTTCGTCCTCTCCCAAGTGTAGCTAGGGTGAGCGAGATAGCTCTACTCTAAGAGCGAGATAGCTTTACTCTAAGTCATTTCTTGCCTAAGGGTAGTGAGCACTTGGTGATGTTGAGCCTACCACTTCGGTTGTTGTTTGGTGTGAATGAGACCTTTTCAGTTGTCCTCGGGAAGGAATAGGCCCTTATGATCTTTTCTTTTAAAGTGTCGGAATGACGGGTGTATTTCGATGAGCAAATGAAACCTATCGTAAGGGAAACAAGCCATGCTAGGTGAAGAAACAAGGACAAAACCAAAGTTTGATGATCCCTCTTTATTAGAACTCCTTGTTTCTAATTTCAGTCTCACACTTGATCGTATCATCGATGGAAGAGAATACATCATCTTTGCTCTTTTCTTGGGGTTCTTTTCTTTAGTGTGCTTGGGGAGAGGCTATTTTTCGAATGAAGAGTGTGATAGGACTAGGCCTTCTTTGAAAAAAGCTGAATCCAATGTTTACAAGAGGCGAAAAGTCTTGGATGGAGTGGAAAGCATAGACAGCCTAGAAAGCAAGGAAAGGACAGTTTCGTATACTATCAAGAATTCTTTCTCTTCATTTGAAAGTTCATATCTGAATGAGTCATCTTTTGTTTACTTACGTTATATGCTTTCCCTCTCTTCCCTATCCCTCAACTCGGAATTGAAAGACTTAAGGGAAGCTACTACTCTCGAGTATTGGTTGATAGACCAGACCAAACAAAGTAAAGACTTTGAGTGTAAAGAACCTGGTTGTAGAGGGAGCTTGGATTCCATGAAGTTTATGATCGATCTTTTCTATTTGCTTTTATCTTTGGTGGATAATCGTCTTCGTCATTAAAATCAGCTAATCTCTAGCTTCTGCCTGTTCCCGATTAGCGGCTTCTTCATAAATCAACCTCTTCTTGCCAACAAATCCCTAATTTCCTTCTCATATCAGATTTTCTTGGGGGAGAAATAAGAGAAATAAAGATTTGATAGGCGAGTAAGGGCCTGTCTCTCCCCTGTACTCTAGTTAGACTAGCAATCCTAGTTATAGGCTAAAGTACCTTGGTTCTGATAGACTGAAGGAGACAAGAGAAAGCAAGGTGAAAGGCTAATCGAAAAAGAGTGGCGCAGCTGGACCACACATGTGTTGTGGATAAGGCGGGGGTCTTATTTGAGTCTAGGCTTAAGCTCCAACTCAAATCGGTCCTTGTCGGTTAGTCCTGCCTCATTCCTTCCATTCCATGGGTCCTATTGAACAAAGGTTTATGGAATTACTTACTTTTAGGAGATGAGTGGAAAGGAGCTTGGATTAGTCAATGCTTGGTTGGCTAAAGAAGCAAAGGAAGAAGGTTGCCACTCTATAATAAAAGGTAGAAGAAATGCGCAGGGACTCCCTTATGCGGAAGTTGATTAGGGCCAATGGAGACAAGGGTACCTTTGGCTAGAGAGACCTGAAACCAAGACCTATATAATTATAATGGACAAAAAGGATGGTAGGGAGCTGGATAACCGCTTGTGGCAGCTAGAGCGCTTTTTTAAGGCCACCAAGCTCAAAGATCAAGAGGTCAAAAGAGGAACTTCCACCATGTACTTAAACGATACTACTAGGTTCTTGACCGAGCCTAATAAGTTATGGTTGGTATGCGGCATTGTCTTAGGCTGTTGCTTAACGATTAGCCCGACCTACACCATAGCTTGCTTCCTTTACTTCCCAGAGTCTAGTCTTAACTCCTAAGCCAAGGAAATAAGTAAAATCCCATGTGTTGAGCTTATAACTATAATTAACGTTTATGCTTTGATCGGACTTCAGATATTCTTATTTCCTATGCTCTATCAATCTAGTCTATCTTCAATCTTGGATTGGTCTTCAGTTGATGTGTAAGAGGGAAGCCGAAGCCCCCTACAAAGATAATATGGAAATAGGCCTTTAGCAATAGACCATGCTCGACTTGAAAGTGCATTCCCTTTCTCGACAGAAATAACTTACCAACTGGATGAGAGACATAGTCATTCCAAACTCATAGGACTTAGAAAGCTCCTCAAGAAAGAGAAATAAATCATTCCTCAGCCAATCAAGCCTTACTTATTCTTCTTTTGTTCTTACCCACTGCCTTTTCCTGCAAATAGTGTTGTAAGGCTAGTGTGATGATTCTAGTGGGAATGGAATCATGTACTTTTCGAAGCAAGCCATTTCGGATCATCTTGTTTTTGCTTTATCTGATTGCCAACGACCTAGTCTTCTACTGATGTCATAGGTATAATATGCCTTATTCCCTCCTAAAGTTTTCCTTCCCACTCATAGGATATATATTGTAGAGTTCGCTCGATAAGAAAGATCCATTGATCACGGTTGTAGGAATTAAACATAGAGATATGTAGCAGACTCCTCTACAGACTGACATCTGTGGAAGGATGCCTCAATGGGCACAAGAGGCCCTTAGGAGCCATATATAAGGAGAGGGAATGTTTCTGGGAGCTGGCCAAGAGGACTTGCTTCACGGGCCAGGATTATGTGGAAGGTTCTAGGGCCGTGGAGAAGTCTACGGTGTAGAGAATCTTTGAAGTGTCCACACGATGTGTAGAAGGTGTGGAAAAATGTGGAAGGATATGGAAGACCATGGAGATGTGGGAGAGTAATCTAGGAATCATTCATGGTAGTTTGGATTTACATATACATAGTAGAGACATTCTAGAATTTCTCAGGATAGTAGAGAATTCATAGGTTCAACACCGATTAGTGCTCAAAGTGCTATTTTTAGCCTTTGTTTATTGCGGGTTTTGCCTTTTGTGTATATCAGTGTAATTAACAAATTGGCATAAAGTCCCGGCTGCACTGCGTCGTATTTTTGTGGCTATTTTTAGTTTTGCAAGATAATCAGGCCAAAATTATCAAGTCGAAGTTCAAACAGAAGGCAGAGTTAAATAAATGCGATTGCAGTCAGATCAGGGAAAGGAAGAAGAGCAAAAAGTGAAAAAATTGAGCATTGCGGGAATTTTTGCGGGGTTCTTGAAAATTTATGACACAATGAAACCTTTCCTCTTATCTTGTTCAAGTTCTACCATTGTTCACTTTCAGCGCCTTTTTACTTTTGACTCTTTGTCTTTTTGGTTCTACTTCCCATTTTACCCTCACAATAACAATGATAGTTCATGTAATTTGGTAATTTTGCTTGTCTTGGTGGCTATATATCCGTTTTTTATTTTTATAAGAGACTTTTTTCGGTGGAATGGGACTTTGATGCGCACGGTCGATTTTCAGTTGCTTTATTTTCTCCCATTTTCTTTATGAGTGTTTCATTTTCTCGGCTGCCGGCTTACCGCAGGGATGAGCAAAGGATGGTTAGAAGCCTAAACCCCCTCCAAGTCTAGACCAGAGAGGAGGCTACTGAGCAATGGTTTTGAGGTAAAATTTTGGTTCTACTGTTTCTAACGCAAACAGTTATTAGTATTTATGTTTCTATCTTTCAATCTAGGTTTAAACCCTCTTGAGATGCCTTGATTGACCAGTATTTGGCAATCTTTTTGGGTTCAGTGGATGTGGACCTGAGCGGATCCATTGAGATTCGGTTAGTTGTCTTCTATATATGGGTCATTGTAAGGTAGATCGGGGACATGTTTTTCACTATCGGGAGCATTTATGTAATAAATACTTTGTTCAAAAGGAAGGTTGTTGGGGTTGTGGATTTTGAAAGTCGGAAGTAGAGATGGAGTTGGGAAGTGATATAAGTCATCTCGTGTGAGGAAAGGACAGGATATCATTTTGTGGGATCTTGGCATAGTATTACAGTGTTGAGAGGTTTCAACTTGGCATTTTGTTTCCATTTGTTTTCGATGCGACGTTCACCTCACTTGTTTTTTACAAAATCCAAAAATCGAATTTAAATTCACCTTTTGAGCAAGCGCAAGTCATTTGTGCGAAGAAAACCCGTCCACGAGTTTGACCCTAGAGCTGTTTTGATATTGCAGTAGCTAGGCTATATGATAGAAAGGTTTAGGTTTATAAATTTTGTTGGTTCAAAAGCTACCTAGCTACACGTTTACGTGCGAATCAAATGGCGTCGTTGCCGGGGATGGTGCCTAAGTGCAAATGATGACCTGATAAATAATTGTGATCCTCATCACAAGTCATGGTGAATTTCTTTTATCATTTTTTTTTTGTATATATTTTACTGTTAGTCTTCTTGGTTTCAGTTCACAGTTTATTTATTTATTTTTAGGTAACCCTAACCTATTAAGTAGGATTGTTCTAGATTAGATTTGGGTGTTGCCTGTTTCTTGGAGGAATCCATGTTTGTTGGATTACAAATCGAAGAATGAGTTGATTAAAGTTATTATTCTTCAGAATTTGATTCTAAATTGAATATTAGTTTTGGGATAAATGGAACATCCTAAAAAAGGAAGAACATCATGGTCAATACCCAGTGGAGAGAAACCCTAATACATATAGGTCCATGAGGGACTATAGAAACCCTCCACGGATAGGTGTGCCCTCATGCATGGTACCTCCAAAAAATGCACCATATGGAAATGCTTACAACCCTAGTTGGGGGAACCACCTAAATCACTCATGGGAGCAGTATGCCTCACAGCTACTCCCATAGTATGCTTCAACTCTACGACTCAACCACCACAGGTCCTTCTCCAGGTTGAATAAACTATTTATGAACCTAGTGGTGGTGACATTGTGGAAGAAGCAAGAAAGACATTGATACTTAAATTAAGACAAGAATTGTCTGCTTCGTCTCCCCAAACGAAAAAAATTAGATGTGCTTCAAAGTGACCTTGATCGAGAAAATTGACATCACAGAACTCCATTTCAAATTAATCAGCACATTCATCAAGAGGAAGAGAGCGCTGAGGTATTTGGCTGAGTGACACCATGGTGGAGGAGGCGGGTGTCTGACAACTTCTGAGAAGAGTGCAGATGAAAATTTTGAATCCTCGAATGCGGTTCTACTGTATGCTGGGAGAAGAGAAGAAACCTCCCCAATGCTAATTGAGGAGGGTAGTGGAAAGGAAGAAATGGAAAAGGGCTGAAGCCCACTTCCCAGGCCACGACAACTGTTTATACTTGTGTCTCTCTTGACCAAGTATATATCACATACTATCCTTACAACACAATCCACACCCAAAACTCTTGCTGCTAAAGCTGAGGCCATCCCATCTACACTACTTGTGCAAATCTTTAGGAAGTTAGTGGCCTATGTTCAAACCTTTGCCACTACATCAAATACATTAGCAACTGCTCACACTGCATGGCATAGTGGATGGTTCGGGTGCTAGTTCAAACATGAAGCACCTGGACCTCAGCAATTCCATTAGCTCCACCGGTTCAATATCAAAAGGCTTGAGAGGCTGGTTTAGGAAATTGGTGGGGGCGGGCTCAGTCTCCCCCACTTTTTGTTTTCATTTTTCGTATTTTATTTTATTTTAGTTTATTTTGATTTATTTAATTTTTCTTTTTAGATTTTCTCTAATTTAAATTAATATTTGTTTTTTTGAATTATTTTCAATTTACGCATTTTCCTATGTTTATTTTGTGGTTTGGGTCAAATTTTTCGCATGGGAGTGCAAGCTCATGACCACCTATAATAGTGTACCTTTTTTTTCCTTTTATTTTATTATTATTTTTTTTATTTTATTTTATTTTATTATTATTATAATTATTCTATATATATATATATATATATATATATATATATATATATATATATATATATATATATATATATATATATATATATATTTCAAAAATCAATATACTTCTATTAAAAAAAAAATTGCATGTACGGGGTTGCGAATTTTCGCAACTTCACTTGATCTATCCAATTTTGTTTTATTATAACTTTCTTATCTGAACTCCATTTTACGCATTCTTGGTACTTTTATATATATATATATATTTCAAAAATCAATATATACATTAAAAAAATTGCGTGTACGGGGTTAATTTTATGACACACGTCTCTATTTTGTTTCGCCCATAACTTTCTTATCTGAACTCCATTTTACGCATTCTTGGTACTTTTGGAAAGATTAGAGAGTGTAAAATATAAATATAATCAAAAAGAACAATTTTGAAATTTTGATAAAGGCATAATTTTCAAAATGCTCAAACTGGTAACTTTTTTCCTCTATTTTCTTCTTTCAACTTGTTCATTTGAAGCCCAAATTGAGTGAATAAGGTCTCGGTGGAAAGCTTGCGAAGTCTCTTATCCAAAAACAGGTACATATCATCAAGGAGGTAACACTTCCTTCCCTAAATTTCCAATCCAAACCCCATTGCGGACAATAAGACATTTGGTTGAGGGGAGAGTTAGCGAAGAGTGACATTTGTCCCAATGTTTTGTTTCCATTTTGAGCAAACTGTTTTGTTAGTTTAATGACTTGCTATTTAGTTTTCTTTTGTATAGTTGTTTGTTTTTGTTTGTGAAAATTTGTTAGTTTGTTTTTTGAAAACTAAAAATATAGTCATTTTTTTATATATAATACACACTTTACAACTTGCACTTGCAGTTTTCAAAAATTGCACCCTTTTTTTCTTTTTCTTATTTATTTTTTTTTTTTTGTGTTTTGCCTAGCCTGCAGTTTGAAAAATTGAAACATTATCCAATTTTGTTGATGTTAGATCGGTTTCATGCAAGTGAATGATCGCCTTGAATTTTGCTGCTTTCGACCTTTCTTCCACCTTTTAAATTTAGCTACACACCGGTGGCACATCGTGCTTCTTCAATAAGTTGAAAAACTACCTAACCTCCTAAACCTTGCAAAACCTGGCCCTAGTTTCATCGACTACCTTTAATAGTTAAGGACCCCATGAAAAGTTAAGGTCAACGTGTCTTCCAAAATAAAAAGAAGAGAAAACAAAAACAAAAAAAGAAAAGAAAATTGCAACGCTTTGGCCTGAAACCCGAGCACAATCCGAGGGGTATACTTGGTGAAAGTCTTTAAAAGTTCTCGCGTCTCTGCCAACCGGTCGGGAGTCACCGACTTCAGGCTCGCTGGCGCCGGCGGATGGACGAGGCTTAGCAAGTCAGGTACCGGAGTCTCGAAATCATCTCAAAGTCCGAGGTGAAACCCGGGCGAGTGGTCGAAAAGTTCCTTGCGACTTGGTGCCCTAAGTCTTAATTGGTTGGGAGTCATCGGTGCATCCCCTCGCATGGACTTTCTGGGGCAGGCCACTTCACGCACTCACAATACAAAAGAGTTGTAATAAAGAATGGTATACGATCCATTTACGCTGGGTTAGTGTCCTAGGTGGAGGCAAAGAGCTTTGTCAGGAGAGTGCACTTAAGGCTATTGTTGAGAACCGATCAAACAAACACTTAGGGGCTTTAGTGGAGTCTCTCGGTTGATTCACCAAGAGGGAGGCTCGATACTCAATTCGTATGGCATTCATTCTCTCGAGATAGTTATCAAGCAAGGGCTCTCGCTTGATTCTCATCGAGGGTTAGGCATTACCTATCTCGCAACCTTTGAAATATCATTTTTGTGAACATAATTTTGATTTTTTTATCGTCTTTTCTTTCTTCATCAAGCAAGGACTAGCAATGTTTCGGTTGGGGGGTGTGATTAGTTCCCAAAAAGTGCTATTTTTAACCCTGTTTATTGTAGGTTTTGAGCCCTTTTTGTGCACTAATCAGTGTAATTAACCCAATTAGCACATTAAGGTCCTAACTATACTACTAATCGCATTTTGTGGCTATTTTTGTAGTTTCAGATAATCGGTCAAACTATCGAGTCAAATTAAACACGAACCCGAGCCGATCCTTTCACTTGGGTTGCAGATCAGATCCCAGAAGGAAAAAAAAGCAAAAAGTGAAAAAAAAAATTAGCACTGCAGGAATTTTGCAAGGTTGCGAAAATTTCGCAACCTGCAGAATTTCGCAACCTACGAAAAAGCTTCCCCGCCCCGCCACCGCTCGCCCCGCCACCGCTCACTCTCCTCGCGCCTTACGCTAATTTTTTGTCACTTTTGGTTTGTTCCCCATTTTACCCACTATGTAATAGTGATAGTTCCAAATGTAATTTCGGGTAATTTTGTTGTCTTGGTGGCTATATAAGCCATTTGTACACACCGTAAAGGGAGACTTTTTTACTTATGAATAAATTTCATGCGCCGCTTTTCCCCTTTATTTTCTCCCCTTTCTTTCATTTTCATTTTTATCATTCAAGCCAAGCACCCCCTGAGGATGACAACCTGCTGATGCATGGATGAAACCCCTCCATCCTTGAAGAGGAGGGCTACTAGGCAATGGTTTTAAGGTAAAAATTTTGTTCTCCTGTTTCTAACGCAAGCAGTTATTAGCATTTATGTTTCTATCTTTCAATCTAGGTTTAAACCCTCTTGAGATGCCTTGATTAACTAGTATTTGGAAATCTTTTTGGGTTCAGTGGATGCTTATTGCTAGATCCACTGAGATTCGGTTAGTTGTCTTTTATGAGTCACTGTAGGTTTGATCAGGGGACATGTTTTCACTGTCCGGGAGCATTTATGCTCAATAAATGCTTTGTTTCAAAAGGAAAATTGTTAGAGTTCAGATTTTAAAAGCCAAATGAACATCCGGTTTGAGAAATGACTATAGGTCATCCTCCCTAACGCGAGGAAAAGGACCCAAGAACCTCGAATTTACCTTAGGATCTTAAACCCAGTAGCTCAATGCTTCAAGGAGTTCTTTTTCATATTTTATTTCAATTTATTTTCAATATGAAACCAATCCCCTCCACTGTTTTTACAAAATCCCAAAATCCAAATTGAAATTCACCTTTTTGAGCCAACTGCAAGTCATTTGTGCAAAGAAAACTCATCCTTAAGTTCAACCCTAAAGCCACTATACTGCAGTAGCTAGGCTATCGCTGTAGAAGGTTTAGGTTTATAAATTTTGTTGGTTTGGAAGCTACCTAGCTACACGTTTATGTGCGAATCACACACTTCCATTGATGTGTATATAAGGAGGGGGTGGCCTCATTTGCAAACCACCAACTTGAGAACCAAGTTAAGAGCTTCTCTTAGCATTGTAAAGTGTTCTTTTCTCAATAGAGAGTTTCCTCCTTCCAATTGTTCTCTTGAGTTCTATTCGCTTCCAAGGCATAGGTAGAAGTCGAGCATAGCAAGCAAGGCGAGCGGGAGGCTGATTTAGCAACATCCGAGGGGCGAGGTTTCTAAGTGTCGCACGGGAGCTTAGCGAGGAGACTAAGTCCATGACATATACCCCTATCGGGTTGGTCACTTTGCGCCCTAGCTCTTTCGCAAAGACCCTTTTCTTGTCCCTAGACATAGCACGTTTATGAACCTATCATAGATATGTGTGTTGATGTTGTGGTTTGAAATAACACGGGCGCGCAGCCCAAGACAATGTGCCCAAACGCCGGATTAAAACGGCCCAAGACTAACAATAGGACCCAATGGTATCCCTCAAAGGTAGGCCCAAAACGAGGGCCTAACTCGCCCCTTTAAAAGGCTAGCAGCCCAAGGAATCCGTATTAGGGGAAAACACCCAATCTCCACCAATCAGGAAAGTAAGATATTTCCCAATTATCATCCCTCAACAATCCCTTATTAATCGGTTTGTGATAAGGAAAGAAAATCTCCTACCCAGTGAGAGAAATATTGCATCATCCCCTAACTAGGAAACATACTATTCAGTGTCATCATCCAACTAGGAAACATACTATTCAGTATCATAATCTAATTAGGAAAATTGTCGTGATCATCCATTATAAATACCAGGACACCCCACAAGTGAAAGGTACGCAGACATACACACAGAAAATTCATTCCCGAAGTTGTTGATCTTTCTTCCCTGAAAAGAATCGACTAGTATCGGAGTAATCCGCAAGCCCCGCCAACTTTTTGTTTTTGTTTTGCAGAGTCCAATGTACGGAGTTTGTGGATCGGCCGAGCAATTCAAGCACACTCTAGCCCGCCTGACACAAAAGCATCATTCGCGCGCTACACCAGGAACGGCGCCTTTACAAACAAACAAGAGCAACACCAACCCTCCAAGGATGCAGTGTGTGGTAAGACTCACTGAAGTACAAGGGATACCGACTCACCCGAGGCACATTGCAGACAAGTAAGTGTGCCAACACGGACGAGGCTGAGGAGCTCCTGTCACCAACCAACACTTGCCGAAAGATTTGGAACAACTCACTGTGCAACACGACACCCTGTGGAGACACGACAGTCCGAAAAACCAAAACCTATTAATTGAGAACAACACTCCACCTCATCAGGAGCCTGATAGAGAAGGGGAAACTAGCCACACCAAGGAGCATGATCCCCACCAACCCCTCGGAGACGATCGTAATGACGAGAGGTCGTGGGAGCAGAGGTTCAGGGACATCCAGTAAGAAATTAGCCACATGAAGGTAGCGGTAAAAGTCCGAACTCCAGTCTCCATGGAAGCCCTAGTGCAACAAACCGAATCTCCATTCACCGCGAGGTGTGCTAGCACTTCCCTTCCAAAGAAAGTTCGTAATGTCGCTGTGCATCGAGACGCTCGGGACGACAAAAGACCCCATGACCATCTCAATACGCATAAAATCGATGGAACTACCATGGGTATCGTGACTTCGCATTTACGCGAGCCTTCGCTATCACCCTAAAGGCCCAAGATTGGCCTGGTTTAACAGACTCCCGCCGTCTTCCGTCTCATCGTTCACAGAACTCTCCATTGCATTCAGTCTCCCACTTTATTGGAGCAAGGAC
Organism: Tetrastigma voinierianum; assembly: GCA_016808115.1. Classification (NCBI taxonomy): domain Eukaryota; kingdom Viridiplantae; phylum Streptophyta; class Magnoliopsida; order Vitales; family Vitaceae; genus Tetrastigma; species Tetrastigma voinierianum. The sequence goes on along the minus strand of JAEQBH010000997.1, from coordinate 1,034,516 downwards.
GTATTGGAAGTCGAGTTATCATCTTCTGACCATAAAACAGAGCTCTCAAGAAAGCCTAAGGTCATATGTTCAAAGGTTTAACACAAAGTCGCTGGAGGTGGATATCCTCGGCTATAGTTCATTGCTATCGCCATTGCGCATGCGCAATCGAAAGATCTAACGCGTTTCCTCCATCTCAAAGAACCCTCAGCCAAAGATGGGCCGAGGTCCCGCCAAAACAGAAGTATATCAATCCGCGAAGAAGCCCTCCTCTCATAAATAAGCCTTTCTTTACTAAAAAAGGAGTGGCATAGGAGACAAAAGATAACGAAGCCCCAAGCAGACAGGAAGAGCTGTGGACGTATCCTCAAGGAGGAGCAGAGAAAGGCAGAGCGGTCCCCGACAAGATGCGGGAACGTCAGCGATCTAGGACCACTCACCGAGTCGCACAGCCGTATTCACCTCAAGAATACACCCTCCGACAAATTTTAGTGTCGCAGTCTTACGCCGGCGCAACATGAAAGGTTCCCGAGGTGGCCATCCTGCATTAAGTCGACCGTAGTTAGCTGACGACACCAAATAATCGCGGAGTTCCACAAGGACCATGGACACCGAACAGATGACTACATCCAGCTTAAAAAGGAGATTGAATACTTGATCCGACGTGGACACCTTAGCCGATACGTGGCCCTGTGTGGCAGGAGGAGTCCAACCACCACCACCTCACAGCCAACCCCGCTGAAGACGCCAGAGAATCCATGTAATCTCCTGAGGGTTCGCAAGAGGCCGAGAGTCTAACACGCCAAACAGAAGGCCCACTTACACAAGACGATCGGGGAACATTAGAAGTACAAACAAAGTATCCAAGCTTCCTGGCCAAATACTACCATAACCTTTTCGTATTCTCGACATGGAAGGTCGCCAACATCTCCGGCGACGACCCGCCGTGATAAAAGCCATAAGAGCTAATAAAAACGATCCACGTGGTCCTTTGACGACAACTAAGCCCGCAGTATCATCTTCGCATCCCCTTGACAAAACGGGCATTGAAGCTGGGAAAACTGCAGCCGCCAACTCGCTCATACGATTCAGGAAAGAGTACGTCTGGGATCTACGCTTAGTGCTCACCCTAGAGACCCCCATGCCAGCCACAATGGTGAGATTCCCCATAGTAGATGCCTGGCCACCTCACAACATGTTACTAGGTAGGCCCTTTCACGCCATAAGGGTCGTTCTTCCATTCGCTTACGGTTATCAAATTTTGAACCCCGCGAAATCGGAGTAGAAATTCGGTCCGAGGGAAAACCAAATAAGATAGCCAGTGGGAATACGTTACTCTCAAGACGATGAAGCAAAATACGGTCGACAACATTTACACAAACGAGCTCGACATGCGAGACGAGGTAACCACCCAACGTGCGCCCTCGGCACCCAAGCATGTGCAGGCTCGGGACGATCACCGAACACCTCGGGCCTACATAGGATCCAAGCTGCGTAAGGCATCAACCTCTCTCATCCGTTTTCTAAAGCAGAACATGGAGGTATTCGCCTAGAAACAGGAAGACACGGGTGGGGTCGACCCGGCAATGATCACCCACAAGTTAAACGTCAATCCCTCCTATAAGCCACCAAGCAAACAGTGAGTCCCTGAAGACAGAAGCGATCAATGAAGAGTCAAGAAGCTCCTCTACACAAGCAATCGTGAGAAGTAGAGTAATCTCTGAATACCTGGCCAACGTTGTTCTCGCCAAAAGGCAACCAAGTGGCGCCTTGCATCGATTTCACAGACATCAACAAGGCATGCCCAAAGGATAGCTTTCCCCGCCGATTGATTCATAAGACGCTACAACCACATGAACCTCGCCTTCCATGGACGCCCTTCTCGAGCTACAACCGTAGATCGTATGACCCTGCCGATCGAGAAGACCTCATTTGTCACCGGTCGGGGAACATACTGTTATTGAGTAATGCCCTTCGGGCTAAAGAATGCAAGATCCACCTACTAAAGGCTGGTGAACATGATGTTCCAGAAACAAATTGGGACATTCAAGGAGGTATATATAGACGACATGCTAGTAAAATCGATAAAAGCCGAGCTCCACATAACCCATTTAGCCGAGGCGTTCCAGGTCCTGAGAAGCTATAATATGAAGCTAAACCCAGCCAAATGCGCTTTTGTGGAGTTCCTGGCCGGGAAGTTCTTAGGGTTTTATAGTCAATGCAACAGGAATGCAGGCAACCTAGATAAGATAAAGGTCGTGCTTCGATATGCAAAATTAAAATTAAAGACGCTCAACGCCCGACACAGTGAGAATAGTCGCTACTGAGACACTTTATATCTGTGGCCAATGATAGATGCTCGCCTTCTTTAGGTTCCGAAAGGCCTTCCAGTGGGACGCGCATTGCTAGGAGGCGTTCACGATGCTCAAAACCTACCTGAGCTCTCCCCCCATTCTAGTAAGCCCTTCCAAAGGAGAACTCCTCACCCTCTACCTGGTCGTTTCAAACTTTGCAACCAGTGTCGCCCCCCGGTAAGAGAACCCGATTGTGGTGCAACAAACTTCAATCTACTATCAGAGCCAAGCCCGGTGGGAGCGTACAGTAGGTACCCAAAGATGGAAAGCCGATCCCCGCATTGGTAACTACATCCAGAACTCCGACCTTACTTCCAAGCTCACACAGTCGAAGTCCCAACTGAATATCCGATGAAGCAAATACGCATAAAACCGTAAACCTCGAAGGCCGATGAAGTGGCTATAGAGTCGAGCGACTCGACATCGTGTACAAAACCAAGGGCAGCAATAAAAGGGCATATCTTGGTAGATTTCATCATAGAATTTGCTCCAGCACGAACTACAGAGGCTACCCAACTGGCACCCGACCTCCCTATCTAAAAATTATCCGTCGATGGGGTCGCTAAGGCTCAAGGAAGCGGTGCAGGACTGATCTTGACCTCTCCAAAAGAGATAGATACGGAGTACGCCCTCAGTTCTGGCCGCTTCTAATAATAAGGCCGAATATGAGTACCATATCGGGATCAACTCTCGCCACTTCATCGGGCAAATCAAATAAAGGTGAGCAGCGACTCCCAACTGGTGGTAAAACAGATAGAAGATTCCTACGAGGCCAGAGGAGAGAAGATGATCCTATATTAAAAAAAAGCGAGAGAATTTGCTTTCAGCCGTGCGAGTTCGAGTCAAACATGTACAAGGATTGGAGAAATTCTCGGGCGTACGTTCTGAGTGGCTCTGACCTCACAAGAAGACACAGGCGGATTAGGCTATCGAGGCACCTACCGAGTCCTCGGTAAGGCGTCGACAACGGGAGGAAGTCTCACATTGATGTCAATCGAGGCTGGATGGACCCCATCTGGGATTACTTGGTAGATGGTAAATTCCCAAGCGACCCAAAGGAGGCGTCCAAGCTTAGAGCGAGATCGGCAAGGTTCACTGTTCATTAGGGAACCCTTTATAAGCGAGGCTTCTCTGTGCCCATTCTTAAGTGCGTAGAAGAAGGATCGCGACTACATACCGAGGGGAAGTACACGGGGTATATGTGGCAGCCACATCGAGCTCGGACCTTAGCGGGAAAAACGCAAGGTAGAATTTTCTTGGCCCACAATGCTCAGACGAGACAAAGCGGGTTGAAAATGCAAGGCTTATCGGGAGCATGCGAGATATCTCATCTCCCGTCGAGCTAGCTAACGGCGATCCATGAGCCCCACAGCTCAGCGATGGGGGCTAGACATGTGGGACCTACCCATCGGAGGGACCAATGCAAATTTATCATTGTAGCCATGGACTATTTTACCAAATGGCGCGAACCCTTAACCAACAATCACATAACGGAAGTGCGCGGCAATTGACATTTTATAATATGTAGGTTTGGAATCCCAAGGTCCCTCGTGTCTGATAATAGGAAACAATTCGACGATCCTAAGTTTAGGGATTTCTACACCGAGCTCGGAATCAAGAACTACTACTTGTCCCCAGCTCATTCGTAGTCTAATGGACAAGCAGAGGTCACTATAAGGACTCTAAAGCGACGAAAACCAAGCTGGAAGACTAAAAGGAAAATGGGTAGAGTACCTCCCCAGGGTGTTATGGGCGTATGGGAACTGCCGCAAGAGTCGGCCCCGACTCGGAAGCCCCCCGTTCGCTCTGGCCTTTGGCACCAAAGTAGTAGACCCAGTCGAAATTGGACTAAAATCTCTAAGGATTGAACTAGAAAACGTCGAACACAACGAGGAGGCCCTTTGCTTAAACCTGGATCTCATAGAAGAAAAACATGAGCAAGTCCTGAAGCGTATAGAAGACTATCACAGGAAGACAACGAGGTATTATGACCAAAGGGTTAGGCCTAGGAGTTACAAGTTAGGTGACCTGGATTACACGAGAAAAAATACGCCGGCAAGGAAGGACCCCTCATGGGAAGGCGGGACCTAATTGGGAGGGCCTCGTCATATCTCGCCAAATCAGGCACGGCAATTATGAGCTCAAACGGAAGAAAAGGAGAAACCACACTTAGCTCATGGGCGAACATCTTAAATAGATTCTACCAGTAGGACCCGAACGTGATGCGTAATAAAGGTTCACCGTCCTAATTTCAAATAACACTCTATTTCCATTTTTTAAGTTGTTTGATGTTATGGTAGACCAAACAATAAGTTACAATGATAAAAGCACAAAGGGGCAGGGGGGAAGAAGCACATATTTCACGAAGATTGTTCTTTATTCAAAAGGAACTACAGCTGAATACAAAATTTCATTACATAGAAGTTGTAGCCACCTTAGAGAATTACAAAATCACCCTTTGCATCTCAAAAATCACAGTCAAGAGAAAATCGTTCTACACATCGGCCTACACCCCGTCAAGACAAAAAAACCCAGCATATATATATATATATATATATATATATATATATATATCTCAAGAGGGGAAGGGAAGAGAAGAAGAGAGAGTGCGAACGAGAAGGAAAGGGAAAAGGAAAAGGAGAAAGGGAAAGAAGAGAAGAAAGAAGAGGAAAAAACGGAGACAGCGATACTAAAAGTTTTTTCAAGTATACCGCCCCCTCCAGATACGTTCCCTAGCACAGTTCCATCATTGGATGTAGCTAGGGAATAACCTGCTCCCGCAGGGAGGAACTAGGGAAAACACGAAAGCTCCCTCTGAAGTAGTAGACCATCGAAACCAAGTAATACATTCTCGAATCTCGAGACGGACCTCCTATGATGATGACCAAACCCGTGAAAAACTGTCATGCGCGGATCCGATTACGCTAAAATGAAGAAAGGTTAGAAGTGTAAGCACCCGTCACAAAGTCGCTATTTATAAAGGCCTGGGGCGCTCGGGGAAGTCGCGCAATCCGTTCCAATTCTCCATAAATCCACATTAAAGCTACACATGCCTTTCCAAGAGAAGGGTCAGAGGCCAAGTTGCCCACGAAGGCCATGTAGCTCGAGGCCCGATAATGCTTCGGTCGCGAGGCGTAACAACTCTCGAGCCAAAGTAGCCCGCAGGCCATGTGTATCTCAGGAGCCCAGTAGCTCAGTTCACAGAGCCTAACAACTCAAAAAGGCCAAGTAGCCACGGAGCCATATAGCTTATGAGCCTAGTAGCTCAGTTGGCAGAGCCTAACATCTCAAAAAGGCCAAGTAGCCACGGAGCCATGTAGCTCAGGAGCTCAATAGCTAAAGGCTACTTGACTGAAGGCCAAGTAGCCATGGAGCCATGTAGCTCAGGAGCCCAGTAGCTCAGTTTGCAGAGTCTAACAGCTCAAAAAGGCCAAGTAGCCACGGAGCCATGTAGATTAAGAGCCCAGTAGCTCAATTCGTAGAGCCTAACAGCTCAAAAAGGCCAATTAGCCACGGAGCCATATAGCTCAGGACCCCAATAGCTCAGTTCGCAAAGCGTAATAGCTCAAAAAGGCTAAGTAGCCATGGAGCCATGTAGCTCAGGAGCCTAGTAGCTCAATTTGGAGAGCTTAACAGCTCAAAAAGGCTAAGTAGCCACGGAGCCATGTAGCTCAGGAGCCTAGTAGCTAAGTTCGCAGGGCGTAACGGCTCAAGACCCAGTAGCCCGCGGATGTGTGTAGCTTAGGAGCCAGTAGCTCGGTTGCGAGCCGCATTTCAAAGGCGAGTAGCCACAAAGCCATGTAGCTCAGGAGCCGTGTAGCTCAGTTCGCAGAGCCTAACAGCTCAAAAAGGCCAAGTAGCCATGGAGCCATGTAGCTTAGGAGCCCAGTAGCTTAGGAGCCCAGTAGCTCAGTTCGCAGAGCATAACAGCTCGAAAAGGCCAAGTAGCCACAAAGCCATGTAGCTCAGGAGACTAGTAGCTCAGTTCGCAGAGCGTAACAGCTCAAAAAGGCCGAGCAGCCACGGAGCCATGTGGAAGCGGCTTGACTCGAATTACGGAACATAACTACTCTAGAAAACCATGATTCAAATCACTTGAAAGCGGGGAAAGAGGCGAAAGGAATTAATCAGTAGATAGTAGTATATCGACAAATAGTCAAAATCGAAGCAATATAAAAATCCGTTTCAGCGCCGGGATGTGCCAAAAAAAAAAGCCTAAACACGACATTGGGCTGGCTTGCGAGAAGTGGAGGAGTGAAGAGCGAGCCCTAGCGGCCGACGGGAAGAACTAGCCACGAGGAACAGGAATCACCAGGCAAGGAAGCACGATCAGGAAACACCTCGGCACCTGCATCAACCTCAGCCTCGAAAGTAAATCCTTCAACCTCCTCATCGAAGTGGATGTTGAACTGCGTCTGGGGCTTCGGGAAACCCGGCGTTGAAGCGAAGCACGGGAGGCCATTAGGTACATACGTCTTGACTCAGTTATCCGCCGCCCCTTGAATTTGGCCAAAGCCTTCTACTGTAGTCCATCAGAGAGCTGCCGAAGCTCTCGTCGGGCATTCCACGGAGTTACCGCCTCTAGAGCTTCTAGTGACCTCGCTCTAAAGTGCCATCTTGGCTAGCCCAATTAAGCCGCCAATGACCCTGTGACTCCCTCTACAGCTGCTTCGTCTTAAAACTACCTTTGCATCCTTAGACCTCTTTTCTGGCATCCCCGGCCCACGCCCTCGCCAGAAGCGTGCTTTAGAACAGTTGCCTTACAGTTCTGAGTCATTTCCCTTATCTAAGCTTGAATACCAGCCCCCTAGGAGGTCAGGGAAGCAACCTTAGCCTTATAAGACTTCACCGCCTTGGCGAAGCCCTTGGTAAGGTTGGCCCTCCTTGCCAAGCCTTTCGCATAAGTAGCCACCTACCAAAAAAAAAAAAAAGTCAGCTAACCGAATTGAAACAATAAAGAAAAATATCGACAAAAGCACTTGGACGTACAGAGGTGGTTCCCTGAAGAAGAAGAGTCGAGCCTCATAAGTGAGCAGGTACCCACCCTCCCGGGTCGGTCGCGCGGGATGGAGGGGAAGCAGCCTCAAGCAGTGAGCTCGCATGAGAAAGCGGAGTCCTCATCCTATGGCCTCGGAGCGATCACAGTTCCTCGTCACTGTTAAGGCATTATGAAGCCGGGGCCCTTGCGACGTGGGACTCCCGGGCCCGAGATAGGAGGGAGCCTCAGGGGGCTCATCAGCCCTCGCGAAGAGTCTCCGGCCTCGGCGACGGACCGAGACGAGGAGGGCTGGCTGGTGTCTTGCCCCTAGCAAGGGGGCAGCCCTCTGGTGAACTCGGAGGTTTTCGTTTCACGCTCCTCTTCTTCTTTGCCATCACCTCCAGCGAGACCGAGCTCTCCACATGGAGCTTCACGATGGGGGCTTAAAAACGGGACGGTGAGGAAGATTTGGGAGCTTGAGGCCGCTTCATTCTGAGAGAGGGGAGAGGATCTCTCGAAAAAATGAAATCGAGCCGAGCCTGCATCGGACGATCGGGAATATCAGGCTGATGAGCTTGGAATAAGCTCGCGGGGCACACTTCACCAACTTCCGCTTCACCTCCTTGTCCTCGGGACTAAGATCGGGTCGAGCACCTAAAGGCCATACGACAGAAGCAGCGTTCCAAAGCCTACATGTGGCTTAAGATAAAGCAAATCAAAGCGTAGGAGAGCTCACGTGAGTTCGGGTAGTCGGATGGCGAGGAGCATCAAGGGTGTCCTCTACGATCGAGGTTGTACTCAAATGATACTAACAAAAAAATAACGTTCCTTCGGAACTTGTCTGAAGAGGAAGGTCGGGAATAGTCTGACTGTGACTACCGGTGCTTGGAGATATAAAGAAACCTTGACGACCTCCTTTACAGAGAAGTCTAAGACGGGGGCAATGCGGGAACACCCAGACTTTGTCCTAAAGATGACTAACAGCACAGGCACCCTATAAGTTGGGGGAAGTGAGAGACGGGACATTTGAAATCTTTACTGATACCCTTTTATAAAAGGATGTAAGGAAGCGGAGGCGGGTTCTCGACGCCACCTCGAAAAGCACACCATTTGGGCACTTTAATAAGCGTAGGTGGTCGGCCGCGTCGGACACACCACTGGACCCAAGCAGGGGGCCCATACCGAACCGCAAAAGATCTCACCGTCTGAGGAGTTCGGCGGATTTGGGGCCATGACCTTAAAGCGTTGAATGGCGACCCTCGAATACTCGGCATTGGGAGCTAGAGATTTCGTTAAGTTTGCCCTTATCCAAGGGAAAAAAGGCTCCCTTGAGGCAGCTTGGTGAACCACTACAGCCAAATCGTTGTACCCCCCATCAGTCCTACCCGAACTAGACATCTCGGCAGGATTACTCCCTATGCGTAGAACAGAGGAGCGACCAAGACCCATGGAGATACGCAGGGTTAAGCAAGGAAGAAAGAGAAATAAAAGGAAATGCAGAACCCCAATCGGGCACGCCCTAGAACCTAGCAAGATTTCAAAACCAAAAGGACAAAGGAGAAAGAAGATATCTAGGGGCCGAAACAAGGCGGGGACAGGCCTGGCTTGATCCTGAACCTTTGGTCGGACCCGATAAAGCGAGGAAAAGGAAGCGCAATCTTCAAGACTCTTTCCTTTCAGCTAGTGCTTTAATGCTCTTTTGGTTTATAAGAAACACTTTTGTAAAGTTATTCACTCGACCTATAGAGAAGAGAGCTTGAAGGTAGTGTCAGTCTTAAGGGTTGTGGAGTCCTTCTGCAAGCAAGCGCATCTAATGTAATTAATAAACCTTTTCGTTCATAAGCCCTTCAAACTAATTCCTTCGATCTACCCTGCCAGCCCTCGTAGCAGTTGTCCCAGTATCGAGAGGGTTTCTTTCCTCCGGAGTATATTACCTAGTAAGGGAAGGATTACGATAAAGAAAGGGATTGCTTAAAAATCTTTGAAGTTGTAGAAGACCGCTTTTTCCTTTTTGCTTACTTTTTCCTTATAAGATACCGGCTTATGCGAGTGCATCGCTTTCCAATGTTCATCATTTTATTTACTTATCATTTATGTAAATATACTTTTAAAGAGCTATCACATATCTCAACCATCTAAAGTTGGCCAGCTTGTAGTTAAGATACTCCCAACCTGATAGTTGAAGTGCGAGGATAAGCCCTTAGAGTTAGGGCACGCTAAGCGATAATATTCCTTCTTCTTTGGTTGTGAAAAAGTTTTCTTCTTAGAGCGATAGGCAAATAACAGAAAGTTCAGTCAAATCAGTAGTTGCGAAAGTCTCGTAAGATGAAACTAAACTCCTACTTATTCTAAACTAGCTGTATTAGTCTCAGTATCGGGATTGGATTCCCATGTAAATTCTCTAGTAGATCTGCCTTTACTAGCTGTATTAGAAGGTTAAGTTTCTATTCTAGCTTCAAGCATTCCATTACCTCTGAGAGGGATATCTTCTGATGGGGAAGCATCAAATTCAATCTTTCTAGTAGCTCTTTATTATTTACTTGCTGTTGAGGAAAAAAATACCCTATCTTCTGTACCAGAAAGAGTGGAATTACTTCAATGAATCTTCCAATGAGAAAGGAAAGAAGATAGAAAGTAGTTTATACACAAAAAAAAAAAGATAAATAATAGTTGAAGAATGCAATAGCTTAAACAATTGAGGTATCTACTGAAAATGATATAATAGTAGCTCTTACAGGTGAAATACCATCATAAGTGAAATTAGTAGCATCTTTAGTTTCATTAGAAACTTGTGTAAATGAATCAACTGTATCAGAATCACACTGCAAATCAAGTAATCTTATCATATGAAGATACCAACAACATAATCAAATCATATGCGGAAGCAAAATGCCAGGATGTACATACCTCCAGTCATTGTTGAGAAATAGAGAAACCGGAATACACTTTTGGTTCTTCTAAACCCTTCTCAAGAAAATTGGTGAATTTTCTCTATATATCTGAGTAGGCTTAGGAACCAAAAACGTGCAATGCCTATTTTTTTTGAAGACTCAAACCATCATTGGTCTCCTGAAGAGGTGCAAGGGTTGAGGAAGAGGTGTTTCAGAAAATGTGGGAGATTCAAATTTTAAATTTAAACTTTAAACATATGGACCATTCTAACATTCTCCTACTTGGTCCATATAGTTTAACACCCACCACAAGGGGAAACTAAATATATAAATCATGGCGATAGGTCCTCTTATAGTGAGTAATATCTTCCATGTATTACAATATATGAAGTTCTTTAACACAAACCCCTAAACTTAATGAATAAACCATATGTTTATTCAAGGTCCAAGCTTTATGATATTTCTCAAAATAATAATAATAATCTAATATGTACAAAACCATATGAGAAAATATCATATTGAATAAGAGTTTCATTAAAATAATGAATTTACATACAATTAAATTACATCATGGAACCAAGTCCCATATATGATCCTTAAAATACTTAGGTGACATGTCTTTAGTTAAAGAATCAGTAAGCATTGACTCAGTGCTATTGTATTCAATGACCAATTTCTTTTCTTTAACACGTTCTCTTATGGCTAAGTATTTAATTTCGATATGCTTACTTCAACTTCCACTCTTGTTGTTAGCCATAAATATCGCAGCTGAGTTATCATAATACAACTTCAATGGCCTAGATATAGAATCTACAATTCTAAGCCCAGATATGAAACTCTTTAACCATACACCATGCGAGCTAGCCTCAAAACAAGATACGAACTTGGCTTCCATAGTGGAAGTGGCAATCAAGGTCTGCTTCGTACTTCTCCAAGATATAGCTCCATCAGCTAGCTTGAAAATATAACTAGATGTTGATTTACGAGAATCAACACGACCCGATAAAGTGCGAATCGGGTAATCACCTCCAAACTATCATTAGATCTATACATAAGCATGTAATCCTTTGTTCATGAAGGTATCTCATGCCTTCTTTGCGGCTCTCGATGGTCGAGACACGGATTACTCGATATCTTTACAATACTCCAATGACAAATGCGATATGCGTGCAGTGCAGTTTGAGGCATACATTAGGCTCGGCGGTGAAGCATATGGAATATTCTTCATATTTCTGATTAAAATCATTTTTAAGGAACTGATTCAAATCGAATCTATCACCCTACAAAATGGGTGCTACACTAGGTGAACAATTTTTCATGTTATATCTCTTTAAAACTTTATTGATATAGGTCTCTTGAGGCAGACCTCTGTAAAGATCTTTCCCGATGGATCTTAATGCCAATGACATAGATGCCTGTACACATATCCTTCATATCAAAGTTCTTAGAGAGAAATTGTTTCACCTCATATAACAAACCCTTATCATTGGTTGCAAGCAGAATATCATCCACATATAACACAAGAAAACAAATCTTACTCCCACTGACCTTCTAGTATATACATTGATCCATGTTCTTCAAAATCAAATGAAGTTATGACTTCATGGAATTTCAAATACCATTGGCAGGACGCTTGTTTTAATCCATAAATGGATTTCTTAAGCTTGCAAACTAAATGCTCACCTTCACTAGAGGAGAATCCTTTAGGTTGTTTCATGTAAACCTCTTCCTCTAGATTACCATTAAGGTATGCCTTTTTCACATCCATTTGATGTAAATCAAAGTCAAAATGGGCAACCAATGCCATGATTATTCGAAGATAATCTTTCTTAGATCTGAGGAGAAAGGTCTCAGTTGTAGTCGGAATCCCTTCCCTTTGAGTGAATCCTTTGGCAACGAGTCTTGCCTTATGTCTCTCAATGTTGCCCAGTGAGTCCTTTTTTATTTTAAAGACCCATTTACATCCAACAACTTTTATACCATTAGGCAACTCAACGAGATCTCAAACTCGGTTAGATGTCATATAAGTCAATTCTTCTTTCATGGCACTATACCATGAGTTAGATTCCTTAGAACTCATGGCTTGTGAAAACGTTTCGGGATCATTTTCAGCTCCAATGTTATAGTCTAATTCTTGTAAATACACTATATAATCATTAGGTATTGCTGATTTCCTAACTCTTATAGATCTTCTTAATGTCGCTTCATCATTCTCTTGAGGAATTTGTTGGTGATCAACCTGTTGCTCAATTGGTTGTTCAACAATTTCCGGAATTTCTTCATTGGCAACTTGATCTATAGGATCAATATCAACAATATGTGGAACTTCAGGAATTGGTTGTCTCACATTCAGTTGTACTTAAGGGGTGTGAATGACAATCAATCTATCACTTGAACCAAAGGGTTGACCTTCATAATGATCCTTCTCATAAACAATGTCCAGAAACTGATCACTCCCACTAATCAAGTCATTTCAAAGAAATTTTCATTTTCTTGTTCCTGATCTTAATGTTATAGAGATGGACAGTAAAATCTATATACCTTGGACTTTTCAGCATATCAATAGAGAGTACCGAGTAATGGTCGCCCAGGTCTAATACTTTCTTGTAGGTTATAAATTCTCACTTCAGACAAGCATCCCCAAACGCGTATATGTTGCAAACTTGGTTTCCAACCTTTAAATAACTCAAAAGGCGTCTTAGGGACAGCTTTAGTTGAAACTCGATTTAATATATACACTTCTGTCTTTAGAGCTTTAGACCACAAGTATTGAGGTAGTTTTGTATTACTCCTCATAATCCTTATCATGTCCATTAAAGTTCAGTTTCTTCTTCTGCCACACCGTTCTGATCCGGAGAACCAGACATAGTGTACTGGGCAACAATCCTATTTTCTTGAAGAAACTTCGCAAATGCACCAGGAGCTTGTTCATTCTCTGTGTATTTACCATAGTACTCTCCACCTCTATCTGATCTCACGATCTTAATATATTTCCATTGATTCTCCATGACCTTAAAACTTTAAAGGCACCTAAAGCTTCATCTTTGGAATGAAGTAAGTAGAGATACATGTATCGTGAATAATCATCTATGAAGGTGATAAAGTACTTTGGACCATTTGCATCCATGTAAGGATAACAAATGTCAGTATGTATAATCTCTAATATGTTTGTGCTCCTCTTTGCACCCCTTTTAGACTTGTTGGTTTGCTTAACCTTAATCAATCCACACAAGTATCAAAATCAGCAAAATCCAAAGTACTAAGTACCCCATCATTAACCAATTTCTTCATTCTTTCAATGGAGATGTGTCCCAATCTCTGATGCCATAACATAGAGGATTCCTTATTCATAACACATCTTTTTAATCCAGCAGTAAAATGCATAGAAATATAAGTAACATCATTATGTAATTGAATATGGAAAAGACCATCAGACAATGCACCATAACCAATAACTTTGGATTTATTAGATATACTAAAACCCGAATCTGTAAAGTTAAAGGAAAATCCTAAAGGTACAAGTCTTGAAATTGAAATTAAATTCCTAGAGAAACTTGGAACATAAAGTGTCTTTTCAATTCTAAAATGGCAGCTATTTAATACAAAGTACTTGAGTGCTAATAGCTTCCACCGTGAACTCATCTTCTTTGCTGAATAGATGCATTGTTCACTTCCCACTGGCTTCCTTAGGTTTTGCATACACTGTAAGGTATTTGAAACATGGATTGTAGAACCAAAATCAATCCACCATTTGTTATGATTAACATTAACCATATTAGATTCAAAACAGACAAAAGAAAATTAAGTACCTTTCTTATCAAGCCAGATCTTAAATTTTAAGTAGTCCTTCTTCATGTGTCCCTTCTTCTTACGGAAAAAACACTTTGACTTTATGTCTGGTTGAACATGAATCTTTCCATTTCTTTTAGCTTGATCCTTTCTTTTCTTTCCAAAAGTGGTCAAGTTAACCTTTTCGCCCTTTTCCATCATTAACCTTCCCTCTTCTTGCACACACATGGTCAACAACTCATTAATTGACCATTTATCCTTATGTGTGTTGTAAGAGATTTTGAAGGGACTATATTGTTGGGGCAAAATGTTCAATTTATAGTGAACAAGGAAAGTGTCTAACATGGTAACTTCTAATGACTTAAGTTGAGCCGCTATATCCCTCATGCACATGATATGATCACGCATTCCTGTTATCCCGGCTGCATTTGGGGTGGATGAAAATTGCATAATTAAGGTACTAGCAAGAGCTTTGTCAAAAGTTACAAACTAATCATCGATGGCTTTCAGAAGTGGTTTGACTTTATCAATTTGCTCGACGGAACCCGGAGAAATACCGAAGATATCTTAGGTCGCTTTACTGGGGCATCACGGAGGGCGATTGGACCTCTCCCACTTATCATAAAGACAAACAACTTATGCAGTACTGGTTTCGGTAATAGGGTCAGGTTCGTCTTTCCTTATAGCGCAGTCAATATCCATCCATCCCAAATGCAAAAGAATTCTCTCCTTCCATACCTTATAGTTATCACCCCTTAGTTCGGGAATATCACACTTAAATGTCAAAAATGTTCGTAGGTTGAATAACTTCAATATTTTAAATATACATGCTTATTAATCAAGGATTGAGGCAAAATTATAATATCATGTTTTACCAATGTAAATCATGCTTTTAAATCATAAATCTAGTGACATAAAACTTGCCTAGGGGCTAAAGTCTTATTCATTTTGTCTTAAAGAATCTTATGATAAAACTATCAAATCAAGTTCATTTTCCTAATCTTTGTGGGAAAATTAGAAAATATAGTTTGATATCTCATCCTAATTAACCATACAAAATATAATAAAAATTCCTATGGGATGAGATTTATCACATTCCATATGATTATTACAATTAATGTAATTAAAATGATCTTAAAACTTAATATATAATTTTAACTAATTAAGGATGTTGTGGCTATTCCTTGGTATTAAAGAAACCTGCCGATCACTAAACATTATTGCAAAAACTTTAAGCAATTTAAACAATAAGATTATCATTCAAATTAATAATTTTTGTATGTAAGAGCTATACACATACAAATAATCACAACAAATTTAATATATTGGAGAGATTTAATTCTTATATTTTAAACATAAAATCAGCTGTAGTTGACATCAATATCAATCAAACATCTGGTTCATTAGTAGAAATTATTGCTGAGTTAAGTCCGAATACTTGTGTTTAATTCGAGTTGGCAACACTTTTTCATAAAGTTTGCTAATAGCCATCAATCTTTATAAAGAAAACCAATGTAAAACTAATAACAACTTCACATCTAGCTTGGTGGTGGAGGACTTATATTAAGACTAAGAGGTCTTTAGGTTCAAATCCCTTTAGACACAAATTTTATGAATTTAGAATTCAATGGCTATCTTTGCAGCCAAACATACGGAGTTATCCTAAATCCAAATAGGCTATCCCAATGGGCCATTAGTAGCCCTGTAACCAAACAGGCCCTGGATGGTCCCTTCAACCTAACAGGGCACTAGTAGCCAAACTACCCCTGCAACTAAATAGGGGCGAGGCTCTGACAAAATCAAGCTGCAATAGCCTATAGCACGATCCAATCCATGATGGGGCACAGAGCACAACGTAGGAAGCTAGGTAGAGGCGCAGCCCACTAAATTGTAAATGGAATTTGGTCTATTAGGCCTTACAAGAATATGGCCCAAGATGGGCTTAAAAGGTCCATTAGGCCTTACAAGAATATAGCCCAAGATAGGCTTAAAATAGCTGTCAATAAAAAACGATTTGTATACATGAGCATTTGGATAGGCCCAGCAGTCATGAATTGAGTCATCTTCAACCATCTGTTGTTTGTTTGTTTTTTTTTTTTGTCGACCATGTTTAAAGGGAAATGAAAGGTTTCCATAAACATGTTTTTTTCTAGAATTTCTTACCCTTTTATTTACATTAAAAAATGTAAAAACCATATTGAATAAATATATTCATAATTCTAATTTTGAAAGCACCCAAAACTGAATTTCAAGCGATATTGTTTAAACTTTATACACGTTTAAATATTTCACCTTTCTAGCGGTTTGAGACAAGAAATTTTCCTAAACCTAAAGAAAGAATTTTAAACAAAGCATTAGTCACCTGCTGCTACGATATAAATGTAAATCAAGTAATTTGATCATATGAAGATACCAACAACAAAATCATATCATATGTGGAAGCAAAATGCCAAGATGTACATACCTCTAGCCATTATTGACAAATAGAGAAATTGGAATACACTTTTGGTTCTTCTTAACCCTTCTCAAGAAAATAACTTGATGGTGAATTTTCTCTGTATATCTGAGTAGGCTTAAGGACTAAAAACGTGCAATGTCTCTTCTTTATGAAGACTTAGACCATCATTGGCCTCCTAAAAAGATGCAAGGGTTGAGGAATAGGTGTTTTAGAAAATGTGGGATATTCAAATTTTAAATTTAAACTTTAAACATATGGAACATTCTAACACGCACTCGTACTTTTCATCAAAAGAAGAAGTTGGTTTACCCGCGGGTATCAATTCCACTCAACATTCAACTTTCAATTCTATCTTTATAGTACCCGTATCAGAAGATAAATAAATCTCTTTTGCTGTAGCATCAACGGAAGGCTAAGACGAAGGAGTAGCCGAAAGAATTCAATAGTTGTTGACGTAATTCCTATTCTCTAGAAGAAAGTAAGAGTTAGAGGAAGTCTCATATGAAAGAGATAAAGGATCGGATGTAAATGAAAGTCCCGCTGAGCAAGATAGGTAAGGATCCCGGTTGAGGAAAGAGTAGCTCTAGCTGTATTATTAGCTGTTGAGGTATCAGAAAGAGAATCTGAACCCTTTCTATCGGCTTAAGAGGAAGTCAATTCAATTAAAGTACGGATAGGAATGAGTGACTCTTAGTTGAGTTGCCTTCTTCTGTCTCGCTTGAAAGCTAGGAGAGAAGGACTTCCGAGAAAGGTAGAGCACGAAGGGAGGAATGCTTCTACTTCTAATAGTAGTAGAGTAGCCCAGGTAGCTCAGTTACTCATAAAGGTTAGGTACGTATAAAGACAAATAAGGACTGTCTTCCTAAAAGAATTGGCGGGCAAGCCGGGAAAAAGAAAGAGAAAGAAGGAGGTGCAAACCCAGCAGATCTTGAGGAAGAAGAGGTCCTTTAGCTCGAGTAGGAGATAGCATCTTCACTTTCCTTTGCTCATTCGACTTCCAATTCCACTCCATTACCAAAAGCTTAGCTACCTACACCTAGCTTTGAAAGAGTTGTGGAAGCTGCCGGTTGAGGAAAAAAGTCTCAGCCAAAGAACGTTTATAAACTAGAGTAAGTTACAAGAAAAGCGAAAGAAGCTCTTTAGCGGTCAACTTTCTACTATATTCGAATTCTTGGTGAAGAACCGAAAGAGAACTGGAAAAAGGGCCAATAGGTATAGGAAAGAGCGTCGAACGTCTATATCTTATAGCGTGCTTTGCAGCTCTTCTTTTATGCGACTAGATTCATGATGCCTAGGACACGGTTTTCCTGCAAGCTGAGTGTGTAAGGCCTCACAGGTTGACCTGTACCTTTAGGTCAGAACACTGCTATCATAGTATCATGTGCGGATAAGCCTTCCGATTAGCTGACTGAGACCATATCCGGCTTATAGCTGTTAGAACGTCAGGTAAACTGCAATCTATGGCAGTTTCTTTTCTGAAAGTCTTTAGCTCCTCAACGTAAGGTAGGTCGACTAAGCTCAAGCCACTAAGGAAGAGTTTTGACTCAATATCTGCTGTCTGCCCACTGCCCATAAGCATGTCTGAATAAGCCTGCTTAGTAGCTTAGCCCACCCCGACCGCCTCCATAGGAGGGTCTTATCTATTCAATCTAATCAAAACCTAGCTATCTATATACCTGTAAGCCCACGGTTTCATTCCAATGCTTTGATTAGTTACGAAGACGTGAACCTTTACCTTTTGACTTTGCAAGAGTAGTTTCATCGGTGTAAGGGAGGGAGAAGGTTGTTCGACTGAAGTCCGACCTCTATGATCTGTTTTGAGTGCGGAAATTTCCCTTTAAGAACAGAATCTTTACAGAAAAAGAGCCCAGAGATTTAGTCATGTCCTATTTTCTTTTTTCTTCTTATTGGGAAGCTTCCCCAACAGCACTGGTTTGTAAACCTCCATGGTCTTTCCGAATCTTTTTCTATTACTGACACCTGGAGCCAGCTTAAATTGCTAAAGCAACTCCCGAACCTAATTCCTAAGGTCACATACCTGTCCTTTAAAAAGAAAATGCATAAATGCATAATAGTTATAGTTGGAATCTCCAATAGGGCAGGCATTAATATGAAAAACTCTCCAGCTGGGACATCATCCACAGCTAGATCCTCCTTTGGTTTAGGAAGTAGATCGAAAGGGCAAAGAGAGCCACCCGGTCATCATGAATAAAACTACCACTCTTTCAATTAGCATCTAACCATCTTCTTCTCTCTAGGGCTGGGGTTGGTCTTTCTATTCAATCAGAAACTGAACTGGTGGATTGATTGACTTCTAGCAACGAGACCTCTTCACCGGAACCAGTCGTTACGGGTTCATAAAGGAAAGGACCTTGCCCACTTCCACTCGACTTTTTCTCTCATCGATTGACTGACTCAAAGGCAAAACCGACATTCAAGGATTGAAGATGTATCCGATCCCAGGTGCGTCTTCTTTTGAATCTTAAATCATAGTAGTTTAGTAGAGTAGGCGAGACTCACAGACAGGTGGCATACCTTAGAAAAGAAAGAAGAGACCCTATTGAGGTATCCGTGATAGTTCGTGGTCTTTCTTCCAAAAAGAAGATCAACTTGGTACTAATCGCTTGGAGAGGTAGAGATGAATGCTTGTTCGTTCCCCTTTTCGTTCTGACAGTACGTACCTTCTCATGTAACAATCAGTCTTTCCTCTTAAGGTTTTCTTCCTAGGAATGCCTAGCTTTATCTCCCTTCTTTTCTTAGGTATCTTATAGTCTAGGCTTGAACGGCTTTGCAACAATAAAGACTCCAGCTGGAGTGAATCCTGGCTCTTGGATGGATAGCTAGACTGGATGAGGAGAAATGGCAGTTCCCCGGTATACTTTTTTGGATTGGAATAAGATACTGCCCATCCTTACCCAGTTTAGATTCCAAGATGATATGGTAATCACCTAAATGTACCATTTGTTTTCGTTCTTCTTTATACGATATAGTTATTCCGTTACCGAGCCCGAGTTCCTTTTTTATTATAATGGAAAGTTTTCTTCTTATGCTTTATGCCTTTGGCACCCTTAGTACTTAGTATAAAGAGGAGACTGCTAGCATTAGCACCTTACTCGTCGGATAGCTTCTTCGCTCTTACTGCTCAAGGACCTGCGGGCGGGATGAAATGCCACCACAAAATCTCCCATATTAGTAGTTTAACAAGGACATTCATTTTACTTTGACCTTTCTCTTTCGCCTTGAGAGCACATAACATCAAGCGTGTGGTCTTCTGAACTTTCTGAGTCACTGGATCATCAAAGCATCAACTAACTAGCGAAAACCTGCAAAACAAACAAGAAAACGACGGTGTCTGCTCATCGCCCCTCCGATGCTTAAGTTAGATTTTTCAGCTTAGACTATTCAAATGCTCTCTCTTTTTTTTGGGATATGGAATCTCGTACCTTTTTATTCTGTGATTTCTTGATTTTATCCCTAAGGAAGGCGATTCTCTTTTCATGGAAAGTAGATGATCCCCTTCCTAAACGGAAGGGGAAGGTGGTTATGAGCATTTTCTGCCCCAAGGAATGTTCGACTACCCTCAGGGTAGTTATGAGCATGACTTATTCTTGCTCAAAATAGGAGAGGTCACCCGGATGCCTTTTTTAAGGGGTTACCCAGGCAAGAGGCGATTACTTGACGATATACCCTCCCGGATGGGATGTATATTGGGCACAGCTAGTAGAGAGAGCTTGGCCAGGCCCATAAGATTAGGTCGTTATCCTGTGGTCTTTAGTTGGTGTAATAACCCATCCTAAAGGCATAACTATTCATGCATGCATTCATGCACAAAGACATACATGCATATAATATATATGTATTTATCATGATTAAGGGGTTAAAGTGACAAAATTGAAAGTTAGGGAGTTAAGAGTGTTAAGTCAAACAAATTGAGACCATTTTAAAATTTTGTCAAAATATCTAAATAAAAGCTTTAGAGTTGTCTTGGCTTCTCTTTTCCTTTATGTTTCCCCGATCGAGTGTGATGAAGAGGAAAAAAGTGGTTTTAGAGCAAAATCTCTATCATTTCGAATTCAAGCTGACTTTTAGGTAAACTGCGATTTGGACTGTTTTGCACCTCTGTTTTGGTCTTTAAGCTCTGTTTGGAACAAGTTGTAACCATGAAAGTTGTTGGGTTATGTCTCTTCTAGGTTTTCCGTAAAGGTCTTGGTAATTGGTTGTGTTTATCTTGAGATTCTTGATGTTGAACACTGATTGCTCATGCTGTCTGATTTTGGCAGTTTACTATGTGAAATTGAAAACATATTTCTCATGTGTATTTGGTATTTTTCCTAATTTTCGGATATGTTATACTTTTATATGTCTAGTTCTTTCTTGAAAAATATTAGGGCTGATCAAGTCTCAATCTTGAGTTATATGGTGGTTTGTTTAAAGGCTGTTCTGCCAACGGGGACGATACTTGATTAAAGTTGGAAAATCTAGTATAAATTCTATATATGGAATGCTGAAGCTGATTTTACATATCATTAAAAGAAGGCATGAGTCTAATTTAAAAAAAAGAAGAATATGTCTTTTGGATGTATATGTTGAGGAAGTTATGGCTAAAGAGTACGACAAAGATCCTGTAAAAACGGGGGAGTTAAGAGCTGACCTAGGTTATATGTTCTCATATATTTCAGGAGTTTTGGAAGTTTGTATGATATGTTCATGGCATGATTAATATATGTTTTAGACCACACTGGAGCAGGCATGCTGGAGGCATTGAGCGCGTTAAAGTAATCTTGGGACGTCATTTTTGAGTGATGTGGACGTTTGTGCGTCTTGTTTATCAGTGGTGTGGGATATTTATTTTCTATAATGATCAGTTGATATTGTATGTTTATATAATACTGGTTATTCTGAGTTATTATATAGAATGACTGGATGACCTCATTATGAATTAACAATGATTATCATACATTTCAATGTGTTGTGTAATCAACATCTGAATGTTATGTATGAAATACATGTCATATGAAAGATCCATGATGCATGGAAGATAAGAGGATAAGTTTATGACCAACATGTCCAAGTAATCGCAAATACAAGTTACAAAGACCCAATGGGTCAAAAACAAGTATACAAGCTGGCCAACAACACAATTTTACAAGTTACAAGTTATCAAGTTTACAAGTTTACAAGTTCTCGGGGCGATACTTGATGTGTTTAGGTCATAAACGATAAGAAACGGATACATGCAAGCATTGTGATATAAGAATACATATGAACTATGAATGTGCCTATGTTTGATGTTATGAATTATTAAGTGCTCTCACTTGATGATATGAATGTATATGAATATGTAGGAGTTATGTAAGTGCTTTGGTTTGATAAAGTGAATGGGCTTATGATGATGTGAATGTGTGTGGCGTAGAGTATCTATGCTTTATATCCCTCATTGAGTAGCATCTCATTAAAGTGCAATATTTTTTTAGGTTCACAAGTCAAGAAGAATAAGTTGTGTTTCTTTTGCTCAACGCGCGTCATGAGTGATACAGGTGACTAAGCGACTTCCCTCTCCCTCTCTGTCATGACAAGTATATGTATTCTAGGAGACTTTTTGAATTTGTATGTATCAATGTATATATGGTTACTCTAAATTGTTTTTGGGGCATGTTTATGAACAAGAGAAAATCGTATACAAGTGTTTTGGTTGAGTTTAACGCTTTTTAAAAAAATAAAAAAATAAATCCCTAATGTTTCTATTATGAGGTGTGCTTCCCACTAAGTTCGTTTTGTGATTAATTGAATTTTCTATAATTAAGATGACTTAGTTTTTCTTTAGGGTTACTATAAGAGCCAAGATTAGGACATTACGAGTTGGCAGGGCTTGCTAAGTTGGAGCAATTGGACCCGGCCACATTCCCCAATGCCCTACTTTTTCTCTTGTTGGGGAGGAGGCGGTTATCCGGCCAGAGGAAAAGCGTGTTTGATAGCCTAGCATGGGGCAATAGACAAATTATTGTAGTATATTCAGCAGATGTTCTAACTCTTTGGGATTCATTGCATTAATTAGTTTGGGATTCCCTTAAAATTTTGGAGGTCTCTATAAAGGTTAGGAGGTAGCGAGGTTTCTTGGTGCCATTGGCTATCCCGGGTCTTTCAGTGGGGAAGATCGGTTAGAGCAATATCGAGGTTCTGAGACTTGGAGGTACTTGAATGAAAGATGATTACGATAAATAGTTCGAACGTGATTTCTATGCATGCACCGGATCGGGAATTGTAAGGATTGAGCGGAGTCGGAATTGAATATACTTGTTCTAGTTAGCCATCGAGTAGTTCTAAAATCCTTGTTCTGGATGGCCTTTGGGTGGTTCTAAAACTTGAATGGAATCCTCTGCATCCAAGGACACCCCCTATTGAAGCAACAGGGTTCCTGTGTTCTTTCACTTCCATGGTTTTCCTCTTCTTGACCACCTTTTTCTCATTTTAAGCCTCTGTGCCCAAAATTGATGTTGTTTGAGCTCTGTATTTGATTTGAATGGATCATGTAGTCACAATATGAGCACTTTGTAAAAATAACAATGTCGTGTAATTACGAACGTCTTTTGACGTGATTAATGAATTCATATTTCTTGAAATTTATGTATACTTGCATATACTGTTTCCATGCCTTCCTCCTTTGCTGTTGTGTGACAGCTAATTCGATGGCTGAGGCTTTGGTATTTGGCATGCCCCAATTTGAAATGGGCCTAGCTGGGAGGATTGCGGATTGGTAAATCGCCCGTTTAGATGATACAGGCTCCACGAGTTTGGCCATACTTGTTTAGTGTGCCACTAATAAATGAATCGTCACTAGAATTAAACAATACGTGGATGTGACTGAGTCGCGGTGCATTTCAATGCATCGCAAGGCCTAGACATTTGTTATATAAGGGCCATCATTGAGTTTACCTTCTCCCACTCTGTTTGTCTTTCTTCTACTTTAACTTCTGAGGTGCGCTGATGTGACTACGTTCTCTTGCAGTGGGGGTTATTCTTTCGACTTTTCGTCTCAGTAAGTACCGTTTTTCCCTCTTGGGTGTTGGACCCTGATTAGAGTCGGTTTCTGATTCGATGCTTGTAGGGTGATCCGGAATCAACAAAATTTGTTCCTATATTCCTCCTACTGCCGTGGTGAAGCTACGTAATTATCGCGGTCTAAGTCGAACCACGGGGATGGATTTCATATCCCACGAGACGGTCGCATCATGTTTGAAAATGGTGGGAACACATTTGGATTTTTGGTTGGTTATGAGGGGAGTTTAGTTTATTCTTAATTGCTTGAAATGGCAAAATGAAGTGTGAAATATGGTAACCTTGAAGGCTTAGGTCACTAGCTTGATACAATGGGGTTATTAAAGTGTCTCGAGGTTATTTCTGCATTAGAGACAGTGAGCAGCATAGTCAGACTAAAAACCGGATCTTTGTTTAGCTAATGCGACCTAACCTAAAAACACTCCTATTTAGGTCCAATCAAATATTGGGCATTCAATGTTCCAATTAGTTTGAAAACCTAGCATTTTAACCTCGTTTATTGGCTCAGTGAAATGATAAAGAATGTCGGTGCATACCATTAGAATGCACTGAACACTAAAAACATAACAAGTGACTGACCAAGGAAAGACATTAAATAGCATTAAACCCTAGTTTGAGAAAGTTTGGAACCATAAATGCGTGCTGTATCATTAAAGACACAGGGACCTTGCCAAACCTGCTTGACTAGTAACCCTCCTCTTAGCTTTGAGGCTTGAAGCATCCCTTAGTTGTCATCCTCCAAGGGGTGTGTTTAGCAACCAAGAAAATGAGAGAAAGAAAGAGAGAGAGAGCAAAAAATGTAACCTAAACCAGCTCTTTGAAGCTTGAATAAAAGTTAAAGTTAGGGTTAAAGTCATAAGTGGCTTATATAACCAACCCGTTTGTGTGAAATACCAAAAATACAAAATGTACCAATTACAATAGGGACAAAATGGTAATTTAATCAAAACGAGATGGATTTGGGACTCGAAAACATCCAACACGGGGGCATGATTTTAGCTATGCGTGAATTTAGCTATGATAAGCGAAATTTAGCTATCATAGCGAAAAATGCAAGCATACTTAATTCAAATTTTCACTATGCACGATAACTCGCTATGATAGCGAATTTACGGCTAACCGCGAAAATTTGTGCATGTGAAAATTTGGCTAGGATTGCGGGGAATTTTAGCTATGGTTGCGAAATTTTCGCAATGCACATGTAATCTGGTTTTGCCTCTGCTGCCTCTGCATCCCTTTTCATCCAACTCCATGACATTTCTTCATTTTTGGGTGATGAAATCAGTGATCTCGGCATTGCACCAACTCGACATCAAACTCGAAATTATTGGTTGAGGCTCGCAAAAACCTGCAAAATTACCAAAAACAACTCGAAACGGAATCAGTGGTACTAAGTGGACCTGCACATGTCAATTGGCTTAATTCATATGATTAGTCAAAAAGCACTCAAAACCTATCTTAAGCCTAGGATTCAAAATAGCCTTTTTGAGCCTTAATCACACCCTGACCGACACGTTGCTGGTCACTTAGCAATGCTAAAACAATAAGGTATGCATGTTGTGCTTTTCACAAAAAAGTGTGTATTGTTCAAAAAATTAATGTAATACTAAGCCTTACCTTTAGTATGAACAATTTAGACCTGACAAAATAGTCATAAGAGAACACATACCATATAAGAGCAGTTTTTAGAGCGACATCGGTTCGAGGAAGTCAACCCTAAACTTCCACGAAATCTAATTGTTCCTAAGGTAGCAGTTTGAGCGATAAGTTTGCAAGCTATTCCCTACACTGACCTAGCTACGCCATGGCTTAAGCGTTGACTAGCCTAAATAGGACCCGGCCCCTACACTTTATTTCTTTGCTTTGATTACATTGTAGGGTGCCGATCTTAAAAACTCGACTTCATCGAAATCCAGGTGTAACGAGATCCTTGCAGATGACTCCCGACGATTGGGTTGGGGCATCAAGCCAAGGATCAATGACCACCAAACTCTCTGAGCTTCACCGGGACTTGAATGGCTTGAAATTAAGCCACCTCTATTTCGCTAAACTCACCCGTCCACCCATGCGAACACTAAGTCGATGACTCCCAATGATTAAGGTTTAGGGCATGAGCACAAAACTTCGCCATATACCCCGCTGGACGTGTTCGGGTTTCAAGGCAAAGCGTCACGGCTTTTATTCTTATTTTTCCTCTTTTCTTTTTCTTTTGGCTTTTTTTTTTATTTATTTTATTTTTTTATTTTTTATTTGGAAGGCCCACATTTGGTCTTCGATTCGAATGTTTCCTGAAACCTAGTATGGGTCGTTAACGGATCCTAAAGGCATTTCACCAGAGTGAAAGAGGTATATAGCTTCTCAACTATTGGTACAATCGGTGTCACGATTATTATTGAATTAGCTAAGGGGGAATGTTCAAGGTTGAGATATCATCTTGGAACTGTGCGACGAAAAGCTAAATCATGCATGGAATTGTTCTATCATTAAGGTAACATACAGGGCTTCAATTTTTCAACTAAAGACAAGAGTAGAAACACAAAAATGGAGACACAAAAAGAAATTTAAAAATTAAAGAAAAACAAATTTGGGCACTGCAGGACATGTATAACCAGTAAAACTAAATTCCAAAAATATGAAAATTACCTCCCAATGACACGGGAATTAAAAGCTAGAGATGGAGCAGTACCTCCTCAAACATGGTGGCGGGAAAGATTCACTGATGGTTGATCTTCACTACTTGATTTATCGACACAAAGTGAAAAATCAAATGCCAAATCATGATTACTACGAAAAATTTTTAAGCAACTTGATCAAAAGCATGATTAAATAAGTGACCGAGAGACAGCGGGAGCCACCCTTAAATGTGTGGCTTTGTAGGATTCGAGGGTTCGGCGGGAGAATTTCCTCCTGACGGTCTGGCACACGCCTGACATAGGGCTTCACCCTGCGTCCATTGCTTTGATCACCCTATCATCATTTGGATTGAGTAGATCTCTTGAACCATTAGGAGTCAAAACTCTTGAACTATGAATGGACCAGTCCGTAGACTTGAGCTTGCCTGAAATAGGTGGGTTTGGAATCATACGGAGGACTTGGTCCCTTGTTGAAATTCTTACCCGATTATCATTTGATCATGCCATTTTTATCTTTCTTTACGATCTTGAATTAGTAGGCATCATTTAGTATTTCTTCAACTCATTGAATCAGGAATCTTTTTGACTCGGCCTTACTTAGATCTATGTTGAAACTGTGATTGCCCACCATGCCTTATATTCGATCTCCTTTGGAAGGTGAGCATGCCTTACCATAGACCAGCCAGAGATGGGGGACATTCCGAAATTGTTTTGTTGTTACATGAGCTGTGAATCAAGCGGTTTGATGGACCGAGTCTTCTGTTGCCTATTTACCACCTTCACATTAGAATGGTCTTGAATCTCCACTGTTATGAGTTGACCACTTGTTTGAGGATGGTAGGGTGAGTATTCTATGTTTCACACCATATTTAGCCGCTAGAGGTTTGAAAGGTTTTATTCTGAGAAATGAAGCCTCCATCACTAATAATGGCTTTTGGTACAGGAACTAGAAAAGATGTTTGCTTCGAAATTTAAGCACCACCTTGTGGTCATTGGTTTGCGGGGATTGCTTCAACCCACTTGGACACATAGTCCCTCCGGCTGATATGTATGTATGATGCTTAAGATGTGGGGAAGGTCCACGTGAAATCGATGCCCCCGAGACATCGAATAGCTGGAAAAACCACTAAGAATTGGGTTCGGGGCATCGTATGTGTGAGACAATTTCAGGAGTCTTTGGCATCTATCACACACACAACACATTTGGTGTGCTTAACAACCAAGGAAGGCGGTGAAACGGACTCTGACATCTTCCATTCGCATCTTTTGAGAAGCAAAGTGACCACCACAGGCACCCTCGGTAGCGAGTGGCTTAAAATTCCACATTGTTCTTCTTGAGCACACACTTCCTGATTATCGATGCGCACGGAGTACTTAAACAAAGAAGGCTCTTCCCGATAAGCAAGGAATGGATCTTCGCAAGAAATACTTCCTATCTGTTCTTTCGATCGGATAGGATTTCTCATTGCGAGAAATTGGCAATGTGAGCATACCAGGGAGCTTTCTGCATTAGAGATTCTTCAGGAAATTCATCATTGATGGGTGGACTATGAGTGTCATGGGCTATCGTTAACCTTGAAAGATGGTCGCAGCACATTCTCTGCCCCTTTTCTCTAATTTGCGAGTCAAATTGTAGACGAGAAGAACCCGTCGGATAAGTCTTGCTTTGGCATTTTGCTTAGTCGGAGATATTTCAAGCGAGACGAGTGCGTAAAATGACTATATCAAACCCGACCAAGTATGCTCGAAATTTAATGCAAGGCGTAGACTCTTGCCAGCCAATTCCCTTCTCATGTAGTATAGTTCCTTTATTACTTCATTCAAGGTTTTGCTTGCATAATAGACTACATGAGGTCTTCCATCCCTCTCTTTGGCCGAGCATCGTCTAATAAAGAAGATCACTTCAGATCACACATCACCTCAAAAGGCAACTGCCAATTAGGTGCTCGTACTATTGGTGCAGTGGTCAAATGGGACTTCAACTCTTCAAAGCTCTCCTGGCATTCTTCTTCCTAAACAAATTTAGCATCTTTCTCTAGGAGCTTGTAGAGGGGTTTAGCAATCTTCGAGAAGTCTTTAATGAATCTTCTGTAGAAGCCTGCATGACCAAGGAATTGCCTAACTGTTTTTACATTTGTTGGAGATGGCAGTTTGGAAATAAGTTCAATTTTTGCTTTGTCAACTTCTATTCCCCACTGAAATAATGCCCAAAGACAATTCCTTGGCTAACTATAAAAATGGCAATTCTCCTAATCGGAGCACCGTGTTCTTTCTATGCACCTCTGCAGGATGGCCTCAAGATTAGTCAGGCATTCTTCAAAATCGCCTCCATATACAGTGATATCATCCATGTATACTTCCATTATGCGCTCCACCATATCGCTAAACATACTAAGCATACATCTCTGAAAAGTGGTTGGGGCGTTGCAAAGACCAAAAGGCATCCTCCTGTAAGCATATGTGCCAAATGGACAAGTAAAGGTGTTCTTTTCCTGATCCTCTGGTGCAATCTCTATCTGAAAGTACCCTGAATACCCATCCAAAAAGCAATAAAATGGGTGTCCAAAAACTCTCTCAAGGAGCTGATCGATGAATGGCAACGGGAAGGATCTTTCTGTTATCATTGAGCTCCTATAATCTATGCACACCCTCCAACCGCAGTAAGTCGGGTAAGACAATTCTTCACCCTTTCATTTTTGCAACTTGTCACTCCCCGACTGGGCACCACTGGGTCAGGGCTTACCCAAGTGCTATCGGGAATGAGGTAAATGATACCCCATTGAGCAATTTCAGGACTTCAATGCGAACTACTTCCTGCAAGTGGGGATTCAACCTCCTCTGTGGCCGCCTAACACTTTAGATCTCTCTTTCTCTAAATAAATGTGATGGGTGCAGATTGTTGGGTTTATCCCTTTTAAATCAGAAATTTTCCACCCCAAAGCTTGCTTGTTCCTCTTGAGGAGGTGTAGCAGATTATGCTCCTGTGAAGTGGTCAGTGATGATATCACAACTGGACATTGCCTATTTTCTTCCAGGAATGCATATTTTAACTCAACTGTAGGGGTTTGAGTTCCAATGTCGAGGTTCCTTCGTCTGCTACTGGGCCAACAGAGGTAGAATTTCATTTTTCTTCTCCAAGCACTCGCACTAAGCTCATGCATCGAGGCTCTTGTTGCTCTCCAAGGCACTCGGGATAACTCGTGTTAACACATCTTTGCACTTGCTGCTCATTAGCCACCTATTCTCTTCAAGAATTATCTACTATACAGACTTCTTCACAGTCGTTCTTCCTCTGAGTGCATATGCCTTTTGCTCAAATGGAAGATATTGAGTTCTAAGGTCATATTCCCAAACGTGAGTTGCATAACCCCATTCCTAAGTAGCTTTATTATAGCATCTGGCGCAGCTACAAACAAGCCTTCCCAATATGATGGGCACATGATTGGTCCCACCGCAACCGGCTCGCGGTCGGGCACGACAAAATCCACCGATAGTAAAATCTCGTCTACTTTGGTATTAAACATCCTCAATGGTCCTCGTATTTTAATTAGATCACCTGGCCAGTGACAAAGGTGATGGAAGTGGGTTTAGCCCCAAACCAAGTTGCTTGTACATGGAATATGGAAAAAGATTCACACTAGCTCCCAAGTCTAATAGTGCTTTCTCTACACTAATGCCTCAAATATTAACCGATCAGGACATTCCGGTCTTATATTTCACTGAGTCTGTGACTCAATGATAGCGCCACTTGCTCATTAAAAGGCCTTTTGTTTACATTGAAGCCTCTTACCGTGCATAAGTCCTTCAAAATTTTTGCATAGCACTTGTTTGATCATGTCAAGGAGAGGAATGTTAACTTTCACTGCTGCCGTAAAACCCTAACATTTCAGTTTGCTAACATAACTTTTCTTTCTGAGAGCCTCGTAGGAAACGGAGGGGGGTACACCGGTCTTCACCCTTCTTTTGCCGGGTCGTTTCTTCCTTCCGCGCATCGCCTACTGTGGAGCTGTCTTCAAGTAGAGCCGGGACTGGCCGGGTCTCAGTTCTTACCACTCTCAAGTCACCACCGCTCGACTTCATCAATTCTTTTCATTGTGATCATTGGCTGAGACTATTTCATGCACTCCCTTCGATATTGGTTTGTCTGGAAGGGAATTTCCTTTTTCTGAGTCTCAAGAATTGCTGGTTGGATGCAACCATGAAATCTCGTGAGTGCATACTCGTCCAGCTTCGTTGAGTGAGTTCTCGATCGCTCTAATTTTCCGACTAGTCCGAACATTCAACACCTTCTCGTTTTCCACAAAATGTGTCGGCAACACTTTAAATTTGGGGATCGCCGCCATCAGAGAAGAAGGTGGAGGCTGCTGCTGCTGTGTTGAAGTGGAGCCAAACTCGTTGTCGGCTCAAGGATATATGTGGGGTTTTAGCTTCATGACTGGTCGATGATTTCTCCAATCGGGGTTATAGGTGTTGCCATACGGAGCATTTCCAGGGGTGGCTTTGTTTTGACTCAAGACATGGGCATGCTCTTGACAGTGCTCCCCAGGATGACTATTTGTCTGACAATTAAAACAAGGTGGTTGAGATGCAGGAAACTCATTTACTGCTTGCATCTCATGCTGACTTCTCATTTCCAGCTCCTCCAACCTTCGAGTCAAAGTGGTCAGTTTTGCTTTCATCTCCGTGTCTTCGGAAAGTGCATAAATGCCTCCCCTCTGGTGGGTCGAAGGCCTCGCTCTTTCGGCTTCCCTTGGATTCGGTTCATCCCATGCCTTAGAGGTTTCGGCTACATAGTTCAAAAAGTCCATGGCCTCATCTGGGTGTTTGCTCAAAAAGTCACCTCCACACATGGTTTCCAGCAACTGCTTCATAGGTGGAGACATTCCATCATAAAAATGATTCACTAGCATCCATGTATCAAAACCATGGTGTGGGCATATATTGATGGTCTCCATGAATCTCTCCCAACACTGATAAAACTTCTCGTTGTCATAGGCCGAGTAGGTGTAGATCTGTCTCTTCAAACTGTTGGTCTTAGTCAGGTGAAGAATTTCTTCAAAAATTCAGCCTGAAGTTCGGCCCAATTTCTAATTGTTCTTGGCCTCAATGAATTGAGCCAAATCTTGGCCTTATCTTTCAGTGTCAATGGGAATGCTTTCAGCTTGAGCAAATCCATGTCGGGCACTCCTTCCTTAAAAGTTGTGCATACCTCTTCGAATTCCCGGATATGAGTATAAGGATTCTCATTCTCCATTCCATGAAATGTGGGAAGCAGGGGCACCAAATAGGGTCTTACCACCACGTCATCAGCAGGTGGTATGATGCAGGAAGGTGCACTCACCCTAGAGGGTATGTAGTCCCTCATTGACCCGTATGCCGTTGATTCATAGGTCGCTTGTTGACTCTGTTGTTCCTCAGGTAGAGGATCCATATTTTCACTATGCACACTTACTTCACAAATTTGATCAATTGGTATATAAACCCTTTGCAATCTTCCTAATATCCCTCTATCTCAGTGCTGCATAAACACCTGTAGCACAAAATGAGACAAAACAAATAACACTAACAAAGCTTGCCAAAAAGGATCAGTGTTAGCTAAAACCAAAATTAACTGACTATAAGATTAAAACACAAAGGCGTGAATCGCTAAATAAAGAAAACTCAGAATTTAACAAACGAAATTCAAAAAGGGTTAAAAGGTCGTACCAACACTCGTATCGTGACGCAGCACATATCAACTCGATCATCCGGGTGTTTGGCACTCATCCCCGCGAACGCGCCATTTGATTCGTACTACGTAGGGTGATCCCGAATCAACAAAAATTGCTTCCTATATTCTCCCACGCCGTAGTCAAGTTACCGCTAAGATATGTCTAGGGTCGAACACGGGATGGGCTTGTAATCCTACGAATGATCTGCATCATGTTTGAAAATGGTGAGACTTTTATTTTGATTTTTGGATTTGGTTAAAAACAGGAGTTCTGTTGTTCACCGAGTAACCAAATGACTTAAAATGAAGTGTGAAATGGTAACCTCAAGGCTCAATACTAGCTTGATAAAACGGGTTATTATGTGTCCTCGGGTTATTTCGCATTAGGCAAATGACATATAGTCAAGGGGCCAAACCGAATCTTTGTTTAGCTATTAAACCTAACCCTAAAAACACTCCTATTTGAGTCCAATCAACATCGGGTATTCAATGTTCCAATTAGTTTGAAAACCTAGCATTTAACCTCATTTCAATGCTCAGAATGACATCTAAGAATGTCGTTGCATCTACCATTAAGAATGCACTCAACCCTAGCATGACAAGTATTGACCAAAGGAAAGACATTAAATAGCATTAAACCCTAGTTTGGAAAGTTTGGAACCATAAATGCAGTACCTGTATCATTAAAGACATGAGGACACTGCCAAACCACCACCAACCAGGGTTAAAAAGTAACCCTCCTCTTCAAAGCTTTGAGGCTTAGCCAAGCATCCCTTGAGTTGTCATCCTCAAGGGGTGTGTTTGGCAGCCAAGAAAATGAGAGAAAGAAGAGAGAGAAGAGAGCAAAATGTAACCTAAAACCAAAGCTGCGGGAAAGCTTGAATAAAAGTTAAAGTTAGGGTTACAAAAGTCATAAGGTGGCTTATATAACCAACCCATTTGTGTGAAATACCAAAAATGCCTAAAATATGTAATTGCAATAGGGACAAAATGGTAATTAATCAAAACAAGGTCGTTTGGAATCAAAAACATCAAAAACACAGGGGCATGATTTTCGCTATGCAAATGACCAAGATATCATAGCTGGTGCCTCGCTTATGATAAAGGAAATTTCGCTTATCATAAATAAAATTGCAAAAATGCAAGGCATAAGGAATTCAAATTTTTGCTATGCACAAAGAACTTTCGCTATGATAGGCCAAATTCTCTATGATAGCTTGTAATTTAAAGACAGCTTAAAATTTCGCTAGGATTGCGAAATTTTCGCTATGGTTATAAATTTTCGCAATCCTTGCGAAATTTTCAATGCATACGAAAATCGTTCTCATTCCGTCGCTCTCGCATCTCCTTTTCATCAACTCCACTCTATATTTCTCATTTTTGGTTGATGAAATCACCGTAAATTCCTCAAAGATTTAGCACCAACTCGACATCAAACTCGAAATTATTGGTCAAGCTCGCAAAAACCTCGCAAATTACCAAAACAACTTGAAATCCTGGACCGTACTAATTGGACCTCGCACATGTCAATTAGCGACCATATGGATTAGAGCGCAAAAGTACTCAAAACCTATCTTAAATAGGATCTAAAATAGCACTTTTGGGCACTAACTGGCCTCCGACTCGTAAGTAGTTGGGAGAGTGTATATTTGTGAGCCTTAGGTCCTGCGACTCAGCCAGTTTCGCGATTAGTTTCTTACTAGCTTGGTATATTACTTAGGGCTAGCACTTCTTAGGACTAACTTTTGTTTTTTTCGCTCCTCCTTTGGATTGCTTGTAGAATGGCGAGAGGTCAGGAAGTGACTTCCTCCGCCTGCTTCTGCCGTAGGCAGACCTACCCGGGACGCCTCAAGCAAAGATCATCTCGTCCTTGACGATGGAGGAGTTGAGGGCTTATTGCAATGTCTCTGATAACATCGACCTTACATTGATGGAGGAGCCAGATGAATCCACTCTAGGTGGAGAACACAACTCCGTGTTTTTTACCCGAGAGCATCTTACTACGGCTTTCCCGGTGCCCAATCTGTCAAACAGCTAGATTAAATTGGTGCCGCCGACCATTCATCATCCTAACATAATTCGGATTCTAACCGAATGTAGTGTTCTGAACCTCTTATACCAACTCGACCTCTTGTTGGTCGAGATATGCTTCGCTTATTCTTTAAGGATAGCACAAGGTAATAATGTCTATGTCGACCCAGGATTCTCGGGTCAGTACTCATGAATGGACCCGACTCTCCTAAAATGGAGGCGAAGGGCGTGATACCGGTAAGGGGGCCTCGGATGAGACTCCAGCTCTCCGGGCCTTCGCTTGATGTAACCGCCCCGCTTCCCGTGTGTAAAGTGTGTTAAGTTTAAACATGTATGTACACATATGACTTCAGGCGCAAATCGGAACAGGGATTATCAAAAGGTGGAAAAACCGAGGGTAGTCGTACACTAAAGTGAGAAGGTGAGCCTCGAGAAGATCTGCAGGCTGTTGGAGATTTTTGAATAGGAGCGCCATTACGAGGTTCTTCTCACTCTAAAGAACCTCTCTTATGTGAGACGGAGCCCGTCTCCCTACAATCTTTCGATTATCCCTCATCCGCTGCCTTCAGAAATTGTGGACGGGGAACATTTTGTTACCACTAATATGCTAAGTTTAATCGCAGGCAGTGCATCACCATCCGGGGATCCAAAAGCTGAAACATCGAACTGTGAATGCTCACGCCCCGTTTATACCACGCCTCTACCGCTGGGATTCCACCCGCTCCACCGAAGAGTGGGTAACCGCCCAAGAAGGCTTCCTTACCAATAAAGGGACCTAGCTCGCCCGGCATTGAAGATAAAAAAGAAAGGGACAAATCGGGGAAAGAACGCTCTCGGGGCCCAAGTGAAAGACTTTGTACCTTAGGTCTGCCTCTAACTCAGCCTACCTCCGCTTTCTCGAAGAAAAAGAGGATATGAAGAGATGAATGGATTACTTGATAGCTATGCCATCAAGAAACGAAAGCAGCAGGAGGATGTTGAGAGGGAGGCCGATCGGGCTGAAGGATCAAGTCGGCTCCCCATGGATGGGGGTTCGAAGATACAAGTGATCGTCATTCTGGGCTCTCCGTAGATGGGGTTTAGTGACCAACTGGGTCCGGAGGATGTCGCCCTTTAGGAGCCAAGGGAGGATACCCCGATCCTACCTGCACTGTATGTGATCCACCCTCTTGACCGGTCGGAAAGCCATTCGGACATTACCAAGCTTGCGCGAGTCGAGTGTAAGAGGTCGTTGCCACCCGATCGGATACTGCTGAATTCTTATCTCCCCCCAAGAGGCCCGACTTCTGTGATGGAGGAAGTGACAGTACCCGGGCCCGAAGACGTCAAGCATATCATCCACTGATGGAAGCCTTTTAACAAGGGGAGTCCGCAGCCGATCGTTTAGACGACTTGTACCCGATAATGCTTCGGATGCCTGTAACCACTCAGGTCGTTGGACTGGGCTAAGAGTATTCCGTTGTTGTTCCTGTTGGTACTGTAAAAGAGTATATTTAGTAGATAGTTGAGGACGGGATACAGATTCGCAACCGGAACTACGTCCAATCGACTGAGCTGGTAAAGTAGTAATCCTCATAAAAAGTTTTGACGTCATATCTCGCCGTATTTTGAATATGCTTCTTTGCAGGCCATCACTGCCATCCGAAACATGGCCCTTCAGCATCACGAATTCCAACTCCGGTTGAGGAACACTGAGAAGCTTCGGATGTATGTCCAGTCGGGTAGCATCTAAAAGCATAAGAGTCTCATAACTAGGTAACGAAATATCTATCAGATCTATATGTATGAAGCCTGGCATTATGGTTCACAAACTCATATTCGGGATCTCAAAGCTTTCTCTCTTTAACAGAAAATAAGACTCAGACTTAAGGCTCGATTCCATGCCAAGTCTACAAGAGCCTTTAATTTTTCTTTTCAAACAATCTTCTAAGGTTTTTCCTAACGGAACTCTTAAATGAAGGTGTAGACCAAAGGACGTCAACACTGTGCCCCCTTCTTACTTTTCATTTTAAAGATAATCAGATCTGTAAGCCTCTTGAGGAGGGGGGCTTTGAGTCTTGTCTTCAAGCTGAACTTAGCTGCAGGAATACCAGCTACCATAACTGCTAAGGAGGATTATGACAATCAACCAGCTAATCTACGACCACCCTTCTCATTCTTCAGAGTCCACTAATTGGAGAACTCATATATATATATATATATATATTACTAATGAAGGGATTAAACCGGTCACCCTCTTTGAAAAATATGTTAAATGTCTGCTTCTTTTTAAGCGTTGTTAGGCACAGTAGGAGTTGATAGTTGCAAATCGCCATTTGCTTGGAAGTTTCCATCTCTCTATCCTTATCTCCAGTTAGATTGGAGCAAAGATGTACTTATTGGTAAAGCCAGCTCCCCTTTACTATCTTCCCCAATTTAGAAAGCAAGATCGAAGGGGGTCGTTCCCTTCTGCATATGAGTGACAATTAGGATGATCGTCCCCGTTTCAAGTAGAACCGATTCCCCTTCGAGGCTGATTAGTGCCCAAAAAGTGCTATTTTGAACCCTATATTAGATAGGTTTTGAGTGCTTTTTGCGCGCTAATCATGTCATTTATGCCAATTGAAGTGTTCAAGTCTTCTTAATATCACTAATGCCGTTTAGAGGTTATTTTTGGTTGTTTTGCAGGTTTTTGGTGTACTTTGGGAGTTCGATATCGAGACATATGATGAATCATGAAAATTGAACCCAATTGTCAACCATCAATCATACCAAAAATCAAAGAGAGAATGAAGGCAAAGGCGAAAATCACGCAAAGAGAGAGCCAGAGGCAATGCAAAGAAGATCAAGCACCCAGGAATTTCACTAAGATTAAAATTTCTACTGGGATTGCGAAATTACAGCCTCAGCTAAAATTTCTCGCAATCTTAGCTTAAATTCGGACAATTTTCGCGCTAGACCCAAAATTTTCGCTAAAGCACTATTCCTAGCGAAATTTCACATTTTCGCTACTCACAAGAATTTCGCTAGCTAGCAAAATTGCCAGGGTCTAGCGAAATTTCCTGTTTTCGCTATCTCTAGGTGATTTCGCTAGCTAGCGAAATTTTCGCTACCTAGCGAAATTTGTATGCCTTAGCGAATTTCACTGCCTTGTCACACTTTTGTAATTAATGCAAACCGACTTCAATTTTGGTGTATTACTCCCTTGTCCCTAAATTTAGCCAAATTGTTAGGCTTTATGGTATTTTCATACATTGGGTGGCCTATATAAGCCCCCTCCCATTTTGTAACCCTAAGCAACAAATCAGCCACTCTTGGCAAGCTCATTCTTAAAATATTCTGAGCCTTAAACAAATTTTAGTGTCTCCCTCCCCCTTATTTCTGACAAACTCTGAGGCATTATCAACCATTTGCTCATTGACTTTTGAGAGGAGGTTTAGTTTACATGGATACACACTCAATGAACATCAGATCATGAGTCTATCAAACCAGGCGAATATTTAATGATCGTCATCGCACATATTTATGTTAGTATACTATTACTAAACACTCAAGGTTTTGATTATCCTTATAAATGATCAATGATTATTGAATGTTGACAACAGAAGGATATATATATCTGTGTTAACTCAAATATGAGTGGTTTCTAGGGTTAGGATTGCTAGTTAAACATAGATCCGGTTGTGGCTAGGACTATAGGTTGCTTGTAATAACGCGAGGATAAAACCCGAGGACACTTGTTTGCCCTAAGTTGCCAAGCTAGTGACCTAAATCTTCAAAGTTAACTTTTCACACATCACTTTCGCTTTACAATTTCTCAAAGAAGCAAACTACTTCCACCTGCTTTTGAAACAAAACTCCAAAAAGTCCAAATAGAAAGCCTTACCTTTTTACACTTATGCAAATCATTCCTAGGATGAAAACCCATCCCCGTGTTCAACCCTAGACCGCTATACTCAAGCAGTGAGTCACTACTAAAGAGGGAGGAACTTAGGTATATAAATTTTGATTCACTCAAATTTTACCGTGGCACGAATCAGCGGCCTCCGTGGGCATCCAATCAAATCACTTGCTAGACTAGCCTCTAAGCTCGATCTCTACGTAGCTATGAGAGACTTTCCATCTGCTTTACCCGTCTACATTTCCGAAAGGTAAGGTCGGTCGGCCTGGTTAAGAAAGAGAGTAATACCTACGTTTCAGACATGCCTAACCTAACCATATGAATATACTAAGGCACAGGAACCCAACAATTAGTTGATCGCTCTCCCACTTCTACGAGGTTTATAACACAAATAACCCTTCCACTTATCTATTTCCAAATCAATGCTTACAATTTGAATAGCCGAACCTTCCATTCCAAAGAAAAGAGTAGATAGGTGCGAATAAGGGAAATAGGGAAAGGGCTTTCTATTTATATAAGAAGCCTGTTGTTTGGCCCTTCTAATAGTACTTAATGGGCGCACTTTAGAACAAGATCAAAGTAGGCTTCCCTCATTCTATCTAATTAATACGGAATGCCCCCTCTTTCTGATAGGAAAGACTTGATTCAATAAATAGAACTGCCTTTCTTTGTATTTCATATACCAACCTCCGGGGATTGATTGCTGGAGCATCCCCTTTTAGGTCTTTCCAGATTCAGGATCTCGTTTTGAAGCATAGATAAAATGAGCAGAGAGTCATGGGATGGCTCTTGAACAAGGAGTATGATTGATAATCAATATATGCTTTCTAATCCATATCAAGTAATACAGTGTCTTTCTTCTTCTTATTCTCGATAAGGAGTGATGTGAGTCATGGGCATGGCTCATGAACGAGGATTAGACTAGCATTCTCTTTTCCTTCTATAGAGTATCTATCTTTAGGGTAGGGATCACGCTAAGACAGGAATAAGACCCTTTACGGGTCAGTCTATCTATACGGGTCAACTTACCAATCACTCTATGTGAATTCTTCACTCCTCTCGCCTATTCCTATACTATCACACTTGCAGGGCTTCCAAGCCCCACTAAACTTCAACTAAGAAATACAAGATTTCATCTTTCCTCTATATTCTCTTCTGTAGCAGGTCCTTCTCGAAGATCGGATTTATGGTCAACGAAAAAGACCTTATTTTCATTCAAGGGGCATGGGCGTGTAAGCCCCTACTTGAGCATTTCCTATGAAATTCCCTACGGGCTCATTTTCGGATATTAATATTTCCACAGATTGCTTCTTCGCTTCTTCCTATCAATAAAGAATTTCTTCTTCTCCTCTTTCTTCATCAATGTAGTTCTCCCAATATCAAGCCTGCTCTTTCCTTTGCCACGAATGGGAATCTTCGCCAGCTTAGGGGCCTAATGTAGTTACTCGATTTAATTCTTCGAATGGGTAGGCCTGGCCGATAGGTTTGTTAATTTAGGAACCCTTAGGCTTAGACGGAATGAGTCTGGTCCTTGGTCTGTAGAAGAAAATCTAGATAGAAGATCTCGAATCATTAGCTCTGTTATTTTGGTTCGCGGCTAAACGTTGTAGGCCTAAGCGCATTTTTCGCTCTTGGAGTCATATCAGTAGGGGACATTGGCTATTGAGTCCAGGAAGAAAGGTAGGAGTTTAATCTAGTTGATTCCATCGAACTCAGGCAAGTAAGGGGCAGTTTAGGGTTGAAGAATGGTATTGAGCCTTTTCTTTCAAAAAGAAGCTCCGAATTATTTAGCAAGTACTAAAGTAGACGATTCTTTTTCTTTCTAACAGCAGCTTGGCTTTCCTTCTGTTGTAGCGAAGCTATTGGAAGCTTACAGAGGTCTATTCGTAAGTAGAATAACTACAATAACCCTTATTTATAGAATATAATAGAATGTAGATTAAAAAAAAATTTAATTATGTTCCAAAGGGAAGGCTTCCACAGGGAGGAAAAAGATAAGCAGTAAGCTTGGCAGAGTGAAGGAAAGGCCTTAACTTAAGAATGTCGCGACAGATATCTTTGTCTTCAGTGCTTCATTATGTTGCGACATAATTTTCTATGTCGCAACATTCTTCTTGTAATTCTTCTCAACTTTTGTCGCAACAATAGATGTCTTTGTCGCGATAGAGTTCACCTCAACCTTATGTTGTGTTTGTCGCGTCATTAAACTTCTATGTCGCGACAAATTCTTCTTGCCCTTCAATGTTGACTCTAGTTTTATGTCGCGACATAGTTGTCTTTTGTCGTGACAAAGCTTTTCTTGCTTGAGTTCAGCTTAATCTTTGTTGCGACATAACGCTGCTTGTTGCGACATAGCTTCTGTTGGTTCTATTGGGATTATGTTGCGACATTATGAAACTATCTTGCTACAAAGATTTTTTCCTTGGTCAATTTTCTGTTTTTCTTGTTGGAATTATCTCTTTTTCATTTAAAAACCTGCAAAACAAAAAGTTGGTGAATATTCCATAATTTAGCATTAAAATGACTTATAAACTTCTAGAAATATGCCAGAAAAATGGATTAAAAACATATGAGTTTAGGACTCATCAAATTCTCCAAACTTAAAGTTTTGCTTGTCCCTAATCAAATAAAAGAAAATTTTATTTGCCCTCAAACAATTTAGCTTTTATTATTTTTTTAATGACATTTTTCTGTTGAATCCACAATCAAGGTAAACATGCTTATTTGTAAATTATTTCTAAACATGTTTCCAATCTAGAATCAGGAAGATTTTCAATTAAGTTTACTAAACAGCCAAATAATTTCTATAGTGTAAACAATTCAATTAGTCAACCTTGATTTGTGAGTGTATGATGGTCTTCTCTCTTCTTCCTTGGCAAATTAGTTAATCTTCTGGGATAATACTCAGATAACATACTTCTCCATTATTCTTTAAAGTCTCATATGTTTGTTTTTCATATTAATCTCCATCAATGTAAGCATATACCACCTTCATAATCAATTAGGTCTTTTAGGCTTATAATGAGTGGCTTAGGTAATTGAGTAGATAATTGGACAATTTAGGCTCAATTTTACCCAGATTTCACTTACAACTTAACACACTTGCCTTCATTATGCATCCTTGATTTTCCATTGATGTCAACTCTCTAATCTCCCCATTTGGTTTGGTGCATCTTTCAGATTTCATTGCGGGTATTTTTCTAACCACAACCAAATCACACTTCCTTATCTTAGAAGCTTTTTCATTTTTCATATTTTATCAAGGATTATAGGCCAAGGTAATGTTTTTCTATTTTAAGCTTCTACCGCCTTAACGAACTGGGTAATCATCTCCCCATTTTATACCTTTCAAAGATTCCACTGACTTTGTATTGTTACCATGATGCTTCGAGCTTTCAACTTGCTCATGATGGATTTGTCTTGAATATAGAGAGATTGTCAAAATGGAGCTCAAACCTTCTTTCCTCTGTAGATGCTCTTGAGTTGCACTATCAAACTGTATTTGATTTATTTCCATGTTATCTCTTCTTTCACTTCGTCTTTTCCCTTGCCTCTGCTTCAGCTCCCTTAATTATTCCTATCAATGTTAGGGGTGAGGTCTTAAGACATGTCTCTTCTTCTTCCCAATCTCCTTCTACACCCCCTAAAATGCACAACCTTATGATCAGTGTTGGATGGGGTACTAGTCCCCTGTAGCCTCCTCTATAATAACTCAAAATTCAGTTCTTTCTGATTTTTCCAACACTGAATTTGTAACCCTTCAAAATGGCATACAACAGTATTGCCTCCTTCTCCCTTACTATACTCAAATGCTTAGAAGGTAAAATGACTGAGCAAAGGAAATAAAACCAGACCTTGGCTTGTTCAGTCAACGATCCTCTTGCAATGGACTCATGTGGGTTCTTTTGTGTGGCATTCCATTTCCCTTTACCATCAGTCAACAAATCAATAATTTTTTGGAAGTCTGGTTCTTTTATTAGTCTCTTGAACTTTGAACCATTCTTCCTCTCGTTCAGATTGTAAGTTTTGTTAATCTCCTCCATGCTGAAAGATATCTATTTATTCCCGATTATTACACCGGCTCTTTGGTCTTCATTCCCACCATGTTTGCATAGAATTCCTGGTCCAGTACCTACAATCACAGACCCCTGTGCTCATAAAAGAGATGCCATCCTTTCTTCTCAATATTTTCTTGGAATGGTGAGATCAACTTGTTGAAGCCTCTTTCGTCAATGAAATCTTTGTGTTGCAATTTGTCCCTCCAGGCGAAATAAGCACAATTTGAAACCAAATCGCTTGCTTTTTCCTCTCTGCGCTCGGCTCCAGCTTCTACAACTCCTCTCTTTCTCTTTCTGTCTTCTTCAATTGGTTGCTTAATCTCTTCTCTTGCTTTAGCTCTTTTACCCTCCAGTCCTATTCCTAACTGAGTTTCTTGAGTTGATTCTTTCTCGCCCTCTGCGTACTCTTCCATCATTTTGTTCACGTTAGGAACAAGGTGCGGCAACTCAGACATGGTCAGAAGAAGGTTTTAGGGATCTAGGGTTTTCGAAAGGAGAAGAAAGAGATTTGGTGAAGAAAGATGAGTGGGTTGATGGTTTATAAGGCAAGTGGCCTTTCAAGTTTAAAAAATTATCTATTTATAGGCCAAATGTTTTGTTGTGCCTTCATTAAATGTCGCGACAAAAACTAACCTAGGGTTTATTCCATTTTTATTATTATGTCACAGATGTCGTGGCATATTTTCTACAATCACTTAAAAGCTAGGTCAGTCCTTTATTGAGACAGAGTAAGAATGTCGAGACATAAAAATATGATGTTCAAGTGTACTTATATCGCGACATAGAAAAACATTGTCGCGTCAAAGTTTGTGCATCTCAAGTTAACTGATTTTGCAACATAAAAGGTTATGTCACGACATAGTTTGTGCATCTCAAGTTAACTGATGTTGCGACATAAAAGGTTATGTCGCGACATAATTTCCTGCTACTTCTAAAAGGCTCATCCAGTCTTCGTCAAGACAAAGAGAAACAATTTGCAACAGAGTTTTGGTAGTAATGTCGCGACAACAGAAAATATGTCGGGACATTGAAAAATTTTTCCTCATAATTGCACAATTCACATTCTTCATTCAAGTAACATTCAAAATAATGTGCATTCATTCATACCAATCAGAACATATTTGTGAAAACAAATCTAATCATCAAAGAATCTCAATTCAAGTATAAACAACACATCTTTTTTTTTTTTAAACAAAATTTAATAGGATGATATTAAGAGTATTCAAAGAATGAGAACAACAAAGCTACTATTCATTTTATGCTCTATAAAATACATACCCCTAAACTTCAACTATGCATTATCATTGAAGACAAGTTAAGGGAATGGAAATACTCCCCTTGTAGCACTTTCTACATAATCAGTTTGAGAGAGTGTGCTTTCTAATAAAATCCATTTTTAATTCTGCTTTAGTGTCCCTGAAAAATCAGCAAAAACAATAAATAAAATTTCAAACAAACTTAAAACTAAACTTCAAACACACAAATTTTATCAAAATCAATTTAACTATGAAAATTAAATTTTCCTGGGTTGCCTCCCAAGGAGCTGCTCATGTTTAATGTCTTTAGCTAGACATTTGTTACAAAATGTTTTCTTTTCAGCAAAATTCTTCAATCTCTTTCATATATGGGTCAATCTTCATTTATGTTCCCTCTAAGGTAATGCTTCAATCTCTAACCATTCACTTTAAACTCACTTCCGTAATCGCTCGTCACCGGCTCCAAAGAGTGTACTTGCTACTATCAAGGACCACTCCATCTGATTTCGCCCGAAACAACTCTCGAGCTGAATCAGATAATAAGACTTGTTCTCCTGCTTTGAATTCCTTCCTCAAAATCTTCTGATCATGCCACTTCTTTGTCTTATCTTTGTAGATTCTGCCATTATCATAAGCTTCATTCATCAACTCTTCCAGTTCATTCATTTGGAGTAATCTTTTGTCTTTGGCAACTTGAAAATCACAGTTCAATTTCTTGATGCCCTACATAGCTTTAAATTCAAGTTCCAAAGGGAGATGACAAGGTTTTCCAAATACAATTCTACATGAAAACATTCCAATGGGAGTTTTGTAAGCAGTTCTATAAGAACACAATGCATCATCTAGCTTTATTGTACTTCGCCTTTCGCTTTGTATTCATTGCTTTTCTCCTGCACTTTCTTTTATCTCCTTTTGGAAATTTCTACTTGCCCATTTGACTGAGGGTGATAAGCCAATCCCATTTATGATTCCATATCTGCTCATGAGTTTTGCAAAAACTTTATTTGTAAAATGGCTTCCCTCATCACTAATTATTGTTCTAGCTGCTCCAAATCTGCTCAAAATATTTATTTGTATAAACCCAGCCACTATGTTAGCATCATTCCTGGGACAAGCTATTGCTTCCACCCATTTGGATACATAATCCACAAATAGGATGATGAATAGATTTCCAAATGATGATGGGAAAAGTCCCATGAAGTCTATCCCCCAAACATCAAAAATCTGCACCACCATGATTCCTTACATTGGCATCTCATTTCGTTTTCTTATGTCGCCTATTCTCTAACATTTATCACAATGTTTTACCCATTCCAAACAGTCTTTGAATAGAGTAGGCCAACAAAAACCTGATTGTAGAATTTTATAGGTTGTTCTATCT
Organism: Tetrastigma voinierianum; assembly: GCA_016808115.1. Taxonomy (NCBI): domain Eukaryota; kingdom Viridiplantae; phylum Streptophyta; class Magnoliopsida; order Vitales; family Vitaceae; genus Tetrastigma; species Tetrastigma voinierianum. The sequence continues at coordinate 990,062 of JAEQBH010000997.1, read as the reverse complement.
CCTGCAAAATGTCCTCCATATGGTAATGCATGGAATTTATCAATAATTTCACCTTGTTCTATTTCTGGTACACATATCTTGATAATCATATCTGCTCAATTCTGAAAATAGTGGATCATCCCAAATATAGAATCTCGCTTATCGCCAACTTTTCGTGGTTGTCAATTCATATGGCATAATTCCATGTTTTCGGCACTACACATCAAATATACCAGGTGTTTTCGACCGATAACATAAACAACTCCGTCATCAGAAAGTTTCTTGCCATTTCACTTCCTTTTTCTTCGCAGAGTTTTTCCAATCTGTGACAAGTGATCAACTATCACATTGTCACTAATCTTCTTGTCTTAATTTCTAGATCAAATCTTCGCAAAGAATACCGATCCGATCGGGCCACATGGCTTGGCATCTTTCTTAGCCATCAGATATCTAATTACAGCATGATCAATGTGTATTATAACATGGGACCCCAATATGTAAGGCCTGAATTTTTCACAAGCAAACATCATTGCCAACATCTCTTTTTCAGTTGTAGAATAGTTCTCTTGAGTCTCATTGAGGGTTTTGCTGGCGTAGTATATGGCCTTGAGCATCTTCTCAGTTCTTTGTCCCAATACATCTCCCATTGCATAGTCACTGGCATCACACATAATTTCAAACTCCTTTTTCCAATCAGGTGTTACCATGATACGAAATGTAAACCATTCTTAGATGACTATCAAATGCAAATTTTTGCATGATTCATTAAAATCAACTTGGTAACTTTTTCTAGCAAATCACATAATGGTCTAGAGATTTTGAGAAGTCCTTGTGAATCTCCCATAAAAAAACCAGCATGTCCTAGGAAACTTCTATCCATTTGATCAGTTGTAGGTGGTGGTGAGAGTTTTTATGAGCAAACCTTGCTCGGGTCTACTAACCCAACTGTAGAAATTTTGTGCCCCAAGACAATACCCTCCATTACCATTAAATGACATTTTTGCCAATTTAAGGCTAAATTCTTATCTTGACGCCTCTGAAGTACTGTTTCCAAATTTTCCAGACATTTCTCAAAACTGGATCCATATACTGAGAAATCATCCATGAAGATTTCCATTGCCTCTTCCACTAAATCTCGAAACATGTATTATCATACATCTTTGAAGGTATGTGAGCATTACATAATCCAAATGGCCTTCTTCTGAAAGCAAAAGTGTCATAAGGACATGTAAATGTAGTCTTCTCCCGATCCTTAGGGGCTATAGAAATATGGTTATAACCATCATATCCATCAAAAAACAGTAGTGGGGGTGCCCTGCTAACCTGTCCAACTTTTGGTCAATGAAAGGTAGAGGATAATGATCCTTTCTAGTAGCAGTGTTTAGTTTTCTATAGTCTATGCACACCCTCCAACCTATCAAAGTTCTTGTAGGAATCAATTCATTCTTCTCATTTCTGATCACAGTGAATCCACCCTTCTTGGGAACCACATGAACTGGGCTCACCAAAGGGCTATCTGAGATTGCATATATGAAGCCTGCATTTAGCCATTTCAGTTCTTTTTTTCTAACAACTTCTTTCATTACTAGATTTAGTCTTCTTTGATATTCAATAGAGGTCTTTGCATTATCCTCTAAAAGGATCTTGTGCATGCAGATAGAAGGATTGATTCTTTTCAAATCTTCTTATTGCATCAAAAAGTAATTGCTTCCTTGTATTTTGAGAGTTTCAAGCGCTTTTATTCTTAGGCTCACCAATGCGCTTGAAATAATAATGTGTTTTACTTTTTTCCTGGTTCTAAGAAAGAATACTTTAAATAACCTGGGTAATTCCTTCCAAGGCAACCTTATGAACTAGTTTCGTTCTTTCCGCTTCTCCCTATTACCGCATTTTTTCTCAGACCGTTTCTTCACTAAGTACTACCTCTTTTGATTCAAAATTGGAGTTCAGAAATTCAACACTAAGAACATCAAGATACTGGAAATTTATCTCATTTTCATTCATTGAACTTTGAATCTTACAATCAATTATAAGTTCAAAACTGATGGGTACTTTTTTTTCTACAATCTTACAATCAATATTATCAAATTCTGGCTATTTCAAACTGTGATTGAGATTGAAGTGCACTGCCTCATCTCCAACACTTAGAGTAAGCTCTCCTTTCTTCACATCTATCAAAGTTGGCAAGGAACGACCTTCCTAGTAGCAGTGAGACTTTTTTTTTCATCTTCAATATCACAAAGTCCATTGGAAAGATGAACTTTCCCACTTTGATAACCACATCCTCAAGAATGCCCTCAGGTTGAGCTAAGATTATGTCTCACATTCATGTAGTATCATGGTTGCGGAGAAAGCCCCTAAGTCTCGACTATGATAAGTGGCATCGTCGATGTCGGCTCCATAATCACACAAGGTTTTCCCATTCGACTCCCTATCAGGTGCGAATAGTGAAGTCACCTGATCTTGCATTTTTACTGGTAAAGACCTCTTGATAACTGCAATGCAGGTTGTTGTTAGGTTCACTACTCCTTCTTCAACAAATTTTCTTTTTTGCTCAATATATCCTTCATAAATTTAGCATAATGAGGAATTTGAGTCAATGCCTCTGAAAAAGGGATATTAACCTCTATTTTCTTGAACATGTTCAAGAATCTAGAGAATTGCTCTTCTAACTTAGCCTTTTACAGCCTCTGAGGGAATAAGACTTGAGGCTTGTAAGCTTGAACTTCTTCCTTCTTCCTTAAATCTCCTTCTTCAGCTTGTTGCTTTTACTGCATTTTTGCTATTCTCTCTTCTTCACCAACCTCTGAACTGTACTGCTTCAATTCTCTTGCCTTCTATCTCTCTTCCACTTCTCAAAGTCGCCACCATGCAACCCTTAGGATTCTTCTTTGTATCACTGGGGAATGAATCCTTGGACTGACTTTGCATTACTAGGGCCAACTGCCCTACTTGTATCTCTAGATTTTTCAGATAGCATTTGTGTTGGCCTGAAACACAGTTATGTTTGCCTAGAATGCTATCAGATTAGCAAATTTCTACTCATGAATGTTCAGCAGCCTCTTATTTTCTCCTATGCAAGTTAACATTTGTTCTTCAAAGGAAGAATATCTCCTTTATCCATGATTTTCTACTCTCTGACTTCCTCGTTGTTGTTGGAACCCAGGTGAAGCATAATGTTGTTGAAAATTCTACCCAGGTCTTTGACTTTGCTATGCTCCTCCTTCATAAGAGAAATTCTCATGGTTCCTAAGTGTTGGTATGTAATGAGTTGGCAAGTCTATATTGGGCTTTAAAGTTGTAACTTCGATTCACAGACGAGATAATGTGCCTTCAACTTGATAGGGACCCCTAGCTTGATAGTCCCTATTCAAATACTATTCATTTTCTCATTTTCATCAACCTGCTCTCTAATTCATTTCGCTGAAGCATTCTTCTCATGGTTTCCATCTGCTCATTAATGCATCTAGTTTTGCTTCTATGGCAGTCATTCGATTAAGCTCTATCACACCACTTCCTTTTAGTCTGTTGCTGCTCCCTGAAGTTTCAGATGGAGCTCTATAATTACATTTGGCAAGGTATCTTTATCAATCAAGCTGTCTCTTCAACACTTTTTCAAAGCTCCACAACAGTCAGATCAATTATATCTTTGGAGGTGCATAATTCATAGAATGACAAAAAAATGATTCATCCCGGGAGTGGTCGATTCATTCCATGCATCAGCATCTTTTTTCAAAGAATCTTTATATCTTTCCATGCATTATAGAGACTCACCTTTCCTTGCTTGAATACTATGATTTCCTCTCATTTCCATAAGGTAGCAGGAGTGAAGAATCGCTCATAAGCTTCCCACCAACTCTTCCCACCTGTTCACCGATCTAATAGCAATGACTTGAGCCGCTGTCGCACATCTCTCACAAATGGAAAGAGTTGCAGCCACTCACTCTGTGTCTCACCCCATTCAACTTGACTCGTATTTTTGTCATCCTCTATAAATCTTCCCATATGCTTGCTTCACTATGATGCTCAGAATTGCGTTGCCGCACTATCATGGATCAAAGTCAGTTTAAGTTCAAAATTGTTAGCTTATATAGCAGGTTGTCTCACAGCAGAGTTTTCATCTTGAATAACTGGCCTACAAAAATCTTTCATAGTCATTTGCCTTTGAGGTCTCTCTACTTCTGCTTCTTCTAAAATATGTTGCATTCTTTCTCTCTGATCTGCCATAGTTGTTGATTCAGCACTTTTAACCTTTCTTAGATTCCCGTTGTTCTTCCAGCTCAGATCCAAAGCAAACAGCCTATTTCCATTTGTATACTGTGAAATATTTTTGAAATAGAAACACATTGAGATCAAATTAAATCTGTGGAAAACAACTATATCAATTTAAGCTCATAAAATATTTTTAGTAGCTTACTCAACTACTGTAGTTAAAAACTATTTTTGTGATTTTCTATAATTTATGATAAAATAGAGAAAAATGTCCAAATTCGCAATTATCTCTTTGGTTAGAATATTGATATTTAAATTCATCTTTTTCAATTCCCTAGCAATGGCACCAAAAACTTGTTGACCAATTTTCCGACTTGACTACCAAAGACTAACTAAAATCCCTGGCAACGGCGCCAAAAACTTGATTGATTGATTTTTATCACGTAGACAAAAAATTGACTAATTATTGAAGACCAAATTGACTAAATATGATGTGGTCAGTTGTGTGCCAACTTCTTATACTACCACCAAAGACTATTCAGTTCCCGGCAATGGCGCCAAAAACTTGATAGACTAATTAAAGATATAAAATATGTTGTTCGCCTTGGACAAGAAGGCTTCAATTGAAAATGTGTTTTGGTCTAGATCATTGCAAGTGAATAGGTCATTCAAGTGACAAAAGTGGATTTAAGTCCAGATATCGTTCCACGAGGAATGATGAAGAATCTAAACATCAATTACCCCATCTACTCAAGATCCTTGCTATTTGAACTCCAAAGTTAAAAGTGATTTGCTTTTAAACTAAAGGAAAAGTAAAAATTAAATAAAATTCTATAACTATATATAAAGAATTCAAATTAATTGGATTGACAAGTTCACTGGGTAGGTAACATTGAGAAATAGTTTAATACATAATTATCAATTTTTGCATCATTTTATAACATGGTTCAGCCATGAGTTTGAAATATGAACTTGTCAAAGATGCAAGGTAGTATAGTTTGAATTTCTCCATACACCATACATTTCACTAATTAGAGATCTATGTTCCTTTCGGATACATGAGTCTAATCAGTTACTTGTAGAATATAATTTTTTCAAGGACTGGGTATTTCTTCAAGATTCACGCCATTTTCTACGATCAAAACTCGGCTTTCGCCTCTTATGTGACAAGATAATGCAAACTCTCTCCTCTAAATTTCTAATTGCATCTCATCCATCAATCTGAAAAAATCCTCTATCTCCTTGATTAGATTCACTGGTTACTGGATCAAGATCCTTTCTCAAATGCATGCAGGAGAAACATTTTATCAACTAAATTGATATATCATCCGACTAATCCTCACACCATGAGTAAATCAGTGATTTATCGAAATAATCCTTCAAAGTTCATTCGTTCCATAATATTGTCTAACATAGCCCCAAGTAATTACTCCATACTCTCAGGAATCGCCATCTTTGTGCCACTCAGAGGGCTTCTTGGAAATTAAAGCAAGATACAGTTATTTTCTGGGTACACGCTACTAATATTCTGAACAAGCAACTTCAAGAACAATACCACTTAAATAAATTCAGGATTTCGAGCTATGACATTCTTTCAAGTTTAGCAGAAAACAATAATTAACATCAATCCAACCCCAGATGAAGCTTAGTCTTTCAAATTGAATTACAAAGAACAGTGACTAATTGATCAGATAAATTCACTGAAATTGCAAATGAACTGAAATAGATGAACTCTAGAAAATTTTCAAATTCATTAAATCAGATAGTAATGAAAAACGGAATTTACGTAGAAAAAACCAAGTTCAAACTCGGCACCCAGACGCTCAATTCCTACAAGAAAATTAACTAAATGCTACCCCAAAACTAAATAAAAGAAAAAGAAAAATAAAAAATATACAAAGGAGTTCTGAATACCAAAGTTCATGGTTTGTAGAATCATACTACCTGATGCCTTATTTATAGATTTTCAAGTTATGGGCCACACTTCAAGGCTGAAATTGTGGATCCCCAAAAATTCTAGCCCAATTGGTTGCTTTGTCGCAACATAGAAAATTCTGTCACGACATAGTTTTCATCTTTGTTTCCCAGCTCTTGTCGTGGCTTGTAGTTTCTGTTGCGACACGGTTTAGTGCTTTCTTCTTAGATTTTGTCGCGACATAATTTGACAATATCGTGACATAGTTCTATTGAAGTTGTCTAATGATTGTCGCGACATAAAACTTTACAAAATCAACTTGCCATTCTTTGTCGCCCTAAAAATAGTCGTCATAAAATTTCATTTCGAGAAAACTTCGCTTTTATGTTAGATACATAAGTTTGAAATGTCGCACATAAAAATACATCAGCAACATACTCGTTTTTCACTTATCACTATGAAATTTCGCTTCAAATATTAACTTTGTTGCAACATTCTTTGCTATGTTGCGACATTCTTTGTGTAGTTCTTCTCAACCTTTGTCGAGACAATGTTTTCTTTTGTCACGACAGAGTTTCTCATAGTTGTATGTTGTTGTTGTAGCGACATACCTTTTCTTTGTTGCGACATAGTCTTGTTGTCTTGCACTGCTGAGACTAAACTCTATGTCGCGACAGAGATCTCTGTCTTCGGTGCTTCATTATGTTGCGACATAACTTTCTATGTCGCAACATTCTTCTTGTAATTCTTCTCAACTTTTGTCGCGACATAATTCACCTCAACCTTATGTTGTGTTTGTTGCGACATCAAACTTCTATGTCACGATAAAGTCTTCTTGCCCTTCAATGCTGACTTAGGATTTTTTGCCGCGACATAGTTGTCTTTTGTCGTGACAAAGCTTTTCTGGCTTGAGTTCAGCTTGATCTTTGTTGCAACATAACGCTACTTATTGCGACATAGCTTATGCTGGTTCTATTGGAATTATGTCGCAACACTCTGAAACTAAGTCGAGACAGAGATATTTGCCTTGGCCAATTTTTTCATGGCTTGCCGGAATTGCCCTTTCATTTAAAACCCGCAAACACAAAGTTGGTTAAAAATTCCATAATTCAACATTAAAATGACTCATAAACTTCTAGAAATATGCCAGAAAAATGGATTAAAAATAAATGATTTTAGGACTCATCAGTGGGGGGTTCCAAATTCTATAGACTCTGTCTCGAACGGAGCGAGGTTCTTTGCCACATTGTTCATAAAAAGGTCGGGACATTCAAGGAGATATTGAGAAAGGGGGGCCTATACTATACTATACTATACTATAAGCCTGAGGTCTAGGGAGTACTATCATTGACGAGACAGTTTTGATTGCTGAACATGGAGGTTGCGGTTTTTCGGGTTGAGTAAGTCGTAAAAGTAGCAAATAGGTCTCACAGGTTCCATTGAAAAGAAATGGCTTCTTAAACTTAAAGGGGTCAAGTCATGAAAGATCATAGTAGTCAAATGCAAAGTCGGTTCGCCAAAGACGAAAATGGGGATGCTTCAATGGGAATGAAAGTTGGGTGACGAAAGAGGTCAGCAAAAGGCGAGTGTGCCATGTTTCTTCATTCGCCATGTGCAGGAGGGCGTATCACTCCCTTTACTCTAATGGAACTATTTCATTTTATCCAAGGGGTCCTATCATAGCTAATCAACGTTGCACTCTCGTCTGGAGCTGTTCTTTTGCACTCAAGCCCCGGACGGCGGTAAAGACCCTTCTGTTTCAGTTTGACTGATACATGAATAAGCGACGTCAATAAAATTGATCTTTTTGAGGTACTATATGCTAGACTAATGTCCTTCGAGACGAAAGGAAAGAAAACAGGCAACATGAGTATGCGACTTCCTACAAGAATTTCCCTCCCTAATACAGATTATGCTCGGAAAGTCAATGATAAGAAAAGTCCCGAGAGGTTGAAGGGATAGAGGATGGAGGAACCTCTCTTTATAGGAATAGGTTGGAAAAGCGCTACCACCATGGCCAAAAACCTAGAAAAGAGGTCGGTCAGAAAGGGCCTTTAGGTACTCGATATTTAGGATATGAAGAGGGGTAAGGACTGACCCGCAAACTTCAATTCCATGGGTAACTTCTCTAGTGATCATCCAGCTGGAGCTTAACTTAAAAACCTCGGCTGTGGGATTACTTGCCCGGAGGCAGGGAGTACTACTGTTTGTAGGGAAAGCTTCCCGATAGCGTGACCGACCCTACTACAAATACAAAGGCCTGACCACGACCCAACTAAAGAGGTCAGTCAAGGGAGTTCAATCCATCTACAAAGGCCGGAAATGATAGAAGTGAAACCTTCCCCTTACCACTTTCGAACAAGGTGCTAAAGCCCTTATCCAGCTTCAACTCTCCTCCTTCCAAGCATGGACAAGGATCAGTTGTTGAAACAAACCTTTTCATCTAGCAACAAATCCTTTTTTTTTTGTTTTCTAGATTATCCGTAAGTATTTGATTTGGTAATATTTCTCAAGCGATGCGGCGTGAATTCGTCCTTTTCTTATTTTGTTGGGGATACGGGTGCGGGTGTTTGCTTAAGGGACAGGCTTGAGGGGCGGCCAGAAACGGTCGAAAACTTGATGGTACCTTCTGGATCCTCCGGGGGATCAAACTCCGTAGGAGGTGGAAGTCTTAACATGGGGGCCAATAGAAGCTCTGGTTGGACGTCCTTCGATCTAGGAGTCTTAGAAGAGCCCTTTCTTGATGCTAATGAAGAAATCGAAGAAGTCACCCATCCAAACCCCCGTGCTAATCCATTCCAGGCTATTCAGCCAGAACCTGATCTAGATTCAGTGAAGGAGATCATGAGAGACAGGCTTCTTGTGCATGGCCTGGGTCAAAGGTAAGCCACGGTATCGAAAACCAAAATAAATAGAATTGTGGAACTAAAGGGACAAATTCTGGATAGAAAGTCTCGATTGGATTTCAACCCGTTCTAGGCTCAACGGCGCAACACACTAATTCCTGACTACTTGCGGCCTCCCCGGGGAGGGGAATTTAAGATCTCCTTTTTGGAGGAAAAGTTGCAAGAATTGTTTGGTGAGAATGCCATGAGATCCTAAATATATTATGAGCTTGTGCGGGCTAGAGAGTTTTTCCATATTGACAGACCATTTTGCGGTCTCGAGGTTGAGATAATGACCAAACTCAAGCCTCGGAGTCTATAAGGGAACCCCTTTTGCCCGAGAAGAGGGGGTTTAACAAATGGTGGGCCACAATGGTTTCTTCATCCTTCTTGACTCCCTCTCCAAGTTCCAAAGCCGCGGTTTGGCTCCAATTCCCGAATCTTCCCCAACTATCTAATGTCTCTGGGCTTAAAACTCTCACTTGCGCTGCCAGCTGATGACAGAACATTCAAGGGAAATACCCATGGTTAAATGTTTACACATAAGGGAATATAAATGAAATTCGCCCATATCACCCTAAAATATATACACCGGTCAGCCTACACTCTACTACTATGGGTTCAAGATGTTATTCTAACTCAGACTTTAGAGAGATAAAAACAGTAGGGCTACAGGTGGTAAAGGTAATCTGAGCTAGCATTATACCAGTAATGGTTAGATAGCTCTAGATTTTTTCCCTACGGTAGCACAACTATCTAGGTCTAACAGTGGCAGAAGATCAAAAAAGAAAGAAAACTGCCTATGTTCGATCTTCTTGATGTGTTGTGATATCCAAAAGTGTCTTCTTTAGATTCATAGAAATGATTATGTTTGGTATTGCTGAGCTAGCTAAGTGGATGCAATATGTAGTAATTAATAAAACTAAAAGGAATATAATTGCTTGCCACGATAAGGCTAAGGTAGAAGGATTGTGAAAAATGTTCTCCTTGCTCGGCTCAGGAGTTAGTTAAAAACTATCATAGAGGAAATATGACACTAAGGTGTGCATTAAAAATCGATCTCATAAAAAAAAAAAAACTTTAATTTAGTGCATTGGAATTTTCTGTTTAATGTTTTCCTTGACAGAATGGGTTTTCTTTCTTTCCCGCTTAAATTCCTTCAATGGCTTGAAGCTTGCTTAAGCATAGAAAAATATTCTGTCTATGTCAATGGTAGTTTGTTTGGTTATTTCTCTGGTAATAAAGGACAAGTCTTTCCTTTCTATCATTTGTCAGGCCGGAAATTGAATCCAGCTAAGATAGAAATCTTCTATTCTGGTATTTATGCAGAGGCAGCAACTTATCTTTCTCTCCAACAAATCTCAACAGGTTTCAAACTTGGCAAGCCCCCCGGGGACTTGGTGTTCCCTTGATCTCAAGCAAGTTGAGTGACTTATAGACCACGGACTCAAAAATTGTGGCTAGAATTCAAAGCTAGACTTACTCTATTTTGCTATGTCCATGCTAGGAAGTTAAGACAATTTTTTCTTGTAAATAAATAATTTTTAATATCGGTCCTATCTTGGGTCCGAGCCGAGACTTGGTACATTAGTACGTCTTTATGATGTTTACCATAATATCTTTAGCCTTACATGCTAAGTCGTTGCCACTGTGGTTCCCAGTTATATTTACTAATTATATTTAGAATTCAAGGACGGATCCTCTCCTTTTAGAATATTAGAATATATACGCATAAAGCAATCTCCACGTTATCAAAAGTCAGATCCTTGTATCAGAATCGTTAAAGATAAAACATGGAACTAATTCGCACTCACAGTCCCCTCTTCATCATATTTAAGTAATCGCCTTAAACGTATCGAGCTACTGGACGCCAACCATGGATAGTCAAAGAAGTAATCTTCACCATGTCAAGATTCGGGCTATACTATATCTTTTTTAATTTAAAAACCAGAAGATCATACCTTACTTACGAAGGATAATGTGAAGTTAAGGCCCTTATTCTCTTTATTGCTAGAGATGTAGTTTGAGATCGCAAATTTTTGTCATGGTACATTACCTTGTCATTCGTGATAAGGGAAGGAGTAGCAGGCTAAGGCGGGCTTACTTTTTATTCATCCTGAGTTAGATATCGGTAGGCCAAGCAAGTAGAGGACTTCCCACATGTCAACCAACTTATATGAAATTATATGAAATATAAGTACCAAAATTCCCATTTCTTTTATTTCAGAAAAGCAATTCTTTTCTTTCTTTTTAGAGGAAGAATCACCAACAATCTAACTTACAATAATGAATCTAATATTAACGATTCTTTGCCTGGATTAGCTAAGTATCACCATATAAGCAATCGAAATTCATATAAGGTGTTAGAATACTATAAATTCTGCTAGGAGTTGCCTCTCTATGCACGAATGAGTGACGTCTTAACCTTAATGATTATCCGCTCTCACATAATTGGACCCTCCCGGCCTTTTGCAATAAGGTCATTGAAGATACCGAGAACTTACCCATCATTCTTTTAGATGCGATAAGAGATCTCTATGTGAATGGAATAAAGGGGGTACATATAAGTCGTAGCAGTCTTAGTCAATATTGGGAGGGGTATAGGCCGCTAGTAAAGACACTTTAAACAAAAAAAAACAAAAATTTCGCTGAATTTTCTATCGTGCCTCACCAAGCCAGACTGATCTATTTCCACTACTCCGTCGTCTGCCCAACCCTCCTCCTTCGAATCGTAGGCGAACTAATGCTTTAGGCGGGTGGATAAGGTGTACCATTCAATGTCAGCTCTAGGTTTTGTTCCACCTGCTCAAGTTCTTTCTTCCGTGAAAGCATCTCCTCCCTTAATATAGGTCTTTTTCTGAAAAAGCCAACGACCGGGAAACTAATTCCAAGTTAGATTGGCCAATCTAACTTCAGCTCGCACAATGAGTGAACTTGACGCCGAACCATATTAAATTGCGCCTTAACGCCGTGATCACAAGATTCGTCAGGGCATCGTGAATCCCGAGTTGCCGCTCGAGCCGACGGCGCATCTCGCTCTTCCTTCACCGTCAAATGTCTCTCAAGGTTTCTCCCGGGTGACTCCGTGCCCCGGCGCACCCTTCGAATTCAAGGCGTATGTCATTTTCCACTTGCTATATTATGCCGTGGAGCCTCACACCTAGCCCACCTCTCTATTTGCTCGAGAGTAATGACTCCAATAGAGACAATCGAAGAAGCTACGATTTACACTTGAGATTTGCTTGGTTTGTGCCTAGAGATCGGAGAAGATCGACATGAGCGATATAGCCACTGAACGAAAAGAGGAGCGAAAGTGGGTTTATATCTTGCCCCGGTTCTTTAAAGGTAGCAAAGGTCGCAAAGCAAGTAGTTAGCGAAAGAAATTAGGACACCTCCTGCCCTTTCCCTTGCCCTTGCCCTTGCCCTTGCCCTACCCTAGGCATCGATTGAAAATGATGCAAAGGCTTTAAGAGCAGGGCCTGGAACTAAAACTGGTCCAGGCATAAGTCTAGACTCTTAGTCTTCTGGTGTTTAGTGACCCGAGTGAGAAGCTGTTTTTCTTTCGCCTTTAGCTCTAAGAAGAGAATGTTTAGCAGCTAGCAAAGTGGTAAGAGTCTATTCTATGTAGAAGCCTTAGTGAATGAAATTGACCATAAAAAAGAAAGATTTCTGGTCTGGGGTATTCCATATATTCTATAGTTCCTTACTGTGTCAATAAAAAAATTCTTGGTCATTGAGATTCATGGACAATAAAAATTAATATTTAAGGATAGATATTACCTCCTTCTTTCCCCTTTCAAACAAAATTATTGTAGTTTTTCTATTTGGAATTGTGTTAGGTCTAATTCCTATTAAAAGTGGTAGGATTATTTGTAACTACATATTTACAATACCGATGTGGTGATCCATCGACCTCTTTGACACTTAACATCCCTTGTTTATCGACCTCCCATTTGGTTTTAATCCTAATCCACAGGAGGTCAGATCAAATTCAGACTTAAGACTGTTGTTCAATTATATTAATTCTCGATCTAACAAGAATGGAATCACGCTCTGTAGAATTTGAACCTACAACATTGGGTTTTGGAGACCCACGTTCTACCGAATTGAACTAAGAACGCTTTCTTATCTCTTATCACAATAGATACGACTATGAAGAAAAGGATTATTCTTGTACCCCCAATACATCCTGCATGCATATAGTATCATTTTATTTTATATGCTCAATTTGAATCGATCTCAATGCTTGTTATTGCCCAGAGGAGAAGAAATAGGTAGGTAGGGATGACAGGATTGGATTGAAACTCGTGATTGTACCCAAAACAGTGCCGCCAAGCCGCTACATCCCTTCAATCGGGTCTACAAAGGTCATCATAGAGAATCCCCGCTCAGCTTTCTACATCAAGTATTTCCTCTTATCAATATCTCAATTTCTTCATTTCTTCTTTTTGGTCTTTATTGATTTATATACTCATCATCATCCCACCGCTCCTACTAATGCTTACTTATGAGCAAAAAGGGTTCTAAATAATCAGCCATTTGAATAAGTGAGGCTGCTTTCTCAATAGAAATATTGGCATGCGAGAGAGATACCAATTCCGTGTATCCGCTTAAGCAAGCCCTGTCGCCAGCTTCCACCCAGAAAAAAAAATGAGTTATTTATATCTCCCCTAAGACTCTTTCACGCGAAGTGTTACTTTCTTCTTCTTTTCTAATTTATTAATCTAATAGAAGGCTCTAATGCCTCGTTACGTATACTTCACTTGCTCGTTAGTGCTTTAGTTTTCAATAAGGGAGGGGGAAGAAGCGAAGTGAGCCTAGAGTAGCAACCTATTACGTTTTTTCAAGCCCCTTGACTTTTTAAAAATATAAAGTAAAGCTCTAGTGCCCTTTTATATAAAGGTAAGGCAAGGCTCTTCCGCTATCAATGAAACCTAAAGAAAGACAAAAAAAACCCAATGTGTTTCAGATACCGAGACTTGACTTATAAATTTTGATTCTCTTTACTCATTCCATACTGGGAAGAATTACAGGAAATCATTTGATAACTATTTATCAATGATATCTGACGATCAAGACAATTCCCGTGAAACTCTTTCATTTCATAGAACTTATTCTGTCGAAGCAAATAACATTTCCTATTTATTTGTCCCCTGGATTGGACCTATTTTAATTCTTAATTATCCGTCACTATGCTGTTCCCAAGGACTAGCAGAATCGAAAGAGCGAAATTCTTGGGTCATCTCAATGGGTTCATAAACTACACGTTTCTCTGGATCATCATAGCGTACTTCCGCATATCCACTCAGAGAAAGGTCTTTTCGTAATGGATGACCTTTGAAACCATAATTTGTTGATATATAGCGTAGATCCGAAATATTGATGGAAGAAACACCAAACATATCCCAAACTTCTCGCTCCCACTGGCCAGTTGATGGAAATGGACTTACTATCGGAGATATTCGTGTTACTTTGTCTGCACTGGTTTGTACACAAATGCGTGAGTTATATCGAGTACTTTGTAAATTATATACCACTTCAAATCTTGCTGAGGGATGATCAAACGCAAATATCGATCAAACTTGAACCCTCAGATAGGTATGCAATTAAGAAAGCACAACAATTGAAATGGGTAGTCCTCAGATTAGTATCGATCTATTCCCATGTTCCGATCTTTCCATTTTTCTTACCCATTTCTTGGGGAAAGTCACCCAACTATGTTTGAAAATGGATTGGTTATCCATAAAGATAAAGAAAGCTTTCTTGTAGTTTCACTTTGAGCTCTAAAAATGAAGAAAGACTTATCAGAAATAGCCGGTTGGGTTGGTCCGACCAAGAAAGGCATGGGAGTCGAAGGGCATTGCTTGGGAGAGAAAGGAAGTGCGCGCTAGCACCCTATAATATAAGGCTTCGAAAGTGACCTTCGTTTGCTGGGGTCTTTTTAAGTTAAGTAAAGACTGGCTTCCTACTGACCGTAGACCACTAAGATCTACGAGCACCCTCACTACACACTTTTTATATCTGCGTCTCCATTATCTGCTGCATGCTCTAATTATCTCACTCTTGAACAGGTGATAATACCACCATTCTTACTCTTTAATAAAGAAGTGATATTCAACTTATATATATTTATAGGCAAACTAGAAACAATTCAAGAAACCTAGCTAAAAAGCGACAAGACAAAGTGCTTATTCCTATGTAGGAAATGCCTTAATCAGTGCACTACGGAGCAAGCGAGGCTTAGTCAAGAGGAAGGCTGGCGAGACCAGTAGACTGATAGGAAGCTAGTATGGTAGGAAACTAGCAAGCGTAGGCAGCAAGTGGAGGCTTAAAGTGTAGGTCTTAAAGAACAAGGCTTCAGGGCTTTAGCGTTACCCATTTTATTCTATTATACAGTGTTTATACTTATAATAGGGTTGCTGATTAAGGGGAAGAGTGTCGATCCCTTTTCTGTCCGCATATAGATGAATTTGCTAATTCGAAGACTGCAGCGATCTCTCATAGCTTGAGTTTACACTTTAAGCGCATTCCCTCTAATCCGAAGAAGTATGGGGCATTTAGAGATAGGCCTTACTCAAAGCAAAGAAGAGGTTACTCTTTTCTTTACTCCTGAAACTAAACTCTATTTAGAGAGAGTTGCATAAGGATCACAGTCGTAGAAAAGCCACTCATAAGGCGTGCTATCAAACAAATAGTAACGGGTAGAAGAGACAGGCTGGTGGGAGTTGACTCGTCAATGGGTAGATCCGTCTAGTTTTTTTATCAATCTATTGTTTTATCCGCATCTTCCTGACTTTTAGGATTACCTAGCTAACTGACAACCAATGAACACCAACCAAATCTAGATTAAGAAAGCAAACTTAGCGTGAAAGAGATCGAATCGCATTTCTAGCTTCAAGTAGGAAGAGTTCATTCAATTCATATTCCCCGATTCGACAACCTCAGATCCTTATCGCTGTGGTTTCCACGCTAAAAATACGGGGTATTCGCCCAATCATTGGTTCGACATCGATGTAGCTATCCCCGAGCAAGATGCCCACATTTACAATGCTCCGTAGTTAAGGGTCAAGATACTGCTATCAACAAATTAATGTGGATTTAGAGGTACAACAATTGCCAGGGAAATAATTGTTAGAGTCAGAAGTTATGAGTGCTATAGATGGTATAATGAGAGGAATGGAAGTGATTACCACTTAATTCTATGTTCCATTTGGTGGAGGATCGAACTAATTTTCAATGCTTGGAGCCCGCGATAATTTAAGTCTTGTAGATACTCGCACAACATCTCTTATTCATAGATCTGCGCCCGCCTTTATACAATTAGATACTTCTCTATTTATTTTGGAAATAGGAATTTGCTTTGATCTTAGCCCCTATTGCTGTGTGGAGGAAAAAATCATACTATTCAGGTTAATGTTAGAAGGATTGCTTGCTTACTTTCGTCTTCCCTTCTATCTCTTAGTTATGGGTTCATAAATGGCTTGCTATAAGTCATTTGGGGACTACACCACTTTTCCAGAGGTCGCCACTGCTTCGATGTGATTCGGATTGCGTTCATAATCTAGAGCAAAATGATTCGAACCTTGCATTTCTAATTAAAATCGATGCTACCACTTGACCATACTCTATACCCGCCCGCTTTTAGATGATAGAACTGAAAGGAAGAAGGAAGAAGCCGGGAGAAGCGTACCAAAGAACTAGCCGAGCCGTGCAAGAACGCAGGATATAGCAAGCAACAAGGTTCCTCAGATCGACTACGCAACCCGTGACTCCCCATTGTAAAACAAACGGTAAGCTCTCTACTCTATTTTCTTGCAATTTTACACTCCATCAGTTGGCGAACGCTTCGTAACCTGTGACTCACAGGCCGGCCTCGACTGAACTCATTGGCTCCGCGTCCACCTAAAGTCGATAACCTTCATCATCGTCAGCATTTTGTACTCTCTCGATAGCTTCAATAGTTCACTGAAAGCCTTTGGTTTAATGAACTGCAAGCCCTTCAATTCAATTCAGAAAGAAAGACATAATAAAGAGTTGAAGTGAAATGGGTCACGGAAGAAGACATATTTGATGAATGAATGATTCAATCCCCTCCCACTTACATGAATTCTTCTATTGAAGAGGTTCCCCTTCTTCTATGTGAGATGGGGCATACGCAAGAGATGAACCTAGATACAACGCGGAGCTCCGGCCCCGACCGACACAGCTACTTCATGCTTACTCACCTCTACCATTGCCGCCATAGACATGAGATTGGAGCGTATGTAGCCTGCTTTCTCTTTCCTAGGCTACTTGCACATGTTATTCCCGCAGCCAAAGGCAAAGGAAGCGCTCTTCAGTAGACCTAATTTCACTTGACAACGAGACTCGCTCGTTCTCGCTTAGCCACCTTTTTTTTATTTTTTTTTATCCTAGACTAAAGAAAGAAGCTCCTAAATCAATGCAAGGTGGTCGAGGATCGTGAGTTAATCGTATCAACCTACATCCGATGACTTTGTCAGTGGCTCGCAGAGAAGAAAGAAGGTTCGGGTCCAATTTATAATGAAGCGAAGGTCCCCCTTACTCCCTATTCTCTCTTAAAGGTTTATAGGGTTGGTTAAGAACTATTGACTATAAACCATAATAGTTTTAGTCACTTAATGGAGATGTTTGCCTTTGGAATGAAGATGGATGAGCAGGCATTTGAGCCTATAACTAATTAAATTCGGGGAAAACATGGAACCGATTACTATCTATACTAAGGGAGGCGAGACATGACTGCGACTTAAGATTCAAGTACCGTTGAAAAGACTAAAGAAATAGGGGGAATGACTACTTGTAATAAAGAACAAGCTAATACGAGCCAACCAAAAAAAGAAAGCAAGGCTTAGATTACCAGATCCTCGACACAATCTTCCTAGAGATGGAGAGCCCCTTGCCTCGCCTTTTCTAGCCTCACCTTCTTGCTTGATTACGTAGCTCTTGTCTTAGTGACTCTTCATCTTTTCTAGATTTTTTTTGTAAGTGTTAAAATGATAGATTTTTCATTTGCCAATAAATTGGATCCGCCCCGATTCGATCAATAATGAGATTCTTGGCTAGAGAAAGGTTTTGTGACATGGATGCCCAGCCCAAATCGGTCGATCGGTTGGCCCACCTAGCAGATGATGAGATTTTCGATCGATTTGATCAAAATTTGAAAAGTCTTTCTCACTATTCAAAATAGTGGTTGATCAAGATGTTCTCACCTCCCCCATTTGGGCTCTCACTCGAATCTCCACCTTTATGCTAAGGGCTCTTTCCACTGATCTAATAAATTACCCATTCGCCACAATGAAAGAGAGAAGCCGCACGTGGCTCATCATCTGATTCAGAACCAATGCAAGAAGGATAATATATATGGGAGAAGCGGGGATTGATAGCTTTCAAGAACCTGTGGAAAGGAAAGAGTTGTTCCTTGCATTCCTTCCTTCCCAAAGAAAATAATTAGCTCGGGCCGCATAAAGATTTGATTGTTGAACGCACCTCTCGGGTTGTTTCTAAACAAATCAAATGTCAGTCAAGCTAACCTGAATAGCTACAAAAGAAAAGACTTTTATGGGAATAATGGCGAAGGAAGAGAAGAAGATTGTAGTTTCCCTAGTCGAGGAACTTCGTGCCAACATCTCAGTGCGGTCCCGGGGTTCAAGACGCCTTACCTAAAACTAGTGTCGGTCATAGAGCGACATTTTGTTTTCAATGAAACAAACCCCATCTCTTGTTATCTCCCGCCTCAACATCAAAGCTAAGTGCGGATACAGATCTAAACGCAAGATGATCTCGAACCGATTTCATAACCACCAACCAATCACATTCCACATCCCACATCCTACTTCTTTTCGATTCCTCGGGCATCCTCTATCTATTATATAAAGGCATTTTTTAGCTTCGTGAGGCAGTGAGCTGGGTCGTAGCGAGCTTGACTACTCTAAGGATCAAACCTACTGCCACTCCACCACTCTAAAAGAGTCTTCGAAAGTTAGATAGGTAGTGGTAGGATAGGGAACTCCTATCTCGTAGTGGCAAGCTAAAACAGAGATGCACTACTCCATCTGGAAAGGGCTTTCCCTCTTGGGGAAAGAGAAGAACCCCTTATTTCAATTTAAAAGTAAGGCCAGAACATAAGGAAAAGAAAGAAAGAAATAAAAACCCGGGACAGGTCTTATTCTATCTCAAACTCGGATTAGGAAGAGTGTTCTTGAACTAAAGATCAATCGTAATAAACAATACAAGAAAAGGGAATAAAAAAGCAAAAAATGGGGAGATAGGGTGGTCTATGATCACGGATAGTCACTCCACTCATAGATAGGGAACATAGATTCTTGTTTCATTTTCAATTGTCGAATGCGGTACTTGGTGAAATTTGGGTAGGGATAACGACTTGTTAAAACTTACAACGGAATAAGGAACCTTAGAATTCACCCTACCTATCGATGAAAAAATTGGATTTGATAGGCCAACGGATCAGAAATAAAATCTTTGTATGAAATGTCCTACTCCTTCTTGAGCTTTCCGATCAACCAATCCCCTATTTCATGGACATATCTGTGTTAGGTAGGACCAGGGATCACTAATTAGTCGAATGAGCCCATCCTTCTGGCCTATCATTTATTAGTTGATCTAGTTGGCAGTTCCCACATCTCTTGTGTCTCCATGGGGGCCACTTCATACAAGTTTGTTGCTAAGAGTCCCTCTAGTCAAATCAATAATCCCATAGAAGTCTAAAGTTGGCGAGGCGGCTCTTCAATCGACTATCTTATTGCTCCTCTTAGCGTGCGGATGCCGTGCTTTGATTTGAAAGCCCTAGCCAGTGAAAAATCCCCAGTAAGATCTCCGTATTGAATTTCTCCTCCCTTAAGTCTAAACCCGTCCCAACAACGACCACCTTCCTACTACAAGGTCTTTGCCTTTCCCTGGAAGCCTCTAGGGTCGGAGCGACTAGTCCTTCTTGTTTGCGAGATATTAAACAACGAACATTTGATTGAATTCCTTGCCTCACCCTGAGATGAGAGGGAAGTTTAATTTGACTCGAATCTTGGACTTGGTCTTTAATCCTACACCAGTGAATGGTGCAATGGGATAAATTTTTATTTTTTATGCAATTTATTCATCCAATCTTTGCTTGATCCAGAGGCTCATCCATTTTGATCCTAATAAACAAACAACCACATCACCTTTAGATTTATAATCCACCCATCTTCCCCAGTCCCTGAAAGCCCATCCTCTTAAGATCTTAAGCAACTTGATTTACAATCAGCCTGTAATTGATCTACAAGCAACCTAACCCTCTTTCTCAACCCGAGTCTTAAGTTCAGCGACTTTCATCATTAACGAACACCTGCGCTAATAAGACAAAATAAAGAAATGAGGGTCATGCCTTGAGAATGAATCAACAACAGTTAGTGGAATGAGGGATCCAAAAGAGATAGATAGGGGGGAGATGGCTATCGATCATTAGTGACCTTCCCTTGGGCCCAGTCATGAGTAAGCCCGGAGTTGTTTAGGTTTTTGAATTCCATCTCTAGTTGGGGATTTCGGTTCGAAGGTTCTAAAATGTGGTCTTGAGTTCATCTCTCGGCCGGTTCGGAGTTCGGGAAGGGTGATCGAGGGGACCCAGACTTTAGATCTTAGGGGTTGATTTCATACCAAGAGTATGTTGGGGAGGTCAGGGAAGATGGATTGGATCGAGAGGCGATGCCTATGCTCTTTATCGAGAAGATTCCCATCATTTGCAGTCCTTCTCAGGTAAAGGGACGAGGCGAACACTTAGAACATGTTCTATCCTCAACCTCAATCCTAAATTAGTAATCTCGAATAGTATACTATGCGTTACAACTAGCACTTGTATAATAAGGGAAAACGCTAGCGTGCTAGCTAGCTATAACTAGTTTTAACCCATACTTTATTTTATGGGATTTTGAGAGAAACTTTCTTGAGAAAAGCGAAGCGCACTAGCGCCTTGGCAGCGAAAAACCTGACAACTTGTTAGGAGTAGGTTTTGGCTTACCCCTTTCTACTTATTAGTAAGATAGATGCTTAACGCCCTATACAAGACAAGGGGTTGCTTATTGCTCGCCCCTATAGGGGCTTATGCACTCCACTTGCTGCCTACTCCACTCGTTACCACTAAACAACAAAGCTAGGAGCGGAATAAGGGACTTGAACCCTCAACCTTAGCCTTGGCAAGGCTATGCTCTACCATTAAGCTATTTCCGCCAGCTATGTTAGTAGCGAAGCACTACTAAGAAATTAACATATCATGATACGAACAACTTCTGTTTTTCCGTCGGACCACACTCTACTCTTGACCTCGTCGCGACTACGAGACGCTGAGTGGGTAGCGGCTAGTGAGGAGGAGGGGGAGGGGCGGTGGGCAGCACCCCGATCAATCTCAGGCATTTCCGATGCGGGTGTGGTGCAATTTGTAAGGAGTGGAGTCTTGGTCTCGAGTCGAGCTGTGGCATGAAGGGGAGAACCCATATAGAAAGGCACTACTGCAATTATTCTAATTTTTCACCTGCTTTAGAAAGGCACGGGACTCCATATAGCTAATGAAGTCAGCCTTGCTTGAAGGAAATAATAATTATTGCTATATGGAGTCCTGTGCCTTACTATATTATGTCTCGTTGGGGCTCACCCGGACCTGTCTCATAATTTATGATTTATAATTATGAGGTTTAGTAATAATAATGAGGTTTAGTAATAATTATTATTATAATATAGCATTTTTTTTAGGTTTTAACCCGTTTTTGGCCTGTTTTGGCCCGTAACCCTTATGGATTGGGTTGGGCTGACTGAAAGATAGCCTAAATAAAAATGAGCTAGATTTGCACAGTCTGTTTGAGCTCGTGTCCTGAATGGACTAGCCCAAAATGGGTCTTAAATAGCTAGCATGGGTTGATATGCCATTTCCTGCCTAATTTATGGGTGTTACCTTTCTATTTTCTAATACTATTCTAACCTTCTACTGTCCTACATGTTATAGTGTGTTCTCTATCATTTAACAAAATTTCGAAATGACAAAAATATCCACTCTTACAATTGGGATAACACCACATCATTTTTTATTCTCTTTCCCCTTGACAGCCTCTACCCAAAGAAAGTCCTTACTCCATCTTCAATGCAATTTTTTTTTTAAAACAGTGGTTCTTTTCTCACAAAAATATACCCATTCTTTCCTACAAACTTTAAATTCAAAACAAACTTAATTAATCTTAAAATTTTGAAATCATTACTAAAAAAAATAGAGACTGTTTGTTATGACAGTGCTCCACGAGATACTGCATCAACTGGTAAAACACTGCATAAGTAGGGTAGTTAACCCTTTTATGATGTGCAGTGTGAAGATTTAAGTAATGTACAAAGTAGTAAGATAAAAGGTTAGGTGAAAGATTATGCGCACACACAAACACGAAGGGAGACATGGATTGGTTATACGGTTCGGCAATTACCTACGTCCGCGGGGTTTAGCCTAGATATAATGTGTTTCATTATTTATCAATTAGGTTACAAGTTAGACTTAAGTGAGACATTGAAATAAACTCCCCTTATTTCCCATACGCATCTGGGTCCATTGATGCCTAATCACTCCATTCAATTAGATAAGCATCTTATTCATGAGCGTGCGGCTACTCTTTCTCGAATAACGACTCCTCCGAAGACCTCATGTTTGTGTGTAATCGATGTCTAATAAGCGATCTCTTCTTCTCCCATTTAAGCACTAAGATGGGATTCTTCATATTAATGGGATCCACTTTCAACCAGATTTTATATGATCATCATCGGTAGTTTAGTTCTTCACTATGCATGAACTATGTATTTTCCTTCCACCTTTGGTTGATTCTTTCATATACATGGAACAAAATATTTTATTTTCCAATTGGGCTCTTATAGATGAGATCTCCTACAGCTGAGATTTTCATAATCTGGAATGAGCACAATTATTCCTTTTATACTTCCTTCTTAACATATAGAGAATAAACCCAGATCTTCTGGATCTCATGCTTGATTGGTGAAGAATCCTTCCAATGCAGTTGGTACCTAGCTAAGGTAAGGTCCACATTTCCTTATACTATGTCAGTAGAAAATACATACACGGCTCTAGACAAATGTGATAGATAATCTGCAACATCAACTGTGTCAACAGGTGAGGCACTTTACGATTTTATTTTTGACAAGGGTTCTGCCAATAATGATACGCCAACAATCTCCCCCTTTGGCATGCTTTAACAAAAATAAAATTTAGGGATTACCAAGAATATAATCACGCAGCAACTAAGCATCCATAGCCAGATGAAGCATGTGCAGGGAACCATATGTAGATAATCATATTGAAAACATAAAGAGAACTATAGAGAGTAGTGTACCAACAATCATCTAGTTGGTCCCTGCCTCTTTAGTGCCTTGTGTCTCTCTTATCATTACAGGCTCAAAGACAGTAAGATATCTCGAAAACAGCAGGGGAGGTGGAGTATGATGTCTTCCTTACTCTCTGATGGCAGTTGTCGTTCTCACTCCAACTATGGTTTCCACTCATTCGGGACTAATAGGGGGTCGAAGGAATACATCTCAACGCCCCTCTATAGCTGTTCAAGGGTCTCCACAAGACCAACATACTGTCTAGGACTGGAATTGATATTGCTGCCTCTACTAATGACTCCATCGTTACCCCAACACCTGAGCTTTCTCATGCTGCGCCATACTTGTCTTCTCCCCCACCAATGGATAGCAGTCTTATCGATCATCTGAACGCTGAACTCCGTCTGTTGTAAGACCATATGCTTATCTTTTGCGCTCAAACAGGGATAGACATAAGCATCTCATTGTTGCCCTTGTCTCACTTGACTCTGATATCCTCGTTGGGCCTTCCCCTACTTCTTCAGTTGTAGGTGACTCTACTCAACTTGTTTGTGGTAGTGATATTGAATGTTTAGATTTTTTGGATTCCAAGCTCTTAACTCCCCTTCTTTGGCCTTCTTTGGAAAATGGGGAGATAATTTGGTATGGCAGACATATTCTAACACACTCTCATTCTTTGTTTCAATACGGTATTCTACTCTCTGGTTTTTTTTTTCGTACAAACTTTGAAGTCGGTTTGCTCCATTACTGGGTACACAACCCTAGAGAGGTGAGAAGGGTTTCAAATCGTGAAGCGCATACTCCCTTGGTGAAGATATCGACGATTGGTGCTCTGTGGGAACATGCTTAAGCTCGATAACTTTGTCTTCGACTAGACTTCAAATAAAATGATGTCAAATTGGTGTGTGAGTGTGGAATAGGATTCTTGGAGATGTTGATGGCATTAAGTTTGTCACAATATAATGTCATATTGGATGTTGCAGCATCCTTTGTGACACCATAATCTTGTAGCATGCTTCTCATCTAGATAAGTTGCAAACAACTGCTGCTGACGACAATATATTATGCCTCTGTTGTAGACAAAGATATGCTATTATGTTTTTTGCAAAACATTGAAACCAAATTGTTCCAAAAAAAAATAAAAATCACCCACTAGAGGTACTCTTTCAATCGTCGGAGTTGCCGGTCTAGTCACCATCATAGTATCCCATTATGGTTGTAGTGGAGTCATGAGAGTATCATAGTCCGAACTTAGTAATTCCAGTAGCATATTTGATAATTTTCTTTATGGCAATCATATGACTCTCCTTAGGGTAGGCTTGATAGCGAGCACATATTCCAACACTGTATCATAAATCTAATCTCCTTGATGTGAGATAAAGTACACTGGCAATCATGCTTCTATATTGTGTTTGATCAACGTTCTTGTCGCTTTCGTCTCGAGAGATTATCGTATGAGTCCAGATAGGTGTGTGACGATGAGTGGCAGATTCTAAGCCAAACTTCTTGACCATGTTCTTGGCATATTTGGTTTGTGAAATGAAGGTTCCATTACCTGTTTGTTTGACCTGCAAGCCTAGAAAGAAGGTCAATTCGCCCACTAGGCTTGTTTCGAATTCAAAGCTCAAAATGATCCACCATCCTGTGTGACGTTGCACCAAACACCATGTCGTAAACATAAATTTATGCCACAATGACTTCATTATTTCTTTGTTTTATGAAGAGGGTTCGATTGACTCCCCCTCTAGAGTATCCCCTCTTGACAAGGTAGTCGGATAGTCTCTTATACCAGGCCTTAGTGCTTGTTTGAGCCTTATTTAGCTTGTACACATACTCAAGGTGAGTGGGATCTTCGAAGCCTTTTGGTTGTGCCACGAATACTTCTTCATTTAAGTACCCATTGAGAAAGGCACTTTTGACATTCATTTGATAGATTCTAAAGCAGAGAGTGCATGAAAATGCCATGAGGAGCCAGATTGATTCTAGGTGAGCTATAAGGGAAAATGTTTCATTAAAGTCAATTCCCTCCACTTAAGTGTATCCTTGGACAATTAAATGGGCCTTGTTTATGGTGATATTCCCATTTTTGTTCGATTTGTTCTTGAAGATCCATTTTATTCTTATAACGTTGACACCATGTGATCGAGGTACTAGATCCCATACCTCATTCCTTGTAAATTGGTTCAGTTCTTCTTGAATTGTAGTCAACTAGTATTCATCTTCAAGAGCTTCCTTGATGTTTTTGGGTTCAATGGAGGAGGCGTAACACATGTAGCCCACCATTTCCCTATAGTTTACTTTAGGTTTGCCTCTCGTTCGAACTCTTGGCTCTGGATCTCCAATAATGTCTATTGTAGAGCGGTCTTTTTGAACTTGTCTAGATGTTTCTTGATTGAACCCCATAGAGCTTGTTATAGGATCTTTAGGCTAAGAGAGTGATTCAGAAAAAGGTGAGGCATCTTTAGTGTCAAGGCTGGAACTATTCCTTGGTGTTGCATCATTTGCTGAGGCATTGTCTCCGGGTCCATGCAGTGGGCCTTCAGTCTCGCTTTCATCTGACCTTGGGCCTATAGAGACAGTTTCCTGATCATTGATGATAACATTTGTTGATTCCATAACTGTTTTTAAGCACTTGTTGAACACCCTATAGGCTCTGTTGTTTAAGGAGTATCGGAGGAACACACCCTCATCACTCTTTGGATCAAGTTTACTCTTGTGTTTTCTATCATTTAACACAAAACATGTGCTTCCAAACTCATATAAATACTTTAGGTTAGGCTTCTTACCTCTCCATATTTCATACGACATTATGGAGGTTCTTAGTCGAAAATACTCTCGGTTTTGAATGTAGCATGTTGTGTTTGGTGCTTCAGCCCAAAATTGAATTGGAACCCTTTTTTCTTTGAGCATGACACGGGCCATCTCTTGTAGTGTTATTTTTTTCCTTTCAACCACTCCATTATGTTGAGGGGTCCTAGAAGCAGAGAACTCATGCCTTATGCCATGTTTATTGTAGAAGGTGTCAAAGTAGGAGTTCTCAAACTCCCTCTCGTGATCACTCCAGATTCGTATAGCCTTCTTATAGTGTAGAGTTTTTTCAAGCATCAATCTTAAAACTAATGCTTCAAAGGTGTCTAATTTTTTCCTAAGAAAGTGCATCCATGAATATCTAGAAAAGTCGTCAACACATACAAAAGCATACCTTTTTTCCCCTAAGACTTTCAACCTGCATGGGTCCCATGAGGTCCATATGAAGTAGTTCGAGGATCCTTGTGGTGGTCATGTGTTGAGTCATTTTGTGGGTTATCCGAACTTGCTTCCCCAATTGACACGAGCCACATATTTTTCCAAAGTCGACCTTCATTTTTGGACTTCCCATAACAACATATGCTACTATAGTTTCATTTAGGCTTTTAGTACTTATGTGACCCAGTCTTTGATGCCAAATGTCTTAATTATTCATCAAGGTAGAGCAATAAGTCCCTGAAAGAGTATGACAGTAACAATTGTCTGGTCACCTCTTTCCTTTCACGACACATAAGTTTGAGTTGTTAGTGACTAGACAACTTTCTTTTGTAAAAATTGAACAAGCAATTGAACGTCACACAATTGGCTAATCTTTGATGGGGTTGCCTTTTAGTCCATCCACAAGTAGGACATTTTCCAGTTTAGGCATACCTGGGACTTTTAGAGAGCCACTTCCAAGAACTGTGCCTTTACCTTCATCAATGAAAGTTATCGATTCTAAGCTGCATGGTTGTAGGTTGATAAGAAATTCGCTATTACCAATCATATGTTTGGAGTTCCCATTGTCGAAATACCATTTCTCTTCTACCTATGTCTTTAGATAGGTACAGACAACCAGGAACCTCCCATCCCTTTTTATTATCCATACATGCTTTGTCTTTGGGTGTTGTACCTGTTGCCTCATCTCTTGACGCATTAAGAAGTGAGAGCACTCCTTCTTGATATGTCCTCATTTTCTACAGTGATAGCACATGGGTGCTGGTAAAGATGCCTTTCTACTGTGATGGTGATCTTTACCTTTTTGTTTCTTCTATTAGGACGTTTTTTGCTAAGTTCTCTCCCTTGAACCCGAGTCCACCATGGTTTTTAGATCTTTTTCCCATTTCAAGTATCCGCTCCAAAATTGTAGTGCTTGAATTCAACATACGCACAAACTTCTTCATCTGCTCTAGTTTTCACAAAGACTCTTCTTGTTGGCATACCTTATCCATGAGCATATTGTTTCGTCTGACTAGTTCTTATTTCTTATTGCTTAATAAGGAAACTTGCCTTCATAGATTCTGATTCTCATTAACGACCTCCACCAGTTTCTCGTACATGACCCTATAGGTATGGAACATCTCTTCATCTGAAATTTCTTCATCATCGTTGGTTTCAACAGTTGCCCCAGGGGATGATACAACACTTGCAGGAGGATCTTCTGTTGTGGCTAAGTTGACTAGGACCATAACTTCGTTGAAGGGCTCCTCTCATTCCTCAGACTATTCATCACTCCAGGTTATTGTATAGGACTTGTTTTTCTTACGGGTGTTGGCACATTATGCTTGGATGTGACCATAGCCTTCACATTCCCTGCACTGAATTCCTTTACTCTTGTTTATAGGTTCAGTATTGACTCTAGAAAACACATTTCCCTTAAAGAAAGATGTGAAAGGGTTAGAAGCAAAATTTGTGTTTTTGTTTGGTAGGTACCTTTTAGTCTCTTGTTCATTTTTCTGGCTACTTAGTTGAAGTTCTTTGTCAAGAGAGCCATGGATTCAGCTAGATCATCTTCTTCATCTTCTTCACCCTGTTGTGGTTCAATATGTAAAGCCACTGTTCTCTTCCTCTAATTCTTTTGTTCTTCAAGCTCCATCTCAAAAGTGCGGAGTGAGCCAATCAATTTCTCAAGCTTCATGGTTTCAAGGTTCTTTGCTTCTCCAATGGTGGCCGCCTTATAAGAGAACCTTTCTGGTAGCGTTCTTAACTCCTTCCATATGAGTTTTTCTTGTGGGATCTTTTCTCCCAAAATGAATGACTCATTTGAGATATCACTTATTCTGGCATGATACTGTCCGATTGTCTTGTTTTCCTCCATTCGAATATTCTTGAATTTAGAGATAAACAATTATATTCTTGATTTGTGCACAACAACAGTTCCTTCAAACTCGAATTTCAGTATGTTCCAAGCTTCTTTAGCCAACTCAATTGCTAAAATGTTTTTGAATTGTGTAGGACTTACCCCATTGAATATGGCGTTGAGGGCCTTCCAATTGTTGGATGACTGCTTGTTTTCTTCTACTATCTAGTTAAGTTCACTTTTAGGTACCTCGTTTCCTGACTCGTCTTTCTTAGTAAGAAGGGTCTAATCGGTCAGGACTGCTTTCCAGGCGAGTTCGTCCATGGACTTGATGAATGCAAGCATGCGAGCTTTCCAATACCCATAGTTGGTTCCGTCCAACAGAGGAGGACAAATAACCAATCCTCCTTCTTTCAAGAGATCCATTTGGCACTTAGAGGTAAACAATCATAAACATTTTTTGATCCACTCAGTATCTTAAAGTGACCTGCTCTGATACCAATTGAAAAAAATAGAGACAGTTTGTTATGACAGTGCTCCATAAGATGCTGCATCAATTGGTAAAGCACTGTCATAAGTGAGGTTGTCAACCCTTTTATGATATGCAGTGCGAAGATTTAAGTAGTGTATGAAGTAGTAAGATAAAAAGTTAGGTGAAAGATTATGCACACACACACACGCGCGCGGAGGGAGACAGGGATTGGTTATGTGGTTCGACAATTGCATACGTTCGAGGGGCTGAGCCTAAATGTAAGGTGTTTCACTATTTATCAATCGGGTTACAAATTAGACTTAATTGAGACAAGGCTCCCCCTTTCTCACAGTCATCTTCTCCTAACTATCCTATAGAGAAACATTGAAATAAGCTCCCCTTATTTCCCATACGCATCTAGGTTCATTGATGCCCAATCACTCCATCCCAAGTGGAGTAAGCGTACTGCTCATGAGCAGTACCTTTAATTTCTCTTTCTTCGAATAATAGCTCCTCTAGAAGACCTCATGTTTGTGTGCTTAATCGATAATTTGCAAAGGTCTCTTCTTCTCCTATTTAAGCACAAAGATGGGATTCTTCATATTGACCGAATCCACATATTTCCAAAACCGTTTTATGTGATCACCATCACTGGTTGATTTCCTTCCTTATGTATGAGACAAAATATTTTTCCTTTCCACACTGGTTGATTTCTTTCCTTATACATGAGACATAATATTTTCTTTTCCAACTAGGCTCCTATAGATGAGATCTCTTACAGCTGAGATTTTCATAATCTGGAATGAGCACAATTATTCTTTTTATACTTCCTTCTTAACACTTAGAGAATAAACCCAGATCTTCTGAATCTCTTGCTTGATTGGAAAAGAATCCTTCCAATGCAGTTAGGACCTAGCTAAGGTAAGGTCCACCTTTCTTTATACTTTATCAGCAGAAAATGAATACACAACTCTGGACATACGTGATAGATAATCTGCAACATCAACTGCATCAACAGGTGAGACACTTTATCACTTTATTTTTGACAAGGGTTCTGCCAATAATGATCCACCAACAATTACTATAAATATATTATAATCTTGAAATTCTCCACATCCTTCTTTTAGATTTATATATGACAAGTTTTGTTATGTGTATTGTATCTTCATTGATTTGGAATATACTCATGTATAAATGTAAATATGTTTGGAGATAAGGATGGTGAGTTTGTGTCAACACAAATTAGTTGATTTGTTCAAAAACTCTATATTATTACTTGTTTACAATCACTATCTTGTTACACCAACTTCAGTCTTCATCTTAAAACAAATTCTTATATCAAAATCATTTAAATAACTCAAAAACCATAATCAAGAATTCAAGGGAGAGAAAAATGAAACAAGGAATTATTCATTTTGTGATAAGATGATTTTTTTAGTATAAGATAAAATAGGAAAATTAAATTCAAATCCTTAAACACTATTGGGTGAATTTAAAAAAAAAAGAAAAGAAAAAGATAAATACAAAAATTTCAACTCTATCTCATAACAAATCATTTGCACGCATATTTTCTTTAAAATTGAAAATTCATCTATTAACTTACCGTGATGATCATACCACTAAGTAGAGATAGTGACCCACTCTTAGTAACGTATATTATGACAATACCACTAAGTAGAGACAGTGTCCACTCTTGGTAACTGATGATGCTTTTTCAACCAAAACTGGGCTGGAGCGTGCTAGAATTGCTGGGTCGGTCCGCTATCTCTGGACGCCGGGCTCCTCTCTGTAAAAACGAGAAACAAAAAGGATTTCGGTGGGGGCTCGCCCGTTCCCTCTTCGATGCCTAAGTCAGTTCTTTTCGGTGGAAGAGAAGATCAACTGCTTAGGGAATGAAGTTTTCTGCGTACCTTTCATCGATGGGGTGGCCTGATATTTATAATGGATCATCATGATCACTTTCCTAATTGGATGATGATACAGAATGATAACTTTCATAGTTGGATGGTGATACGATATTCCTCCCATTGGGTGAAAGATTTTATTTCCTTATCGTAAACCGATTAATAAGGGATAATTGATGGGCAATAATTAGGAAATATCCTACTTTCCTAATTGGTGGAGATTGGGTATTTTCCTTTAATACGAATTCTTTGATTATATTACCAGCCTTTTGAAGGGGTGAATTAGGCCCTTGTTTTGGACCTATATTTGGGGATGTCATCAAGGCCCCAGCATTGGTACTATGTCTACTTCTTAATCCCTTCTTAAGCCTGGCATTTAGGCTCGTGTTCTGAGCCTGCGCGCCTATTATTTTAAACCCCATCAGTAACATATACTATGAACCAATATTCTTATTTTTCAGTAAAGGTGTGACCATTATTAAAAAAACAAAAAAAGGTGTGACCATATTGATTATTTGAGTTTTTTTTTTTTTTTTTAATACATAGGAGGGGGTTTACCTCGAAAGAGCACTGAGTGCCAAAACTAGGTAGACATTTTGGGCCATGTTGAACCCATTCTATCCTATTGCCATTTTCCTTCTATCCATGTCCGCGGTTCCTCCCACTCTGAGAAGCATCTCTGCTATTGCTCTCCTCCATGCTTCGCTAGGCCATCAGCCACTCAATAGGCCTCCCTGAAGACATGCTTTATTTCTACCCTCCATTCTCGATTTAATAGCTTCTTCCCTTCGGCCAGCAGGTTGTGATGCCTTGGGAATTTTCCTTCCTAATTTGTGATCCATCTCAAGAGCACCAGGGAGTCCACTTCTACTACCATGACTCTTGCCCTATTTAAACGACCTGAGTCAATTACCACGACTCTACTACCATTAAGTTTTATGACAACCAATATAGAAAGAAAAATATATTTTGATTCAATTCAAATTAATCAAACCCAAGTAACAATTGATAAAGATAAAAATTATAAATGGCTTTAGGATAATGGGTACCATTTAGGAGGAAAAAAGCACATTCAATAATTGTAATAAGATAAACATCATGAAGAGAATAATGGTATATAATAGGAATTTAAAGGAGGGAGATAAAAAGGAATCTTGGCATTACGTTATAAATTTAGACCAACCATTTCTGTAGGTGTTCAAAAGAATTAAAAAAAGCTAAAGAGAATAAATGTGAAGAAGAAGCAGTGGGAAGAGTAAGAGACATGTATTTGAATGATATGTATGGTTTTATGATGGAAGGATGAGTGGAAAGGTCAAAGATGGCATTTTAGTGGTTTAATTTAGAATTAAATGGGATTAATTTAAGAATAAATTATTATTTACCCTTTTCCATTTTTAAATATTTTTTAAACCCCTTTTAGAATATGCTAAAGAAACATGTTTGCTTAATCATACATCGAAATCATGAATATGTAAAGTAAGTAAAATAGATTTGTTTTTGTAAACCCCCACATATCTAAATATCAATAATTGTCCAATTAGTTTTGTTGTAATTAACGTTCCCCTTTTTACCTCCTGAATCAAAGTATAAGAATAATAAATATGAAATTGTTACATAAATCATAGAAATAAAGGTTTTTAGGTTAGAATAACATTAAAAATGAATCCGGAACGCCGAAAAACCTTAGAGTAGTCCTATAGACTGAATTTGAGAGTATGTGCTTGAAACTATAATTTTGAAGAAAAACTTCAAAAATACCCCATGACGATGTCTATTTGGATTGTATGCGTAAACCACTTTGCACCTCAATTTCCCTTCATTTGTTTATCCACTCCCACTGCTCCTTTGAAACCACAGGGATCATGAGAGGAAGAAAAAGAGAAGAGGCCCAAATTGGGGATTGAAGGATAACTTCAAGACCAAAGTTCAAGATCCTCCTACAAACTATGGATTTAAGGTAGGGGTTTTCTCTCATTCACTTACATTGAGGCTAGGTTATTATATATATATCGTTTGGGAGTTATAGTATTTATATTTATAGGTAATTCTAAAACTATTCTCCTATCGTGAGAATGAGGAGTTTATTCTTAAATGGGTTAAATGAAATTGATTTCTAAATGCTAGAGTTTTGTGTAGTGGTGAAACTAACATGGGTCTACGATCTCTTATATTTTCCTTCAACTTTCTTGGTGATGAATGTTTGTAGATTCTTAGAAGTTTTCATTAAATTGGAGATGTATAGGGCCAAGTTGGTTATGAGATTGATGGTTGGTAAAATAAATTTGGTATGGTGATTGAGGAATCGATTAGAGGGGATTCAACTTCCATATTGTGGAGTCAAACTGTATCATTGAGTTTAAATATATGATGGGGGATTCTTATATAGTTTGGGGGATTCTTATATAGTATGGGGGATTCTAATATAGTATGTGGATTCTTATATAGTATGAGGGATTCTAATATAGTATGGGGGATTCTTATATAACATGGGGGATTCTTATATAGTATGGGGGATTCTAATATAGTATGGGGATTCTCATATAGTATGGGGGATTCTAATATAGTATGGGAAATTCTTATATAGTATGGGGATTCTCATATAGTATGGGGGATTCTGGTATGGTGATTGGTTATAGGATTGATTGTTGGTAGGATAAATTATGGTGATTGGTTATGGGATTGATTGTTGGTAGGATAAATTTCTGGTATGTGATTGGAAATAAAAAGGAGATGGTAAGTTCCTAGTAAGGATTCTTGAGAAATACTACTAGGAAGAGTGAGAGGTTCCTTGTAAGGATGCTCTAATTATTATCAAGAGGTTCCGAGTGAGGATGCTTGAGAAACAAAGAGAACTTTGAGGAGGTGGAGGTTACCGCTAAAGTATGCTACTTTCCTTGTAAGGTTGCTCGATGTTGTCTCAGGAGGTTCCATGTAAGGATGCTTGAGAAACAAAAGAAGGCTTTGAGGAGGTGGAGGTTCTTTACGTAGTATGCTCACTTTCCTTTTGAGATGCTCAATGTTTTCTCGGAGTTCAGTAAGGATGCTTGAGAAAAGAGAGCTTGGATGAGGTAGAGTTCTCTTTGTGAAATATGCTACTTGCTAAAAGAAGAAACTTGAGGGGGTAGGATTCTGATTAAGTATCTTGCCTAGTTAAGAACCAGTTAGGTGTTGAGAGTCAACCAAAATAATACTTATTTTCCAAGCGTGTGAGTATGTATTTAATTACCTATTTTACAAACCTGAGATATGTTTTGATGTCATTGTTTTATACAAAATTGTACATCTATATGATTTATTATAAGAAAATAGAGGCCAGGTGTTTTCATACTTTTCTAAACCTTGTTAGAGTTTGGGAGGATTGCCTGTAAACCGTTGCTCAACTTCTCCCCCTCCTCCCCACATTCCTTTTTAGATTTTACCTTTGAGAGTGGTAAGGAATAAAGGCCACATATTGGAGGGCCTTGAAGAAATTTAGATTCCGAGGTTCCTTAGGTGAAAGAACTCAATTGAGGCCAGGGTAGTGAAGAAGAAGGCCATATTTTGGCCTATTTTCTGATTTATGTATTTTTTTTGTAATATTCTGGATTGAATATCCAGTTTTGAAGATGTACAAAATAAGTTTTATAAAAATAAGAGGATGACGACCTCCCGAGTTTGGGTCGTCACGGGTTTACATAATTGGATGAGCTCCAGCATTGCATTAAGAAAATACCATTTTGATTATCACTTTTACTTTTGTGTGTGGATCAAAGTTGAATGTGTAAATAACTCTTGAGCATAAATCGTTTAGTTAATTAAATCCAATATAATTTAAGAATTTCAAGTTAGACTATATGATTAATAATATTAGTTATTGATGATGCTTTTTCAACGAACTAAATTTGGGTAGCAGGTCATTGGGCGGACTGGATCGCCCCACAAGCGGAGCAGGATGCGGGCTCTTGGATTATCGGAGTTTGGTGGGATCGTTGCCTTGTTGATGCCTTGAGCTCTGGAGTAGCACTTCTACGCAAAACCTGAAGAAGGGGGGTGGCGGGGCTATGCGGGTGGCCGCTCAGATGCCTAAGTCGGTTCTTTTAGAGAAAAGAGAGACTTCTTAGAGGGCGAATGTGTTGCATATGAGTATCGTCTAGAGTCGTACCTTTCACGGCCCCGGGGGTGGCCACATGTTATAGTGTATATTATTCCCCCAATTTGGGGTAATGGGGATTTTCCCATTGGATGGATATTTATTGCCTTCATCGGATTTTAGAAAGAGATATTGAAGGAATAGTTTATTGAAATTATCCTCCTTATTTTTAGTGAGATCGGGCTTGATTTGCGGGATAATATATTATTTAGGAATTATCTTCACTTCATATTGGTGAGATTTGATTGGATTTGCGGGATAATATATTGGTGAATTATCTGTTTCCCTTCTTTAATTGAATTTGGTTGGATTTGCGGAATAATATATTATTAGGAATTATCCTACTTTCCTTATTAAGCGGATTTAGTCTGATTTAGGATGTGAGCCTTCGATTATCCATATCGCCGGCCTTTGGGCGAGTGGGTAGGCACTCGTTTTGGAGCCGGCAGCTAGGGAGGCAGGTGTTTTATAGGGCTTGCCTCTCCTTTGAGCCTAGTGGTGGGCCTCAGCGCCCCTGTCACAGGCTATCGGTTATGATCTTCATAAATAATTTTTGTTAAAATTCCTCTCTCTCTCTCACTTTTTACTTTTGTCATTCTATAGGAAATTACTAATTATCATTTTTTTTCTAGGTTCTTTAATAATATAATTTCTCAATATTATCATCAAATAAATAAAAATATTACAAATATATTAGTTAAATCTAAAAAACACATAAAATAATTAAAAATTAATCGATTCTGATGTAAAAAATGTAAAATCTGGGCAAATTTGAATTTTTTTGAAAAATGGAAAAATGGTAAATTGCCGCTACAATACATGCTGCAAACCTGAAATTTTCTAGATCTTAGATAATAAAACGGATCTCATCATTGGATTCATCTCGCGAAATTTAGTTACCTAGCCAAATTTAAATTTGAATCTGAATAAGTGGATTTTTCACGATTTTAGATAGTGGTGTCTAGTAGACCAAAAAAAAATGGGATTTTTAAGAAAAATCTTGAAAGTTGAAAATAAATTAAATAAATTTCATGTAAAATATTTTGAACTCAAACTGAGATGAAATAAATCGTTTCGGGACAAAAATGAACCTGAACAAGTCGTGGAAATGTGGCGCAACGTGGGCCAAGTCCTTAAGTTAGGGATAAGGTTAATGAAAAAGTCAGATTTTGGGAGAAAAAATGTTCATTTTCTGGTTGGGACCTTAGGAGAGCAAGAGGGAGAGAAAGAGAGTCCAAGACTTCTTTCTTCAATCATCGGAATTCCGTTGGTCAGGGTCGTCGAGCAGAACTGAGGTTCACATCACCTCGATGAGGGGCTAATAGCAATGTACCAAAAAAGGAGGGATTTGCAAGATCGAGGAAGATTTTGGGAAATCAGAGTTTTTGGGTTAAGAAGGTGTTCTTGACACCTCCTATGTTTCTACTACCCTTCAAGAGGTAGGGATTCTTCCTACTTTGGTTTTAATTCCATCATTTGGGCTATTTTAAGGGAGGATGTTGTGTAGATGTCTTAAGGGACTGTTTGGATTGTTTAAAAATGGTTTATGGTTTTTTTTATGGCTTGTTTTTGGTTGGCTTTGTGAGATGGTTTGTGAATTGTTTGTGGAATGTCCAAAAAATTGTTTTTAGGGGATGTTTGGATGAAGAGAAAAAAATCCAAACTGTTAAGGGCTTGTTTGACTAGTTTTATGGCCAGCTTAAGAGCATGTTAGGATAGTTTTTATGCCCGGTTAAGGGGCTGTTTGGGCTGTTTTGTGGGCATTTTACATGCCACACTTTGCTTGAGATAATACTTGGTTGTTGATGATAAAATATTAATATATATGTTTTATCTGTCAAGCATTGGTGTAGTGTTTAATTACGATTATATGCCGTAATACAATAACAATTATCCATGATGCGATAAGTTATGCTGAATTAAATCCATATGACATTCATTACATATGTGATATGAGATTGATATGCAATGGTGCATTGACCATATTCATCGGACATCGCGTTCATGGTGTGATATATTATTGAGATCAAACACCACATTTAGTGATTAAGTGGGCTCAAATCTTTGTGGATGAAGTTCAATAAGTAACCACAGGTTGACATGAAACGTGTCGGATGACCATGAAGGCTAGATCCACCGGGTTAAAGACGGACTATGGATTCGCCTGCGCCA
Organism: Tetrastigma voinierianum; assembly: GCA_016808115.1. NCBI lineage: Eukaryota > Viridiplantae > Streptophyta > Magnoliopsida > Vitales > Vitaceae > Tetrastigma > Tetrastigma voinierianum. The sequence goes on along the minus strand of JAEQBH010000997.1, from coordinate 952,929 downwards.
ACGATGAAAAGTCGAAAGATGTTTGAAACGTGGAACTGCGGGTGACTTTAATCGTTGCCGAAAGATGATCGGTTTTAACACCTCAAATGATCATTGGGGTTCCCAGCGTCAACAGTTTTGGTTTATAAACTATCGTTTGTTCGAAAGGACCATGGATGTAATCCATCGATGACCAATTTTTCACATTGGCATTGCGTTGTGTGGTGAGATCAGTGGTGCGGAGCTGGGATGAGATTTTAGTGATCATCTCATTTCATAACATGTCGTAAATTCAAACTGGATATAATGTTGGAATTATTGATCTGGAACGTGCATATACATAGATCAGAGTAGCCTGTGTGATTACTCTCTGGCGTGGCTCACTCTATCTGGGAAAATGTTTGGGGTCTTGGGATATATTAGGTGAATGAAATACATCAGGAACGCAAAAAAAGATTGAAAGCGATTATGGCTTTTATAATTCTTTTTGTAATATTTTTTAGAGAAAAATAGTTTTGGCATGTACCTTTATGTAAAAGAGTTGTAATTGAATTCATATGGACTGTTTTTAGAAAACAAGTACCATATTTCCTAGATATGGATAAGTGATGATTTCGGTGTGGTCACTTTTTACTCCATAAATGGACCCGGTCTTGAGTCATTGTGTTATATTATGAGTCTCGGATGCTCATTTTGACCTGTTATAAATTTAAGTTTGATGGCGAGCTCCGTTACAAAGAAGGATACTATGTCAGATTTTGTGATAAGTTCAGTGATGGACTCGCGATTGTTATATCGAGTTACACATTCTGAACATGCAGGACGATGGGTGATCAACGGACCCACCAGTTTTAATCGTCACTAAAAATCAAGTAAAACATATAGAAATGTTTAAATAATATTAATATTAACCAATTCTCGTAAGGTATTTTAATGGAATAAACTTTTGAGAATACCATCTTGAATTGATGCCCTTTTTGCCAATCTAATTCATTATTACAATCACTTGTCGATTACATTAAGGTACTCAAATTCCTTACAAATATTGGGACATAGACATAATTACATAAAAACATGATTAAGACGATAGCTGCTGTCAGGAAGTATTATGTGTCATCTCAATTGAACTAGATCATAGTTTGCACCATAACTAATATAATATTTAAACTCTTTTCATTGCATCTTTGCGAGAACAATGTTCTAATAAAGGCATCTTGTATGTTGTATGGGTTAATGTAGATTCATCAATATTAAATAATAAATGTTTGATTGATGAAGCAGTTAAGATTTTAGATAAAGCTATAAATATTGTCTTATTTTGGCAAGGGACAGCCTCAAAACAATGGATGATTCATCTGTAATATCTCACGGAAATCGATTTTCTTGATTTTATAAGTTGGGGTTATATGGAAAGGAATTTGAAGCTAATAATATTTTGCAATACTAAAAAATTAATTAATGTATTCCTACAAGAACCCCTTAGCATCATCAATATTTAATGAATTTATAAATGGAAATAGACATTTATGGATTAATTTTGCGCTAATGTTTAGAGGCTTCTTAATCTGGTATTCTTGTATTGGAAGAAGGAGTGTTTTTGTTTTCAGAGAACACTAAGAAATTAAGGGCATGTTTGGTTCCTCTTTTTGAAAACATAAAGAACACAATTTTGGTGTTATCTAAAAACTGTTATTTTTGTTTGAATTTTCTGTGTTTTTTCATAACAAAAGAAGAATCAAATGTGTTCTTCTTGATTTTCTTGTTCCCCTTATTTTTTTAGAACACAAAACAGTTTTAAAAAACATGAATCAAACAAGCCCTAATTGCATTTAGGCTTCATGCTATTCTCCTCAAAAATGACATTTATAGTCTCATAAAGTGCAAAGGGTTTGGGGAAATCCGTTTAGAATCTCACAAACTGCAAAGGGTTTGGGGAAAATTAAAAAGTAAAAAAAATCATTCTAGAATCCTCAAACTATAAACATCATAATTTTTTTATTGTAAAAAAAACTGAGAATAAACAATAAGAAAAAAAAAACACAAAGATCTCTAAAAAAATCCATAATATTACATCATGAAACTTTTTTCGCAATTGGATATATGTTACCTAACTCTAACATTTATATTCTCAACCTCAGTCCACTTGGTAAGATATTTTTGTTGCATATGACTTATGTCTATGGACAAAAGGATGCATTATGATATAGGGTATAAGAGTATTTTTATAAATTAGTTACATACAAGGTTATCATAATTAACCCTCTATATAAACTTATTTCGATATAATGAAACTTCGCCATTGCTTTCATGGATGTAGACAAACTGTTGAACCACAAAAATTTGTGTTTCTTATCTGATTTATCACTATTTTATTGTACGAAGTGTTTCTTATATGATTTATCACTATTTTATTGTACCAAGCACAACAAATATGTTTCGACATAACTAACCTAAGAATCACTTGCAATTTGCTTCCTTTCCCATATATCAAACTGTATGCTAATCTAATGCAACATACAAAAGCGAAACTGTAGGTTCTTGGAAAAGACATAACATATTTCTAGTGAATTGACTATATATAGAATAAAGTAGGGTATCAGAAGATGCAGTGCAAGATGCAGTGCAATATATGGTAGTGTGAATACAAGAAACTGCTATTGAAAATGAAGTAGTGATGGAGTTTGAAGAGTTCAACACGAAGCCCTGCCCCTCAATTTCAGCAACTCCTTCTCATGACCTCATGACTCCATGCATTAATTCCAGAAGAGGTCGTGTGGTTGGTGGATAAGGATTATATAAGGAGAGGACTACGTTGACTATTTAGCGTTCTGCCAGATATTTTGACTAAAACTCCGTCTCATAGTCATATATAATGTTCATTGTACTTATGAGCAAATAAAGTATTTTCTTTTTTAATATATATTTCTTTTGAATATAATATTTAAGGTTTGCAGTTTTTTTTTACCAACAACCATGTCTACAGTATCATGCATGTGACGCCCCAAGACCCACTCCAAGGGCGTGATGGTCATTTCACACTTCAAACCCGAAGGCTTACGGTCAAATACTTATCTTATGTCGAAGATTTTAATTACCAAGTACTTTGTTCGAGTAAGCGGAGACAAATCTAAAATCCTCAATATTCAATTTCAAAACTAAACATCCACTATCCAAAATCCATTGTCAAATATTTGCAAACTTAAACAATTCCAAGTACTGAAACAAATTTCAAAATCTCAAAGCTCAACTTTGATCTAACATAAAATTTGAAGGATCAATATCCAAGTAACTTCTAAATACCAAAAAGATCGAATGAGCACAACTAACAGTTAAACAAAAATTCAATATAAATCTAAGTCAAATTCTAATGATGACCATTATACCTTATAACCATCCTCCTCACCGAACTAAGGGTATCGAAAAGTAGTCAATAAATGGGAACTCACGACCTAATAAGGAACAATGCGGTCATGGATCCAAACATTTCAAACTCACTTGCAAAATAGGAGATATTGTAATCAATCATTTTCATTAGTGTGAGAATTTTTTTTTGCCAATACATTCAAAATTTCTAGCGTATGCATTTATTTATGATTGAACGATTCATCAAATTCCATCAAAACATTTGATAATTTATTTCTTTCTGGCCATCAAACATCAAAGGGTGCGGGTTAGGTGGGACTTCAAATGGGTGGCTAGCCTCCAAATTGTTCCTTTAAGGTGGGCCAGACAAAGCGCTCACGGAAATCGCAATGCACTCTAACGAAACCCTAGAGACGGGGTTCAAATCAGTGCATTTCCCACCAAAAATGTAAAGGTCGATTATTATATAGTGTGGTAAAAGTCCCAGTAGTATGTCCCGTTAACGAGGTCAAACGAAGCCAGTCGAATATTTATTTCATTTATTCAAATTTACAACATATAATATCTCCACATTTATTTGTCAAAACATAATATATAAAATTCTAACATACTTTTCATACCAAAACATGTTTGATCCATGCATAAAACGGAATATAACTCAAAGCGTTTTCAAGGAATAATGTATATCTATATAAATTGTTTTAAAAGAAAAGAATTTAACAAGCGCATTAATTTCCTTGCCTCACAAAAAAGTCGCCAAAAACTTTGGAGAAAAATAATCCTGAAAATCTACTCTTCACCTAACAAAACATAAGAGGAACAATTATTACTATTTATCTAAAATTATAGGTTTGACAATCCTAAAATTTTAGGTATTCAGAACAATGTGTTATTATTTATTTTATATATTTATGAAGGTAATTTAATCTATTCATATTTTAAAAATTAATAAATTTCTAATTCATATAAAATTAGATTTATTTATTTTAAAATTTATTTATTTTAAAATTTATTTCTTGGGACACAACTTAATTAAACTATAGTTTATTTCAATAATTAATTTCTATGTTATTTATTAACTTACACTCATAATTATAATATCAAAAACTTTACTTTCTTTTATTTAAAACTTCTATTCTCTCTTTTTTTTTTTTTAAAGCATAAACTTTATCCATTATTGTCAATAAAATTATATATATACATATATATACATTAACTACCAAACACCATCCATCCCTCCATCCATACACACACCACCTCATATATATATATATATATATATATATATATATATATATATATAATTTTTTTCTTCCATTCTCCAAGTGTGCACATGTCCTCTATATTTTTTCCCCTTCGCCATTCTCCAATTCCTGCGTACTGCGTCTTCTAGTTTTTTTCCTAAAAGCTTAGAATTTCCAATTTCACAGCCAAATCGTCTTGATTTTCACTATTTTGATATTAAAACGAAATAAAAAAATAATATCAGCTAACCCTATTCGAAATCGAAATCTTCATAGGAATCTTTTTTTTCTAACAAAAAAAAACATAAGATCTCCTCAATTCAATAATAAATCAAAATCTTAAATTTTCACTATTTGATATTGTAGAATAAAAAAAAATCCTAACCTAATCTAGATTTGAGGGTTTTCCAAATATATCTAATGTGCTTGAAATTAACTAATGAATCTAAAATAATAATCTGGGTTAGAAACTTACCTATATAGAGGTTTGTTCTTCAAACCTTGAAATCGACTATCTTCCGTTCTGCAGGAAACTCTGCGAGAAACAGGAATCTACGATTCAGAAGAGATCGGGAAGAAGAGAGTTTTTATTTATACACAGGGTATTATTCATCGATACCTTTCCTCTTCCATTTTATTAAATTAATTAATTAAATTAATTTAATATCATTATTAAATTTCTAAATTACCCTTTAAAAAGAAAAGAAAACTTGGGTGATTACATCTTTACTCCTTAACAAAGTTTTAGTCCTCTAAGCTTGACATACAGGAATCTTGAAATAATTGAGGATGCCTTTCTCTCATCTCTTCTTCTAACTCCAAGTGGCGCTCGGATACTATGATTATCCCGGCTAGACTGCCTGACTTGACAACAACATATCGTAGTACCTTATCCATCACATCCACAATTTGAACGGGTACCTCTTCATAGGTCAAGTCCTCAAAAATTTGAATAGGCTCCAACTCCCCAACATGAGAGGGATCATAAATATATTTCCTCAATGTTGAAACATGGAATACATTATGAATCTTAGATAGACTTGGGGGCAAGGCCACTTTATAAGCCAAAGTGCCTACTCTTTCTAATACCTAAAATGGTCACTTAAAGCGAGGGTGAGTTTACTTTTCTTCCAAATCTCATTATAGACTTCATAGGTGAAACTTTCAAGAAAACATGATCACCCACCTCAAACTCCAAATCTCGTCTGCGATTATCAGCATAACTCTTTTGTCTACTTTGTGCCACTTTCAATCTTTCCTTAATTAAAGAGACCTTTTCAGTAGTCAACTGCACAAGTTCAGGCCCCAAAAGTTTCTTCTCTCCAACATCATCCCAACAAACAGGAGATCGACATCTCCTACCATACAACGCCTCAAAAGGTACCATCCCAATGCTAGCTTAGAAAGCTATTATTATCATGAAACTCCGCTCAGGGGCAAATAATCATCCCAATTACCTTTTAGGTCAACCTGACTCTCAGCAAATCTTCCAAGACTGAATTACCCTCTACGATTGACCATCGATCTGCGGATGAAAGAAGTACTAAAAACTCAACTTAGTACCTAATGCTTTACGTAAACTATGCCAAAATGCGGAAGTGAAAGCGAGGATCTGCATCGGATACTATAGAAGCGGGTACACCATACATTCTCGATCTCCTTAATATAAAGAGATGCTGACGATCCATAGAAAAATTAACTTTCATAGGTAGAAAATGAGCAGACTTTGTCAATAGTTCAACAATCACCCAAATTGCATTATTACCCCCTAAGGTCCTTGGTAACCCAGTTACAAAATCCATAGTAATATGTTCCCATTTCCACTTGGGAATAGAAAGTGGTTGCAAAAACCACTAATGAAGTCGTTGATGCTTTCGGCTTTTCACTTGTTAGAGCACACCCAGGCAAGGCCTAAATTGCGCAATATCTCGCTTCATTCCTAACCACCAATAATTCTGTCTCAAATCTTTGTATCTTTGTCCCTCCTGAGTGGATCGCCAAACTAGAACAATGAGCTTACTCCAAAAACTCTCTCCTTAGTCTCCGTCATTCGGGACACAAAGCCCCAGTCTAAACCTCAAAGAACCCATCATCACGATAAAACAAAGTCAGGCTTACTACCCTTTTTAACATCTTCCATAAGTTGCACTAAATTCAAATCATTCTTTTGTAGGGCCTTAATTCTCAAACTAGAAATGCATTTGCACTCTAAGTTAGCCACAGGGGAAGCTCAGGAGTCTAAAACTCACGATATGAACTTGTAAACTCCTCAAATCTCGATAATTGCCTGCGACCGACCTTTAATAGCTACTAAGGAACCAGTTCTGCTTAAGGCGTCAGCCCCTGAAACGATCGCTTTCTGGGTGATATTGAGATAATGGAGTCATAGTCTTTAAGTAGTTGATCCACCATCTGTCTCATGTTCAACTCCTTTTAGGAAAATAAATACTTCCAAGCTCTTATGATCGTGAATATCTCACAAGTTTCACCAAAAAGAAAATGTCTCGGATCTTAGAGTGCAAAACCCCTTTATGACTAACTCGAATCATGAGTAGGATAATTTCGTTCATAGGAAGCTGGTACCTAGAAGCATAGCTATAACTCTCCCATGTTGCATAAGAACACAACCCAAACCTGATGAGAGGCATCGCTCATACACCACAAACCCTCCACAGACTGAAGGATGAGTGTAGAAATAAGACATCATAATCTGTTCTTTAACTCTTGGAAACTATGTTCACAATCATCTGACCACTCAAACTTAACCCCTTTACAGTCGGCCCGGTTAGAGGTAAAGACAATCTAGAGAACCACATAAATAAACCGACCTATAATAACCGTGGTCCGAGCTTCGAGATCTCAATCACGAGTGGTAGGTCTCCTCGATTTGACACAACATCCACCTTTGGGATCAGGCGAGATGCCGTCTTGGTCACCACATGCCCGAGAAAGAAGCTCTGTCTAACCCAGAACTCACACTTCTTAAAGTTTAACATCTGATCGCTTATCTGCGAGTCACATGTCTGATACTCAAATGGCCTTTCATGCTCCTCCTACTCTTTAAGTACCAAAATATCATCTATAAAACTACCACAAACTGATCTAGATAGAGCTTGAATACCCTATTCATTAAGTCCATCAGCGTGGTGCATTAGTCAAACCAAAGGCATAACCAAAAACTCCTTAATGCCCATATCTGAATTCGGCAGTCTTAGAGTACATAACTACCTCTGCATAAGCGATGATAGCAGAGCAGAAGATCAATCTTAGAAAACACCTGAAAGCACCACAGGCGATCAAACAAATCATCAATCCGAGGAAGGGCCTATTCCTCACCGTCCTGTATTGACTCATAATCAATCTGAGTCTCATAGATCCATCATTTTTCTTTACAAATAAAACAGGAGCTCCCCAAGGTGAAACACTAGGCCTAATGAAGCCCTTATCTAACAACTCTTGGAGTTGAATCTTCAACTCCTTAAGCTCCATAGGTGCCATCCTATAAGGGGCCTTAGAGATAGGAGTTGTCCCTGGTGCTAAATCAATGGTGAAATCCACCTCCCTCTCTGGTGGCAAGCTAGGTAGATCCTCTGGAAAGACATCAGGATAGTCCTTTACAATGGGTATGTCTTCCAACTTTAAATCATTTTTCTCATTCACAACATAAGCTAAAAAGCCTTGATAGCCTTTCCTAAGCAAAGAGAACTAAGCTTGTAGGCTGAGATCTGCGCGATGGTTGTCCTATGCTTCCTCAAAACTAAAATTAGGTGACCAGGGAATGCTAAAGTCACTCTTTTCCAAGCAATCCACGAAGCATGATAAAAGCTAGCAATCCATCCCCAAAATCACATCAAAATCTTGAAGGCCCAGAAGTACTAAGTCAATTGTCATCTCTCTATACCCAATCATCACATAACAATCTCTAATTATTTTACTAAGCACAACAGAATCTCCCAAAGAAGTAGCAACAAATAAATCAAAGTCCATATTATCAATCGGCATGACAAACGTGAGATCACGGAAACAAAAGAATGTGTTGATCGAGGATCAATTAAGGCTTTAGCAAATAAGGTGTGAATTCGAAGAGTACCTGTCACCACATCAGACGTAGCACGAGCATCCATTAGTCTGGCAAATACGCCAGCAGGCTCTGGAAGCCACGTCTATCATCTTTATTCTTCTCTTTAGGCTTCTCAAATACTAACTTCCTACTCTCTGAACAATCCCGAACCATATGTCCCTGTTTTCCACAACCAAAGCAAGCTCCTGTCTCTCTATAGCATGGCCTACCCCCATGCTTCTTGCCACAAGTAGGACAAATCCCCTCTAAATTTTGTGCTGCTTTTCCTTTATTCTGATTTCTACTAGGAGCAGACCTTTTCTGTGTTTGGTTACCATGAGCACCATCATTTCTATTCCTCTTCCTTTGTTGTTCCCTATACTGGTGAAGCTCTTCATTATCCTTCTCTGCAATAAGGGCTCTGTCTACCACCTCTGAATAAACACTAAGCTTCAGAATTGATATCTTATTCTTCAGATAAGGCTTCAGTCCATCCTGAAACTTTAATGCTTTTTCCTTCTCTGTAGCAATCAACTGTGGGGCAAAACGTGATAGTTTGGTAAACTTAGCCTCATATTGGGCCACAGTCAAACCCCCTTATTCCAAACGGACAAACTCTCCCACCTTTTGTCGTCAAACACTGTCAGGAAAGTACTTCTTATAAAAAGCCTCCCTAAACTTACTCCAAACAATAGGCCCCTGATCCTCCAAAAGCCTCTTAGTCATGCGCCACCAATGTTCTGCCTCTTTATCTAGCATAAATGCTGCATATGAGGCTTTTTGCTCCTCAGAACAATCAATGACATCAAAGAATTTCTCTATCTTCATAATCCAAGCCTCTGCCTCTGTTGGATCTGAAGTACCAGAAAAGTAAGGGGGACCCAACTTCTTAAAGTCGTCAAAGGAGCTACTCCTAGTAGATGAGGATTGTCCTTGACCATTACTTCCAGTAGCTCTAGTCTGACGCTCAACCAAGCTAACCAAGGTCCCTAAATATCTATAAAGCCCTTCAGTACTCATAGGGGGCAAAGCCTCAGGTGGAGGAGGTATATCATCATTAGCCTGACTGTTTTGGGAAGATGTAGGTCTCCTTTGTGGCATGGTGTCCTATAAAGCAAAAGGTATAACTAAATTAGTCACTAAAGTCAAATAAGCAAATCGAAATTGTAAGGAATAAAAGGAGTCATACTAGATGAAGTTGGAAACTTAAACTGTGTGTCACTCATCTATTCCCAGTAAACTAAACAAGTTCCCATCGAGATCACAACTAAGCTGCAGATACCACTCTGTCCACGCCCCAGACCCTCGAGAGCGTGGCGGTCTCACTTCAAAACCCGAAGGCTCTCAGTGTAGCTTCTTAAATACTTATCCTTGTCGGAGTTACCAATTACCAAGTACTGTTCCAGGTAGCGGAATAAGTACAAATCCTCAATATTCAATTTCAAAGCCCAAAATCGCTGCTCCAAAATCCATTGTCCAAATATTTGCAAGCTTAAACAATTCAAGTACTAGAACAAATTTCAAAATCTCCCAAAACTCAATTTTGATCTAACATAAAATTTGAAGGATCAATATCGAGTAACTTCTAAATGCAAAAAGATCGAAATGAACAGCTACGATTAAACAAAAAAATCAATATAAATCCTAAGTCAAATTCTTGATGACCATTCCTCTGCTAGCCATCACTCCTCACCCGAGCCTAAAATTTTGAAAAAGTAGTATTAATGGGAATGAGCTCACAGCCCAATAAGGAACATTAATGCAGTCCATGGATCAAACATTTCAAACTCACTTGCAAAATAGAATATTGTAATCAATCATTTTCATAAGCGGTGAGAATTTTTTTTTGCGATACATTTCAAAATTTCTAGCTGTATGCATTTATTTACGATTCAAGCAATTTCATATCAAATTCCATCAAAACATTTCAATAATTTATTTACTCACGGCCATCGAACATCAAAAGGAGGTGCCAGTTAGGTGAGACTTTTTTTGGAGAAATGGGTGGTAGCGCAGGTGTTCCGTTAAGGTGGGCGAACCAAACACTACTAGTCTTAGTAACCTCTAGCAGAAACCCTAGAAATTTGGGGTTCGAATCAATTACATTTCGTAAAGGAAATGTAAAGGTCAATTATTAAATCTCTCATTGTGGTAAAAATGGCCCAGTATCTAGTTAATGAGGCCAAACAAACGAGTCAAATATTTATTTCATTTATTCAAATTTACAACATATAATATCTCCACATTTATTTGTCAAAAACATAATATAAAATTCTAACATACTTTTCATGCAAAACATGTTTGATCCATGCATAAAACGGAATATAACTCAAAACGTTTAGAAATAATGTATATCTATATAAGAATTGTTTTAAAGAAAAGAATTTAACAACTGCATTAATTTCCCTTGCCTCACAAGAAGTACTTAAAAACTTTGGAGAAAAATAATCCACGAAAATCACGCTCTTTACCTAACAAAGCATAAGATGAACAATTATTACTATTTATCTAAAATTATAGGTTTGACAATCCTAAAATTTTAGGTATTCAAATTATTATTGTTATTAGTATTTTATATATTTATGAAAGAATGATTTAAATCTATTCTATTTTAAAATTAATAAATTTCTAATTCATATAAAATTGAATTTATTTATTTATTTATTTAAAATTTATTTCTTAGGACACAACAATTAAACTATAGTTTATTTCAATAATTAATTTCTATATTTATTTATTAACTTACCTCATAATTATAATATCAAAAACTTTACTTTCTTTTATTTAAAACTTCTATTCTCTCTTTTTTTTTAAAGCATAAACTTTTATCCATTATTGTCGATAAAATAATATATATGTATATATACATTAACTACAAACACCATCCATCCTCCATCCATACACACACCCACACCTCATATATATATATATATATATATATATATATATATATATATATATATATATATATATATATAATTACTCTTGATTCTCAAGTGTGCACAGCCCCGTCCACTCTATATTTTTTTCCTTAAGCCATTCTCCAATTCCATAGCGTGCACACGCGTCTTCTAGTTTTTTTTTTCCTAAAAGCTTAAGAATTTCCAATTTCCAACAATAAATCAAAATCTTAAATTTTCACTATTTTGATATTAAAACGAAATAAAATATTAATAATAATAAACTAACCTAATCTAAATGTCGAAATCTTCACGGGAATCTTTTTTCTAATAAAAAAAAACTTAGATCTCCCCAATTCCAATAATAAATCAAAATGCTTAAATTATCACTATTTGATATTAAAACGAATAAAAAAAATTAATCTAACCCTAATCTAGATTTGGGGTTTTCCAAAAATATATCTAATGTGCTTGAAATTAACTAATGAATCTAAAATAATAATCTACGGGTTAGAAACTTACCTATAGAGGTTTGTTCTTCAAGCCCAAATCTGTCTCGGCTGTGTTCTCTAGAAACTCTGACGAATCTGATTCCAGAAAGAGATCAAGAAGAGAGAATTTTCTATTTATACACAAGGGTATTATTAGTAAATTACCTTTCACCCCTCTTCCATTTTATTAAATTAATTAATTAATTAATTTAATATCATTATTAAGAATTTCCTAAATTACCCTTTAAAAAAGAAAACTTGGGCGTTACAATGCATGTGTGGGGACAAAAAAAAAAAACAAAGGTCTAAACCTCCATTTGATGTATATGATGTGGTGGTTCTTCATTTCTTCAACTTTTTTTTTTATAACTGTTAGTGTCTGATCTAACTTGCACGCATCTTGATTTATCTCATAGGTTCCTAAAGTTAACAGCCGATAAACCTCTAATGGCCTTAAAAAGACTTAAACATATGACTATTAGGTTAAACTCCAAGACCTTTGTTCTTCATTTCTTCGACTATGTGGGAAAATGGAGGTGTGGATTCGGTCAGAAAATCTGATGCAATAAACTATGAAACTAAAAGGACGTGAAGTCAAATACAGCCACCTTTACATATTGTAATTGGCATGGGGCCATTACTTGGAAGATTGATAATGTCGATTATGATTCTTTTCTTAGTTTTTCTACCAAGATACTTATAATATGCCCATGAACATCGTGACCAAGTCATCACTAACAGGTTTATAATTAATCAGATGAAGCAGATGAATAAGAAGAGGGGATTGGATTCTAGAATCAGTATGGGTGTAGCTTCCTTCTTTCGTTGGATGGTTCTAGTCATCTTGTTTGGTTCAATCTTCACAGTTCATCTGGCTGAGGGCATTTCAGGTTGGTATGAAAACTTTTTAATTCTGAGATACATGTTGAGTAGCTGGATATATCAATGCTTCTTGCTCATTTTTTATTGCCCGGTTCATATTTCTTTTGATCTTTTGTTGAGTTAATTTCGTAGAAAAAAGGTTCATAAATTCAACCTTTTCCAGACCCTGTTTGGGATCAAAAACAAGAGAAAGAAAGAATAGTGATTAATTAGTGCAGAGTCTTGCTTTTGCAGATCCGATTCGAAGGACAATCCGCAAGGAGATGGCAAGCCCTCCCCCAGCTCCCATTCCAGGCAAATTTATGCATCAAATCCCACCTGAGAGATCACCTGGATTGGTTTAAGATCATACAAGAAAGTAATAGAAGTTCTAAAAACACTACTAGTTACTCTCTGGGTTGCTGTAAAAATGAATGATTGATGCTTTATGCTCTTTCTTTCTTTCTTTCTCAGTTACCCTCCATTGATTTCTGTATCAACTATTTCCATCTTCCAACATGTTGACAATGCTTTATGTAGTTATGTTTATTGGTTTCTCCATTTTCAAAAATTAGTGGACCAAGGACTGAGTCCAGTATCCCACTTTTCAGTAAAGCCAAATTGAATCAAAATCTCTCCATCTCCCCCTTTCCCCATTCTTTGAACTGAGGGTGTTATGGGCCTCAAGCCCAATTTTCTAGCTTTGCAGGGCGAAGCTCACTTGATGACCCTTAATTTCTTCCAACAAGTTGGGATTCGGGTCTCAAATAAATGGGTCCATCATTCATGGTGATTCGCGGGGAATTATGAAATCCTCAAATCTGGGGATGGGAGATGGGTTTAGGTTAATGTTTTAAAGGATTGAATCAGTTAGTCCGATTGATTGGACCGTCGACCAATAATTTTTCCAGTTCGATTCCAATCTGGTTCGACCACTGGTTCAATTAATAAACCATAAATCGATAACCTTTCTAATTTGATTATAATCTGATTCAACCATTTGTTCAACTATTAAATCATGAATTTTTTATTTTTTATTTAGTTTTGATTCCAATCTAATTCGATCATTAATTCAATTATTAAAAATTGATAACTTTTATAGTTCAATCATGATCTGACGGCTTTTAAAACATTGGTTTAATAGGAAAGAAAACATGTGAGTGGTCTGTGGGTACCATGGGTTGGGTCCAATTGCTCCAGCTAGTAGGGCCCGGCCAACTAAGGACCGCAGGATAACGGCCCATCTACGGGCCCGACCATTTTCCTCTACTAGCCAGGCCCAAATGTACATCCCCATCCGGGGAGGGTATATATCGCTTGGGCACTGCCCCTCTTGCCCGAGTAACCCCTTTAAAAAGGCATCCAGGTGACCTCTTCGAACTTGAGCAAGAATAAATCATGTTCATAACTACCCTGAGGGCAGTCAAACATTCCTTGGGACAGAAAATACGGACGACAATGGGTCATAATGCATAAGAAAAGCGCCACCTTCCCCGTCCGTTTAGGAAGGAGATCGTCTACTTTCCATGAAAAGATGATCGCCTTCCTTGGGAATAAAACCAAGAAATCACAAAAGAAAAAGGTATGAGATTCCATATCCAAAAAAAGAGGGAGCATTTGAATAGTTCAAGTTGAAAAATCTAACTTAAGCATCAGAGGGGCGGTGGGCACACCACTGCCGTTTTTTTGTTTGTTTTGCAAGTTTTCGCTAGTTGGTTGATGCTCCGACGATCCAGTGATTCAGAAAGTTCAAGAGACCACAATTGGCGCTGTCTATGGGAAGCCCAAGCAAAGAATCATAGGCGTCTGCGAGGCGGCTTAGGTACACCCCGATCCGTGATCTCCCATTCCCTAGAAGCTTTGGTAATTCCCGATCATTCCATCGAGCCGTGGGACTATTCCCATGTCTAGCAATCCAGCTGAACTGACCTCTCGGATTAGGTTTCTCCGCTAGCACCCGGAGATGGAGGAGAAGCATATGAGGAATAAGCTGACGGATGACCGGAATTGCAGACACGCGAGCCTTTGAGACGGGAGAATGAGCGCCTACAGACAGTCTAGAGACTACTTAGGGGTGATAACTTGAAGGAACTGTCAGGCACCCCCAGCTCAACCAAATAATTAAGCGCCCATCACCTCATGGGAGAAAGTGATACGGCCCCACCACGATGAATTATCTTAGCGACTCCACTCCTTGCCCGGCTGTCCACCCCGGAGAACCATATGGTGAATAAAAAAAGAGGCCCTGCGCCCGATCGGTCGATCTATCGGTGGTGGCGTCGTCAGTGCGAAGAGAGACCAGGCGGGATAGGCCTTGATCATAACTAGGCCCCGAATATATGCCCATCTGGCCAGGGGGTATGGCTTCTCAGTTTCCTCCCGTGCCTCATCCATTCGGGGTGGCCTCCGCCCCACATTTGGTTTCTTTTCCCGCTGTCCGGGGGCCAGAGGATATGCTGTCCTCACCCCTGAGCGCATATCTAAGCTATGGAGCCAACCCCACCCCTCCCCGGCCGTTTATCTTGTATGCGATGGCTCCTTGACCCGATATGACCATATGCTACATTTTAACCAAACAATGATTCTTAGTGCAAGTAATGACCGTCTCATGTGCAAGGTATTCCCGACCAGCCTGAAAGGACCCGCTTTGGCCTGGTTCCACAAACTCCTGAGAGGTTCTCTAAACTCATTCAGCAATCTATGGACAACGTTCATTTCCTAGTACTTATGTTCGAACTGACAGAAAGGAAACATCAGCTCACTCTAGGCCATCCTCAAGCGGGAAGAGGAATCTATCAGGGACTTCACTCGAAGATTTGATGGCTTGATCCGACAAATTGATATTTACAACATGGGCGGTCTGTAGAACTTCAAAACGGGCCTCTTGCTCTTTAGTCTCATCACTGGATCCTCTACCGCCTTAATGGAAGAGCGTATCGGCGGGCGGATCATTATTCCACCTTTGGAGGATATCGGGCCGCCTTCAAATAAGTAATGATATTGCTCTAACTTGACAAAGGAAGCAACTAAGAGATTTTCGAATAGAGGAGCGGAACAAGAATCGAAACGCTCCCGAACGGGCGAGATAAAGAGATCTCCCAATTCACCCTTCCTCAACATCCCATATGATGGCTCCTACCCCCTTATCAGACCACCACGATTTTAAATGGCCCCCGCAGTGAGAGCTGACTACGGACCAGCGTAATCGATTTACGAGGTCACGATTACCGCGAGAGGACCCACGACCATGAAACTAACCGCTGCCAGAAAGTTCCTGATAGAAAAATTGATCCGGGCTGGGCACCTCAGAAGATACATTCGGCGACCGAGGAACAAAAGCGGTCCCAGCGCAAGCGGGGGCAATTGCGGAGTCTTTGAACACCCATCTAAACCTTGGCCCACCATCAACTTCATATTGGGAGGCCCGGCCGATGACCAATACGAATCCTAATGACAGAGAAGAAGAATGCTCCGCACAGTCTCAGCCAGAGCCCGGATAAACACCGTCAGTACCCCGAGAAGTAGTGCAGCAATTCAACCAGTTGATGACCCCATATCCTTTCCTCCTACTCGCTTGACCGGGAGTCGTCACCCCTCGTTATAGTCGCCGCGCCGCTGTGTAATGGCACGAATTTTGAAGGCCGCGGGGTTCTTGTTGATCTGGCGGCCGCGGCAAATTTGTTGCATCTTTGGTCGCTCAACGATGAAAGTCCAGCAGCTGTCTTAGTTCAGTTGGCAAAGTTTTGTTTGGGTTGAACAGGGCCACCATATTGACTGTGGGCGATATTTTCTTTCGTCGACGGGGCGATAGCGACAAGTATTGTTTTAGGTAGTTGGACACAGGACCGATACGAAATGCTATCGTGGAGTCGAGCACGGCTGTGCTATGAAAGTGATCCCTCTGACCTATCACCAAACTGGAGTTATCTAACTCCATCCAGCAGGTTTGACCTTCAAGGTATGTTTGCCCGTTATTATCAGCTATTAGTGCAGGCGCGGAAAGATGAAACCTCCAACGGCTAACCGAGAAATTCAACCCTCGTAATAGCAATCACGGTCATTTGCCCCAGGGCCATTGTGGAAGATGAGAACGGTTGGCGGTAGATTCTTTGAGTCCATACTCATTGGCGGTCGGTAGTTGCACCTACGTTGGTTCCTCTTCGAAGGGAAGCATGATGCGACCCAAATCTTGCAAGTTAGCCAACGTGTTATACATTGCCCATTCGGATATGACAAGAATCAGTCCTATGCATGCTTGTCACAAGTTAAATGTTGTCTCATCTGCCAAACCTGTCAAGCAAAGGGTAAGGCGCTCCCACCCGTATCGCCGCCAAATCATCCAGGCCGAAGTGAATAATCTTTTGAAATTTGGGTTTATCGAGGAGAGTCAAATACCGGAATGGCTTATAGCGTGGTGACGAGGAAAGTGGAGGGTATGCGTGGCAGGTCTATCTGAACCTGTGTGGCGTGCCCACAGGATAGCTTTCCTTTACCTCGTATAAATCATATCGTTAACGCATCATCCGGGCATGGCATGTTGTCCTTCCTCGAAGATTTTACTGGGTACCGTAAGATCCCCATGACGCAGAGAAAACATCTTTTATCACCCCCCATGGACTCTTTTGTTACAATGTAATGCCATTCGGGTTAAAGAATGTCAATGCCACCTATCAGAGATTGGTAACTAAAATGTTTCGACCGTTGCTCGGAAAAACTATGGAAGTGTATATCGACGATATGTTAGTGAAATCCAAGGAGTGCCCGGATCACACTACGCATCTGTAACAAGCATTTGAGCTCCTTAGAGCATATGGCATGAAACTAAACCCTACAAAGTATGCGTTCGGGGTGAGTGTAGGTCGGTTCTTGGGATTCATGATGACTCAGAGAGGAATAGAGGCCAACCCCGCTCAGCTTCAAGCTATTTTAGAATCCCCAACTCTTAGCTCTAAAAAGGGGATACAACGACCGACCCATTCATACCGCCCCGGTGGTTTATTCGATCCACGCACTTTGCCTTTTCGAGGGCCCCCAAGGAAGCCAATCAACGAATGGAATGAAGAGTGCGATCTAAGCCACCCACATCAAAAAATAATTGGCAAAGCCACCACCCTTTCTAGGTCCTGATATCGTGAAAACACTTTGTATTCGCTGGCCCCGCAGGTAGCGTAAGTGCCGCCCTATTCAAAGAAAATAACGACATAAGTCAGAAGCCAGTGTTCTACGTCAGCAAATCCCTCGCCGACGCTGAGACGTGGTATAGTCACCTTGAGCAAGTAGCCTTAAATTCTTCGAATAGCAAATTAAGTCTCATCAGATTTCCAGTACATCCCATTGCGGGTATTAACCGACCTCCTCCGAAGCACGCTCATGTTTGACTCTCCGGTAATGAACTACCGGGCGGGTCAAACTAAGCGAGTATGGCATCCAGTATAAACCAAGGCTATCAAAAAAGGGGTAGGTGTTAGCCAACTTCATAGATGAGATCCCCCGGTCTAAAACACACCCCGAGGTCTCGAATTAGTGATTAATTTAATGTGTATTTCCAAGGCCAAGGCAACCGAGCTGAATCAATCAGAATAAATCACCAACCGGAAAGGATCGAACAAGAACTGCTAGGCTTCAACGCTCTTAATAATGAATCGAATAATAAGCCCTTATCCTAATCAACTACCTACCGCTATATTTTCCAACAAACTTCTGATTCAGAGTGACTCTTAGTTAGTCGTTGGGCAAGTCAACGAAGAATTTGAATCCTGGGACCCCTGAATGGAAAAATATGTCTCCCAGGTAAAACAACGCTGATGCTGACCGAAACTGAAATACGTAATTCTCGATCGTAATGATAAAGTAGATGCCTCGCCACTGCGGGCCGCCTCTCTACCGTGAATCAAACAATATTCTAAATTCCATCTACTATCAACTGTTTTCCTTTATCACTACCTCTCAAGCAAGCCGTGATGGACGATCACTTCCTCATGGACGGACTTCATAATACACTAAGCACAAGACGGAGAACTCCCTAATGAAAGGGATAAGGCCCATAAGACACAAGTCCAGTCAGCTAGATTCTCCTTGATCTACATGCAATTGTTCAAATGATCCCTGGGCGGCCCATATCTGAAGTGCTTGACACCTAAACAAGGCTAATATGTGTTGGCCGAACTGGATGGGGGAATATGTGGCTATCATCCAAGTGGCAGAACTCGAGCACACAGAGCTCACACTTAAGGGTACTATTAGCCAACCATGAAAGCTGACGCTGCCAATTATACCAAAAAATGTTACCGCTGCCAACGGCTAGCTCCCATCCTAAAATCACCAGTGCAAGATTTGATCTCAATCTCAAGCCCTCGCCCTTTCGCTTCAATGGGGAATTGATATACGAAGTCATCGCCCACCGCCCGCCGTGGTTGTTCCTCAAGGGCAATCGACTATTTCAGCAAATGGGTAAGCCAGGCCTTTTCATCGATCAAAGACAGGACGCTCGCACCTCCCGAACCCGGCCCAACTCGAATGGTGGATCCGAATCCAGTCCCAAAAGCACTCTGCACTAGGGTCATCGATCGTTTTTCTCATACCAACTCAGACTGTGGTTATGGGCCTAATTCCTATACAAACAATTTATGTAATAACAAAAATAATTTACACATACAAAATAACTACCACCGGAGTGGTGTCCATCAAAATCTATACACATATACTGAATCCCATTTACTTATACAAACACTTATACATATACATGTGTCTAAGCTTAAACATCGTAGATCATAAGCGTTGTCGGTAAGCACTTATCTCCGAGATGACCCCATCGCCGTCGGAATGTCCCTGGTCTCTCTTGCCTCTTCTTCTTCAATACCTACACTGACAATGTTCCCATGCTGTTTTACGCTTAGTGGGAACATAAGCATGGACAACCGCTAATGGTGACCGTCACAAGCTTATACATATGCATTTCATATAACTATACATACTCATATAACTTTTATTACTTATCATCTTTACATTCCTATTGCATGTCAATCTTTTCCGTTACATGTTCTATGTCTGCATATCTTCATCTATACTTTTGATCGTATTTCAAGCTTATACTTTGCATATTCCATATTCATTCTATAACTTATCAAGTTATATCCTATCATTACTTTTCAAATTATGTGAATTTCATCACACCTTTCATATCTCCCTTAGAGTGTAGAAATATACTTTACTATCATATCATAAATCATTATAGGTTTTCACATATAATTTCATGTGCTTTCATATACTATAGTTTTCACATACCTTCTTATACAATCTCATCATTACATACTTTGCATTCAGACTTTTACTCGACTACAGAATTGACATTCACGACATATTCGAGAGGGAACCTCGTCCCTGCTCATTGTCCCCAAAGAGCAATGTGGATTTCGCATTTATTAAGATGATTCAATTTTGACTATAGAATTGACATTCATGACATATCTCTGATAGAGTAACTTTATCCTTTCATTACTAAGCAGCAATGTGATTTCTACTTAACTAGCATGATTGATATCGACTATGACTGGACATTCACGATGATTCAGAGGGAATCTAGTCCTGTTTGTCATTCAGCAGCAATGTGATTTCATGTACTTGCATATTTTGTCATATACTTTCATCTATATTTTCATCTTGATATTTTCATATACTATACTTTCCTATGATTTTCATATACTGTAACTTTAATATGCTTTTCATATATTTTATCTATCATATACATTTCGTGTCATTGACACTTTACTTCTTGTACTTGTATACTTGTCATCACATAGCAATGCTATGCTTCTCATATTATGTCATATATTCTTTACATTTCATTTGCATATACTTGTCATTTTCTTTATGTTTCATGTCTGCAAATACCTTAGAAGTTGCGATATAGGGAAATAACCGATATACCCGGGCTGCATCATCACTATACAAGACAGCTGACCTATGCCATGTAATATGTGACCCAAGTATCAGATATAATTAAGGTATCATCACTGTACGAGATAGTGACCTATTCCATGTAATGATCCAACAACGGCGTCATCCACCCAACCTGGCCTCTATATCTCAAACTCGTACGCAAAGAATCCGTGTCCCCATGTGCATGCCCATCTATCCCCTACCGTGGTTCTAAGCGCATAACTATTTTATGTTCAATACATATCTCATATTCCCGAATAATTATGGTCATCTGGTAATCATATTCAATATGTACAATCATTTATTCGTATCTTTGCATTTTTCACATCTCATTATATGCATGAATAACTATGATTATCATGTATGCTTATAGTTTTTCCTTATTTTTAGACCTAATATGGGTTCTAATTTTATCATACTATGTATGGATGGATTCTTGACTCAATGGATTTTATAGAAACCAACAACAATCCTGAACGAGCCTGGACGAAGAAATTGAGACCTTCCGGGTCGGGAGGTCACACGTAGTCAAACCAAGCCGAGCCGACCTCGCTTAAATTTAACACCGACCCCCGCCAAGCCTCTAGCTGACCTTTCTAAGCCCACCTATTGTTCTCCACAGGCATATGAATGGCTTCTTGACTCAATGGGCTTTCCATAGAGTCTAAGAACACCCGAAATGGAGTTCGGACGAAGGAGTTATGACCTTCCGAAGTTGGAGATCACACGTAGTCACACCCGACCGAGCTGACCTGACCTGGCCGAGCTTGGTCTGACACCTACTATCCTCCACAGGCATATGAATGGAATCTTGACTCAATGGGCTTTCCATAGAGTCTAAGAACACCCAAAACAGAGTTCGATCTAAGAAGCAGACCTTCCAAATCTGGGAGGTCATAATGTATCAACCCACCGAGCCGACCTAACTCACGAGCCACCCGACTCGCCGAGTCGACCCGACCTAACCGAGCTCGGGCCCTCGACACCCACGTCCCTCTCTACAGAATATGAATAGAATCTTGACTCAATGGGCTTTCCATAGAGTTTAAGAACACCCAAAACGGAGTTCAGACGAAGGAGTTATGACCTTCCGAAGTTGGAGGTCACACGTAGTCACACCTAGCCGAGCTGACCTGACTTGGCCGAGCTGACTTGACCTCGGTAAAAGGACCATAACTTGGTCTACAGAGGTCCGAATTGAGAAATTAAAGCCTAACATCAAATTCCATCGATGATACAATTCTACTGTATGGACTCACTTCCAAATTCCCTTTATTTATTATTCAAACCCGTTTCTGAAGGTCCGTATAATACATATGACCAAAATAGGGAAATTTTCGTTCAAATTCAGAACCAGCCTTTCCCCAACACATATAGAAGCCTTAAAGCTCTTCTCAAGTCAACCCTAACAAGAAATGAGTTTGGGAGTTTCCAAACCCAAACCACACACCAAATAGAGGGTTCCAAACCATGTATCTATACTTTCTAGACCAAAACAAGACAAATCCATACTATTCCATACTAGAATCCATACAAAAACACTAGACTTCTAGACACACATAGTTTTCATACTAGTGTACAAAAATCGATACTTTTCCATATAGAACTTAACAAGTTCCATACTTTTCTATAGAAAATCATAGTATTCCATACACCCATAGTTTCCATACAAATATTCATAGTTCCATACCTGTGATCTTCTTTTTCCTTCCCTTCTTTCTTCTTTTCTTTTCTCTTCTTCTTCTTCTTCTTCTTCTTCTTCTTCTTCTTCTTCTTCTTCCTTTCTTCTCTTCTCTCTTATCCGCTTTTTTGCTCTCTCTTTCTCCAAGACCAAAATGATATTTATTTTGGTCTTCCCCTTTTATTTCACCTTTTCTCTCTTTGCTAATTCTTGACTATCCAAATAAAGGAGGAAACTTCTCACTATTTCCTCTGCCACTTGTCTCTACTACAAATTTCTTCCTTATTTGATTTTTGTAATATCTTTCTTTTATTACTCTTGGTCCTCAATTTCATTTTATTTCAATTAAATTTATCAAAATCCTACTTGCATATGAACTTATTAAATTATGACCCTTAATGTCCCTAATTGGTAAATTATTAATTTACTCCTTAACTTTTGTATTAATTCCAAGTTCTTGCTTATTTTCTTTTATCTTTATTTTATTCTCTAGAATAATATAATTTTTACTTTATCACACCCTAAACATGTTATAAACCGTTATATACTCTGGGGTGTTGTAACGTCACCCACTTATCTAGAAAATATCGCTTGTCGCTTCTAAGATCCCATCAATCAGATTTTGACAACCTGTCTCCACCCGACAAATTGCATATCGAACTTTGCCAAGAATTGAAAATAAAAAATCTATACTCCACTCCCCAGTATCCGCAAAGAATGGCCTAGCAGAAGCATCAAATAAAACCATGTTGAAAAAGCCCAAAATCCGCTTGGATTCTCACATGCAAATGGGCGGACGAATCTCCCGTGGTACTCGGGCTTATAAACTATCGTCACAAATATACCAGTATATCCCCATTTGAAATTACTTACGGGATGGAAGCTATAATCCCTACTGAAATTGGCATGCCTACCATCCAGAGCGACTTGCCCGAGCAGGAAAATGCAGAGTTGGTACTCGGCGACTGGACATGGTTTCATGAACTACGAGCTCAGTTAGCCCAGCATAGCATCCTACCAACGCCGCTTGGAAAATTCTTACAACAAAAGAGTGAAGCCTTGGATGTTCCAGCCCGGAGACTTAGTCCTAAGAAAGGCATTCAAAAATACTGCCGACCTTGCAGCTGGAAAGTTCCAACCCAACTAGGAGGGACCATAAATCATAACACGAGCCAAGGAATCCGAATTTTATGCTTTAGACAAACTTGACGGAACTCCTGTACCTAGAATGTGGAATGCCATGCATCTTAAAAGGTATTATCAATAAAGGATAATTCAACATTTACACATATTTTTCTCCATTTTTCTCATCGTACAGGGTTAACATTAAAATCCCGGATGGCGCAGTAAAATGACATGTCCGGCCCAGTATAAACAACATCTAATTGGTCAACATTAAAAGCCTGGATGGCATAGTAAATGACGTGTCCAACCCAGTATAGATAACATCTAACTAGTTAACATTAAAAGCCTGGATGGCGCAGTAAATGACCTGTCCGACCCAGTATAGATAACATCTAAATGGTCAACATTAAAAGCCCGGATGGCACAGTAAATGACCTGTCCGGCCCAATATAGATAACATCTAACTGGTCAACATTAAAAGCCCGGATGGCGCAGTAAATGACCTATCCCTCCCAGTATAGATAACATTTAACTGGTCAACACTAAAAGCTCCTGATAACACAACTGCGAATGGCCTATCCACTTCAAGCCGATGGCCACCCATACGCCATTCTGGCCAAAAAGAAGAAATCGCTTTTATCTACAACCAAGTCTTCTAATGCTTTCAAAAATCAAATTAAGTACATGAGGTCAAAATACAAATGAACGAAACAAAGCCCTACTTCTGCAAAGTCTGGTTTTAGCCCTCTACCCATCCGGCTTCATGGGTGTCTATTCCATCGACAGCAGCTAAAGGACTCGAAGCCAGAGGTTCCTCCCTACCATCAACGACACCCGGAGGGATGGAGGAAGAATCTTTAGGGGGCATCAATGACAAAAATTAAAGGTAACGATTCGACGTGTCTGCATCCCTACGGGATCAATGGGCTTGCTTCAAAGATATATCGTGCGCGAAGTTCAACACCAGATTCATAGTTGAAGATCACGTCACTGCTAGCATCAAATTCCACCTCCAACGCTTCCTTCGCACCGCTTGCTTGGAAAGTCATGAGTTCCTCTTACCTACCGAATTCTCCATGATTATAGATAGTTGCTCATCTGTTAACCGACAAATCTCCTCCTTCGCCTTCCGGCAAGCCTCCTTCATAATGTTCAAGGCTTGGCCGAGCCAGTCAAGCCTGGGATTTTCTCAACCCAAAATCTTCTAAAGTGGTGAAGGCGCCGCGAGGACCCAGTCAATTCATTCCATCTCAGGCTCCTAAGATCACTACAACTGTTTGGCCTCCAAATAAAATATCACCACTTCCACGCCTAAGCAAGATCCCTTCCGCCTCCGCCTAGCCGCCTCTATCCACGCCTTCTCTAGCCTCAAGCCCTAGCACCGCACTCGATCGGGACATAAATGGCTTCACGCCCCTCAACAGGATTTGAATTCATGATGCTAAAGGGCCATGTTTCGGATGGCGTTGATGGCCCGGGAAGTGCTGGGGCTTACATTAAAAATACTACGAGATATGACGCCAAAACTTTTTATGAGGATTACTACTTTACCAAATACTGATCGGATCGAGTTTTGCTGCGAATCAAGATCCCGTCCTCAACTATCTACTGACATCCTCTTTACAAGGCTAACGGAACAACAACGGAATACTTCGCCACCCAACGCTCACGCGACATGTGCATCCTTAGCATTCTCGCACAAGTCGCCTAAACGACGGCCACGACTCCCCGGGCCAAAGGCTTCCATTGGTGGATGATACGCTTGATGTCTTTGGGCCCGGGTACTGTCACTTCCTCCATCACAGGAGCCAAGCCGCATGGGGGGAGATAAGAATTCAGCAGTATCCGATCGGGTGGAAACGACCTCTTACTCTCGGCTCGCGCAAGCTTGGCAATATCTGGATGGCTTTTTTACTGGTCAAGAGGGTGGATCACCTACAGTGCAGGCGGGATCGGAGTATCCTCCCTTGGCTCCTCAAGGGCGACATCCTCCGGACCTAGTTGGTCACTAGACCCCATCTCGGGAGAGCCCAAAATGACGATCACCTGCATCTCCGAACCGCCATCCGTGGGGAGCCAACTCGATCCTTCCTCACTCGACCGGCCTCCCCTTCCTCGATCCCCCTCCCACTGCCACTTTCGCTCGTGGCATAGTGATCAAGTAATCCCTTCATCTCTTCCTCCTCCTCTTCTTCTTCCGAAGTAGAGGGTCGTCTAGGTTCAGGACAAACCCAAGGTATAAAATCTTTCACTTGGGCCCCGAGAGCATTCTTTCCCCTATTTGTCCCTTTCTTTTTTATCTTCAATACTCAGGGGGCAGAACCGGTCCCCTTTCTTGGTAAAGGAAGCCTTGTCGGGCGGATACCCCTTTCTCCAATACTTAGTCCAGGGTGCGAGCATACTGAATCCCCACTCAGTAGAGGCCTCGATGGCACATTCGGCCCGGACGCTTGCTCTTGATCTCGGGATGCTCGCCTTGATCCTCTGATGGTGACGCACTGCCTACGATTAAACTTAGCATATCAGTGGTAACGAAATGTTCCCCGTCCACAATTTCGGCTGTGCGACGAGAGGATAATCAAAGACCCAGGAACCGGGCCCCCTCACATCGCCGCCAGCGTTCTTGCAGTAAGAAAAATCCTCGCACGGCGCCTTGTTCGTGAACTCCAACACCGGGCAGATCTTCCTCGTGAAGGCTCAGTTTCTCTCACCCAATGTACCAACCTACCCCTCCGATTTTTCCCTGCACCAATAATCCACAATCAGTTGCGCACAAAGTCATATGTGTACACGTACATGTTTAAACTCAACCTACCCCCTACACACACCTGGGAAAGTGATTAATACCCAAATAGTGCAATATTGAGCCTTGTTTATTACAAGTTTTATGCACTTTTTGTGTACTAATCGACTTTAATAACTCAATTGTTACATTGGGATCCTGGCTTTGCTACTGATCATATTTTTGTAGTTATTTCCTGGTAGCTTTGTGGTGTCACAAAAGCCTCATGATTCCTCAATTTGACTTGGAGCATAATGAACTTCAGCTCGACCAAGACTATGATTCTCCAAATCAGTGGAAATTTGACGAATTTATTGATGTGAGATTGAAGGAGTAAATCAAGGGAAATTTTGAGGTTGCAAAATTTGGCACTTAGGCTTTTGTGTTGCGAATTTCGCAACCTACTTTAAATTTCGCAGTTGGGAGTTTCTAAATTCTCAGGTTACACTTTTTCGCAACCCCGCGAACATTGCTCATGCCCTCGCACTCCGTTTTGTTGCTTTTTGATCCACTTGTTGGTGGTTTAATACAAGATTGCCCTTATGTAATTTTGATTCTTTAATACACTTTTGTAATTTCCTCTTTACTGAGCCTATATAAGCTCAGCCATGCTTGTAATCAAGGACATTTTGTCATTCAATTAATCGCCAAGTGCTACCTAAGCTTCCTCCTTCCCGCCAAGCAGTAATTTTCCTTCTCTCCCCTTTACTTTCTCTTTGTGATTTTTTCTGGGTTGCCAAACACCCTTTGATGATGACAAATCAAGGGATGTCACAATCTCCCTGATCCTTGAGGAAGTGCCACCGGGTGTTGCTTTTAGGTTTAGCCAAGGCTGTTCTCATGTTCTTCATGTTTGTATTTTAGGGTAATATGCCCCCGCTTTCACTCGAGGTTAAAATCTCTTGGCATGCTCTTTAATGTGTATTTGCAAGCTGGGGCTCAATGGATACTTTCTACTCAGATCCATTGAGGCTCAGCTTAGTTGTCTCCCTATTAGTTATCAAAGGGTTTTTAAGATGTGTTTTCACCGTCAGTACTTTGCCTAATAAAATGCTATATCTTTCAAAAAGGAAAGCTTGGGCTAGGGGTTTAGGTTTCAAAGCTAAATGAAGATCCGGGGTCTCAAAATGCACTATATGTCATGCCCTAAAATGCGAGGATATAGATCCGAGGACATGTTAGTTAACTCCAGAAAACTAAGCCTGAAGGCGGCCCCGAGACTTCAAGGATTTCTTTAATCTTTACTTAGTTATTTCATTCAGAATCATCTGCCAATAATCGTTTACCAGCTACACCCCTTTAATCCAAGGAGAAACACCATTTTCAATGCATCAGAACCCTCTCTCACGAAGAAAAAGTGTTCAACCCTAGAGCTACTCATAACGCAAATCGTAGCTTGCTACACGCAGTAGAAATCCTGTGTTATAAATTTTGCTTATTCCGAACACCTGACGTTGAATAAGAACGAATCAATTACGCCGCTGTTTGGGATGGCTCCCCAGCGAGAGTAGAAAAGCAGCAACTGTGATTCAAGCATCACAAGTTTTGGTGCCGATTCCCATTTCTTTATTTTAATCATTTTTCCTTACTTGCGTCACCTAGTGGAATTTGAAAGTTTCACTCTACAGGAGTCTTTAAGACTTCCCGTGCAAACAATTAATATTGTTTTGATTTTTAGCCTAACCAATAACTCTCTTTTGTTGGTCTAGTTTTTGTTGGTTTCTTGCTCAGGGTGTGATCACACAGCCATGCAAAGTGGGATAGAAACACTACAGCATTGGAAAGGCTAGGTGTTTCAATTGGAAGAGGGTCATGGAAGTTAGCTCTACACACCAATCGATGGAGACTCCACCCGAGGAACAAGCAGAGCTGCCGGTGGGTTCATATATCGGGAACCCAATGCATACAGATCGAAGGAGGGATCATATCTTTACCCCCACCAAGGGTGAGTGCACCCCTCATGCATTATGGCCCCGTAGAGGATGGCAGTTGAGACCTGTATTTGGTGCCCCCCGCTCCCGACTTTCATGGTATGGAAAAACGAAAATCCATGCACACGCATATTCTGATTTCAGGAAGCCTCAGACGACTTTCAAGGAGGGTGCATTTTTTTGATATGGATCGCTCCTGCTTAAAGGCTTCCTTTGACACTAAAGATAAATAAAATTCTGGCTTTGACCACATGTCATGACCATTAGGAACCGGGTTGAGCTAAGGTGCGTGAATTTTGAAGAAGTTCTTCAAAGGCTCACAAGACCATCAACCTAAAGAGGTGGAAGATCTACAATCTTTAAGGTAAATTTCTAATGATGAAAGATTTTATCGCATGTGTTATTATCTTGAGACCTAACACATGCCTCAATGCTGGCTTTGATACATGGATGTTGGTGAACCATTTCTACGATGGAATGTCCCCTTCCATGAAACAACTCCTTGAGACCATGTGTGGAGGGGACTTCCTTAGCAAAAATCCTGATTAAGCCATGGACTTTTTGAATTACGTGGCTGAGACTTCCAAAGGATGGGATGAGCCGAATCCAAGGGAGGTAGAAAGGATGAAACCAAAGGTATACCCGAGGGGAGGCATTTATGCACTGACGGAGGAGGTGGAATTAAAGGCTAAGCTATCCACTCTAAACAGAAGGATGGAAGAATTGGAGCAGAGAAACCACCAGAGGTGCCAAGTGCTGGTCAGGCATCCATGCCCTAGCCAATCCATGCTTTTAAATTGCCAATCTACCACTATCATTAGAGTATTGTCCAATTTCCCTCAATAAGTGTGGGATTTTAATGGTTGAAATGCAAATGTTGTGTGGCCAAAAATAGGGGCCACCAAATGATGCCCAAAGATGGTAACACTTATAATCCCAATCGAATAACCAACCAACTTATATGGAAGCCTAAACCCCAGAGCACATCGCCACGAATGTATAGGTCCACTTCCTCAGTGAGCACGCACCAACTTCACTCACCTCCTGGCAAGCTAATGCGAATTTGAGCAAGGTGGTGGGAATTTTGTGAGGAGCGTAAAACTATCAATGCTCGATAAACCAAAGAATAGAAAAAGCAGGAAAGCTCCATAGACAAAAGGATCAAGGGCTTCACAAAAAGCCTGGGAAATCAGAAAACCCATACCATGCGCTATCCACACGCAGCCCGACAATCGCCAAAGACGTATAGAGAAAGGAGGTTCCCTCTGCACCGCCTAAACCCAAGGGGAGTGCGCTTTGAACTAAGTTTTCTCACAAGCCATCACAAAAAATGATGAAGTCCAAGCCATTAATACTTTTCTTTAAGGATGGTAAGGAAATTATGCCCGCATCCAAGCCCATGGAAAAACAAGAGAACAAGAGGAAGGAGCCTCGAGCACATAATCATTAAAGAAGATTCAAATGAAAGGAAGGCTGCCCCCTCCCCCCCTCCCCCACCAATTTCCCCCAAGCACCGAGAGGCAAAAAGGAAGGCTTCTAAGCAAGAAGCATCCCGGGAGGTGCCGAGGCAGACATGGTAAACACTCCCCCGCTTGATATGAGATCAAAATGTGTTCCTTAACTTATGCAAAATTTCAAAGACTTGTAGTACGGGCCAAAAGTGGTCATATTAACAAGAAGGTTTTCCCGACTGAAGTAAGTCACCGGTCATCCGAAGGTAAAACCCGTTGGAAATACAGAAGATCCGTGGATCCCCACCATCTCGCCTGAATATTGAGGGACATGCATAGACAAGGCACCGATCTAGGGAGCTGTCAACTCCACCATATACAATGTATGCTGTTAGCCCTCGGGGGAGACAGAAGCTCACCAACATCACCCTCGCCCCAAGATATCGTCCGTGAAAATACCAAAGGGGATAGTGGAGGATGTCTTGGTAAAGGTGGATAATTTCTATTATCTAGTGGATTTTGTGGTTCTTGATACAGAACCAATAGCAGAGAGCACTCACCAAGTGCCCATCATACTTGGGAGGCCATTTTTGGCCACAGCTAATGTTATAATCAACTACCAGAATAAGGTTATGCAACTCACCTTTGGCAACATGACTTTGGAGCTCAACATTTTTCATCTGAGTAACAGGGATAAGCCAGCTGAGGACAAGGAGCGGAAGTCGGGAAGTCCGCTAAAGTGGCACAAGCCATGGAGGGCCATTATTCACAAATCAAAAAGAATTACCTGAGAAACTAAGAAGCGCGCTGGATGAAAGGGTCTCATCGCATCGCCGCCTTCCCCGCATCTCGACATACCACTAACACCACTAGACAAAGATAATGCTTGACATCCGTGAGCAGTAAGTTGACTCAACTCGTAGTACACCTTAATGCGCAATACGTGGAGAGGAGCCTCCTCGAATTTGTACGAGACCCTTTTTAGCATCGCTGAAGATGGTTCAAGACAGAACTCTTGGAAAACCACTCCAAACTTTAATTAGATTTTTGCTTTGTTTTATTTCAATTTTTACTTTAGGATTTTCATTAAGGTCCTTTAATTTCCAAATTTTGTAAATTTTCTTATTTTTCTAACTTAACTTCTTACAATTTTTGGTCTTGTTTTGTTGCAGTTCTCGCTTGAGATGCCAAAAATATGTCTCCCCGAGGATTTCCCCCTCAAAGTTGTAGTGTTTTTCTAGAAAGCCAAGTAAACGCAACCCTCAAATGCTCTCATCTTCTCCCCTCGCAACTCTGTATCCCCAACCTCCTGTTTCACTATCTTGAATTTAAATTATCTATCTGAAATGCAATTAATGGCCGCGCCAAAACCATTAATTCTCACATCTTCCCACCTACCCTCCTCCCCTTTATAAACCCTTGTTCCATTTCATTTTCACCTCACAAATCATCCTTTCGCTTTCGTAAAACATCATCTCCTCCCTCTCTAGCTGTTCTTCTCAGTCCGGGGGCATGGTAAAGCACGAGAGGAGTCACTTAGGGCCGCGGTGAGCTAGGGCCCCTTCCTTGTCGCCGCCCCCCCCGGCTCCCGTCGGCTCCATCGCAGCCTCAGCCCCGCCGGCCCCTCCTGCCGCACCCGGCACCCAAACCCTGCCCCCCACAAGGTGCCCCACTACACCCTCGCCGCGCCGGCCCTCGCGGGTGATGCCTGAGGTTCCTCCCTTTGTGCCCCCGCCCCAAAGTGGAGATACCTTCAGTACTCGGGAAGCTGGGTCCTGGCCACCACCGGGCCTTCCACATCCTGTAACAGCCCAAGGGGCCCCATCGGGCCAAGAGGGCCCGAAGATCCCTAGGGAAGTCATCATCATCGGTGATCCGCCCCGCCCCTCTCCACCTTACATAAGGTGTCACCCAGAGTCCCAAACCTATCTCCCGGGTCCACCATCCACGATATTGCTTCCCATGAATTCATCGTGGAACAAGCAAATACAGTGGATGATATTTCTTCATGGGAGGTGCCTATGATCTCCAAATCTCACAATGCAACTGTGGCCTCGAGACCCACGCTCCCATACAATGATACCATCCTGAGCTCATTCATGGTGTCGCCGCCGACATCCTGGTCGCCATCAGTCCCCCATCATACTACATCCGTGCGAGAGGCCAAACCCACCGCTTCACTCTCTATCGACTAAGTAGCCAGACATACTGAAGCCTCCTATTATCACGCCAGCTCTCCATCGCAAGGTCCCTGCCAAAGGCGCCCAACAGATGGCACGCGGCACCAATCCTTTCCCAAACCAGTGGAGATGGTCCCGGGGCCTCCGGGATGCCATTTTCAAGGGCCCGCATTGTTTCAGCGCCGACCTTCCACAAACGTATGCTCTCACAGGCCATGCTCATGGCCTCACATGCTCCACCCAAAGATATAGGGCAGAGAGGTTTGGTCCCGAGAGGTGCCATATCTATTTCCTCAGGGATACCCAAGTCCAAACTCGGGACTAGAGCCATTATGACCTCATTATTCTAGTTCGAGGACAATCCACCGAGTTTATTCAGCCAGTCCTCTACTCCCTTTCTGGTTTCTCACCTGGGCCAGGCTCAGGGTGCCTGGAGCACTCGGGTTCCCGGCCGAGCCCCGCATGGGGGAGCGGCCACGCGTGCCAGAGGCCACCCCACCGCTGGAGCCGCCTGGCGGCGGGGCGCCCAGCCCACTTCCCACCTGCACAGACCCAGCCGGACATGATAGTCCCGGCCCGACCATCTCCCAGCCTGAGAGCACGCCTGGGGGCCTCCAAATTTGTGTCGCCAAAAGATCCCTCCGCCCCCTCTCATGGCAAATTTTCACTCACACCCTCCATTAGCTCCAAATTTCAAAAGACTCAGTCCCAATGCTCCCCACCTCCACACTTCGAGTTCCATGCCCATGGTTCAGTCTGAGGCGCACGTGTCGAGACTCCTCCACACGCCCACACTGGCCCCTCCACGTGATCTCCGATCCCATGGAGACGGTCCAAGACATTCTACAATTACGCTTCTTTTGTGTACCTCACAGCCACTCCGCGTAGAGGGATACACCGCAGACCGAGGCTTCCCCTATAGCCTGCATCCAGCCAAGATCATGCAACCAGAGGTTTCACTGAGCCCCCCGATATCCCTCCCCGTGCCCACAGCCCCCACCGTCCCTCTCCACAGATCAAGACTCCAACCATCACCCTCGCAGCTCCCCTAGATATCAGGAACAAGTAGCTGAAAGATCACCACTTCACCCATAACACCAAATTCAAGCCCAGCCGAGGACATGAGCCTTCTCCGTACCACGATTGAGGGAGGTGGGGCACCACTTCCTCCAATTAACCTCTTTGTTCCATTGCCGATAGTTAGTGTTGGAAGTGATAAGTTCATACTTTGGTGTTATTTTACTTATACTTCATGCCCAGTGAGCTTCCTTTTGTGTGTTTATATAGAGGTCATTGCTTACTTCTCGCTTGCAAAAGTCAAAATTTCAGAATACACCTTGATATAAATAATAAAAATCTATTTTCTCCTTACTTTTGCATATCATTTTGACCCTATATTTCGTGGATTTTGTCTCTTCCCCGTAAAAAAAAAAAATTTTAGCTAATCAGATAATTCAAATGCTAGAATGGTTCCATTCATGATTTAGTTTTCGTCGCTTGATGACCTCGTAATCACCCATGTCTTCCACTACTC
Source organism: Tetrastigma voinierianum (assembly GCA_016808115.1). Classification (NCBI taxonomy): domain Eukaryota; kingdom Viridiplantae; phylum Streptophyta; class Magnoliopsida; order Vitales; family Vitaceae; genus Tetrastigma; species Tetrastigma voinierianum. Next base: position 919,409 of record JAEQBH010000997.1, on the reverse strand, counting down.
TCTAGCCACACACACAATTTACATTAGTTTTCTTCAATGGGTTAAGAAGCTGCTTTCTCCTCTTACTTTACAAAACCAGCCTTAACTTCGTTGACGACTCTTAATAGATTAGAGTTCCTTATGTATGAAGGCCAATGTGTCTTCCAAAAGAAAAAGAAAAGAAAAAGAAAAAGAATAGAAAATGGATAAGTAGTTTCGCGCCGCTGCCCTTCCTGAAACCCGTGCACTCAACCGAGGGTATACGGTGAAAGCTCCCAAAGCCCTGGTGCCCTAAACCAACCCATTGAGAGTCACCACTTAGTGCTCGCTTAAATAGGTGGATCGTGGAGCTTTAGAGAGAGTTGTAGGTGCTGGATTCTCGAAATCATTCGAAGTCCGGGGTGAAACCTGAGGAGTTTGTGGTCGAAGATCCTTGTAACTTGATGCCCTAAACCTTAGTTGGTTGGGAGTCATCTGTGGATCCCCGCTACACGGACTTTGGTGAAGTCGAATTTTCAGCATTGCACCCTACAATACATTAGAAGTATGAAATAAGTGAGGAACTTAATCTATTTAGGTTGGTCAGCATGTCCAAGGTTTTGGCAGCAGTTTGGTTGGGGGGAGGTAGTTTTGCAGCTTATTGGTTTAAACTGATCATTCAAAAACACTTAGAGTTTGGTGGAAATTCAGGCTGATTTCCTTGGAATAGATGCTGCACTGAAACTTATTCCTATATGGAATTTGTTCTCCCAACTTGGTTTTTTTATACAGAGTCCCAATTTGTCATACTAAAGGTTAGACATGAATTGTAACATAAATCTTTGAATGCATAGTACATTTTGGCAAAAAACATATCCTCGTATGATCTACCTTCTTTATCATTGCTAAGGAACTAGTAATATCTTTGTCAGGAGTGATTAGTACCCGAATAAAGGTAGTCATTGAACCTTGTTTATTGGCAAAGTTTTATGCACTTTTTGTGTACTAATCGACTTCAATAACTCAATTGTTACAATGATCCCTACTTAAGTATCGATCATATTTTGTAGCTATTTTTGGTAGTTTGCAGTTTCAAAGCTCCATATTCCTCAATTTGACTCAAGCATAATGAACCCGAGCTGAATTCAAGACTCATGATCAATCAAAGGAAATTGAAGCTAATTTATCAAGATTGAAGGAGCAACTATGAAATTTTAGAGGTTGAAAATTTGGTACTCAAATTGCAAAGCTGTGAATTTTTACAACCTCACAATTTTGTAGTTGCGAATTTTCGCAACCTGCGAAATTTCGAAGGTTGCCAATTTTCGCAACCTCAACACGTCTCATGCCTATACCGCTTTGTCGCTTATCCACTTTTGGTGGTTTTAATACAAAGGATTGCCCTTATGTAATTCCTTGATTCTTTAATACACTTTTGTAGCTCTCTACCAGCCTATATAAGCTCAAATTCCATGCTCAGAATCAAGGACATCTTGTCATTCAATCAATCGACTGCCACCTAAGCTTCTCCTTCCCTACTGCTAAGGATTTTCTCTTCTCTCCCTTTACTTTCTGCATTTCTCGGTTTCAAACACTTCTATGATGACAAATCAAGGGATGCTTGGCTAATCTCCCTCGATCCTCGATGTGGGAAGGCCACTAGGTGCTGGCTTCTTTTAGGCTTAGCGCATGTTCCTCATGTTCTCATGTTTGTATTTTAGGGTATTTAAGCCCCCGCTTTCACCGAGGTTAAAATCTCAAGCATGCTCTCTTAATGTGTATTTGGTGCTGGAAACTTCAATGGATACTCATTAGATCCATCGAGGCTCATAGTTGTCTTCTATTAGTTATCGTGGTGGGTTGTTGAGATGTGTTTTCACCGAAGTAGCACACTAATTTTTAGTTCTTAATAAAATGCTATCTTTCAAAAAGGAAAGCCATTAGGGAAGGGTTTCAAAGTTAAATGAAGATCCGTCTGAAATGACTATATGTCATGCTCCCAAATGTGCGAGGATATAGATCCGAGGGATGAAGAAGTACACCTAGAACACTAAGCCTACATGGGCCCTAGAGATCATGATTTCTTTAACTTTTTACTTTAGTTACTCTTAGTTCTCGCAACCATTCACACACTCCTTTCCACACACCCCTTTTAATCCAAGGAGAAACACCATTTTCAATGGATCAGAATCCCCTCTCCCTACGAAGAAAACCTATCCCTCGTGTTCGACCCTAGAGCTACGCTATACTCGCAGCAGTTTGCTACGTCAGCAGTAGGGAATCCTAGGTTATAAATTTTATGACCCAACACCTACATGAATAAGAACGAATTAGGAAAAACATTTAAGATCTGCTAACATCAATGGAAGTGATAGTGGAGAGTCCTAAGTATCATCCCAAGCCCCCACCAATATCACACCCTTCGCTCCATTTTAAAGTGTAGAATCAGTGAGTCCATTCACGAATCCGCAGCCGGAGAATCCCGATTCTACCTAGACATCCCGTCCACCTTGCGATATCCTCAAAGAATACAAATCCCGGCCCCACCCAGAGGCTCTGTGCTGGTGGGCTAAGAGGCTGTGGAACACTACATCCGGTTAGAATCCGAATTGTGTTGGGACAACGAGGGGCGGCGCTTCCCGGTGAAGTGCAAAAACCGTTTGACACAGGCAGCACTCCAGGGTGTGCCGAAGTCTGCCGCAGATGATGCTCTTGGCAAAACATGAGTTGTGTTCTCCACCCATAGTGCATTCATCCGGCTCCTCCATCAATGCAAGGTCGATGTTATCAGGGACATCGCAATAAGCCTTCAACTCCTCCATCGGGCCGTGGATGGAGACAGATGTCGCGCCGCAAGGCGTCCCTGTGGTAAGTCCGTCACGACCCGCCAGGACTGAGAAATCGCTTCCCACCTCCCCCGCCATTCTACAAGCAGTCCAAAGGAGGGCGAAAAAACAAAAGTTAGCCCTAAGAAAAGTTAGCCCTAAGTCATATACCAAGCTGGTAAGAAAAATAAACCACCAAGCTCGAGCAAGGGTTAACTGGGACTCAAAGGCTCAGATATACTCCTCTCCCCAGAACTTTGATACCGTAAACCCGCCGGGCCAATCAGTGTCCAACACTCCAAGAGGGAAAACAAGATTTACTGAGTAAAAAGTTGAAGCGCAAGCAAGAATTTTCGACCTGCCGAGAACGCAGCTTCACACCAACAAGACCATAGAAAACTAGAAGAAAGACAAATTGTGATTTTGAGAAGGTGAAACCTCAATGGATGGCTCCTATATACCAAACACCTAGGGGGTCTCTACGACATTACAAACGCTACTACCGACTCATCACATCCACGTACGCTGAATTCACAACGATTCGCCTATTAGGGCATAGTAAACAACTATGGGCCAAACTCGTGGGTCATTGTATCATCTTAAACGGGCACCGGCTAACTATGTCATCATGAGCTAGACCCATTTCAGTCCAAGCATGCCAAATACCAAAGCCTCTGGCCATCGGAGTCAATCGTTGTCACTAGCTAGCAAATGAGGAAGGCATGGAGACAAAGATATGGGCAGCATACCCCCAAGAATGGTAATTCAATAATCGTCGAAGACGCTCATATTACACCTGCATTGTTATTTTACAAAGACTGTATTATGACTACATGATCCCTGCTCAAATCAAATACGTAGCTCAAACAACAGCAAATTCCTAGGCGGAGGCCAAAAGTGCGAGAGGAAAAAGCAAAAAGTCAAGAAGAAAGGTCTCATGGAAGTGGAAAGTGTTGAATCCAAATACAAAAACGCAGCCGTGGAAATAGCACTTCCAACGCCGAACTACATCGATCCAAAGAGGCCAGCGAAACTAAACAATGAATCCAGAAATCCATTCGCCTCAGACCGAATCCTTTCTACCAGCGCATTTGCTTGATCACACACACGCCAAACACAAACAAAACTCCTTCTAGAAAAGTAACCGCAAATGCAAGAACGAGCCAAGACGATGCAAGCAGTAAACGCCCTGTAAAGGTAATCCAGTCACCTAACGACTAACGGATGGCCACGTAAAGCTAGCACCTTATGACAGTCTTTATTCCACAAACCAAAGACACCTTAGTGTCTTCCAAAATCCTAAAAAGATTTCTCTCTCTCAAAAAAATGCCCACTTAAAAGAACCACCTACTTTAGATGATAAACCCCATATTTATATCAAGCCTCCCAAACCCTTTATTAAAATGAATTTAAACTAAATCTCCATTAACTATTAAATGGGCCAGGCTTGGGCTCTCGGGGGGCTTAACTCATGGCTAAAGAGAGAGCCTTTCAATCCCATTATAGTTCATTTTTATGTGTGACCCATAGGTTCATTTCCAATGTTGGTAGCAGTCTTAAATCATATTCTTAAACCCACAAATTATAATTGGCTCCCAGCAAGACATTATAAATTCACCCAAATCAAGTGAATTCGATGACTCAAAAACCTTTACCATAGTATGCATATTATTCCTTTGTCACACGATGTCCTCGATTACAATGTAAAAGCATGGATGAAGTCATCTTTTTATACAACTTAATCAAGCTTCTTGATTCAAGTAGACTCAATTAAACAAACGATATCGATAACTCCTATCAATCTCATTCGAAAGCACCTACCCATGCATTTCTAGCCTCACTTATTTAAATAAGAGGCTAAAAGACATCTCACTCCAAATTAAGAGCTGGACAAATTCCTTCACTATCACTCATCTCTCCACACGACTTAGCATGCCCAACCATAGCCTCGATACCATCCTCGTTAAAGACGCCATCAGCCACGTCAAGACACCGTTCCTCATGTAGGAATCCATGGTGAATTCAGATCAAGGGACTCAAATACCACTACCAAGAATGTGAGAATTAACGATGACATAATCCATGTAGTATTTCATAGCTGGTCGTACCCAATAACATGAACTTAACATGGTATTTATGCTCGAAAATATCTGGCGGCGTTCGGGCGAATTAGCAAAAAACGTGGTTCTTTTTTCGTAAAACATAATAGTCTTCATTTCATTACTATTATTCCTAATAATAATGATCGCATTAAATGGACTATTTAGAATATGTTCTATGCCTCATGTCATTTTCATTCAGTTCTTCACATACTTGATGACATAAAGCGACCTTAACTATTCAAGGATTCAGATTTCTATCAAGTTAAACCACAATTTAAATAACAAGATAAAAATATAAATGCTCTCATGTATATAAACATATAATGACAATTATATGCCACTCAAGGAGTATTATCACTACCAATCTCCTCACTCCCCTGTCTCTAAGCCCAATCAGAATAAACTAATGCCCATCGCATCTAGTATGATTGTCATGCTTGAATTATGGAAGAGTTTCCAGTCAAAAGTGATCACCAACATTACCACGCATGAACTCTACATATCTCTAACATCTCCTCTCTCAATGATCTCACGAATGAGGTGGAAATGCCTCGGAGATGTGTTTGATCATGATGTGATTTGGGCTCCCTTTTGGTTTGAGCACAGCCCCATTATTGTCACAGTCGGGACGTCCAATGGGTTTGTAATGCTAGGAACAACAATTTCCAGTCGAAAAATGAAAATTTCCTTGATCTAAACTAATTTCCTTAGTCATGATCCAGGTAGCCATGTACCAGCCTCTATAGTATAATCGAACCACGGTGTGTCTCTGCTTTAGAACTTCCACTACCTCACAACACCTTATGATTCAAACAAAAACACAAAACCGTATTGCATCTTAAAGTCATCTAAGTCGACCGGGAAACCAACATTCGTGATAATCCACTCTTATAATTAGCCTCGCCTCTCACCCACCATAGATCAAAAAATATCCCTGTCTCAAGTACTTATATGATATACCTTGATCCATATCCAAGGACATTCACCCGGATCTAACCGAACTAATTGTCACGCTTTAAGGGCATAGGAGACATCGCCTAAAAGTAAAGCATGCATACATGATGAGAACCAATAGCCAAGCAATTACGGGATTTCATCCGATGTGCTCTCTCTCATCCTCTCTGGTGGTTGACATTGAGACTTACCGGAGCTTAATGCCATGAGACATTGACAAGAAACCTCTCTTGAATCTGCATGCTAAACCTCTTAGCACTTTGTCTATGTACCCACTTTGATCAAAGCCGAGTAACCGTTTGAGATCTATCTTTATAACATTTATGCCTAGGACGTAGCGGGCTTCACCTAAGTCTTCATTGAAAAACATTTCCTCAAACTAAGACTTGACACTCTATAAGGTAGGGATGTCATTTCCATACGTGAGTAAGATGTCGGCCCACATACAAAGGCACTCAAGCAACACAATTGCACTCCAACTAACCTTCTGTATACACAAGGCTCATCTTTCATTTTTCATAAACAAACTCTTTAATGTACTTCATCAAAACGAAGATTCTAGCTTCTCGTGAAGCCCGGCTTTTAATCCATAAATGGATCTTGAAGCTTACACACCCTATTAGGATACTTAGGATCGACAAAACCCCCCTGTGCTGTGTCATGTACAGCATCCTCAAGTAAGTTTCCATTAAGAAAGTTCTTGTTTTGACATCCATTTGCCAAAACTTTAATCAATATAGTACGCAGCCATAGCAAGTGAAGAATCCTAATAACTGGCTAAGCATAACGATCGGGTGAAAAGGTCCCCACATCCATAAAGCCTTCAGCCACCATGTGAGTTTGTTTGAAACCTTTTGCAACAAGCTCGAGACTTGAAGGTCATATCATGTTTGATCTTATGAACCCATTTACAAACCAATGACCTTATCACCCCCTTGGCTGATCAACCAAATTCCAAACCTAGTTTCTGACACGATCGTATCTCATCATGGCTTAAAGCCATTTTTCAGAACTGGGCTCATCATTACCCTCATGATAGGCTGTGGGCTCATCTCGATCCACAAGCTCTATGGTTTTGTCGCCGCCACAGAACCATATCTCGGGCTCATGCGATGAATCCTACTTGACTTTCAGTGGGCCTGGTGGTGGTCATGTCATATCCAAAGGTCCCGTTGTGAGTCTCTGTAAAATTTCCAAGGAAGGCTCCGTGGCAACTTCTAGGTTCTTGAACTTCTTCTTCAAGAGATGTCTTACTTAATCGACCTCCTTTTGGAAATGAACTCTCTTTCCAAAAAAAGACTCCATCATTTGTGCCAAAAACACTTCCTTGTTCTCATGAATGCAAAAGCAGTACCCTTTGTTTGGGTCAGTTACTTTATCGTATTTGATGCTAGCTTATCGAAGCCTCGACGCTTTACATAAGCTTCGACAACCCCAAATCTTGAGAAGACAAACCAGATGCTTTCCTGGCCCACAACTCATATGGTGTTTTCTCAACCGCTTTCGATGGAATTCTATTCAATAAGAACGCTGCAGTCTCTAATGCATAACCCAAAAGGATATTGGAAGATATGTTCGACTCATCATAGATCGAACCGTATCTAATAAAGTTTGATTTCTCCTTTCAGATACACCATTCCATTGTGGTGTTCCCAGTGAGGAGCCAGAGGACTATCCCAATCCTTAAGATGATCATCGAAATTCTTGGTTTAAATATTCACCAGTACCGATAAGATCAAGTGCTTTGATATTCTTTCCAAGTCGATTCTATACTTCACCTTGAATAATTTGAAATTTTTAAATGATCTCACTTATTATGCCTCATTATGTGGGATAACCATATCTACTAAAGTCATCAAGAAAAGTACTGAAGTAATCGATAACCTTTCCTCTAGTAATCTTGAGCTTATTGGTCCAAAACCATCTGTATGTATAAGGCCCAATAAGTCACTAGCCCTCTCATTGTGTTCAACAAAAGGAGCCTTGGTCATTTTGCCTAGTAAACAAGATTCACATGTTTCAAATGAATCTAAGCCAAATGAATGTGGCCACCCCCACTCATGGAGCTTCAAGATGCGTTTCCTGTACTGATTGATGGCCCAAACGACAATGCCAAAGTAGTTCGATTCAAGTCATTGGACTTGGAAACCTCTTAGTATCGACATGTTATAGATGGCTCTGGTTTTTCCAAGTTTAGAACATAGAGACCATTAGATAAATGAGCATTCCCATGTAAAAAAATGTGTTCCGCATTATAGACGGAGAAAATATTATTCTCTTAATAATAAAGTAAAATATAATCCACGCCTAAAACAAGAAACTTAAATAATGTTTCTACTCACAGCAGGCACATAATAAGAATTCTTTAATTGGAAAACAAGTCCACTAGGCAAATTCAAATCATAAACTCCTACAGCTAATGCAACAACTCTTGCTCCATTCCCCACTCGTAGGTCCACTGCCTTTAGCTGTCGATTTATCAAAAGCCAGAGGTCTCAGACATTTGTCATGTCAGATCCACATTCAAAGATACACTAGAATGTCCAATAACAAAAGACTGTTTCTATAATGATATAAGTCACTCCACAGTTCCATTGTTCTTCCTCTTTCTCCTTCCATTCCTCCAAGCAAGAAGTTTCACTCCTTCCAACATAACTGGAACAGTTTGTAGAACAAACTCCCAGCTGCGCTTCTCACTGGGTTTCACTGTTCACAATGCTTTGTTCTTTTCATACACTCCTTTCTCAACTGGCTGTAAAATATCCTGATCTTTCTCTCACTGTCTTCCCACCATCTTTGTCATCCATACCCATAATATATCCATATAATGCACAGCAGTCATAATGTAAATCAAGATACCAACATATGATACTGTATAATGAACTCAGAATTCAAATTCAAAGAAGCCGAACCCTGGCGATTTAACTATTACCGGTCATCAAGTCATCCACAGATCCTTCTCATCTTAACATGAAAACATCATTAAACAGAGGAGGTCATCTGGTACAATAAATGCCAGTACAAACTTTCGGGATATAAACACTCTGGAAGATCCTTTAAATCATCATATTCACTTCATTCCCCAACAGTCTGGTTTAGAGTTGAGCCACAATGTATATGATAACATGGTCCCATAATCTTGGGTACCGCTTATTATGCTTTCACCCTCTCTGCCCGTGGTACAGCAAATAAAGATCCAACAGATCTATCATCACAGTCACATCCCTCCTGTCATGGTAATCCTCAAATTTTGCACTCAACTAATAAGCTCGTCCGGTCATTCTTTCCTCTTCAAGATGCATATCAAAACAAAAAATGTTTGATGTTGCTCTAGATACCGCTTAGTCTACATACAAAGCTAACAAATGAGGTCTCAATATCCCATTTCAAAATATATTAACTTGAATAAGAATGATAAAACAATCTTATAGTTTCTTAGTGGGTGAAAATCCACGCTTTGACTAAATTCAGCTTCATTCCTCGCATAACACTTAAACCTTAAGCTAACTAGGTGCAGAAAACTCTTTCCTTTTATGCCCTTAGGCCCAAACCGTTATGATAGCCTAGTTAAGTCTAACCTTGTTATTCAATCTGGATATCACTAATATCCAACATCATGTCTTCCTAAGATGGCCCAATAAACCCTTCTTCGCGTAAACTATATTAAGACGTATCGAAGTATCGACAAGTGTTAAATTATGGAAGGTATTTAACACTTAATATTTTATGATGAAATTATCAAGTTGTTAGGCAAACTTAATAAACATATACATGCATCACATACAAGCATATTAATAAGCATAAATGTAAACGTGATACGTCAGCGGCCCATTTCTACAGGTTCCATAAGCCAATATGGAGATGCGTGATTACCTTACCAATGCCTTAGCTTTATGGGCTTGTCTCCAAGAACGAACGGGCTTCCATTCTTCGTTCTTCTTCATTACAAGAAAGTAATAATTGTATGTTATTTTATGCTAAAATAATAAAAAGAGACACACATGTTGTGTCAATAAAAACAACGACACGCAAGCCGTATGCTAAAATAATAAAAAGAGACACATGTTGTGTCAATAAAAACAACGACACGCAAGCCGTATGCTAATATAATGAAAAAAAGACACACATGTTATGTCAATAAAAATTAACGACACGCAGTCGCATTTAAAAATTACAAACCCATAATTAATACCCGCCAATCACATTGAACTAAGGGTCAGCGACATGCACCATGCAAATTGAATATAACACATTAAGCACATAATCGTATTATAAATATGGTCTTCGATTGCGCCTTTAGTCACATAAACAAATTAAGGCTAGTATGAGTGAGTTTTTACCCTCGAAATTTCTCCTAATCATTAATCACACTAATAATTCTAGTCATTCACCAAATGATTTACCTTTGATCTAACAATGTTCATCATTAATTTGGAATCAACTCTGTGTACTTAATGTGTAATAATTTGTAATACCAATTCCTACTGCTCAACATTAATGTAATAATCCTAATGATTAAGAATAATTGTAAATAATCCATTCTAATGTCTAACATTAATGTGTAACAATCCTAACATTAATAAGAATTTAAATAGTCATATACTTAATATGTAATGTACCCTATTGATTAATGTTATCCAATACCATACTTAGGCCACATGTAATACCTACTTATTAATAAGAATCTATAATAACCATACTTAATATGTAACAATCCTACTAATTAATCTTAAGTTGTAATAGTTCTAATCAGATTAGAACACAAAAATACTTAACTCATAATTTGATTTCCCGATCATCAATGTACCCTAATCCTATTAGAGCTTCTTAAAACCGAACCATTTTTCAATTCCTCAAGTATGATGTTATAGACTTCATAATAAAAAAAAAACATACCCGATTATACTGATTATAAAACGGATGAACTAATGGATCATTGCATATCACATATGGAAAAAACAAATACTCTAAACAGATCACGTTATATCACATATAAAAATTAGTTTCTCCAAACAAAAAGTAGCTCTAATACCACTGTTGGAATCCAGCGATAAGAAAACACAACGAAAATAAAAAAATTTAACGCTAAACTGCATCAAGACCCAAAGCTATTGATGAAATCAAACAATGAAACTTGAAACTTATCTTACCCTCGTAGATCGAATCCTGACTAGTGCATCAGTTGATCACACACACACATCAAACACAAACATAAAATTTTCGGAAACGATTCAAAGAAAGAACGAGCCAAGACAAGTGCAAGAACAATTCTAAAGGTATCCACATGAACGGCTAATGGATGATGGATGCTAACACTTTATAATAGAAGGCCTCGTTCCACAAAACCAAAGACACTGTGGTGCTCCTCCAAAACTCTAAAAGAATTCTCTCAAAAATGCCCACTTAAAAGAAAACCACCTACTTTTAGATGATAAACCCCATATTTATATCAAGCCTCCCAAACCCTTTTATTAAAACGAATTTAAACCAAATTCCATTAACTATTAATGGGCTTGGACTTGGGCTTGGGCTTAATCACGGGCTAAAGAGAGAGTCTTTCTAACATCCCATTATAGCTCATTCTTATGTGTAACCCTATAGGTTCACTCAATGTTGGCAGCGGGCCCAAATCATATTCTAAGCCCATAAGTTATAATTGGTCTCTAGCAAGACATTATTACTACCCAAATCAAGTGAATTCGATGACTCGAAAAACTTTACCATAGTATGATATTATTCTTTGTCACACTAGATGTCCTCGATCAAGCACAAAGCATGGGATGAAATCATCTTATACAACTTAATTGTTTCTTTATCTCCTCGTAGATCGACTAAACAAATGATATTGATAACTCCTATCAATCTCATTTGAGCACTACCATGCATTTCTCGGCCTCACTTATCAAGAGGCCACTGTATTATCTCACCCAATTAAGAGCGGACAAATTTCACTATCACTCTACATTCCTCCACACACCCATCGTGATGCCCAACCATAGCCTCGTTTTTACCATCCCGTTAAAGACATCATTGAGCTACGCCAAGACACGGTTCTCAGTGGGAATCCATGGTGAATTCAGTCGAAGGACTCAAATACCACTACCGGTAATGAGAATTACCATGACATAATCCATGTAGTATTTCTCATAGTGTGTCACCCAATAAACATGAACTTAACATGTGTTTGTGTTTTGAGTAACATCTATGTTCACACTTAAAAACGTGGTCTTTTCTCTAAAACATAATAGTCTTACTTCATTATTCCCACAATAATGATCGACTATGGACTATTTAGAATAAAGGTTCAAGTTTTGTTATTTTACTATCAAGTCACATACTTGATGACATAAAGTGGAGCCAACTATTCAAGGATCTAATTTTATCAAGTTAAACCACAATTTAAATAACAAGATAAAATGATAAATGCCTCATGTATAAACATATAATGACAATGTATATGCCACTGGGCTAGAGCATATAACTAATAGAAAGGAACGCGAGGAACCCTGTTGCTTCAAGAGGGGGTGTCCTTGGATCCAGAGGATTCCATTCAAGTTTTAGAACCACCCAAAGGCCATCTAGAACAAGGATTTTAGAACCACCTGAGGGCCAACCAGAATAAGGATATTCAATTCCGACTCCGCTTAATCCTTGCAATTCCCGATCCGGTGCATGCATAGAAATCACGTTCGAACTGTCTATCATAATCATCTTTCATTCAAGCAATCCTCCAAGTCTAACTCCCGATACCGCCTAATCGATCTTCCTCATTGAAAGATCCGGGATAGCCAATGGCACAAAGGAACCTACCACCTTGTTAACCTTTTATAGAGACCTCCAACCTTGAGGGAATCCCAAACGGCTACATCAAATGTGGATCCCAAAGAGTTGGAACATTCAGTGTTGGAATATACCACCATTAATTGTCTGTTATTCCCCATTTCCCACCGGGGATAACCGCCCTCCCCAACAAGAAAAAGAGGGGCATTATGGTTACCATAGGCTGGGTCCAACTGCTCCAGCTAGCAGGGCCCGACCAACTAAAGACCCCAAGATAACGGCCCAATCTACGGGCCCAGCCGTTTTCCTCTACTAGCCAAGCTCAAATGTACATCCCCATCCGGGAGGGTATATATCGCTTGGGCACTACCCCTCTTGCCTAGGTAACCCCTTTAAAAAGGCATCCGGGTGACCTCTCCGAACTTGAGCAAGAATAAGTCATGCTCATAACTACCCTGAGGGTAGTCGAACATTCCTAGGAAAATACTACGACTCGCCACTTAAAAGGAAGAAGGGTTTGGTAACGCATAAGAAAAGAGCCACCTTCCTTCCGTTTAGGAAGGAGATCATCTACTTTCCATGAAAAGAGGATTGCCTTCTTTGGGGATAAAACCAAGAAATCACAAGAAAAGGCATTTAGATTCCGTATCCAAAAAGAGGGAGCATTTGAATAGTCTGAGTTGAAAAATCTAACTTAAGCATCGGAGGGGTGTATGCACACCTCACCCTCGCTTTCTTGTTTGTTTTGGGTGTGCTCGCTAGTTATCGATGTTCTAAGGATCCAAAGGACTCGTAAAGTTCGTGAGACCACATGGTCTAATTCCAAGTTTGGATATTTTGATAAGCTATAATAGTCATTTGACAAATTCACGAAATGACAAAAAACATTCACACATACCATTAGGCTAATGCAATATGATAATTTGATATTCTTTACATTTCATACCCTCTGTGGCAACGCCCAAAGAAAACCCCAAGTTAGAAACCTAATTCATCTTCAAAATAAAAGTTCAAAAAAAAGTAAAAATAAAAATACCGTTTGTCTTTTTTTTTCTTCACATTTTTTACTTTACTAGATGAAGCAATCCAATGAACTAACTAATAAAACCCAAACAAGATATACTTTTTTAGCAATCAATTTAATTATATATTAATTTAATTAAACCATTTGAGAAATAGAAATATCTAATTTGATCTGTCCTCAATAGTTATAAGATGATCATCTTAAGGATTAACTAAAATTAAAAAAGATAAACGTCACACTTTGATGGTCTAAAATAAATTTATCAAACAATATTGATATTTAAAATTATATAAAAATATATACTGTTTTAAAAATATTATTTATAAAGAATAAAGAAAATGACAAGTTCTATTCCAAGCAACCATACTCCAAGTAGCCAACACAACACCTCTTGCCTGTGAAAAGGTGCATGTGGCATCATGCCCGTGGATATGGAGAGTGTAAGATTTGAGTTTAATATGAATATCATGTTTCATAAAATTAAAATAAAAAAATACATAAATATTATCATAATGATAACAATAAAGTTTTGACATCCAAGATTCACTTATTTTGTAACACCCCAAATTATACTTTGACGGTTTTATAACATGTTTTTGGTATAATAAAAGTAAATGTATATTTTTCTGGAATTTATATGCAAAATGTGAAAAAGGATAAAAAAATCGAAATTAATATAAGAGTTTAGGGTAAATTAGTAATTTACCAATTCAGGACCCAAGGGTCATAATTTATGAAGATTATATGATAAAGTGGAAATATTGAGAAATTGAATTGCAAATAATAGAGAGTTGAAGGACCTTAATGCAAGGGGTAAAGTTTAAATCAAATTTTGTTATTAAACATATTTTAACTCCAAATGAGGATAAGATCCAACAATATCTCATTTTTTGTGTGTAAAGGCTAGGGTTCACGTTAAAGAGAGGAAGAAGAAAGAGGAGAAAGGGAGAAGAGAAGAAGAGAAGAAGAAGAAGGAAGAAGGAAGAAGGAATAAGGAAGAAGAAAAGAAGAAGAAAGCAAAGGTATGGAATCTACATAAGTTTGGAACATCTCCTTGGTATGGAACTACCATAAATCTCTTTTTGTCTAAGTTGTGTAGGAAAAATCCTACTAGAAATGTTGTTGATTGGTATGAGATGGGTGTTATGGTTTATTTTGAGTTTTGGGTTGAGTTGGTTTTGGTTTGGAAGGAAAATCCGGTGAAAATGGCTCAAAACTAGCCATTTCTACTTCATCCCGACACCCCTACGCCTGCGCAGGAGTGCACGCTTAGGCGAAGGTCCCTAAACCTAGGCGAAGGTCCCTAAGCCTAGGTGAACCCAAGCCCAGATTTTCTGAATTTTCTGGTCTGCCTAGGCGTACCTGTAAGCTCTATTTTGGTTCCTCTCTTCCGTTAATTCTAACAATCTTCCATTGGACTAATGAGGATCCTAATAAGTGAATGAAAGGGTTCGTACAAGTATGTGGTTCATATGAACAATGTTCGTACTCGCCTACGGGCGGGCAAACATTGTTTATTGCCCTCATTTGCTAATGTGTTTAAAATGAAGTGTTATTCTTTGGTTAAGGGATGAAAAGATAAATATGTAGTGAAGGCCTATAGAAAAACGTATAAATGTCTAAATAATACAAGAATAAAGATGCATGTGAAAATGATAAGAAAATATCACATATAATTACCGAATAACAATAGTTATTCAGGGATATGGGATATATATTGTAAATGAAATAAAAGAAATAGATTGTCTGCTTAAAACCTAGTAGATATTAGGATAAGTTGCCTATTAGGGAGAAAGATCAGAGACATCGATCGCAAATTGCCAATAGCTTACAAATACTGTGTACTTATAGATGGTCATTGTCTCGCATAATGATATCAGCTGCTTATGGACTTTTTATAGATGGTCATTGTCTCGCATAATGATAACAAATACCTTTCGCCCTTATAGATGGTCATTGTCTCGTACAATGATAACATCACCTTCGAGTCCTTATAGTTCATTGTCTCGTATAATGATTATAGCACCTTCGGGTCCTTATAGTTTCCCGTATCCACTTCTAAGGTACATGCAGGCATGAAAGAAAATATAAATGACGAGAATATACAAATGACATGATATGATATGAAAAGCATAGCACTGCTATGTGATGATACGTATACAATGATAAGTACAATAAGCAAAAATGTAAATGAAATATGATATGGAATGAAATATGATAAAACGAATAAGTATGATATATGTAAAAGCATATCTATAAATGATATGTTCAAAACATGAATAAGCATGTGTATATGTAAATGAATGTTAAAGTTATATGCAGTTGTCTAAAGTGTGATGACCCTTATTAGAGGTCGTCCACATGTATTATTTCCCACTAAGCTATAAATGAAATATGATATGGAATGAAATATGATAAGACGAATAAGTATGATATATGTAAAAGCATATCTATAAATGATATGTTCAAAACATGAATAAGCATGTGTATATGTAAATGAATGTTAAAGTTATATGGCAAATTGTTCAAAGTGTGATGACTCTTATTACAGGTCGTCCACATGTATTATTTCCCACTAAGCTATGTTTAGCATCGGTGTTTCCATCCGTAGGTACAAGAGTGCAGGAACTAAGCCCAACAATCCACACGCAACCAAGCGCCAACTCACTACTAGGTGCCCACCAAAACCTTTTGGTCTATTTCATATGTTTTGCTTTAGCAATGTGTAAAAATCTGTAGATATGTTGAACAATCCCATTTATGGTTTGAATATATTTGCACTACGCTACAAAATATATTTCGTTGTTCTTAACAAGACATGAATGAACAAGTTAATGATATGGTAAAAAGTAAAAGATAGTTACAAGTTTAGTGGAATCAAAGCATCCCGTGTTGAAGGCGTCACAAGTTAGATGGTAATAAAGGCGTGACATATTTATTTAAATTTCATTTCATTTTCCCACCAAAAACCAAATAATAAAAAAAATATTGTAGGAATTTATTTTCCATTCCATTTTTCCATTGATAACCAAACTAATAAGGTAAAATATCTTCCTTTTTCTTTCCTAACTATTTTCTTTTTTCCTTTTCCCCTTTTTTCCTTACAAGTATTTTCCTAGGATCAAACATTTTCAAATGATTTCCTTCTTAATTTTTCTTTCCAAGATGGTTATCCACTCGGTCAGTTAATGCCTCATGTCAACAAAAGCATCACTAGTAACTATATAATCAATCAATCAGAAGAACATATCAGTCAGAGGAAGTAATTCGATTAAGCAATAATCAATATGGATATAGCTACCTTCTTCCGTCGGATGGTTATAGTCATTTTGATTGCTTCAATCTTCACACTTCACATGGCTGAGGGCATTTCAGGTTGCTGTCATTTTTCTCCTTGAGCTCAAATCTATCTTTTTTTTATAATGGTGTGTGTTCGGATCAGCTTGTAAGCATATGAACTAATCCCTTGTAAGGTCATGAAGTTAGTGTTCGAGTAAATCCTCCAATAACCCTAAAGAGACTAATATTAGTTGTGGGTCAAAATCCATTTTAATATCAAGCAACTTATTGCATGCCTCAATTTATTTACAGTTTTTGATCTCTCAATCTTTATTGTAGCTTTTGCAGATCCCCATAGCAGGAGGATTCTGAAAGAGATAGAGAGGACTCCCCCTCCTCCCATGGCCAATGAAGCACCGCATCCTGAGATACCAGGTCCCTGAGAGACCAACCACCTTCTACCATCAAGTATGTAATAAAAGCTTTACAAATAATACATAGGTCCTTGAGAGACCAACCACCTTCTACAATCAAGTATGTAATAAAAGCTCTACAAATAATACATGAAGGTTAGAGACCCTAGTATGGGCCCCTCAACCCCAATTCTTAAGCTTTATAAGGTCAAGGTCAAATGAGCATAAGGCATGCATTGATAGACTTTTTATTTTAATAATTTTTGTAATTATTCAAATCAATGTTTTAAAAATTGAATCCGTTGTCCATCGAATCTATCCAATTTTTAAAACATGGATTCAAATTGTGATGTGTCTCAAAACTATGGAATCCTCAAATTTGGGCATGGGGATATGGTATTTTTTTGGTCAGAAAAGAGGAAAGGAGAACGCATCATTGTTCTAATCCAAGGACGTGCAGCAGACCTAATAATAATAATAATAATAATAATAATGTTAGAAAATGAACATTTGCAATTTTCAAAGCTAAATAAATAATAAACCTACAAAGGGTGGGTGGTCTCTGCTCTACAGCATGCCTATTTTCCTTCGATTTATATTTTTTTAAGTTTTGTTTGAAATCTGAAAAATACTAAAGAAATAAAATAATGAGAAAAATAGAAAAAAAGTGCAAGAAAAAAATATTTAGAGAAAGATATAAAATATGTTTATACTTAATAAATTAATTCTATATATTTTATTCAATTAACTCGTTAAGGTTTGACTCAAATGCTAAAGAAATGGAAAAGGGCTACGGAGATCTAGGCTCCAAAGAGCATGGCATTACAACTTTCTATACAAGATGAATAGATGTAAAAATAATAAAAATGACAATATCAAGGATATAGATGTGGCGCACCCGCACCCTTTTATAACAATTTAATTGTAGCTTTGATAAAACAAAATATACATTCTTTAATTTAAATAGGGTCCATAACTGTTCTTGAATAACACATTTATACAAATTGGCATTCTATGTCTTTTCAAATACAATTACAAAATTTTTATGGAGTTTACCCTGGTTGTCCACAATATGTAAAATACATTTCCCTACTTTTAAAAAGATATAAAAAAAATGTGATCTTCTTATGAAGACTTTTACATCTTTGAGTCCAATGCAAAATAATTACAAAATATCATGAATGAAATGATATGCATGAGACGGAGCATTTACTTATACTCCACTCTGTTTGACAGTCACTCTATGCCCGACGATCTTTGATCCTGCCACTTTCTACTCGATACCTGCGCGATGATAAAAACAACGTGTTAAGCAGTTTCATGCTTAGTTGTTCTATATAATACTCTCTTCCATTTCAGTTTAAATCAAGTCATGCATTTTTCTAAAACAATGTCCTTTTAACCTTTTTGAATGATCAATGCATTACAATACATATATTCATTTCATATACATTCATTTACAGATATCGATCATTCCGCAAGATGCACTTCATATAGTACTAAATCATTCAAAACAAATCATGCATTTCACAAATTTTTTTTTCTATTTTGCCCTTAAGCGAATTTAACCTATAGCTTCGTGCACAGATAAAGAATCATCGCACTATCCCAAGCAGTGGCTATAGCGCCGGTGTAAGTTTTATAACACTCCGCATTTCATCTCACTCAGCCGGCTGATCGTTATTAAAAATCATTTCGTGAACACTACCGATACTGTCCCACTGGGCTATGGATCGGAGTGACACATCATTACGTTCGACGCAATACTGCTAATTTGACCCTTATTGGTATACCAATCTATCATTAACTCGAATTTAACGGTTAACATTCTATATATTAAGGGCATTCAAATCATTCATAGCAAAATACAATATAGTATATACATCTATATACAAATAATTCATTTTTCAATACTCATGCAATTTTTCATATGCAAATATTTCACAATTAATTGTCTCAAATCAATTAAAACACTTCAATATGAAATTTATTGAAAATCGTTTCAATAATAGAACAATGATCGTAAGACTTGAAATAAGAAGAAATTGGATGGAGAACAAACTCTAAAATGGAAACACAAGAGAGAGTCGAAGAACAAACCAAAAAGTTTGTTGTACTTTGATTCCAATCCTTGGAATCTTGATCAATTCGGATTTTCCTCCTCGTCAATCCCTATTCTAATACAACTAACAATCATATTATTAGTCGATTTTCTAGGAGTTCTATTTAGGTTTACTTTCTACCCGACTCCCCTTTTCCATACATTCTTCATTTATTTAGAAAATCCTTAACATTTGTTTTAGGCATTGTTATGCCTCATTTTTAATCCTATTTGTGGGTTATGGAATGCCCACATGGTTCACTTACACTTAGGAGGATTCGAGAAAGGAAAACTCAACTTAAACACCAACACAACCAAGTAATTAGTACACTTTGTGCTATAATCAAATTTTTAGCAAATATTTGAGAAAAAATTTCCATTAAATGTATATTTTTAGATTCTAGACTCAAAGATCTTTCTGTAGAGTCCAATAACGCGTGAATCAGAGTTCGGATGAAAAAGTTATGGCCGATTGAAGTTTGGTACAAAATTCGGATGCAAGGGCTATGAGAAATTTCAAGAAACCAGAGCCCCATGAATTTCGAACTCGTGAAATATTTTTCACAAGTGGGCACAATCTCAGAATTCCTACAAAAATTTCGCTGTGTTTGCAAACTTTCCTGCATTCTCTATTTTTGTTTTCTTTTCCTCTTTTTCATGTTTAATCCATTTGAAAACAGTTACCAAACACTCAAATTAGTCCATTTGTGGTTCATAATAGAACACACATGCAGTTGTCCATTTACAATCCATTTCCGATCATTTAAACCAATCCATTTTTTGCTCAAAACATAGCACAAACAGAAGAAAATCAGTCTGCCATTCTAGGGTTTCGGTTTAGGGTTCACTTCTACTCAAATACAACTAGATTTACAAGGGTTTAGACTGGATCTACTCTTACCTTGCAGGAAGAAACAAAAACCCTAGTTTTTGCTTGACCTAGCCAAAACTTTTCTCCCAATCCAAAAACAAACCAATACCAACCAACAAAACACTTTGAAATCTAACACAATACAACCCCAAAACTCGTTTATAACCAATAAAAACACTTTTTATCCAAATGTGGGGTTTTTTTACCAACTCGAACACAAAAAAAAAGGGGTTTGGGTTTAGTTTTTCTTACCTCAAAACCTTTTATTATCAAGCATTATAGCTTCCTCCTTCTTGATCACTTTTTCCTTGATTCACCTGGAGCAAAAATTACCCATCAACTCCCTTCCTCACTCAACCGGACGTCATGCCTTTCTCTTTTTCTCTCCCTTTTTAACGAATGAGAGTTATGTCTCTCAAAGACCACATTTTGGTCTTAATACCCTATTCTTTCATAAGGCCTTGTTTGGCTAGCCCACTAATTCCTCTTTTCTCATTTTTCTCATTTTAACTCTTCATTTCACTTTCATTTTCACTTCATTTCATTTCATTTTCATTTTAACATTTACACTCTTCATTTATGACCCTTAGGTCCTCATTTGACATTTTTACCAAATTTATTTGGCTCCTGTAAAATTTTTGGGTTTTAGTCATTTAAACGCCGAAAAAATATAATATAATTTATTTTACACCCTGAACATGTTATAAAACTGTTAGGGTATTTTCAAGTCGTTACAACTCTCTCCTCCTTAAAAGAATTTCGTCCTCGAAATTACCTTCATTGAACAGTTGAGGGTATTGTTGCTGCATAACTTCTTCGCTTTCCCACGTGGCTTCCTCGGTCTTGTGGTTTCTCCACATCACTTTGACCAATGGGATCCGCTTTTTCCGCAAGTCTTTCACTTCTCGAGCCAAGATCTCTACTGACTCCTCTTCATACGTCAAATCTAGTCTAAGCTCAATCGTCTTCAAAGAGACTACGTGCGATGGGTCTCACCTGTACCTCCTCAACATTGACACATGGAAAACATTATGAATCTTTTTCAACTCTAGAGGTAAAGCTAATCTGTATGCCACTGGACCCACTTTCTCTATCACCTCATATAGCCCAATGAACCTAGGGCTCAACTTTCTATTTTTTCCAAATCTCATTACCTTCTTCCAAGGAAATACTTTCAAAAACACTTTTTCGCTGATCTCATATCAAATATCCTTTCTCCTCATGTCGGCGTAGGATTTTTGTCTATCCGTGGCCACTTTCAATCTTTCTCTAATCACTTTCACTTTTTCCTCGGTTTCTGAATCAAATCAAAGCCAATTATCTTCTTCCTCATGAATTTGGTCCAAATACAATGGTGTTTTGTATTTCCTTCAGAGAGAGCCTCATATGTTTTATTCCAATACTTGACTGAAGCTATTGTTGTACACAAATTCAACTAGAGGTATACGCCTATCCCAACTACCCTTATAATGAACACACAACTTCTCAAAGATATCTTCCAACACTGATCACTCTTCGATTGTCCATCCGCCCAGGGTGAATGTTGTGCTGAAATTCAAATGAGTGCCCAGCCTCTTGCAATTTTCCTCCCCCAAAAATCCAGGAGGTAAACCCTGATCTCTATCCTAAATGATCGACACGAACCCATGTAACCAAACTATTTCCCTTATGTAAAACTCTGCCAGCTTGTTAAGTGAATAGTCGGTTCTCATTGGTAGGAAGTGAGCTGACTTTGTCAATCGGTGTACCACGACCCAAACTGAATCATGCTTCCTTCCTGTCAATGGTAACCCGACCATAAAATCCATTGTGATTCGTCCCATTTTCATTCGGGTATTTTAATAGGCTGCAATAATCCCGAATGAACTTGATCTTTTGCCTTCACTTTTTGACACACCATACACTTGGTCACAAATTTCAAAAAATTTCTTTTCATTCCAGACCACTAGTATAAAGTCTTTAAATCCTGATACATTGTTGTGATACCGAGATGCATAGCAAAGGATCCACTGTGTGCCTCTTCAAGTATGGATTTCTTCAACTCATCATCATTGGGTACACAAACTCGATCTCTATAATACACAAATCCATCCTCGTTCACTGTAATTTTAGTTTCTTTCTCCTCTCTACTCTAATTTACAATTGCAACAATTTTCTCATCATTCTTTTGTGCCTCTAGCACTCGATTCAACAAATTCAATTTTTCTATCAATTCCGCTACACTACTACAAAAAATCAAATTTATGACGCTTCATCTATGACGCTTCTAGAAAAACGTCATTGATAGAAATTTGTAGATAGATACAATGTCATTTCTAAACCATGACGTTGAAAGGGAGCGTCATAGTCCCTTAATTATATATATTTAAGCCTTCTTTCCACAATTGAATAAAAAAAAACCCCTAGCCTCAACCCGATACCCTTGTAGAAATTCCCTTCAAAACCCTTGTTTTTTTTAATCACACAAAAAATTCAACTGGTTTAGTTCTTCGCAAATTTTGATCATTTGCCCTTTAAAAGCCAAGATTATTTATCGAGGGATCCTCGATGAGAGAGTTCGTAGACTTTAAATAACAACCATCATCAGGGTTTCATGCTTGTTCTTCTATAAGTTTTTGTATTTATGCAAGATCGGTTTTTTTTTTTAGATGTGAAGGGTTTGAGTTGTATGCGAGAGGTGGGAGTTGAGACATGTTGACCGGAGACAGAGGGTTTATAGAAATCTGGCTCTCCCATATACTGATGCTTCTCACATGAAGCCTATTCTTAGGTTTATGCTTCCACTACTTCCAACCTCAAGCTAGGTGGCAAGCACAAGACTCACCAATAGTTTTCCACTCCAGGTTGAAGCTCCAGTCGCTTCATGATTTATCTCACTAACAAGTTCTAGGATGCCCAGATTGTTGGAAGCCAAGACCAACAGTTTGGAATGCAAACCTACAAGAGAAATGTAATTCTTTTTCCTTATTTTAATTAGGTTTTTCAATATTTTTGGAATTGGGGAAGCAAGGAATTGGAGGTTTCCATTGTTTGTTTCCGTTTCCTTTTTTAATTTTTTTTTAAAACACTGTCTCCATTGCAGAGGATAAGTTTCTGGTGTATTATATTCCATGTAAAGCTTGGTCCTGTTTTTGAATCGTTTTGGGATTGTATGTTAATATCTTGATGTTATGCTTGAGCATTTTGGAGCATAGGAGGAAAACATCTAAACTCGAGAAAAATGAGGAGAGCCGTAATCCTTGGATTCTAATTAAGTATTTCGTGAATCTTGATTGGGCTTGTGGTGATGAAATTATGTGTGTGTTTCTTTCTTTTTTTTTAATTTTTATGTTTTTATTTTTTTATTTTAAAAATTGAAGTATAAAAGAGAAAACCCAGTCACTATTCAAAAGAGGGAAAATGAAAGTAAAACAACTAAAAGCAAAAATATTAGATGTTAGTGATTAAAAAGTTAAATGTAATATAGCCTAAAAGTGAAATATTTTTTGAAAAAAATGATATCAATACAAAATTATTCTATTATTATAAATAAAATATTTCTAAATTATATTCTCATTTTTAAATTTATTACAACAAAAACTAAACCCCACAATATGTATATAGTGCTAAATCCAAGAAGTGGGGTCGAGATTTTATCATTTGGATTTTCTCCTCCAATTCATCGTTATTATTCATTTTTAGCTTTAATTATAGTACAATGACTTGAAATACAGAACAATAGCCTATATTAAGTTTTAAAGGTTTGACATTTGTGTCTACCAAATATCATGTCAATGAGAAACATAACCAAGATTAAGCTAAATGTGCTTATAAAATGAAACAAAACTCGATCAAGGTAAAGTCAAGTGTACTACCCTAGAGGTTCTAGCTGACACAAATTTTTGCCTGCAGTGAAAGCTGTCGATGGATTGAGGAAAATAAAATAAAATTGTCTTGGGAAGTGACATAGATATTTCCTGATTTGCAGAGAGTAAAGAGAGAGAGAGAGAGAGAGAGAGAGAGAGAGAGCAGAGAGAGAGAGAGAGAGAGAGATGTTTTATGGCATAATGATCATTATGGTTTGAAGTCAAATCTGAGATGTCAACTATAATAAGGTGTTTGCACCTTGTACTTGGGAGTTATTGCCCAAGTGCTTCTCAGAGAGATCTCCCCAGGCATCATTTTTGAAATTTGATGGTTGCTCTATGTGAAAATTAGTGTCAAGATATCACTGATCTACTGATAATCTACTTTTAAACAATTAAACTGTTTTATTTATTAGATTGATTTTATCCATTGAAAGATTTTTTTCCTTTCGAAGGCTCCCTATTGGCCAAATCTTTATGATGTTAAATTTCCGGTGGAGGATGATTTTCAACAAAGATCTCTGATTATCAATACAATATACACCCGTAAATGATATTGATATGAGAATTTGGATTTTTCATGTCCTCAGACAAAGAAACTATATAACTTATCTCCAGCTAAATAGGTATTTGCAAGCATTACTATCCAAGGATGGTATTTGTAACTAGTAGAGAACAATTCGCCTTTGATCATCCAATGGGTAATCTCACCCATTCCACAGAAGTTGCCTTCATTGATTCACTCTTTGACCGAATTTCGTTATGTGAGTGATGTGTGCAAGATCAATGCTCACAATTTTGTTATGAGTTTTTTTTTTCCTTTCTATATTTTCCTAGTGGAATATGAGAGTTGCATATGCCATTTATAAATTTTCTTTTTTTCCTAGGGTGAAAGAGCAAAAGCAATCCTCTCGCCACTTTTTCAACTCCCAAATTCATCCAATGTGGTCTCCATTCTCTTTTTAGATTCTTCCGTAAACTCATTCTGGTTTTTCAACGGCACTAGCTTAAAAGAGATTGGCTTGCTTGAACAAAGAGGAAATGTGGAGAACTATGACTAGTATTTTTTGAAATACTCTTTTGAAAACTAGAAATAAGAGGTTGATTGTACTAACTTGCAGGAGTAGGACATTCAGATAATTATAGCTTCTTGTTAATCTTATTGGTTCATATTGGGTCCTGACAGGTTGCAGACCTCGATAGAAGTTCTTGGTTTTACTCACTACCAAGATTAATCCCCAACTTACTAGCGACTCCCTGCAGGAGTCAAAAAAAATCTAGCTCTACAATCACCCTCCATGGTGAATTCAAGATAAGATTATCAGCAGTATCATGACTTGGTTGCATGGTTATAATCGATAATGTTTATCAAGTTGAAATAGGAATATCTTGTAGCTTTCAATGTTCTAATTAATCTTATAACATATCTAATTTTTATTTGGTTTGTTATAGCTCCTCAGGCATCACACATGTTGTGGAAACTATCTCTTTACAATGAAATGTCGTGGTAAATGTTGTGGAATAGTTGTGTTTTCCCCGAAAATTCTGGTCCCAAGAAGAAACAAGTATTCTTATGGTCTTCTTTGTAATAAGTATGTGTGATGTGGTGGATATATGCCATGCAGTGGTCATTGCCCTAAGTTTTGTCTCTACAATGAGGTTAGTTGTGGATTTAATTTTTCCATTGATGCTTCATGTATGAATTTCCATTCACTTCTATTTTTCCACATCATACACTTTTAGCCGTTTGACATAGGCAATATAATAATACCAATCTAAACTCCTTATTCCTTTCATCAGTTTTATAAGATAGAAAGTAGAAAATGTATGATATTCAGAGCTAAAAATATTTGATATGTTTTAGTTGTTAATTATGTTTTTCTTTCACTGGTTTCTAAAGAACCAAACACAACTATAGGCTAGTTTGTCACCTTGTTATTTATGCAAAATTTATGATTAAGGTCGGCTCGTCTTTTTTTTCCATGTCTTTTTCAAAGGATGTATTCTATTTTAGATTATCTATGATTGCTTATATACTGGGCTGGAAGTATTCTTCAAAAGTTGTTGTTCCATGGTTGAAGTTTGTTCGCATCAGAACCAACAACCTTGGATCAACTCAACATTGCTCAGGATAGTCAAAGTTCTTTTTAGTGTTTTCCGTAAACAAAACGCTACTTAGTGTTTTTGTTATTTAATGCATGAAATAAAAGAGGAAGGAATTAAATATTTTAATTTAATTAGATTTTCATTTAATATGATTGAGTCCAAATCAAAGCAAAAAATATTCCTAGACTTTAACTATAGTAGTTTAATGGCTTCACTGCTCAAAAATAGTTAAAATTCTTATTCATTTTAAATTATATTCTATGTATATGAGGAAAAAAAAATACGTTTATTTATTTTTTAAGCACTTCTTTATAATTTATCCATGTCTGTAACATCTATTTATTATATATATTATATTTTCTTTTCAAAATTTTCAAGAACCTAAGCTTTAATCATGTTCCCATGAAATCAGTTGAAACATCTAATATCTAGTTTTTACTAATAGGAGATCAAAATCAACGATCGCAGGATCAAGCTAAATCACGTGATACCTATTGAGCACCGCATAAGTTTGCTTCTTATATAATTTTCTATTGTTGTATTTATTTATTAATTTTTGAATGATTTGATAGTAAAGCCAAATGAAAAAAAATATTATTTTCTTTTTTTCTCATGAGCAATCGGTTTTCATTCCATTTTTGTTGTAGATCCACCCATCAGACACACTCCACTTGTCTCCGCCACTAGCCTCCAGAAACCGGCTATTTCAATTTCAGGTGAGCTATATTTTCTAATTTTGTGCAAACATGCAAGATAGACATGATGTCACTGGGGATGCACATACTACACATATTAGTTTTTTTTAATGTTTTTTGTGCTATTATTTTGTTTGGTTTCATACACCCTTATGTACTATTTCAATTCCAAAGTTTTTTTTTTATATATTAATTTAATGTTCTAGCAATTTTTAGTAACAACACTATGTTGTGATGATTCATGAAAATATCAAACTCTATGAGTAATTGAACTAACTTTATTTCCACATTTAAACAGGTACAGAAGACCTCATGTGGTGATTTTGATGGGCTTAACACTCTTCCATATAAAGATCCTCAAATACCAACAAATTATAGAACATTTTGTATTTACCATAGAATCTATGAAACTTGTCAGAATATGTTATAATGTAATTTTTGATCAATGTATAAATAGATAGTTTTTTTTCTCATCTATATGACTTATTTAGTTTTTTTTTATTATCTATATATCTTTCATATTTTGGCTTACATTTTTTCAATAATTATGAGATTTATATTAGGATTTCTTAACCAATTAAATAAAATGCAATAAGATTTTAAATGAGAGAAAGATGATGACACTTGTAGTGAGTGTCATGGTTTGAAATAACATGAAAAAATCAATGACGCTCGTATAAGTGTCATAGTTAAGATCTTAGATTGAAGCTTCATACTAATAGAGAATGACGCTTATAATGAGTGTCATTGTGTCTAAACATATACAATGACAGTTGAGACCATGACGCTTTAGGGAAGCGTCATTATAACTCTTCAATGACATAGTAAACACGTCATTGATTAACTTTTTCCTTGTAGTGCTACTATTGCATCGTCGTCTGACAATGACAATTAAGCATTCAACGCTCTAAGCATTTGTACTGATTTTCTACTCAGAGCATCTGCTACTACATTAGCCTTCCCGAGATGATAATCGATCACACAATCATAATCCTTGATCAATTCCTTCCATCTATATTGTTCCTGTTGCTTCTTCTTGTGCGGCAAATACTTAAGATTTTTGTGATCGGTATAGACGAAACACTTTTCTACATAAAGATAGTGTCTCCATATTTTCAATGCGAACATAATGGCGGCCAATTCCAAATCAAGTGTAGGGTAGTTCTTTTCATGCAGCTTCAACTACCTTAAAGCATAAGCTACCACTTTACCCTCTTGCATAAGGACACATCCAAGTCCATTTAATGAAGCATCACTAAAAATCACATATTCTTTATTGTAGGTCAACGAGTAAGAAACATGCTTCTGCTTAAGAATGCTTTCAACTTTTCTGAAGTTGTTTTGATACTTTCACCCACTTAAATCTCACATCTTCGGAGCAATCCCGCCATCGTATCATAAGAACTAAAACTCCCAATGAACCTTCTCTGAGAACTTTCCAAATCCCAAGAGATCAGCCATTTATTATGTTTCATTCCAAGAACAATTTCTATCTTCTTCGACCACCAAATTTTTCTTCCATACATGTAATCTCACAAAGACACTTTATCCTAAACTGCAAATCATATATTTGTTTAGTTTTATATATAATTGTTCCTTTTCTCAAGGTTTCTAGTACCCAAAGGTATGATCACACTTCCCGATCCTTGAATAATAAGATGTCATCTATAAACACCACACAAACTTATCTACATATGTCGAAAAACACAATCTATTAAGTCCATAGAAATCCGCTCGTGCATTGGTTGAACCCAAACTTATTACATGGCGAACTCATAATGACCATACCGTGTTATGAACGTAGTCTTATGCACATCCGCATCCTAATCCTGACCATGATACCTTTATCGAGGTCAATCTTCTAAAGACACTGCATTCTTTCACTGGTCGAACAAGTCATCAATTCAAAATATACTGTTTTTCACGCCATGTTGTTCAGCTTGCCTATAATCAACACACAACCGAAGCATACCTTCTTTCTTTTTAACAAAGAGCACTGGAGCTCTATATATACACTGCTTATCAAACCTCTCTAACAACTCTTGCAATCGGGAGTTTAGAATTTCCAAAATACTCTGAATTTTCTTGATAATAATTGGTTCTATGTATTCTCGAGTATAAATTGCTGAGTCACTGGTTTTTTCAGAAAACTCCAATAAATTGTTAAATAGCAAAGTAAAGAATGGGGGGAACATGATTAAATATTATATATAAATGATAAATTTGATGAACTCAAAATAAAACTATATAAAGGTATGGTAATTTGAAAATTCTAGAAATATATTATAAGGGTCAAAGATATTAAAGTGCGGTTATGAAATAAATGATAACAAAAGGAAACGAAAATCCAATAAGTATACTTCCAAAATTATGAATGGATTAATGAGTGCCAACATGGCCTTTAAGAGAAGTAAGTGGTATTAGACCACATTTGGGTCTGAGATCCTCCTTAATAAAAAACATTTTAGATAAAGAGGGAGATATTTGAAGCTGTAGCTTGAAGAAGAAGATTTTGTAAGATTTCTTCCCTTCACACTTCTAAATGACTTCAAGATTGGGTAAGGATATTCTATAAGATTTTAAGGTAAGAACCAAACCCATTTTCTAAATGATGATTAAGCAGAAAACACCCATCCATCCAAGTGCTTTTGGTTGCTGGTTTAGATACTGGTGTCTTTGGAGCGTAATCTCATATTTTAGTTTAGTTTTGGTGATTTTTGCAAAAACAAAATATGAGAAAGAAACAAGCATCTGCCTTTGCCATAATGGGAGAGAACTTCAACGGCAGCCCTGTCAAGAATGAAGGCACGGCCAAAATGGCCACCACTTGGTTCACTGCACAATACACAGCTCATAATCCACAACTACAACGTGGTTCAAATAAGGATAAACTAAACAGAAAAAACATATCAGACTCCTGTCGCCAAATTGTTTGAGTTCGTTTCTGCTGCATCAAGTATATTCAACCAAGATCATGAATCAAATTAACTGACATTCAACAAAATGTATAATGAATTTTATTTATCCAATTAAGAGTGGCATGATTGTTATTGATTCAGGAACAAGTGAGGATCACCTAACTTAGACCAAGAATCCATGAAAGAAAACGGAGTCAACAAATTTTCCGGGTTTGTTCACCGACTTATCCTTATTTCAAGTGTTTTGCAGTATACCAAATAAATCGAAATGATTATATGGAATGAGTATATCTTGAAATGATATTACTAAAGTGCATATGGATTTGAAACTCGTGATAATGAAAATGATTGACACCACCTGTATGTGAAAAATTAATCGAATTGTAAACGAATTGGTCAATTATTGACATCTTGAATTGAATCGATATAATGAAGCTGAATACACGCGGATGCCCCAATTGGCATCCGTCATGAATGCACTCGAAATTGGTCCACGTCCCACTTTGCGAGATGCACCAATCGGAATCCGTCATGATGGCGTATGACATTGAAGAAATGTTCCCACTTGGTGGGATGCACCAATCGGCATCCGTCATGATGGTGTATGACATTTAAATACCACATGTCGAGGTGCACCAATAGGCATCTGGCATGATGGGAGACCGAAATTATGAAATGTATAAGCACATTACCGAATGATAAAAAGGACAGGATTCACCAAACGGAATCCGTCATGAATGTGAATTGCATAGATAAAAAGAAATAACGAACTTGATCAGTGTAAATGGGATTTGTAAACTAAACACATCTTTAAGTGTGTACGTTTGAATCTCATGAATTGAATTGTGGTATGATTTGTTGCATGTGAAAATGCATATTTGATATGATCAATGATTTGTAAAGTGAAAGCATGCGGAAATGAATAAGGATGAGTATTGTTTGATATAAAAGGCATGTTTTAATGATAGATACATGTCATGTTAAACTAAAAATTGGAATAGAACTGTATAGAACCACTAAGCATGAAAATGCTTAGCGTATAGTTTTTATCTATACAGCTATAGTAAATAAAGAGCTAAGAACAAGAAGAAAGTCATGAGAAAGTTGCGGCGTATATGTATACCCCATCATTGTATATCATATCTTTTGAACATGTGGATATTTGTGAACAAATGAGTCGAAGCCAACTAATGTTTTGTATATCATTTCGTAAAGGCGTGATACGCCATTTTGTAAACAATTTGTATAAAAGTAATGTTATGGGCCTACCATTTGAAAATGCTTCCGCGTAACTGAAAACCGCGAAATGAAATGACATAAATAAATGTTTTGATAAGATAAATGAAAACGCCATAAGAAACCTGCCCGGCTCGATTCGCCATTCGGTTGGAGCTTCGAGGATTCGTCGCGATGATTTTTTAAAAAGAAAATTTACTTAAAATGTAATAAAATACTAACCGAAAGATCCCCGTTTCGACCATCCGCCAACCGGCTCGACTGAGCTGGGTCGCTACAAGCTTCAATTCTTTTAACTCCACTGGAGCAATTCTATACGGGGTAATGGATGTAGGAGTGGCACCCGGAACAACGTCAATTGCAAACTCAATCTCTCTTTGTGGAGGCAATCCTGGAAACTCCTCCGGAAACACCTCCGGATAATCACAAACTGTAGACATGTCTGATAAACTAGCTCCACCCCATGGCAGACTATCACATACGCTAGTGGTGGTTTCACACCCTTCAACCATCATTCCCAGCAGAGGTGGATATCACATTAAAGAGGACTCAATCCTCACGATAAAATTAATTTCCCTCGCCACCTGTCCTTAAGTTCACTCTCTTCACTTCACAATCAACTACCACTTAGTGTCTTCGGACAACCAATCCATCCCCAATATCACATCAAACTCTTCGAATAATAAATCACTGTTCTAGGAAACTCATACCGCATTCCCGATGGGGCAATCTCATAAACTCTATTCACAACAACACTATGCCTAAGTGGATTTGTCACCAAGATAGTCATGATTTGGTTTCACTCGTTAAAATACCCAACTTAATGGCATTCAATGTAAGAATCGGTTGAACTCTGGATCTATCAATGCATTTATAACAAATTAAAGATATAGAAATTAACAACTATCATCCTGCATCTTCTCTTCCACTCGCTTCATTGCATATGCCCCTCGTTGGGAGCACAAGCATCCGGCTCACCCATAGTTTGTGTCGCTTGTCTCTGGCACTTAAGTGATGCAACACTTTATCAGTTCTTTGCTTTCAGCATCAATAAACCGTGACTCTGGGCCCGGGTGATGAAAGAACCAGCTCTAGACAATTCTCACTTTCTGCGTCATCGATCCACAAACCAAACAAGCACTTGTCAATCTCCAACACTCTCCCTTATGCTTCCTCCCACAATGTGTGCAATCAGGAGGAGTCGGTCCTCTTGAAGAACCTCCTGGTGCACTTGCAACCGACGGTGCCAATCGAATAGTCTTACTACTGGTAGTCTGAGCTGGTCCCTGCGCTGTAGGTTGATTAGAACCCTATGG
The DNA here is from genome assembly GCA_016808115.1 of Tetrastigma voinierianum. Classification (NCBI taxonomy): domain Eukaryota; kingdom Viridiplantae; phylum Streptophyta; class Magnoliopsida; order Vitales; family Vitaceae; genus Tetrastigma; species Tetrastigma voinierianum. The sequence goes on along the minus strand of JAEQBH010000997.1, from coordinate 886,986 downwards.
TCCTCTGAACTTCTTACTCTGGTGCTGATAGGAGCTTGATTGACCGAGATTTTTCTTATCCTATCTTCTTTCTTTTCTTTCATATTCTTCTTTCTTCCCCTTTCAACATTTAGAGCACATGTCACAAATTTGGAGAAATCATCATGGAAAAACCCTGTGACATAGGCCCGAATATGGTCATTGAGGCCATCTTCAAACTTACGCCATTTCTCTCCTCAGTCACTAGCATCTCTGGGAGCATACTTGCTCAATCGACAAATTCTCTCCGATACTCACACCCATCCGTCTTTGTTCCAAATATGAACTCTCGCCCCATATTGCTCAAACAGATACGACCACATATCGCTCAATTCCGGCCGTAGAAGAACTCCCATGGGAACACTTTCCGGTGCCATCCTTAGTCACTTAAACCCACCACCGGTAAAACTCATCCTATAGTAAAGAGGTCGCACACTCAATTTTCTGTACGCATTTGCTCCACATTCTTTCTCGCTCTTTCGAGCCACGTCGCCATGGAAGGCTCACTGATCTTTCTTCCAAGAAAATTACAATGATATTTTGCCATTTTGTTATGGCTAACCACTGAGGAACAATCAGAGCTGGTTAGGCCGCTTGCAATGCCCAGCTATCACTGGATATTGATCCACAAAGACTTCCCGCCATTAACTTGCCTGACAAATGATGGGCATGGATACTGTCAATTTTCCCACACTAGGCATGAAGCAATTTTTGAGTCACTCTCTAACCCTATGGGTCTGAATCACCATGTTGAACCATTAAGATACAAAAGATCCGCATCGAGTCACGTCATCCTTATATGCAAATGCAATGCATGCCACAACACTTCAAAATCATTTATTAAAAATTTCAACCATTTTGGTAACCAAACCTAGGTTTTTGGATACAACTTAAAAATGAGGTGCACCTTCGCCTTTAAGTCAACAATTTAACTGTGAGTTTATAAACAAAATGATACATCTGTTAATTAATAAGGCCCATAATCGTTTCTGAATAACATTTATACAAATTGCATTCCATGCCTCTTCGGGAAGTATAAATTACAATTTTATGGAGTTCACCCTACTTGTCCAAATATGTAAAATACATTTCTACTTCTTCAAAAGATATAAAAAAAATAAGACTTCGCAATATCTTTGTTCCACAAACAATTATAAAATATCATGAATGAAATTATGCATGAAACTGAGCATTTACTTATACTCCGCTCCGTTTAACTATGACTCGCATCGACGAATTTTTATCCTACCACTTTTCACCCATACCGCATCGATGATAAAAACAACATGCGCTAATACTTAGTGGTTCACGATAATACTTCACTTTTGCTTAACTAAGTCATAATTTTCAAAACACTTTAACCTTTTTTTTGGAATGATCAATTACGCACACAACATATATATTCAGTCCTCATACATTCATTACAGCTTATCGATCATTCCAATAAGATGTACTTCTTACATAATAAATCATTCAAAAAACAACCATGCATTTCAATTTTTTCATTTACTTGTTTAATTAACCCAGCTTTGTAATGATAAAATCACCCACAACTGCTAGGGCACAGCCAAGATAAAAGTTTTATAACACCGGTATGGTCCTACTTCGGGCTACTGATCGTTATTAAAAATCATTTCAGAACACTAATGAGCACGCCCGCTTGCCACGAATCGAGTGACACATCATTACGCCACAGAATAATCAATTGAATTTTGTTGTGATACCACCTATCATACAACTAATTTAACGGTTAACATTCTATTATGGGCATTCCAACTGTTCACAGCAAAATACAATATAGTATATACATTTATATACAAATAATTCATTTTTCAATACTCATGTAATTTTCATGCAAATCATTTCACAATTAATGTTTCAAACCATCAAATGACTGACATAGAATTATTGAAAATCATCATAATAATTAAGATCAAGACTAAACATAAAGAGATTGATATAACAAATCAAATGGAAATGACAAGAGAGAGCCAATAAACAAACCAAAAAGTTTATATACTTGATTCCAATCCCCATCTCGATCAATTTGGCTTTCCTCCTCGTACAACCCCTATCTTCTAATACAACTAACAATCATATTATTAGTCTGTTCTGTATTCTATTTAGTTTACTTTCTACCCGATTCTTTTCCATACATTCTTCCTTTCTTTTTGAAAACTTAACATTTGTTTAGCATTGTTATGCCTCATTTTTAATCCTATTTGTGGGTTATGGAACACCCACACGGTTCACTTACACTTAGGGGGATTCGAGAAAGGAAAACTCAACTTAAACACCAACACAACCAATTAATTAGTGCACTTGGGGCTATAATCAAATGTTTAGTAAAGATGTGAGAAGAAATTGCCATTAAATTGGCATAGTTTTAGATTCTAGACTCAAAGAGCTTTCCGTAGAGTCTAAGAACGCGCGAATCGGGGTTTGGACGAAAAAGTTATGACCGATTGAAATTTGGTACAAAATTCTGATGTAGCGGCTTCCGCGAAATTTAACATCCTTGTACCAAGTAAGGTTGCAAAATTATGAATCCTCATGAAAATTTTCGTTTGCGAAACTTTCCTACATTCTTTGTTTTCGTTTTCTTTTCCTCTTTTGCATGTTTAATCCATTTGAAAACAATTACCAAACACTCAAATCAGTCCATTTGTGGTTCATAATAGAACACACATGTAGTAGTCCATTTACAATCAGTTTCCAATTATTTAAACCAATCCATTTTTTGCTCAAAACAAGCGCACAAGAAAATCATCGCCATTTTAGGGTTTCAGCCAGTGGTTCATTTCACTCAAATACAAACTAGATTTCAAGGGGTTTAGACTGATCACTTACCTTGCAAGAAGAAACTGAACCCTAATTTTGTGTTTGACTCAGTCAACTCTTTTCTCCCACTCCAAAACAAACCAAATGTCAAACAAAACACTTTGAAATCTAACCCAATACAACCCCAAAACTCTGCTATAACCAATAAAAACACTTTATCCAAATGTGTTTTTTTTTTTACCAACCCAAACACAACAAACAGGGGGTTTGGGTTTAGTTTTTCTTACCTCAAAACCTTTGATTCTCAAGCATTATAGTTTCCTCCTTCTTGATCACTTTTTCCTTGATTCACCTGGAGCAAAAATCACCTATCAACTCCCTTCCTCACTCAACCGAACATCTAGCCTTTCTCTTTTTCTCTCCCTTTTTGACAAATGAGAGTTATGTCTCTCAAAGAGCACATTTTTGTCGTAATACCCTATTCTTTCATAGGGCCTTGTTTGGTTAGTGCACAAATTCCTCTTTTCTCATTTTAACTCTTCATTTTACTTCATTTCATTTCATTTTCATTTTAACATTTACCCTCTTCATTTATGATCTTATGGTCCTCATTTGACATTTTTACCAAATTTATTTGGCTCATGTAAAATTTCCGGGTTTTTATCATTCTTCGTTTTTAGTCATTTAAACGCCGGAAAAATATAATTTAATTTATTTTACACCGCGGAATATGTTATAAACCGTTATGCAGGGCAAGTCATTGTGTCAGAGGTGGTAATATGGGTTGAGTCTAATGGACCAGTCCATTTTGACCCAATTTTTTTGGAGAGTTGGATTGTAAAATTTATAACCCGAATAAATCGTGCCAAATTGGCCGGTCATTTTGGCATGTGGGTTTAGTTTGGATTGGCCTGATTAGTGCGATTGATCGAAAACTTTTTTTAATTTTTTTTATGTAACTACCTTAATAATTAAGATTTTTAAAAGATTTATCCATAAAATTTGATATTTTCATATTTTGACGTTTAACATGGAGTCAAATTTATGCTTTTGTAGCATCGGGCTTTAACAATAATAATAATTATTATAATACATGATTTAAATATCAAACTTTGTTGTTTTAAATATTTTATTTTCAATTATTCAAAATAACTAATTTATTTTCAATTTTCAAATGTATCTAGTTAATTTATTTTATATGAGAATTTAATATTTAAAAAAATTGTATGAAAAATTATTGAATGCATTTGAATTAAATAAATTAAAGTTTTAATATTTAATAAATTTTCATTTATCTCATTAATCTTATTTTAAATATTTAAAATTTCATTTTTTTATGTTTATCCTTTTAAATTTTATTTAATAATATATTTTTTATTTTTAAATTGCATATAATTTTATTAAAAATTAACTATAAAAATAATAAAAAAAGAAGTTATACTTGTTTATAAATTTAATTTAATAACTAAATTATCAATTAACAAAATATTTTTATTTTTAACATAATTAACAAAAATTATACGCTTATTTTTTTTTTTTTTTTGCTAATATGATTATATAATCTAACAAGATGGATTTTCAAAACAAATATGATATTTCACTATTACATAGATGCATTTTTGGAAAAAAAAATATTTTTGTTCTATATGCAAATTAACATTCTAAAATTTTAATTATTCAAATAGAAAAGATGTTATAATAGTGTTATAGCATTATTTATTTATTTAAGTTTGTTTTCTATTATTACATTGTTTAGACTCAATCATTTTATCTATTACTTATTATTATTATTATTATTATATATGTATAAATTATTTATTGTTTTTGAAAAATGATATATAATTTGTGAAATTCTTTTTTTAGCATTTTTTAAGATTCTAACTTATTTTCGGTCTGTTTTGGCTCAGAACTAGTACATTAAAAAATAAAGAAAGCTTAAAACTAGTTCGACAAAAATGAAGTTAGACAATACAGCCCATTTGGTTCATATTTAATTCGGATTTAGCTGGAAAATGAGTGTTAAAATAGTTAGTATAGCAATATGTTTCGGCTACAGCCTAATTTATGGGTGTTACCTTTCTATTTTTCGATACTAATCTGACCTCCTACTGTCCTACATGTTACCGTGTGTCCTCTATCATTTAACAAAATTTTGTAATGACAAAAATATCCACACTTGCAAATGGGATAACACCACATCATTTTCTTATCCCCTTCTTTCGCCTTGACAGCCTCTACCCAAAGAAAATCCTAAGCTGATTTTTAAGAAACCTAATTCATCTTCAATGCATTTTTTATTTATTTAAAACTATAGTTCTTTTCTCACAAAAATAAACCCATTCTTTCCTACAAACTTTAAATTCAAAACAAACTTAATTAATCTCAAAATTTGAAATCGTTACTATAAGTATATTATAATGAGTTTGAATAAGCATATAAAATTAATTTGTTAAGTTTAAATATATTTTTTATTTTCCTTCACATTTTATTTCCTTCTAATTTTCCTCTTTATTTTCTTTCTTTAATATTTTTTAGGTTCCAAACAGAGCCTCTATTAAAACTTTTTCCAAAAAATTGTCATTTTTATAATTGTTATTATACTAAAAGCTTTAACCACCAAATTATCATCCTATCATGTTGATCTAATACAAAACCTCTATATATGTACCAATTCTAACTCAAGAAAACATTACTTCAATTTATAGCCATTTGTCGCCCACCAATCTTTTATCATATGATCCAAAAAAATGTTTTGGTGATAAACTAAGGGTAAGAAAACCTAATATGGAAAGAAAAACTTAATTTGCTATTTGGAATTATGGAAAACTTAACATAAAGAAAAAATTAACCAATTATTTCGAAGAGATAAAAAAAACCCACAAAAAAAAAAAAAAAGACTAAGAAACCAAAAAAAGAAAGACAGAAGAAAAAATTGTAAGTTTTTTATTCATATTTATTAATATCATAGAGTTTATGTTATAATGAATCATATATTTGTTATATATTTGTTGGAATTTATATTTATAATTTATTAAATATTAATTTATTTATTACAAACTTATGTACCTCAATATTTATAAATTATTATATTTTATTTTATTTACTACTAAATTATGTCCCTCAGGAAATTTTTTTTTTGGCTCCATTCTCAATAGTTACAAGATGATCATCTTAAGGATTAACTAAAATTAGTAAATATAAACATCACACTTTGATAGTCTAAAATAAATTCATCAAAAACTATTGATATTTAAAATAATATTAAAATATATTACTATTTTAAAAATATTATTTATAAAGAACAAAGAAAGTTTACGTTTCTCCTCGGCCTCTCTCTCTCGAGCAACCGCACCTGGCAACCAACACAACACCTCTGACTACGGCATACAGCTCATGCTCACTACGCTAAAAATCGCAGGTGATTTTGATTTAATATGAATATCATGCTTTAAAAAATTAAAATTAAAGTAAAAAATACATGAAAATTATCTAACTATAAAGTTATGACGACCAAGATTCATTTATTTATTTAAATTTGATTTCATTTTTCCACTAAAAACCATATAATAATAAAAAAAAATATTGTAGGAATTTATTTTCCATTCCATTTTTCCATTGATAACCAAACTAATAAGGTAAAATATCTTCCTTTCTCTTTCCTTACTATTTTCTTTTTTCCTTTTCCCATTTTTTCCTTACAAGTATTTTCCTAGGATCAAACATATCGAAATGATTTCCTTCTTAATTTTTCTTTTCAAGATGGTTATCCACTTGATCAGTTAATGCCTCATGTCAACAAAAGCATCACTACCAGCTATATAATCTAGCCATATGGATTTTCAAAACAAATATGATATTTCATTATTATATAGATACATTTTGGAAAAAAAAAATTGCTCCATATAAAAATAAAATTTATGTAATTAACATTCTAAAAATTTAATAATTTAAAAAAACTATGTTCTTTTCTCGCAAAAATATACCCATTCTATCCTACAAAATTTAAATTCAAAACAAACTTAATTAATCTCAAAATTTTGAAATCATTACTGAAAAAAATAGAGCATGTTTGTTATGACAGTGCTCCATCGTATGTTGCATCAACTGGTAAGTCACTGTTATAATTGAGGTAATTAACCCTTTTATGATGTGTTGTGTGAAGATTTAAGTAGTGTACGAAGTAGTATGATAAAAAGTTAGGTGAAAGATTATGCACACACACACATAGACAAGGGGAGACATGGATTGGTTACGCGGTTTGGCAATTGCATACGTCCGCAAGCCTGAGCCCAGATGTAAGGTGCTCCACTATTTATCAATCAGGTTATAAGTTGGACGTAAGTGAGACAAGGCTCTCCCTTTCTCACAACCGTCTTCTCCTAACTATTCCATAGAGAAACATTTAAATAAGCTGCCCTTATTTCCAATGTGCATTTGGGTTCATTGATACCCAATCACTCCATCCCAAGTGGAGTAAGCGTACTGCTCATGAGAAGTACCTGTAGTTACTCTTTCTCCGAATAACAGCTCCTCCTGTATATGTGCTTAATCGATAATCTGCAAAGGTCTCTTCTTCTCCTATTTAAGCACCAAGATGAGATTCTTCATATTGACCAAATCCACATATTTCCAAAACCGTTTTATATGATCACCATCACTGGATGATTTCCTTCCTTATGCATGAGACAGAATATTTTTCTTTTCCACACTAGTTGATTTCTTTCCTTATACATGGGACATAATATTTTCTTTTCCAACTGGGCTCCTATAGATGAGATCTCCTACAACTGAGATTTTCATAATCTGAAAAGAGCACAATTATTCCTTTTATACTTCCTTCTTAACTCGTGGAGAATAAACTCAGATCTTCTAAATCTCTTGCTTTATTGGAGAAGAATCCTTCCAATGCAGTTGTCTACCTAGCTAAGGTAAGGTTCACCTTTCCTTATGCTATGTCAGTAGAAAATACATACACGACTTTGGACAAATGTGATAGATAATCTGCAACATTAACTATGTCAACAGGTGAGGCACTTTACGATTTTATTTTTGACAAGGGTTCTACCAATAATGATACGCCAACAATCTCCTCATTTGGCAAAAATAAAATTTGGGGATTACTAAGAATATAATCACGCAGCAACTAACCATCCACAACCAAATGAAGCATGTACAGGGAACCATATGCAGATAATCATATTGAAAACACAAAGAGAACTACAGAGAGTAGTGTACCAACCATCATCACAATCAAACATAAGGATACCATATTAAAACAAAGAACGAGAGTGTGTTAGAATATGTTTGCCATACCAAACTATCTCCCCCTTTTCCAAAGAAAGCCAAAGAAGGGGAGTTAAAAGCCTGGAATCTGAAAAACCAAACATTCAATACACCATTACCAACGGGCCGAGCGAGCTTCCACCAACTGTGAGAAGTAGGGGAAGGCCCAACGGACAGAGAGTCAAGGAGGCAAGGGCAAGAAGAATAAAATCTCACTAAGTCCGTTGAGCAATGCAGATAAGCAAGCAAGAAGCATGGTTCTCATATAATAAGTTCATGCAGTGTGATGATCTTAAGACTTATCCATCATGGGCGTAAGACATGTCTAGTAAAGCATGAGAAGCGCTCGTAAAGCACCGTGAAATATTAGTAGAGGAAGCAACATCACTTCCAATCTTAGATGGTGTGTTAGTCTTATGGAGACCCTTGACCAGATGTAGAGGGGCGTCGAGATGTATTCCTTCGACCCCTTGTTTGTCCCGAATTAGTGGAAACCATAGTTGGAGTGAGAATTACAACTTCCATCAATGAGTAAGGAAGACATCATGCACCACCGTCCGCTATTTTTGAGATATCCTGCTATCTTCGAGCTTGTAATGATAAGAGAGACACAAGACACCAAAGAGGCAGGGAACAACTTCATTGATCAAATTTTTTTTTTTTTCGTACACACTTTAAAATCGGTTTACTCCATTACTGTATACACAACCCCAGAGAGGTACGAAGGGTTTCAAATTGTGAAGCATCTAGTCCCTTGGTGAAGATATTGATGAGTTGGTGCTCCATCAGAACATGCTTGAGTTCAATAAGTTTGTCTTCGACTAGACTTCGAATAAAATGGACGTTTCGAATACCGTATGTGCTTGTGCGTGGAGTGTTGCTGAATAAGATTCTGAGATGTTTGCATTGAGATTGTCACAATACAATGTCATAATGGATGTTGCAGCATCCTTTGCGACACCATAATCTTGCATCATGCTTTTCATCCAGATAAGTTGCGAACAACTACTGCCGGTGACAATATATTCTAAGATCTGCTATTCTGTTTTTTGCTAAACCATGAAACCAAACTTCTTTGCATATTTGGTTTGTGAAATGAAGGTTCCATTACATGTTTGTTTAACTTATAGCCCAGAAGACACAGGCCTTCGGCCTCGCCTCTAATTACGCTCATTTCTCTGACGAGTTCATGTGCTCCACAAAATGATCCACCATCCTATGCGATGTTGCACCAAACACTATGTCGTCAACATAAATTAATGCCACAATGACATCATTATTGCTTCATTTTATGAACAGGGTTCGATCGACTACCGCTCTCGAGTATCCCTTCTTGATAAGGTAGTCGGGCAGTCTCTCATACTAGGCCCTAGTGCTTGTTTGAGCTCGTAGAGGGACTTCTTTAGCTTGTACACGTACTCAATGTGAGTGGGATCTTCGAATCCTCTTTTGGTTGTGCCACGAATACTTCCCCATTAAGAAAGGCACTTTTGACATTCATCTGATATAATCTGAAGCAGAGAGTGCATGCAAATGCCATGAGGAGCCTGATTGATTCTAGGCAAGCTACAGGGGCAAATGTTTCATTGAAGTAGATTCTATAGTGTCCTTTTCCCCTGACTGCAGCAGGTGAGGGGACGCCACACAGAGTTGAGACCTATTAACCTGATTTTCTAGCATTATTTGAGACCATTTCAAACATAGATTCATAATTGATATAAACTTTTTTTTAAAAGGCCGGAATTATAAAAATTCCAGACCACAAACCATAACCTTGTGGAATTTCCACTACAGTGGTAATTAAAATATCTAGTACATATAGGCTTGAGTCTCTAACTACTTATATTCTTATAAGTTTCACTACATCAAATATTACATTTACAATTCTATTACAAAAGGGAATATGGAAAAGAGGACCCACATAAGGGAGACTCCTACTATTGAGTTGGCCTTGACGAGTGCGGGATGTTCCTAACGACTTCTTCGGAACCTACACGAATGAAAAACTCATGCTAAGCATATAACTTAGTGAGAAAACATAATAACATATATATTTGACCGCTTACAGTGATCCTCAATTCTAGATATGTGCATACATATAATTATTTCACATATCATATTATCCATCTCTCCCGTAGGAGTTCATAACAGAAATAAATATAAATGTATGCACCGTAGGTACACCAATACAAAGATGCATCAGAAGTTATGCCTTAGCATCTGAGTTGACTACTTTCATGTTCATATTGTTCATTATTCAGATACACATCATATAAATGTTTGCTTGCATAGATCAGTAACAATGAATAAGAGGGACACAATACAATAGGTACCCGAAGGAATAGTACAATACTAAATAGGAAGTGAACGTAAATGAAACCCACTTAATGATACCAAGAGAAACGTATATTGAATAAAGACAACAAACGTACAACAGCACTTTAACAAAAGTGTTGATTAGCACTTCCGAACGAAAAGCTTTAAGGAATAGCACATCCTGTATTAAGTAGGCATACAATTATATGTGGTTCAAAGAATTTTATACTGGTCTTAATAACATTCATGTTATACTCTTAGTCAATTTTTATGACTATATTTTCCTCATGCATACTGAAATGTTCATTTCCAACTAAAAGTTCGACCCAATAAACGAGGTTTTTAGATAAAGTGATCTTCTAACACAATGTTCACCTATGTCTTAAGTTTCCAAAGGCTCACATATCAAGCCATTTGGACCTTTAAATTAGGAGATGTGGCCAAAAAATTTTTGACTATCTCTCGAACGCTTCAAGGACAAGACAGGTTCTCACTGGATAAATTTATAGGAACAACAGAGACATTGATGTGACCATAATTTCTTCATGACACATTTCGGTTTCCTAGTTTCGTAGGATTTTGATCGACCCACCCTGATCGGCAGATGACCCAATATAGGGTGCAAACAACATGAACTACTCCAATAGAGGAGACATAATTTGTATCCTACATAAAACTCTTTTTCACGGTCTTTAGAGAAGGATTTAAATCTCTTTCTCTTCTAGACATTGGCAGCTCAAGTTCTTAGGTTTGATCTCCAACTAGAATCATCAAAATTGGAGGTCCATAGGTAAAGTTATGGTCAAACAAAATACGTGTTTTGTGGAACAACAACACTTCTAAAAATACCTACATGTCTCTTTACACATTTTTGGTCCTTATCACTGGACAATTCCAACCCAAACCAAAACACGTTCCAAGCCAACCTCAAACATAAAAAAACATAAATAATGGGAGAGTTAGGATGTTTTTCCTAACCTTGATGTCTTGAAACTTCCAAACCAAGCTTTCTTTCTCTTCATTCTCCCTTTCTTTTCCTTTCTTCCTCCTTACTTTCACAAGGAGAGCCAAGAACATGGATTGATCAAAATCCAAACGGACTTCTCCACCAAATTCCTGTTTCTTAGCCAAAAAGGGTACTCACTTCAAAGATGCGGTTGTTGTCTAACTTGACTTTAATTCTTATTCTTTGCTATTTAGTCCTCCAATTTCACTCAATTTTAACAATTAATTTTATTATATCTCATGTTGATGATGGTCAACTTCATCTTATGTCTTTTGGGTCCTTAATTGGTAATTTACCAATTTACCCTTTTTCACACTTAGCACTTAAATTTCCAAAAAATACAAATTTGACTTCCATTATACCCTAAACATGTCATAAAACTACTAGGGTATAATTTTGGGTGTTACAACTCTCTCCCCCATAAAAGAATTTCATACTCGAAATTCATACCTTAATTAAATAGTTGTGGGTACTATGCTCTCATTGTCAATTCTGGTTCCCAAGTTCCTTCCTCTATACCGTAGTGTTGCCGTACACTTTACTGTAGGGACTTGTTTGCTCTACTTCTACGAGCTAGAACACTTAGTTCTCACTCATAAGAAACTGATTGTACTTGTATATCTTCAGACGAAATGTGTGTGATTCATCATAATGTAACTCAGTTTTGAGACATGGAACACATTATGTAATTTGGCCAACTCCCAGGGCCAAACGATAAGAACTAGTCCATCTTAAGACTTTATATGAATTATAAACCTTGATCCAATTCTTTTCCTTTTCTTTTCCAAACCGAAGTATCTTCCTTCACAGTGATAAATTCAAGAAGACCTTGTCTCCGACTTCATATTCAATATCTTTTCTTTTTAAATCAGCATACGATTTCTGTCAATCACTTGCAGTTTTCAACCGTTGCTGAATAACCCGAACTTTTCTATGACTTCTCTACTGTTCACTAATCACTTATGCTCTGCTCGTGCATGTCCAACATACAAGGGTTCTACATTTTCTACCATACAAGGCTTCATAAGGGGCCATACCAATACTTGGCTAATAACTGTTGTTATAGGAAAATTCCATAAGGGGAATATACCTATCCTAACTTCTAGGAAAATCTAGCACACAACCCCGAAGCATGTCCTTTAACACTTAAATCACTTTTTTCATTGTCCATCTCGCTTCAGAGATGGAAGGTCGTACTAAAATTTCAGCTGGAAAACTGGCACACCTGTAATTTTTCCAAAACTCAATGCAAACCATATTGGGCCAGAGGACACTATTGACAGAGAATCCCATGCAAACTGCACACCCGCCACATACGCCCGCAATCGATCCATGGAATAGTCTAACTCAGACTTAAGAAGTGGGTTGCACTTGTAAAGCCCATCAACAATTACCCATCCTCGAATCATGTTTCTTTGGGTGAGGAAAACCTAACATTTGCAATCCACAGAATATAATCCCATTTCCATCGTGGAATTAAGGACTAACGATCTGGACGATACTTGGATATTCGGGCCTTTTACTTGTCGACAAGTCAAACATTTAGATACATACTTTACTATAGTCTCCTCCTTTTCATCCCTCGCCACCAATAGTACGCTTTCCAAATCTTGGTACATCTTGTTACCTCCAGATGCAGAATACTAGACAGGGCTCATACATCAACTTTTTCAATTCCCGAAAATTCTGACATAATATGCTCTCGCACAGAAAACCTCCATTTTCTTCTCTATGTAATTATTAGTCTTGGCTCTCCATTTCGACTAATTGTACCCCTCATTGTAATCCTCTGCCATCATTTTCTAAGCATCTATCATCATCTGCCTCAAATCAAACATAGCTCTTAATTGAGCTAACAAGGGTTCCATCATACAAACTTCATATAGTGCTTCAAGTACAAACGTAATCATTTTTCTACTTATAATCGCCACCATAATATTTTTCCAGGTAATCAACTATGCAATCATAGTCTTTGAACAACTTTAGCCACTAATGTTTCCTCAAGTTCAGTTCCTTCTGAGTTAATAGATGCTTAAGACTCTTATAATCAATAATATTCTACATCTATCACCATATAAATAGTGTCGCCATATTTTCAAAGCGAACACTACCGTTGCCAACTCTAGATCATGTGTGGGATAATTCTGCTCATGCAGTTTCATCTATCTTGAGGCATATGCCACCACTTTTCCATCTAGCCACAATACACATCTCAAAACTAACCTAAATATCATCGCATGGCATATTCTCTACCCTGAGTAGGTCGAAGCCAACACTAGTGCTTCAACCAAGATTTTCTTTGAATCGATCAAAACTCGATTGACATTTTTCATCCCATTCCAACTTCACCTCACTTGAGTAACTAGCAAGCAGAATAATATAGACAAAGAATCCTTTTACAAACTGGCTCTGGTGAATACCCAAATTAAACCCAATAAACCCACCGCCGCCACATTTCGAGCTCTGCTTTCTAACTCATAATCGCTTCAATCTTCGCAAAGTCAACTCTAATACCCTTTCATAGACACACATGGCCTGTGAGTAATGACATTTCTTGCTTCTCAAAAATCACACTTACTTCTCTAATTTCCTGAAACAACTGTTTTTCTCTTAAGATTTCCAATACTATTTGCAAATGTTGTTCATGTTCCTGTGCACCCTTAGAATACACCAGGATGTCATCTATGAACACTTATCAAACCCATTCAAACATGAAACACTATCACTATGCCCATGAATGCGCTATGAATTAGGTCAAATCCAATATTATTAAAATCATAACGACCATATCTAAGTTCTAAAGGTTGTCCTCTAACAGCGATCTTTCATCCGAAATTGATAATAATATCCCGATCATTGCGCCCACTCTTTGAAAAGCCACTTCTGTCTTTTCTCAACTAATCGAATAGATTCTCTATTCTCGACAACGGATATTTATTTTCATCGTTACCTTATTTATTTGTTGATAAACGCGCACCTGAGAGTTGTCTTTCCTTTACAATAATCACGACCCGCAGGGGTAAACACTAGTCGACGAACTTTGTCCACAGTTTTATAGTTGAGTCTTCAACTATTTTAGTTCAATTCGAGCCATCCGGTAAGGTGACCTAGAGATAGGAGTTTCCAGTCTTGAGAAAACTTTAAACACAAGCCCACTTCTTTCTGTGTGAAAAGACCCAGAGCTCTTCTGTGAAAAACACATCTGGAAATTCTTTTACCACCGGTATATCTTCCAGTTTTACTGACCCCTCTTAGAGTCATACCACACAAAGGCCTCACATCCTTTAAGAAATCATCTGCCAGATAAAAATGAATTACACAACAATGGGCCAATCGAATACCATGTAATCGCCACTTCAACTGCTTTAATTTACTGGAGCACCCACCGCTTTATCACACTAATTATGGGCCAATGAGCCTTGAACCAATCCACCTCAATATCAAGTCAACTCGTGGAAAAGGCAATGGCTGATCAATCAGTACAATCCTTCATCATGGATCATTAGAGGACGTTTATACACTGATGACCTCAACTTAAGGTCTGAGGACAGTAATATGCATGTCATATGCCAGACTGCTTCACTGAGATGTCTTTTATCAACAAACGCTCATATGACGTAAGAACATGTTGAACCAGATTCAATGCGCTAAGTGATTTAACACATATATAGAGAAAAAAAAAATACCATCTATAACCTCCGGTGCATCTATGATCTTCAACAGCCTTTATATAATAGGTCAATGGACCCATTATAGTGATTTACTATTTTGATGCAATACTTCTATGCTTCCCCAAACTACCTCGCCTCTATCCCATCACAAGTCAATGGAAAATTTGACCTTCCTTCCGCGTTACCTACGATTCTGAAGTTCGCATCCTGGATAAATCAATATATAAGATGGTCTATACTTTCACACTGAAAACAACCCCCAATTATTCGTTTGCAAGTACCAGAATGATATTTGTGGTAGTGCAGGCATTCAAGTCTTTCACCTTGTCCGGTTGAAGTGGAAGTGCCCCTACTGGAACCCGATGTCATTGTAGATCCCTACCTTCTACCTCTAGTAGCAACTATAAAATAATTCAACTGAGACTTGAAGATTAATCAGATAAACAACCTCAGAGAACATTCTCTCTGTTTTTCTTTCCCGACTCATTATTTCAGATTTCTTAATTTTCATAGCCTCTTACACCAGCTGATAGAAATTCACCACTTGCAATGATGTAATAGCCGGGAGATACTTTTTTATATACTTCTTTAGGCCATCCTCAAACTATCTACATCAAAAGGTTTCAGCAAGAATTGGTTCTGGTGCATACTTATCGTAGGCCACAAATCTTTCATGCATTTCATTAATCGCAACACTCCTGCTTTCGCATTCAAGAATTGCTTCCATTTGCATCTCTATAATAAAACCTTATCAAAGAGTCTTCAATGTGAATTTAACCTTCGAAGTAGTGGATTTCTTATAACTAACTTCCACCAATCATAAATTACACCTTGTAGAAGTGAGACCTCACATTTGATCATCTGTTTAGGAGGACATTTCACTTCATCTATAGTCATTTGCGCTTTCTAAGTTAAAACCACGACGTATTTCCGACTTAAAATTAAGGATTCTTCTACTCCATGCTTTCTTAATCAACCAACTGTTTCTTACAGTCATGATTTGCCTCAAGACTTTTACTGAATTTTAGAAATTTGAACAATGTCGATTGACACTTCCACAGAACGCCATGTTCACCTCTAGATGGCTTGGATGGACTGGAGGGTCGATGGATCCTAATCTTTGCTGTTAACACTTTCTAAGTACTTGGGTCAAGGTCTTAGGTCGTTCCATCTTATTCAATAAAAAAAAATAAGGACATCCGCATTAGGCCAACACAATACTATATAGGTACATTTTTAACATAATAATGTTCTAGAAACGCCTTAAATTCGCTCGATACCACTAACTATGGTTCCTTTCCCCAACTACAAACAGAGATGCCACACGTGAGCCAGACCTGTTAACCTAGTTTTCTCAGCATTATTTGAGACCATTTCAAGCATAGATCTATAACCTATATAAACTTGTTTTAAATGCCAATTATAAAATTTTGCATTCATAAAACATAACTCAGGAATTTCCACTACATTATGATTAAATATCCATTATTGATATAACACCTAAATATACTTAGTGGTTTTATGATATGTTTAGGGTATAATAAAAGTCAAATTTGTATTTTTCGGAAATTTAAGTGCTAAGTGTGAAAAAGGGTAAATTGGTAATTAGCTAATTAAGGACCCAAAGGTTATATGTTAAAGTAGAATATTAATAAGTTGAATCGCAAATTGAATGAAGAAGAAGGACTAAAAAGAAAAAAGAGAAAAATTGAGCCAAATGGCATTAAGAGAACAATAACTGCTCTTCAGATCATAAGAATTCCCATTGCTTTCGCTTATGGCCTAGGCATTTCACGGGAGTGAGAATAATCCATTCTTGGGGTTCCTATTTCTCCATCTTTTGGGGTTCTAGTTGATCAAGTAGATGAAGGAAAGAAAGAAGAGTAGGAAAAGAAGAAAATGAAGGCTAAGTTTTAAGTCTTTCAATAGAATCAAGGTTAGGAAACTATCCTAACTCCTTCTTTGTTTATGTGTGTGTTAGGAAAACCCTAATTCCATAAATGTGTTTTCGTTAGTTTGAGTGCCTTGCACTTGGCTTGGAATTTGTTTTGTTTGAATGATGTCTATAAATAGCAAAATGCTCTCATTTTTGTCCCTAAATCCCTCAAGCCTCCATAACACCCCAATTACACCCTAGTAAGTTTATGACATGTTTAGGGTATAATAAAAGTTAAATTTGTATTTTTTGAAAATTTAAGTGCTAAGTGTGAAAAATTATAAAACCAGAATTATTAAAGAAGTAAAGAAGATAACGGTAAATTAGCAAATTAAGGACTCAAAGGACATAAGATAAGAAGATTATATGTTAAGATGGGATATTAATAAGTTGACTTGCAAATAGAATGAAAGTGGAGGACTAAAATGCAAGGGGGAAAAAATTAAATCTAAAAGGGATAAGACCACAAATTGTCTTCTAGAATGGGAAGTTCCCATTTTTTTTATTTTTTTTTTTTTTGAGACAAGATATGGTTTCGGTGTTAAGAGCCAAATTTGTCGATTCTCTCCATTTCTTCGCTTCTGGGCTTGTTCAAGCAAAAGAGGTTAAAGGATAGCTCAAGGTGTCAAGAAATCAAGGTTAGGAAACTATCCTAACTTCCTCTTTGTTATGTAGTGTTAGGAAATTCTCCAACCTCTTTATTTGGTTATGTGTCAGTTAGGAAACCCTAACTCTCAATATAAAGGTGTTTTTGGTTGGTTTAAGCTACTATATTTGTTTTGTTTTGATCAAAGTGTCATGAAATAATAGGGCAAATGCCCCATTTATGCTTCCTCTCCAGCCCGACGCCCTACCCAAAGGGCGCCTTGGCCTTAGCAAAGCTCTATTTGCCTAGGCGAACCCGAGGCTGTTTTCTGACCACTGCCTCCTTCAGCCATGTAAAGGTCGATCCGCCCAAAGTAAACCCCTTTACTCAGGCTTAAAACTAGTTTATATCTAGATCGTATCCATCCGAACAAGCTTTATTTTCTTGTTTTTGTTTTTTTTTTTTTCTTTCCCTATCAAGCATAAATGAATGGGTTATATAAACCACATGAATGTTAACAAGAATAAAATGCTTTGAAAACACATATAATTATGTGACTACCTAAGACCTGGGATAATCGAATGAATAGTATTATTAGCTCAGATAGTGCTTCGACACTCGTTCCAGTGCGCACGACACCATCGCTTCATGTGATAGACACATCTAATTAGTGCTAGACACTCCTTCATAATGCCACAAAGACTCAGATTCATGTCAGCAGTAACCTCGTTAGTACGCACTTCGCTCAGATTATACTATACCTTCGGGTACCTATTGTGCTACGTCCCTCTCATTCATTGTTATTGGTCTATGCAAGAAAAAAATTATATGATAAGTAATTAATAACAGAATCAATATGAAAACAAAGTAATCGCCTCCGATGTGCGATATCTCGCTTCAGACAGTGTACCTTTACGTACCTTTCAGAAAGAGATTTTTGTTATGTACTCCTACGGAAGATATGAATACTCACAAGGTGTAAATTATTTGAATACATCAGAATTGATATCATCAGAAGTATCATATCTGTTATTTGTTTTCCCACTTAAATGATGTTTAGCATGGGTGTTTTATCCGCAGGGTATCAAGAGGTCGTCAGAGACATCCCATTACTCCCTTTAAAACAACATCGATGGAGTCTTTCGATGGTGTCTCAAATTAATTTGACAATGAATATGCAAATGCAATATTTTTGAGATATTTAACTAGTAATTATAAGTAGTTGACTCAAGTATAGCATGTATTAGACAATTTAAACACCACTTTGGTGGTAGTTTTACACTTTTATGTTTTCATGAATATATGCTTGAAATGGGCCCACTAATATCAGGTTAATAGTTCTCTGCCTGGTAGACGCCCCTCATTTGACAAGGTCGTGGCAAGAGGCATTACGCTTTAATGGTATCAAAGCTTCTGGCCAGGGGTTTCAAAACTATTAGCCAAAATAAAACCCACATAGTAATGTTTTTTGCCTAATGCAGATGTCCTTGTTTTGTATATTTACTAGAATGGATCAATCCCAAGAAGCCGAAGAAACAATCAGAGCGCTAACTTTATGGGATCTTGATCCACTATTCTAGAGATCCATTCACTCTACTTAGAAGTGAACACAGTCAACCGAAGCATTTTTTAAAATTTCTCAAGATATGGCAAGGGTCTTAGATCGACTCACAACCCCTAGAGCTCCAATTGATTCGGTAAGAAAGCCTGGAGTAGAAGAATTCCATGGTACAAGTTTGGAAGAGCCTGATAAAGCTGATTTTTGGCTATAGAAATTGCAAAGGGCTTTGGACAAAGTGAAATGTCCCCTTTAATAGATGGCTAAATGTGCAGTCTCACTTCTACAAGGTGTAGCTTATGATTGGTGGAAGTTAGTTTTAAGAAATCCACTACTTCCATATCCAATTTCATGGGACGTTTTTGTACAAGAATTTTAGACAAAGTATGTCACCGATGATTACAGAGAGACCAAGTGGAAGCAATTCCTAAATATGAAACAGGGGAAAATGATAATGGCGGGATATGAGAAAGAGTTTAGACGCCTTAGTGCATGCACTAAACCCATTCTCATCGAAACTTTTCGATGGGATACTTTCTGAGGACGGCTTTCTTGGTGAGCCCATAAAGATGTACCTCACAACTGTTACATCATTGCAAATGTACAATTTCTACCAACTGGTGCAAGCGGCTATGAAAATTGAGAAATCTAAAATGAAGAGTCAAGAAAGAAAATCAGAGAGAAAGTTCTTCAGAGTTAGTTCTCCGGCAAAATAATTTAGATTCAAATTGAAATCAAGACAGTCACGCACGGGTTGCAGAAGGCAAGGACCTATAATGACATCGGGTTCCGATAGAGGCACTTCAACCATACAAGAAGAAAGAATTGAATGCTCGCACTGCCATAAACATCATTCTGGTACTTACAGATGGATAACAGGGGTTGTTTTTTATGTGGCAACACACACCATCTTATAGAGAATTGTCCTCTAGGATCTGGGAGTTCTAGAAATCCTCAAGGAAGTAGCAGAGAAGGATCCAATATACCTCCACCGACCCGTGATAGGGGTAGAGGTCGAGGTAGTTCAAGGTAAAAAAGAAGAAGTATTGAATCGAAAACAGTAAATTGCCCTACTCTACAGTCCCAACCCGAGCTTATGCTATGAGAGCTCATGAAGATCAAGATGCAACAAGGGTTATCGTGGGTAATTTCACTCTCTATAACACTCAAATGCATGCTTTAATAGATCTAGGTTCTACACATTCTTCTATATGCATTGAACAATTGAGTGATAAATTGCCCTCAACAGAGCCTTTAGCATATGGCATGCATGTTACTAGTCTCCTGGGGCATAGTGTTAGAGTCAACTGAGTGTATAAGAACTATCCTCTATTGATCCATGACAAAAAGTTCTTTGTTGATCTAATTGCATTGCCTTTTCATGAGTTTGGCTTGATAGTGGGGATGGATTGGTTATAAAACATCAGGCTATAATTAATTGTGATGAGAAAACAATAGTGCTTAAATCTTCTGACCTATCGGAGGTAACTGTACATGGTATTTGATCTGAACCAGTGTCAAATGTAATTTCTTCCACTATGTAAGCCCGGCGTTTTCTTGTAAAAGGTTGTGAAACCTTTTTGGCCTTGGTACTTGACTCTAAGATGGGATAGGTAAATCTGGAAGATATTCCAATGATAAAGGAATTTCCTAATGTGTTTCCTGAGGAATTATCGGGTTTACCACTTGAAAGAGAGGTAGATTTGGTTATTGAAGTTTTACATGGAAAAACTCCTATTTCTAGGGCACCTTACCGTATGGCTCCGACTTAACTAAAAGAGTTGAAGACACAACTTCAGAAGCTATTGGACAAGGGATTCGTTCGACGTAGTGTTTCACCCTAGGGTGCTCCGGTTTTGTTTGTCAAAAAGAAAGATGACACTCTTCGAATGTGCATTGATTATAGGCAAATAAATAAGGTAATAGTGAAAATAAATATCTGTTGCTGAGAATAGAAGATCTTTTTTATCCGTTAAAAGGAGCGAGTGTCATCTCAAAGATAGGCCTACAATTAGGATATTATCAACTTCGGGTGAAAGATGTTGATGTCCCGAAAATAGCCTTTAGAACCCGATATGGTCATTATGAATTTTTAGTAATGTCATTTGGGTTAACAAATGCACCGACCGCATTCATGGACTTGATGAATAGGGTATTCCACCCTTATTTAGACCAGTTTATAGTGGCATTCATAAATGACATCTTGGTGTATTCTAAGGATGCACAAGAACATGAACATTTAAGCATGATAGTGTTATGATCCCAAAGAGAAAGCCGTTGTCATGAAAAGTTAAGTAAGTGTGATTATTTGCTTAAGGAAGTGTCATTCCTAGGCCATATTGTGTCTGCATAGGGTATTAGAGTTGACCCTACAAAGATTGAAGCAATCGTAAGTTGGAAATCGCCTCAAAATGTAACAAAGGTGAGAAGTTTCTTGGGATTAGTTGGGTATTATCGACGGTTCATAAAGGGATTCTCCATCATAGCCTCTCCACTTACTAAGTTACTCTAGAAGGGGGTAAAGTTTGAATGGGATGAAAAATGTCAGTCAAGTTTTGAACAATTAAAGAGTAAATAATCGGGTTGAAGCACTGTTAACTCAAAATTCTACTCGTAGAGAATATGCGATGTATAGTGATGTCAAGGATTGGGCTTGGGAGGGATGATAAGATGGAGTGGTGGTGTTATGCCTTAAGACATTTGAAACCGCATGAGTAGAATTATCCCACGAATGATTTGGAATTGGCAGCGGGAGTGTTCGCTTTAAAAATATGGTGATGCCACTTATATGGTGAAAAATGAGGTCAAGTTACAAAAAAGGGTATAATTAGTTAGAAATGGAGACAAGTCTGATTATTTTGTAGAAGAAGATGGAGGTTTGTTTTACAAGAACAGATAATGTGTACCGAATGTCCAGGAAATGAAAAAGAAATTGATGTATGAAAGCCATAATACCGTATTCACCATGCATCCTAGAGGTAACAAGATGTACCAAGACTTGAAACAGTACTATTGGTGGAGAGAGATGAAAAAAGATATAGCAAAGTTTGTATCCAAATGTCTGACTTTTTAGCAAGTAAAAGTTGAAAATCAAGTACCGTCCGGTCTGTTACATCCCATCCCAATTCCACAATGGAAGTGGAACAACATTACTGTGGATTTTGTGTTTGGTTTTCCTCTCACCCAAAGGAAACATGATTCTGTTTGGGTAATCACTGATGCACTTACAGTTCAGCTCACTACTTACCAACTCGCTGACTATTCCATGGATCGGTTAGCAGAATCAGATAGAATAGATTTGTCCATTATGGGATCTCCATCAATAATAATGTCTCGACGCGATCCACCTGCTTACATCATATGGACGACCATACACTTTAGGTACTCAATCAATTTCTTAGTACGTACTCCTTCTCCATAAACAAACGGGACGATCCGAAACGTTGATTCACGTGTTAGAAGACATGTTTCGGTTGCATGCTGTGATTTTCCGAAAAGTTAGATAAGTATATTCCTTTATGGAATTTCCGCTTATAACAATGCATCGCCAAGTATTGGCATGACCCCCTATGATGCTTTGTATGGCCGGAAATGTAGAACTTATGTATGCTAGACATACCTAAATGAGCATAAGGTCATTGGTCTTAACATAGTAAAGGAGACAGAAGACAAAGTTCAGCTCATTCAGCAAAGATTGAAAACTGCTAGAGATAGACAAAATTCGTATGCAAGTCTGAAAAGAAAAGACAGAGTATGAAATCGAAGATAAGGTTTTCTTGAAAGTATCACCATGGAGGAAGATACTCTGATTTGGAAAGAAAGGAAAACTGAGTCCAAGGTTTATTAGACCTTATGAGATCTTAGAAAGAATTGGACCAGTTGCTTATCGTTTGGCTCTTCCTCCAAAGTTGGCCAAATTACTTAATGTATTCCATGTGTCAATGCTTCGAAAATACCATTAAGATGAATCGCACATCTTGCCAATGCAAGATGTACAAGTGTAATCAGACTTCACTTATGACGAAGAACCAAAGTCCATTATAGCTTATGAAGTAAAACAATTGAGGAACAAACAAGTTCCTCTGGTAAAGGTGCTTTGGCAACACCACGATATGGAGGAAGCAACTTGGGAGCCGGAATCGACAATGAAGACACAGTACCCGCAACTCTTCAGTTCAGGTATTAATTTCGAAGACGAAATTCTTTTAAGGGGGGGAGAATTGCAACACCCCAAATTACACCCTAGTAGTTTGATGACATGTTTAGGGTATAATTAAAGTTAAATTTTCATTTTTTGGAAATTTATGTGCTAAGTGTGAAAAAGGATATAACCGAAATTATTAAAGAAGTAAAGAGGATAATGGTAAATTAGAAAATTAAGGACTCAAGGGACATAAGATAAGAAGATTATATGTTAAGATGGGATATTAATAAGTTGGCTTGCAAATAGAATGAAAGTGGAGGACTAAAATGCAAAGGGAAAAAAATTAAGTCCAAAAGGGATAAGACCACAAATTGTCTTCTAAAATGGGAAGTTCCTATTTTTGGTTTTGGAGAGCTAGGGCATATGGTTTGTGGAGAAGTGCTAATTTTTTGGTTGATTCCTCTCCATTTCTTGGTTATACTTGTTCAAGCAAAGAGAATAAAAGGAAGCTATTTTAAAGGTGTCAAAAAATCAAGGTTAGGAAACTATCCTAAATTCCTCTTTGTTATGCTGTGTTAGGAAACTCTCCAACCTTCTTCTTTGGTTATGTGTGAGTTAGGAAACCCTAACTCTCATTATAAAGGTGTTTTGTTTGGTTTAAGTCAATTTGTGGTTTGTTTTGAGTTTTTTTTTTTTTTTTTTTAATTGGAAGTGTTTGGTGAAATGGGGCAAAATTTCCTCATTTCTATTTCTAGCCCGACGCCTCTCCGCCTAGGCAAAGGAATGCACGCCTAGGCGAAGCTCTTTTCACCTCAACCTGAGGCTGTTTTTTACCACTATTCCTTCACCTCGGAGAAGGGTTGATCCGCCTAGGCAAACCCCTTTGCCTAGGCGTAGCACTGGTTCGCCTAGGCGAACCAGTCTTCCAAACAAGCTTTGTTTTCTTGTTTTTGTTAAGCCTGTTTTGTTTTCTTTCCCTATCAAGCCCAAATAAATGGGTTATATACCCACATGAATGTTAACAAGGACAAAATAAAATGCTCTGAAAACACATATAATTGTGTGACTACCTAAGACCGGATAGTGAATGAATAGGTACGTCTGTATAGTGCTTCAGCACTCCTGTCTAGTGCGACGGCACTTCTGTTTCGTGTGACATGCACATCTATTCAGTGCTACAACACTCTTGCATAGTGCTACGACACTCCTGATTCGTGTTGCAGGCACGTCTATTCAGTGCTTCGACACTTCTATTCAGTATTGTATTATACCTTCGGGTACCTATTGTGCTACGTCCCTCTCATTCATTGTTATTGGTCTATGCAGGCAAACATTTATATGATAAGTACCTGAATAATGAACAATATGAAAACAAAGTAATCAGCTCTGGTGCTAAGACATATCTCAATTCTCAGACAGTGTACCTACGTACCTTCTCAGAAAGCAGATTTCGTTATGTAATTCCTACCGGGAGATATGAATACTCTAAATACGTAAATTACTTTAAATGTATACTGTAATCAAGGACCATTAGAAGTGGTCATATCTCGTTATTCAAGCTCTACTAAGCTATGTTTAGCACGTAAGTTTTATCTGTGTAGGTACTAAAGAGGTCGTTAGAGACATCTTGCATTCTCCAGGGCCAACATAGCAGTAGGAGTCTTTATGATGTAGGTCCCCAAATTAGTTTTGTTGTAATGAAAATGTAAATGTAATATTTTGAGATAATGGAACTTGTGTAATTACAAGTAGTTGGACTCAGGCATTTATGTACAGGACAATTTAAACACCACTATGGTGGTAGTTTTACAAGTTTATGTTTTCAGGAATATATGCTTGAAATGGGCCCACTAATATCAAGTTAATAATTCTCTGTCCCGTGTAACACCCCCTCACTTGACGAGGTCGGGGGGAAGAGGCGTTACACTCCTCTTAGGCGAAGGAGTGCTCGCCTAGGCAAAGGTCTGTTCACCTAGGCGAACCTAAGACTGTCTCTTGAGCCATGTCTGTTTTGCCTAGGCGAAGGGATGTTTCGCCGAGGTGAACTAGTTCTTCTGGACATGCTTTGTTTCTTGTTCTCTACTTTGCTTGTTTAATTGCTATTCCTACAAAACCTAAGCAAATGGGGGAATTTGGGTAACCGCTAGGAAATGGATATGAATTCTTGCATTTTGAGTTACACAACTACATGAATGTTATAAGACTGGAATAAAATGCTCTGGATCACATATAATTGTATGCCTGCCTAAAACTGAATAGTGAATGAATAGGCACCGCCCGCTTGGGCGGCTACGACACTCCCCGGGCCCTCGCGCCACCCCATTCCTATTTCGCGACATGCACGCTCTGCTCTACAAGACTCCTTCATAGCAGTATGACACTCCTGTTTCGTGTTGTAGGCACGACTGTTTAGTGCTTTGGTACTTATGTTCAGTACTGCACTGTACCTTTGGGTACCTATTGTGTTGCGCCCTTTTCATTCATTGTTACTGGACTATGTAGGCAAACATTTATATGATAAGTATCTGAATAATGAACCATAAGAAAACAAAAGCAATCAGCCCTGATGCTAAGGCATATCTCAGTTCTACCATGTAGTGTACCTACGGATACCTTCTGATATAAAACTTCTGTTATGTACTCCAACGGGTGATCGAACATTCTGATATGCAAATTATTTTACATGTACACTGTAATTGAGGACCACCACGAATGGCCATATATGTTATTTGCCTCTCCCACTGCTTAAAGCTTAGCATTAAGCATTTCATCCGCGTAGGCATCGAAGAGACGCTGCAGACATCTTCACTTTCGCCAGTATTATAGCATTAGAAGTCCTTCTGATGTAGGTCCCCGAATTGTTTTTTTTTTTTTGTAATGAAATGTAAACGTCATATTTTAGAGATAGTGCAACTTGTGTAAATACAAGTAGTTGGACTCGGGCATATATGTACATGACAATTCAAACACCACTATAGTGGTAGTTTTACAAGTTTATGTCTTCATGAATATATACTTGAAATGGGTTCAATAATGTTAGGAAATCAGGTTAAAAGGCCTCTTCTTTGTGTGGCGTCCCCTTGCCTGCCACAGTCAAGGGAAAGGGAGCTACAAAATATATGCTTGAGTCTCTAACTACTTATATTCTTACAAGTTTCACTACATCAAATATTACATTTACAATTCTATTACAAAAGAGGATATGGAGTAAAGGACCCACATAAGGAAGACTCCTATTGTTGAGTTGGCCTTGACGAGTGCAGGATGTCCCTATCGACTTCTTCGAAACCTACACGGATGAAACACTCGTGCTGAGCATATAGCTTAGTGGGAAAACAAAATAACATATATATTTGACCGCTTCAGTGATCCTCAATTCCAGTATATGTGCATACTTATAATTATTTCACATATCATATTATCCATCTCTCCCGTAGGAGTTCATAAAAGAAATGTCATAACATAAGGTACCCGTAGGTACACTATAGTACATAATAGAGTTATGCCTTAGCATCTGAGTTAATTACTTTCATGTTCATATTGTTCATTATTCAGATACACATCATATAAATGTTTGTTTGCATAAACCAGTAACAATGAATAAGAGGGACAGAGTACAATAGTTACTCAAAGGTACGGTACAATTCAGAACAGGAAGTGGCCATAAACAGAACCCGCGTAATGATACCAGTAGTACAGTACTGAATAACACTAAACAAACGTGCTAAATAGCATGGAACAGACGTGCTGATTAGCACGGAACAAAAGTGTTGAATATCACTAGACCTTATTTATTCACTACCCTGTATTAAGTAAGCATACAACTACATGTGGTCCAGAGCATTTTATACTGGTCTTAATAACATTCATGTTATACTCTTAATTAATTTTTATGACTATATTTCCCTCATGCATACTGAAATGTTCATTTCTAACACAATGTTCACATATGTCTTAAGTTTCAAAAGGCTCACATATCAGGTCATTTGGACCTTTACATTAGGAGATATGGCCAAAATATTCTGGACTATTCCTGAACAATTTCCAAGGAAAGTATTGTGTTCTCAATTGGACGAATTTTTGTGAACAATAGAGACATTATGTGACCATAATTTCTTCATTAAAGTTACTCTCCTGGGTGTCTAGTTTCAGTAGGATTTTGATTCACCTCTTTTGGATCAGTATGACCCAATATATGGTGCAAAAACCTTGAACTACTCCAATAGAGGGGACAAAATCCGTATCTTACTGTAAAGCACTTTTTCAGGGTCCTTAGAGCATGATTTAAATCTTAATATCATCTATAAATTGGTAGCTCTGGTTCTTAGGTTTCATCTACAACTGGAATCATCCAAATTGGAGGTCTGTAGGCCAAGTTATGGCAAAAACACAGGTTTTAAGGAAATTAGGACAACACTTCCCCTAAAATACCTGCATGTCTCTTTACACATTTTTGGTCCTTATCACCTGACAATTCCAACCCAAACCAAAACAAAATCCAAGCCAACCTCAAACCCAACTCAAAAAAAAAAAAAAAACACAAATAATGGGAGAGTTAGGATGTTTTTCCTAACTCATGTCTCAACTTCCAAACTGCTTTCTTCTCTTCCATCTCCCTTTCTTTTCCTTTCTTCCTCCTTACTTGCACAAGGAGAGCCAAGAACATGGATTGATCAAAATCCAAATGGATCTTCTCTCCTCAATTGTAATACCCTAGCCCTCTTAGCCCAAAAAAGGGAAATTCTCATTCTAAAGACAAGTTTGTTGTCTTAACCCCTTTTTTGACTTAAATTTTTAGCCCTTGCTATTTAGTCCTCCAATTTCACTTAATTTTAACAATTAACTTATTAATATTCTACAATGACATACTAACTTCTTATCTTATGTCTTTTTGGGTCCTTAATTGGCAATTTACCAGTTTACCCTTTTTCACACTTAGCACTTAAATTTCCAAAAAATACAAATTTTACTTCCATTATACCCTAAACATGTCATAAAACTACAAGGGTATAATTTGGGGTGTTACAAATTCCCTCCACCTGAGTGTATCCTTGGACAACTAAACGGGCCTTGTTTATGGTGATATTCTCATTTTTGTCCAATTTGTTCTTGCATATCCATTTTGTTCCCATAATGTTGACACCATGCAGTCGGGGTACTAGATCCCATACCTCATTCCTTGTGAATTGGTTCAGTTCTTCTTGTATTGCAGTCAACCAGTATTCATCTTCCAAAGCTTCATTGATGTTTTTAGATTCAATGGAGAAGGCGTAACACGTGTAGCCTATCATTTCCCTATAGTTTACTTTAGGCTTGCCTCTCATTCGAACTCCTGGCTCTAGATCTCCAATAATGCCTGTTGTAGAGTGGTCTTTTTGAACTTGTCTGGATGCTTCTCGATTAAACCCCACAGAGCTTGTTGTAGTATCTTCAGGCTAAGAGAGTGATTCAACAAAAGGTGAGGCATCTTCTACTTAAGGGCTAGAACTATTCCTTGGTGTTGCATCATTTACTGAGGCATCGTCTCTGGGTCCATGCGGTGAGCCTTCAGTCTCGCTTTCATCTAACCTTAGGCCTGTAGAGACAATTCCCTGATAATCAATGACAATATTCACTGATTCCATAATTGTTTATGAGCACTTGTTGAGCACCCTGTAGGCTCTGTTGTTTGGGGAGTATCCGAGGAACACACCCTCATCACTCTTTGGATCAAGTTTGCTCCTGTGTTCTCTATCACTTAACACAAAACATGTGCTTCCAAATTCATGTAAATACTTCAAGTTAGGCTTCTTACCTTTCCATATTTCATGGCATCATGGAGGTTCTTCGGTCGGAGGTACACTCGGTTTTGAATGTAGCACGTTGTGTTTAGTGCTTTAGCCTAAAATTGAATTGGAATCCTTTTTGCTTTGAGCATGACATGGGCCATCTCTTGTAGTGTTCTGTTTTTCCTTTCAACTACTCCATTATGTTGAGGGATCTTAGGAGCAGAGAACTCATGCCTTATTCCATGTTTATTGTAGAAGTTGTCAAAGTGGGAGTTCTAAAACTCCCTCACGTGATCACTCTAGATTAGTATAGCCTTCTTATGGTGTAGAGTTTTTTCAAGCATCAGTCTTAAAATTAGTGCTTCAAAGGTCATGAATATCTAGAAAAGTCGTCAACACACACAAAAGCATACCTTTTTCCCCCAAGACTTTCAACCTATATAGGTCCCATGAGGTCCATGTGAAGTACTTTGAGGATCCTTATGGTGGTACTATGTCGAGTCATTTTGTGATGTATCTGGACTTGCTTCCCCAGTTGACATGAGCCACATATTTTTCCAGAGTCAACCTTCATTTTTGGAATTCCCATAACAACATCTGCTGCAATAGTTTCATTTAGGCTTCTAGGACTTATGTGACCTAATCTTCGATTCCAAATGTCTGAATTATTCATCAAGGTAGAGCAACAAGTCCCTGAAAGAGTTAGGAGGTAACAGTTGTCTAGTGACCTATGTCCTTTCATGACACGTAAGTTTAAGTTGTTAGTGACTAGACAACTTTTTTTTGTAAACTGAACAAACAAGTTGTCATCACACAGTTAGCTAATGTTGATGAGGTTTACCTTTAGTCCATCCACAAGTAAGACATTCTCCAATTTAGGCATACCTGGGACTTTCAAATAGTTGCTTCTAAGAACTATGCCTTTACCTTCATCACCGAAAGTTACTAGTTTTAAGCTGCATGTTTGTAGGTTGATAAGAAATTCCCTGTTACCAGTCATATATCTTGAGCTACCATTGTCGAAATACCATTTCTCTTATACCTTTGTCTTTGGAGAGGTATAGACAACTAGGCACCTCTCATCCCTTTTTATTATCCATATCTGCTTTAGCTTTGGGGGCTGCACCTATTGCCTCATCTCTTGACACATCAAGAAGTAAGAGCACTCCTTCCTAATATGTCCCCGTTTTCTACAATAATAGTACTCGAGTGCTGATAAAGATGTTTTTCTCCTATAATGGCGATCTTTACCCTTTTGAGTTTCTTCTGTTAAGACGTTGTTTCCCAGTTTCTCTCCCTTGAACCCGAGTCCACCATGGTCTTTAGATCTTTTTCCCATTTCCAATATCCGCTCCAGGGTCGTAGTGCTTGAATTCAACATACGCATAGACTTCTTCATTTGCTTCAGTTTGGGCAGAGACTCTTCTTATTGGCATACCTTGTCCATGAGCATATTGTTTTGTTTGACTAGTTCTTCTTTCTCATTACCCAGTAGGGAAACTTGCCTTCATATATCTTGATTCTCATTAAGGGCCTCAACCAGTTTCTCGTACATGACCTTATATGAATGGAACATCTCTTCATCTGAAATTTCTTCATCATCAATGCTTTCAGCATTTGCCCTAAGGGATGATGCAACACCTGTAGGAGGATCTTTTGTTGTGGCTAAGCTGACTAGGACCATAACTTTATTGAAGGGCTCTTCTCGTTCCTCAGACTCTTTATCACTCCAGGTCACTGTATAGGACTTTTTTTTCTTACGTGTGTTGGCACATTCTGCTTGGATGTGACCATAGCATTCGGATTCATTGCATTGAATTCCTTTACTCTTGTTTGCTGGTTCAGTATTGACTCTAGAAAATTTGTTTCCCTTAAAGAAATCTGTGAAAGGGTTAGAAGAAAATTTTGTGTTTTTGTTTGTTAGGTACCTTTAGTCTCTTGTTCATTTTTCTGGCTACTTGGTTGAAGTTCTTTGTCAATGGAGCTATAGATTTAGTTAGATTATCTCCTTCATCTTCTTTACCCTATTGTGGTTCAACCAAGAAAGCCACCGTTCTCTTCCTTTGCTTCTTGTCTTCATCAAGCTCTATCTCAAAAGTGCGGAGTGAGCCAATGGGTTCCTCAAGCTTCATGGTTTCAAGGTTCTTTGCTTCTCCAATGGAGACCACCTTATAAGCGAACCTTTATGGCAGCGTTCTCAGCACCTTCCGTATGAGTGTTTCTTCTGGGATCTTTTCTTCTATAATGAGCAACTCATTTGAGAGATCGCTTATTCTGGCATGATACTATCTGATTGTCTCATTCTCCTCCATTCAAAGATTCTTTAATTTGGAGATAAGCAATTTTATTCTTGATTTGCGTACAACATCAGTTCCTTCAAACTTGACTTGCAGTATGTCCTAAGCTTCTTTGGCTGACTTAATGGTTGAAAAGATTTTGAATTGTGTAGGACTTACCCCATTCAATATGGCGTTGAAGGCCTTCCAATTGTTGGAAGACTACTTGTTTTCTTATGTTGTCCAGTCAAGTTAACATTTGGGTACCTCGTTTCCTAACTTGTCTTTCTTAGTGGGAGGCGTCCAACCGATCAAGACTGCTTTCCTGGAAAGTTTGTCCATGGACTTGATGAATGAACGCATGCGAGCTTTCCAGTACCCATAGTTGGTTCCGTCCAACAGAGGAGGACGAACAATCGATATGCCTTCTTTCAAGTGATCTATCTAGCACTTAGAGGAAAACAATCATAAAAATTTTGCAATCCACTCAGTATCTTAGAGTGACCTGCTCTGATACAAATTGAAAAAAAAATAAAGATTGTTTGTTATGACAGTTCTCCACGAGATGTTGTATCAACTGGTAAGGCACTGTCATAAGTGAGGCAATTAACCTTTTTATGATGTGCAGTGTGAAGATTTAAGTAGTGTACGAAATAGTAAGATAAAAGGTTAGGTGAAAGATTATGCACACACACACACACAGAGGGAGACAAGGATTGGTTACGCGATTCGACAATTGCTTACGTCCACAAGGCTGAGCCCAGATGTAAGGTGTTTCACTATTTATGAATCATGTTACGAGTTGGACTTAACTGAGACAAGGCTCCCCCTTTCTCACAACCGTCTTCTCCTAACTATCCCATAGAAAAACATTGAAATAAGCTCCTCTTATTTTCCATATGCATCTAGGTTCATTGATGCCTAATCACTCCATCCCAAGTGGAGTAAGCATATTGCTCATGAGAAATACCTGCAGCTGCTCTTTCTCCAATAACAGCTCCTCCAGAAAACCTCTTGTTTGTATGCTTAATCGATAATTTGCAAAGGTATCTTCTTCTCCTAATTAAGCACGAAAATGAGATTCTTCATATTGAACGAATCCACATATTTCCAAAATCATTTTGCATGATCACCATCACTTATTGATTTCCTTCCTTATGCATGAGACAATATTTTTCCTTTCCAAGTTGGTTGATTTCTTTCCTTATACATAGGACATAATATTTTCTTTTTATACTTCCTTCTTAACACAGAGAATAAACCCAGACTTTTGAATCTCTTGCTTGATTGGTGAATAATCCTCCCTGTGACGCTCTAAAATTCGGAGGTCCATTGATCACCCATCAACCCACGGAATGCCTGTGGATATCGTGTAACTTGATACCACACCGTTGTGTCCCATTTACCGGGATCCAAATTTAACAAAAATCAGACATAGTTTCCTTTATATGGGGAGCTCTATCCAAAACCCAACCTGTACAATATACAATCACATGACCCATCTGAGGCCCAATATAACATAATGACCTCATCAGGTCCATTTATGAGTAAAAATATACCACACCGGGCTCATTTATCCACATTCATATAAAAACATGTAAGTCTATATTAAAAATAGTCCATATGAGTTCCATTACAACTCTCTTACATAAAAGTACTTGCCAAAACTAATTTACTCCAAAAAAAATTTACAAAAATAATCATAAAGCCACAAGTCGGCCTTTTTCACCCTTACGGCCCCGGATGAGAGCCGTCCACCGACGCATGTCCCACACCTGAAATGTTTTTCCCATATAGGGTGAACCACGCCCAGTAGAGTAATTCCTACAGATACTACTCCCCACCTAAGTGTAAATGCAATGCTTACATTTGACAATTCATATTCACATCAACAATCCCAAATAAGGATGTGAAATTCTAGGTTGGAATTGTACATGCCATGTTATAAAATGAGATGAGACTCACTCGTGCACCATAACCTAAGTCTTTACCAACTCCCACCACACAATGCAATGCTAATGTGTGATAAAATCCGTCATTGATGGATTATATCCAACGATCCTTTACGAAATAAAATCATGTGTTTATAAACAAAAAATTGTTGGATGTTAAACCTCAAATGATCATTTCATATACAAAACTTATGTGTCTTTTTAGGAAATGGATTTTCGAAGTCACACAGCAGGCCCCGCACGCCTTGCTACACTTTTTGGACTTTCACCGTTGGAGTGTATGAACCTGTAACCAAGTCTTTCACTCGAGGGAGTGTCTAGAACTTCTTGCTATTACCCAACACAAGTATTTCAATGTCATGCAACCATGCCACTTTGTTGGAATTCGTTCAACGATACTGAGCCCACTCATCAATCACCAATTGTGGTGTTTGATCTCAACAATGCACTCACACCCATGAAATGCAAAGTTCCTGTGCATATGCAATGTAATGCACCATTGCATGTCAATGTCATGTCACATATGTAATGAATGCCATATAGACATTTTAATTCATACAATTCATCATGCATCATGGACAATTATATTTAATGCACATAATCTCTAATTAAACACTCACACCAATGTCAATACATTAAAACACATGTATTAACATTTTATCAAATAACAATAACCAAGCATGTTATCAAGAAATCAGTGAAAATAAAAGCCATGACTGTACTCCCAAAGCAAAGTGGCATGTAAAAAGTCCACAAATGTACCAAAACAGCCTCAAATAAATTTCTTAACCGGGCATAAAACTAGCCAAACAAGCCCAACAGTCCGATTTTTCTCTTCATCCAAATGAAATCTCTAAAAAACAATTTTTTGGACATTCCACAAACAATCACAAACTAGCTCACAAAGCTGGCCACAAACAAGCCATAAAAAAGGTCAGAAACCGTTTTTAAATAGTCCAAATAGCCCCTTAACAACCATAAACTAGATTTTTTAAATCCAAATAGCCCTAAAACAATTCTTGGGACATACTATAAACAACCACAAATCAATTCACAAAGTCAGCCACTAACGAGCCGTAAAACGGCCATTAAAGTTGTCCAAAACAGCCAAACAACCCCTTAGGGCATCAATAAAAATAACCTCCCTTAAAACATCCCAAAGGGTGGAAATAAACCAAAGTAGGAAGAATTCCTACCTCTTGAAGCTTAGTAGAAACTTAGGAGGTCTCAAGAACACCTCCTTAACCCAAAATTTTTTATTTCCCTAAATCTCTTCCTTTGGATCTTCGGTGAAATCCCTCCTTTTTTTTTTTTTTATAACACGCATATCCCTCGTCGAGGCGATGAACTTTAGTTCTTGTCTCAACAAATTCTGATCGATGGAAATCCATGGATCGTCAAAAGAAGTCTTGGACTTCTCCTCCTCTTCCGCTCTCTCACGTAAAAACCAGGAATAAAATGGGATATCTTATTCCCCAAGCCTCTCATTAAATGTTTAAGTGGTTGGCACACGTCGAGCGCCACGTGTCCACGACCTATCCCAATCTGTTTCTGTCCCGAAACGATTTATTTAATCCCAAATTGAGTTCAAATTATTTTACATGAAATTTATTTAAATTATTTTCCACTTTCAATATTTTTCTTAAAAATCCTATTTATGGGGTCCACCAAACACTCGTCGCCCCAAAAATCGTGAAAAATCTTACTATATCGAAATTCAACGAAATTCTTCTGGGTAACTATATTTTGTGAGACAAATCCAACAGTGAGGTTTGTTTCTCCATCTGAGATTTAGAAAATTTCAGGTTTACAGCCTATACTATAGCGATAATTTACCATTTTGCCCTTTTTTGGAAAAATTCAAATTTGCTTGGGTTTTACATTCTTCCCTCCTTAAAAGAATTTCATTCCCAAAATTCACACACACAACACATACAATCACATGCATATGCTACAGCCATTTAACATCAAATGACAAAAAAACATACCTTCATCCTCAAATAAGAAAGGATAATTGGTACGTATAGTGTCTTCGAGTTCCCATGTTGCCTCCTCCACTCCTCGGTGTTGCCACAACACCTTCACTAGCCTCAAGGTCTTCTCAAAACTTGTTCTCGACTATCCATGATACGTACCAGTCCCTCCTCGAAGGTTACATTCGCATCAACAACAAGCTCGCCCCAATTCACCACATGAGTCGGAACTGGAGTGTACTTCCGAAGCATGGAAACATGGAATATCGCATGAACACCCAATAAGTTTGGTGGTAAGCAACCATACCTACCCTCTCGAGTACCTCGAAGGGCCCGATAAATCTCGACAATAGCTTTCCCCGTTTTTCGAACTTGACCACTCTTCTCTTAAGCATTACCTTCAAGAAGATATGATCACCCACCTCAAACTCTAGAGGTCGTCGTCGTCTGTCAGCATAACTCTTCTATCGACTCTGAGTCGTGACAAGATGCTTCCATATCAATTCGACCTTCTCTGATGTGTCCCTAACCAAATCCGAACTCGTAGAGGTTCTCTCTCCCACCTCCATCCAACAAACCGGAGATCGACAAGGCCTCCCATATAGTGCCTCATAAGGTGTCATCTATATTCTCGCCTAATAACTATTGTTGTAGGCAAATTCCACTAAGGGTAAATGCTCTTCCCAATTACCCTTGAGATCAAGGGTACATGTCTATAGCATGTCCTCTAAAGTCTAGATGGTCCTCTCCGACTGACTGTCCGTTTGGGGATGAAAAGCAATGCTCATCATCAACTGTGTCCCCATGACTCGCTGGAAACTCTTTCAAAAATGAGTCATAAATCTAGGATCCCAATCAAATACTATAGATACTGGTACTCCATGTAACTGGATAATCTCCCGTATGTACAACCAGTAGAATTCCTCCAGAGTGAAGTCATCCACACAGCCAAAAAGTGTGCCGACTTAGTAAGCCAGTCCATTATCACCCACACCGCGTCATGCCCACGCGATGTCTATGGTAAGTGACTCATAAAATCCAACGTGATATGCTCCCACTTCCACTCAGCTACCTCCAAGGGCTAGAGTAATCTCGTTGGCCTCTAGTGCTCAGCCTTACTTTGGTCGACACGCGGAGACAATCCATCAACAAATCCCCCAACGTATTTTTTCATCCCACTTCTTAGTAATACCGGGCATCGAATATCATGGTACATTGCATGCCTCCTAGATGCGACATCCAACGAGCAATGGAACTCCCCGAGGATCTCCTCCCTCTCGTATCCGCCAATTGGGGAACCACAACCTTCCCCCATATCGAAGCACTACTCATCCATGTGAATACAGTGATTTAATACTGAGTTAATGACTATAAGAGAGCTTACAATACAAACGTTGTTCTACTCATTCGGGCCAGAGGATAGTACTTTTGCTCAGACGGCAAATGCTGTGTCTGGGCGAAGGCCGAATGTGGGCAGTCCGAGTTCGAACTCAGCCAATGCTGAAAAGTTACCCAGAGAGCTTCAAGAGCCAGTTTTGCGTGCTCACTTGCGTGCGGTAAGGAAGTGTAGCTAAGATTGTCTAAAAATGTAAAAGATGATTTATCAAAGAAATATAAAGCGTGCAGTCAAGATAACATACGTGCAACGTACATGTATGAGAGATATGTATGTACTGTATCCTGGTCTGCCAGCTAAATGCTTCTTTAGTCACTGCATTTACATTTGAAAGAGATGATTTTTGATCAGTGTTAAATATAGTGGTATAAGCTCTCTTTCCTACAGTTTGGTGCTGAATTTTTGTTCGTATTGAAGACTTTTGCGTTTGAATTAAGCATATGTGGTGCCAATAGTAGTCATTATTTTGCCACTATAGTATTATTACTTCATTCTGCTTGTCTAAATCTTCTATTTTTCAAAGTGTTGTTTTGTTGGTACTCTTTCAATGATACCAGCCTATACATGGAGTTTAAAGCACAATGGGATTCATTTACTTATCGTAACTTCACTTGGTCTTCACGAGGTGATGCTAACACTTCAGCAAACATTTTGTGTCTAGTTGCTATATATTGACAACGGTGGTCCAGTATAGCTTCCTCTGCAACTGTTGATTAGCACGCAGCTAAGCGGTTCGTATACTGAACAAAGCTTAGCATACTGGTCATCTCTATTTTTCAAAGCATTTAAAGATAAATTTCTCCATCAAAGACCATTTATCGGGTCGGCCAGAGGCTTGTGTGCCAGGTGACTTGTTGTCGTGGCGAGTGGAACTCCTGTGCCCTGCCACTGTCTTTTCTGCTTTAAATTTAAATTACCACCATTCAATCAAACACGTTCCTACACACTCTTTCTTTAAATCACATTTAGTAAGCCTTGTTTCTCGATGGTCTAAACAGATCATGCCCCTAGTGAGATGACTGACTCTCACAAAGATCATAATGCTGTATTGGGTCCTGCATTCTTGCTGTCAAGACAGACAGTGATCTTATGCTGCCAAGCCGAGTAAGAGCTGATCCAGCTTTTGGATCCTAAGCATAGAGATTTAATGTATTGTAGCTCCTGAAAATGCTTCTTCTTCATTTAATATCTGGGAAGTTTTCTGCACGAGCGCCAGCTTTAGAGCTGACTCTCATAACACGACTGTGTAAGAATAGACAGAAATTCACAGCCAGTGTAAATATTAATGGAGGTCAATAGTTTAATGAACATATTCCCGTGATTCGTTAGGTTAACAGAATCCCGGGGTATGTTCCTTCATTAAATACATGTTGGCTTCATTCCCATGATGATCCATTTCAGGGTAAACTATTATCTTGATACTGGGCTTTTATGGATTTCGTAGTTTCTAGAGATATTCTTACTAGCCTGCCGCTTCGTCAAGGGAGCCCAAACCGACATGCACTAGGTCCACTCTGTGTAAGGAAACACCCACTGAGATTTTTCACAAAAACAAATTAAAAAGAGAAATGGAGAACGTACCGGATTTGCAATGCAATTGCAAATTACCTCTAGCTCTCTTCGTAATCATCCCGGATTAGTCGCACCCCTAAGAACGGCGCCAAAATGCTTCGGCCCCACCGTATGCCAATTCTATTCTGCCGTAGGAATTACAAATTGGTTTCAGTCAGAATATCGTGGAATCCACGTGTCATCTCCACAGGAGTGGTCTCGATTTAGTTGATCGCTAGGAGCTACTCTCCCAAAAAAAGTGTGATTTAAAAGAGAATTGTAGGTTGTGTTGTTTGGATCAATGGTTGATCGGGTTTAAATGTTTAAACAGAAAAGATAATTGCTGGTATTCTTTTTAGTGGTTCCACTCACTTCGATCAAAGTCCCCACCCTCTTTATTTTACAAACTCATCTAGGAACCATTGATAAATGGTCTTTGATGATAATTTATCTTTAAATGCTCTTTGGAAAATAAGGATGATTGAATACTAAGCACTTGTTCCCAATAATTAATAAACCCTAGCTCGCATTCGTAATCAAGCACAACGTGTACCGAGGATATCTCGTTCACACGTTGTCAAGAATATGCCCAACTAAGGATTTACAAAATGTTTGCACAAGTGATTAGCATCACACAATCCATTGAAGTTCAAAAGAGGAATTGAGGGACTATACCTTGATCAGGGTGAGTTTCCACCGTAGAATCCTTGATAAGGGTTTAACTCCATGGAACTTATAAGAATTATCATTCGAAGAGAGTCTAATCATAAAAACAATACTTTGAGAAAATCAGAGTTTAGTTGCAAAACCTAAGAATGAAGAATGTGAAATACTATGATTGAAACCGAAATAATTGTTCCTGCTGAAAGATTACATATGCTTGAATTCAAAAACGCCAAAGAAAAAGAGTCTTCACCGACTGCAAAATTCAACTCAAAACAATGGAAGGGAACCTCTCTTATGAAAACCTAACCCTAGAAGTCAAAAAGCCGCTTCTCCATCTATCCTCCGCCATCCTTCTCCAACAAACATCCTTTGTCAAGGATCACTCCACAGCAGTACTACAAACAGGATCACAACCCGCCCATCTCTCAGACACTTATGCATAGATGTGTACCCATACACATTGGAATGCACTAAAATGGTGGCTACTATGCACTCAAAGCTGAACTTCCTCTGATCAAAACGGTGAGCATTTGGGTGTAATCGCAAGACACCAAAGCCCAATCTGCCTTTATATGTCAAAACAGCAAAGACGTTCATAATTTTTCTTCCTCCGGCAAAGCCTGGAAAAGACAATGAAAGTCTAAGACTCTAACACGCCATTCCACATTCTCAGTGGTCAGTTGACCCTCTTAACAGCAATCTTTATATCAGTAATAAGATCCTAAAAGACCCCATCTCACCCAAAAAACAGCAAAAAGACAAAAAGTGGCCCACCTTTAGTACGAAATGTGGCAAGCCCGGTGAGGATCAAAAGGTGCAAGCCCCGCCTATACTACAGCTCAACTGCATCCACCACCCAGTTCTTTTCATCCTAATCCCAATCATCCCATAATAAGATCTCTGTGGTCCTGTCCTTTGACCACCACCGCCACAGGCTTGAGCTGCGGCCCACCCAAAGGAATCCCTGAGCTTCTCAACTCGCAGGGGAACAACTGTCCCACAGCCTCGAAGACTGGCTCCCACCCCAATAGACACACTATCCACACCCTGCACCCTGCCATGACTGTTGGCCATGAGCCTAAGCTTTGCCTAGATAATGCAAAAATAAAGTCATGAATCTCCAAGACACCCATCCACCTCAAGTTGTCCCATGTTGAGTCCCGCTGCAAAATGTAGTCTTTAATCTTGTGAGTCATGAAACACCTCAAACTGCTCAATTTATATGATAGTGGTAATTAACCCTTCAAGGCAAAAGATATTATCAAAAACAAATCCATGTCAAAAGGGAGAGGACCCCATTGTGGTTCTCTTAATCCGCCAAGAACCATAAAGCCATCACCCTCCTGTCCCGCACCAAAAATGATATCCAAGTCCACTCCCAAAACATCACAACACACTATGTTCCCAAGTCCCTTCGAATCAACATACAGAGCTCAAATAGCCCTCTTCAATTCCTGAATGCCTTCATGTGTCAGCCTACTAAACCAATTCCTCTTCCAGTCAACTCTGTCACAGTGCAACAATAGGAGAAGCCCCAATGAACCTCCAGTACCCCTGCTTAATGGTCTAAGAAACTATGAATTTAAATCTCCACTTCATCCCTCCCAACCTGGCAATCCACTGGTCCCCTTCAAACCACTGCCCTCCTGCTCACAACATATTAAACCCAAGATACCACCACTGTCAAATCCACTTTATTGAATTCCACAGTCAACCTGAGCCCCAAGACTCTGGAGAACATCCCTGAAGTAGATTCAAGTACCCTCCTCCCCAACCTGGGAGGATCACAAGATGTCACCCAATCAACTGTCACCAACCCATCTAAAGTAAAATAAAACAATCTCAAGTGCTGATCCCATGAATACCTGGCATTCAAGCTTAACCAAAAATGGTAACGTGAACTTAAACATGATCAGATCCCTAAAGCTGTATCTGAGTGAGCCATCCTGATCCCACCCACAGTCACAAATGCAGCATCCCATACAAAAATGAATGGAATAAACTCATGCCTCTCAATTTAGATTCAAATAAATTCACTGGTCCTTGGCAAGGTAATCTATTCTGATAGTAACCCTGTTCCACTGCCTCCAGAGTTTATACAATACTGAACATCCTCCATCCTCTTCTTGGCAAACAACACCTCATGTCCATGAAGCCTGAGGCAGAAAAACCTTCCCACACTCCCGAATTAGACTTGGGGTTCTACATGACTTATTATGCATATTCCATGCCAGTCATAGAAAATGAGATATTGTGTTAAAACCTCACAAAAGCCCAGCAGAGTCTCCAGTGTGCTGGGAATCTACTACAAGAAAAACAGATGGAAAATGCAATGAACTAAACCTGATTCTGTGATCCGCCACGATGAAACTAAACAATGAACCGGAAGAAACTGATCTTACCCTCTGGGATCCTAATCCTTTTCACTTCAGTATTTTCTTGATTCAAATACACAATGCCTGAAATGAGCAAACAATCTTTCCGAAATTGATCCAAAGAACAATGGCTTGCATTGTATAAAACGCTTCCCAAATGTAATCCACATCAATGTTAAATGATGGATGACAAAGTTAAGCATCCAAGTGAGCATCTGTCTCACAAAAAACAAAAAACAATCTTTAAATATCTTCCAAACTCTAAAGAATTTCTCAAAACGCCCACTTAAAAGAAACCACCATTTTATTGATAAACCCAGATATCAAGCCTCCCAAAACCATTTTATTAAAACGAGACTTAAACCAAATTAACATTCATTAGCTGGATGAGTTAAGGATCATGGAAGCAAAGAGAGAGTTCTTCAAACATCATCCCAGACACATACATTTAAGTTAATCCCATGATTTTTCTTAATGCTTTATGGCAGAAGCCCAAATTCAGTCCCATAGAAACAGTAAGACTCAGGGAGTCTCTAAAGCAAAGAGACAGGAATTGCCCAAAATCCAAGACTTGAAGACTCAAAACTACTATAAAAGGATAGTTAGTCCTTGGGCCACACTAGATGTACCCGACATGTCTTTCTCCTGCTCCGCCTCTCAGCTGCTCATTCTTATGCAAATTAATTGTTTTCTGATTCCCCAAGTAAGACCACTAAAATGAGCAGCTGATAAGAACTCCATCAATATCACTAGCACAACCCAAGTATTTCTGCCCACTCTATCAAGAGCCAATAGAGCACCCACTCACTAAGAGAGCTTGACACCCCACCACTGGGCCCAAGACTCCTCCATGGAATCACTCGGATGCCCAACTACAGCCCAGCTACTGATCCTGCAAAGACGCCATTGAGCCACGCCGCACACTAAGCCCCATGTAGGAACCCAGCGGCAGGTCCCAGGCTCCAAGACCTAAACAACACCCAGCCGGTCCAGGCCTGATTTACTTAATACAACCAGCGTAAGGCTACACAAGTCACCCAGCCACATGAACTTATGGATTATGTTTCTGAGTAAAGAGATATGCCCTGCGACCAGCAAAACGAGTCTTTCCTCAAAATATAGCTCCTACTTCATTGTTTAAAACCCAAACAATAGCTCAGATTCCACTTCTCCTGGACCATTTTGTAACAAAGGTTCTTATGCCTTAAGGCCTACCAATGTCACAACACCTCCTGACATGCGTTTAGAACCATCCAAGATCCGATCCATCAGTTAAACCACATCAATAACAAAGATGTAAATGACATCACTGTCTGGCTGTATATAAACACACTATCAAAAACAGAAAAATGTCAAATCAAGCCAAAGTATATCAAATAACACCTCCACTCACCTTAAGGTCTGTACTGTGTGGCAACTATGCGCCGGTCATCCACAGTGGGCGACCTGTCCGCCTCAGATCGGAGAGGCCAGCCCAAAGCTGACTCAAACAAACACAACAGAACCCACATCTGAAGATTTCTCAAGGATCTACTTTGATGAGGTGCCGGAAAACGCCCAGTATGTCGATCGCGATTTAGTCCAAGTGCCGCCCTTCGCTTTCATCCTTCAAGAATAACCCGGCCAGTTAACAGTCGCCACACACGTCCATCGGTTGTAATGTTAGAATAATCTTACTCCCAAAACAGTTCTGATCCAAAAACCCTCCTTAATCAACTGAAAGCAAAAGAAGGTACTGTACTATAGAGAATCACTCATGAAACAGCAATCCTCTCCAACAAGGTCCACTCCATTCAAACAAAACACAAAACCGATTAAGTTTCAAAGTCATCTGGAAGCTCTGACTCAAACCACTCACGGTATAACAATTTGTAACTCAGCTCAATCTTCTTATCCAACATAGATTCCAAAAAACATCCTTGGTCTCCTTTCCTCAATTTAAGATACTTGATTTGTTAATCCAAATATTCATAACGGACCAATTCAATCCCCACTGTCCTCCCTCCATACAGAAGATTACCCAAAGCCTGGCCAAAAATGTCACCCATAATGAGAGGTAGTCCGGTTGTCAAACATGTGGGATTTATCCATGAAGATCCCCTTTCATTCCAAGGGTGATATTGAGACTAATTAGCTGAATGTCAGAAGCAGAGTTAGACAAACAAAATCCCCCGAGTCCTGTGATGCCAAACCTCTTAGTACTTGGTCGCAGGCCTACCAACCTCAAAAGCCAAGTGAACTGAGATTCATTCTCTTGGGTAACCTGCCCAGACATGATCACTAAAGTTCATCCAAAAAACACTCCTCAAACCAAGACCTGACACTGTGGCAGGGACAACAGCTCAAATTAGTAAGCTAAGTCATCCCAGCTATGCTATTCAAAGACAATTGTACCTCACAACCCCAGCTACACACAACAGAACCTCTAGCGCTCTTCATAAAGCCAACTCCTTAAATGCACTTTGTCAAAACTAAGATTCACTGAAGTCATGACTATAATGATCTTGGGTTATGGTCTGAAATGACAGGATATACAGCTAGGACTGCAAAACCCTCAAAAACAAAGCCCACACATCCCTGCAAGCTCACAGCAAAAACGTTGATGACACCTCACAAATCCGTAACCCAGAAAAAGTGGTGGCCATAAAGGCCAAAGTCAGTCCTGGCAGATTTCTAAACATAAATCTACAGTGAAAGGAACCAACATGTCGGTCTAAAGAGCTTTTCAAACCTTAAAATGTAAGTCAGACTTCAAGCCAGACAAGCTTGATCTGCACAAACCCATTTAAGCAACTCAATGGACCTTGGGCACTGTGTAGACTCAACCAAATTCCAAAACCCGTTACGCATAATATCGTCATCCGCATCATGCATTAGGGTCCACCCTGTAACCAAGCCTTGAATACTGCCCATATTAGCACAAGCTCATCTCGATCCAATAAGCTCTATAGTTTTGTCGTCAGCTACTTATGAAATCCATATCTCTCAATACGATGAATCCTATTGGACCTTCGCGGGCCTTGTGCAGAAGATGTCGACTCAACAACTGGTTGTGAGTCTTATAGAATTTCCATGGAAGGCTCGGTAGCAATTTGTGGTTCTTGAACTTCTTCAAGAGATGTCTTACTCCCACTGACTCTTTTGGAAATGAACTCTCTTTCTAAAAAGACTCCATTACATAGAACAAACACTTTGTTCTCAGATGGGATGTAAAAGTAGTACCCATTTGTTTCCTTTGGATACCCCACAAATAAGCATTTATCAGATTTGGATACTAGCTTATCAGAAGCCTAACGCTTTACATAAGCTTCACAACCCCAAATCTTGAGAAAAGACAAACCAGGACGCTTTCCTGTCCACAACTCATATGGTGTTTTCTCAACCGCTTTCGATGGAATTCTATTCAATAAGAGGCAGTCTCTAATGCATATCCCCG
The DNA here is from genome assembly GCA_016808115.1 of Tetrastigma voinierianum. Classification (NCBI taxonomy): domain Eukaryota; kingdom Viridiplantae; phylum Streptophyta; class Magnoliopsida; order Vitales; family Vitaceae; genus Tetrastigma; species Tetrastigma voinierianum. Next base: position 842,294 of record JAEQBH010000997.1, on the reverse strand, counting down.
GAAGGATATTGGAAGATCTGTTCGACTCATCATATATAAAATCAAATCTAACAAAGGTCGATTTCTCCTTTCAGATACACCATTCCATTGTGGTGTTCCAGGTGGAGTGAGTTGTGAGACTATCCCACAATCCTTAAGATGATCATCGAAATTTTGGCTTAAATATTCACCACCTCGATTAGATCGAAGTGTTTTGATATTCTTTCCAAGCTGATTTTGTACTTCATTCTTGAATAATTTGAACTTTTCAAATGATTAAGACTGATGCCTCATTAAGTAGATGTAACCATATCTACTAAAGTCATCGGTAAAAGTAATGAAGTACTGATAACCTCCTCTAGCAATTGAGCTTATTGGTCCACAAACATCTGTATGTATAAGGTCAAAAAGTCACTAGCCCTCTCACTATGTCCAGCAAAAGGAGCCTTGGTCATTTTGCCTAGTAAACAAGATTCACATGTTTCAAATGACTCTAAGCCAAATGAATGTGTATTAGCCCATCTCATGCAGCCTATGATGCGTTTTCTCATTGACATGGCCCAAACGATAATGCTGTGTAGGTTAGATTCAAGTCATTGACCTAACCTCATAGTATCGATGTTATAAATGGGCGAAGTTGTTCCAAGTTTAGAACGTAGAGACCATTAGATAAATGAGCATTCCCATAAAATGTCTCGTGATTATACGGAGAAAATATTATTCTTAATAATAAAGTGAAATCCATCCACGTCTAAACAAGAAACTAAAATAATGTTTCTGCTCATAGCAGGCATATAATAACAATTCTTTAATTGGAAAATAGGTCCACTAGGCAAAGTTAAATCATAAACTCCTACAGCTAATGCAGCAACTCTTGCTCCATTCCCCACTCGTAGGTCCACTTCACCTTTAGCCAATGATCTACTTCTTCGCAGGCCCTGCACATTTACACAACTGTGAGATCCACATCCAAAGATCTAATCACCCATAAAGCGTATAGACAAATTGACTTCTATAACAGTAACACCAAGTGGTATTCTCGTCATCTCTTTTTCTTCAAATCTTCCAAGTAGAGCTTTACAATTCCTCTTCTAATGACCTTGTTCATTACGCTGTATTAGCTAAACTCCTTCCTTGGGTCGCTTTGCCTCTTGGCCTTAGGGCTTGACCGCCCTTTTGCATTTCTTGGCCTTATTGCCTTTGCTCTTTCCTTTTATTTTCCTGCCTTCCCCTTTTTGAACCATAAGCACTAGATTTGTTTTTTCAATGTTCATCTCAACATTCTTTAACATTCCATCTAACTCAGCAATAGATTTCTCCATATGGTGCATATTGTAGTTCATAACAAATTGATCATAAGATTCAGGTAATGAACCTAGAATCGGATCAGTAGCCAACTCATGACTAATAGGAGCACCAACCTTATCAAGCTAATCGATGAGACCCTTCATCTTTAGCACATGTGCACTTACTGAAGTGCCAGGAGTCATCTTGCATGCATTCAATGCTTTGGTGGTTGTAAACCTTTCTTGACGTGCTTGCTTTTGGAACATTCCCTTGAGATGCACCATCATATCAAATGCCTCCATTTCCTCAAATTGCTTCCGAAGCTCAGAGTTCATGGTTGTAAGCATAAGACAGGTTACATCCACAGAGTCATTCAAATGCTTACTATAAGCATCCCTTTCGGCTCGTGGGGCATCGTTAGTGAGGTTCATTAGGGATTTCATTATCAAGAACATACATTCTCCTCTCTTGTTTAAGGACAATCCTCAAATTTCGAGACCAATCGAGGTGCTTGTCCCATTAAGTTTTTCCTTTCAAGGACGTACAGCGCAGTAAATGTTGATGTTGCTCGATGCCATTAGTCTACATACAAAATATGCAAAGCTTTTAATAAATGAGGTCTTTAATACTCCCACTAAAATTAATAACTCTTTTTAATTAACACATAAACAATCTTATAGTTTCTAGTGGGTGAAAATCCACGTTTTGACTGGAACAAGCTTATCTTTAGCATAACACTTCAAACTTAAGCTAACTAGAAAACTCTTTCCTTTTATGCCCTTAGGCCCAAAACCGTTATGATAGCCTAGTTAAGTCTAACCATATTCAATCTTATGGATATCACCATTATCCATCATATCTTCCTAAGATGGCCCAATACACCCTGACTTTGGCAGAAACTATATTAAGACGATCGAAGTATTGACAAGTGTTAAATTATGGAAGGCATTTTATGACTTAATATTTTATGTGATGAAATTATCAAGTCATAGGGCAAACTTATAAACATATACATGCATCACATACAAGCATATTAATAAGCATAAATGTAAACGTGACATGTCATGGCCCATTTCTAAGGTGATTCCATAAGCCAATATGGAGATGCGGTGGATTACCTTTGCCAATACCTTAGCTTTATGGGTTTGTGTTCCCAAGAACTTAATCCGCCTCCATTCTTCGTTCTTCTTCATTACAAGCAAGTGATAATTGTATGTTATTTTATGCTAAAATAATAAAAAGAGACACACATGTTGTGTCAATAAAAACAACGACATGCAGGTCGTATGCTAATATAATGAAAAAGAGACACACATGTTGTGTCAATAAAAATTAACGACACGTAGGCCGTATTTAAAAATTGGCAAACCCATGGTTTGATACCCGCCAATCATATCAACTAAGGGCCATGACATGCACCATGCAAATTGAATATAAACACATTAAGCACATAATCAAATTGTGAATATGGTCTTTCAATTGTAGCGTTAGTCGATCATTAATCACACTAATAATTCTGGTCATTCACCAATGTTGATTACTCTTAATCTAACAATCCATCATTAATTTGGAACAATCCTACTTAATGTGTAATGATCTGTAACAGTCCAATCTTAATGTCTAACATTACTGTACAATCCTACCGATTAAGAATAATTTGTAACACCCATTAATTCTAATGTCTAACACACGTGTGACGGGCCCCTACTAATTGGGTTAGGCTATCTATAACGGGCCATACTTAATATGTAATACCCTACTAATTAATAAGAATCAGAATGTAGCTCCCAATCCTATTAGAGCTTTCTTAAATCAAATCATTTTTCACTTCGATCTAATGTTACACTTCATACGTAAAAAACATGACCTCGATTATACTTATTATAAAAACGTATGAACTAATGGTTCATGGCGATCACATATGGAAAACAAATACACTAAATGCATCACGTTATATCACATATAAAAATCGGCCATCAAACAGCTAGGCAGATCTGATACCACTGTTGGAATTCAGTGATAAGAAAACGCAGAGGAAATAAATAAAAAAAAATTTAACGCTGAACTGCATCAGGATCCAAGCGGTTTGATGAAACTAAACAATGAATCGAGGAAATCCAAATCTTACCTTTGCATCGGTAACTTTTCGACTAGTGCAGATTTGCTTGATCACACACACGCTGAAACACAAACAGAACTCCTTCTGGAAACGATCCAACAGCAACGAGCCAAGACGATGCAGTGTGCAAACGCCCTCTAAAGGTATCCACACAAACGGCTTATGATAGGTCTTTGTCCCACAAAACCAAAGAAACCTTAGTGTCTTCCAAAACTCTAAAAAGAATTTTCTCTCAAAAACGCCCACTTCAAAAGAACCACCTACTTTTAGATGATAAACCCCATATTTATATCAAGCCTCCCAAACCCTTTTATTAAAACGAATTTAAACCAAATTCCATTAACTATTAATGGGATTGGGCTTGGGCTTAGGCTTAGGCTTGGGCTTAATCATGGGCTAAAGAGAGAGCCTTTCTAACATCCCATTATAACGCATTCTTATGTGTTGTTGGCAGCGGGCCCAAATCATATTCTAAGCCCACAAGTTATAATTGGTCTCTAGCAAGAAATTATTACTACCCAAATCAAGTGAATTCGATGACTCGAAAAACCTTACCATAGTATGATATTAGTCCTTTGTCACACGGTGTCTCGATTAAGCACAAAGCATGGATGAAGTTATCTTTATACAACTTAATCGTTTCTTGATTCTCAAGTAGACTAACTAAAAAAATGATATTGATAACTCCTATCAATCTCATTCGAGCACAGCCATGCATTTCTCAGTCTCACTTATCAAGAGGCCAATAGAAATCTCACTTAATTAAGAGCGGGACAAATTCCTTCACCATCACTCACATTCCTCCACATGAATTACTGCATGCCCAACCTTAGCCTATATTACCATCCTGTTAAAGACGTCATTGAGCTTCACGTACATACTAAGCTCCTCATGGAATCCATGGTGAATTCAAGTCGAAGGACTCAAATACCACTACTGCAATGAGAATTACTGATGACATAATCCATGTAATATTTCTCATAGCAGGTCAATCCACAATACGAACTTAACACGTATTTATGCCTCTGGAGTAACATCTTATATTCATGACCAAGAAACGTGGTCTTTCTCATAAAACATAATATTCTTACTTCATTATTATTCCCACAATAATGATCGACTATGGACTATTTAGAATAGGTTCTTATGTGCCTTAAGGTTTTACTATCAAGCTTCACATACTTGATGACATGTGTTTAGAGCCAACTATTCAGGGATCTAATTTTATCAAGTTAAACCACAATTTAAATTACAAGATAAAATGATAAATGCCTCATGTATATAAACATATAATGACAAAGTATATGCCACTAGGCTGGAGCATATCACTAACACTATGTGGAGGTAATCCCAATAGTTTATCAAAAAAAACATCCTCGTACTCACAAATCGCCCGAGGTAGACCCAACTCTTGTCTCGCCTCATCCTCTAAGGTAAGGCTTGCTAGCCAACCCATCAACTACCCATGCCATCTAGAGTAGTACACGGCTTGGGGTAAAGCATCGTGCTTATCCCCCAAAAACATAAAACAAATATCATATGGTATGTAGGCAATAACCCCCTTACGATCACAATCAATGACGACTCGGTGTGCCATCAGCCAATCCATCCTAAGGATGACATCAAACTCTGACATGTCCATGACCCTAAGGTCCACGATGAGTAGAATCCCTGAGATCTCTAACTCACAACACTGACAAATCTATTCAATGCTCGCCCTATCTCTTAGGGGAGAACTCACATGCAATCGTTCTTCCAAGGTTTCAACCTCCAAGCCCAAATCTTCCACTTATCTTTAACATCCGCCTCTCGGATGTTCTGTGAGTCGTCCACCTCCCTCTCAATGGTCATAGTTGTCTTAACCATCAAGTCCAAGTCTTGTAAGAGAAGTCCCACAATTTTACCTTAGATGGCCAATTTCATACCATCCTCAAACTTCCTCACTTTGGCCATGTTTGTGGCCACATAATATAAACGAAACGGGCTAATTCAGTGAACTTAGCCACGTATCCAAGCATTATCATCGTCCCTTGTTTTAGTTCTAGGAACTCCTGAGCTTTTGCATGTTGAGAAGATGTCGGGAAATACTTGTCTATGAAGAGCTCACAGAACTCTTCCCATGTCGTTGCCTCAAAGTTCCTTGAGGATTTGACCCAATCCTACCATACTTGGGATTCGCCTTCTAGCTAGAATTCGGCTAACTTTATCCTAGTGGCGTCGGAGGTAATCTCCATAGCCTCCAAGATCTTGCCAACTTGTTGGAACCAATGATCAGCTACCATCGGGTCCCCTCCTCCCCAGAAGGTTGGAGGATGGTGTGCCTTGAACCTCTAGAGGTTACTTAGCTCTCCTTGTCTCACAGTTGCACTAGTTTGTGCAATGGTGGCAATTACAGCACTCGCATATGCAATGGTAGCAGTCTCGATACCAATAGCCTCTATGAAGGCTTGTTAGTCAAAGGCTAGTGGTAGTGGGTTGCTATTCCACCCACCGCCTCAGCGTCCTCTTCCTCGATTAGCCATCTACATATGTCAAATAGCAATAGAGTCTAACATAGTATCCAAAAATAAAAATAAAAAGGATCAAGTTTAAACTTTGAGATTTCTTTCCTGGTTTCCAACTAAGAAATTCATGTGCCAACCACTGTCAGAATTTCAACATCTCGAACCATCCCATTCATTCTTTTTCCGAACCCCTAAGGTTATGTTTTCTAACCTTAGTGTTCCTTTTTTTTCCATATACATTTTACCATGTATATAATTCACAAAACATAAAACACACAATCATGTAGCATATTAGAGCATAAAACATGAAATGCACAATCAATGCAATGGTCAAGACACATGCCCATCAAGCCCTAGGTAATCGTATACCTAAGCTCTGATACCAAGCTGTGATGTCCTAAAATTCGAGGGTCTGTTGATCACCCATCAACCCGCGGAATGCTTGTGGATATCGTGTAACTCAATACCACACCATTGTGTCCCATTCACTAGGATCCAAATTTAACAAAAATCAAACATAGTCTCCTTTGTACAAGGATCTCTATCTAAAACTCAAGCTATACAATATACAATCACATGACCCATCTGAGGCGTAATATAAAACAATGATCGCATCGAGTCCATTTATGAGTAAAAATTGACCACACCGTGCCCATTTATCTACATTCATATAAAAACATGTAAGACTATATTAAAAACAATCCATATGAGTTCAATCACAACTCTCTTACATAAAAGCACTTGCCAAAACTAATTTACTCCAAAAAAAAATTTTACAAAAATAATCATAAAGCCATAAGTTGGATTTCTTCACCCTTGTGGCCCCGGATGAGAGCCGTCCACCGACACATGTCCCACACCTGAAATGTTTTTCCTGTATTGGGTGAGCCACACCCAATAGAGTAATTCCTATAGAATCTGCTCTCCACCTAAGTGCACATGCGAAGCTCACATTTGACAATTCATATTCACATCAACAATTCCAAGTAAGAATATGCAATTCTAGGTTGGAATTCTACATGTCCTGTTATGAAATGAGATGAGACTCACTAGAGCACCATAACCCAAGTCTTTACTGACTCCCACCACACAATGCAATGTCAATGTGTGATAAAATCCGCCATGAATGGATTACATCCAATGATCATTTTCGAAATAAAATCATGTGTTTATAAACAAAAACTTGTTGGTTGTTAAACCTCGAATGATCATTTCATATACAAAACTCATGTGTTTTTTCAAGTAGTGGATTTTTGAAGTCTCACGCAGGCCCCGCATGCCTTGCTACACATTTTGGACTTTCACCATTGGAGTGTATGAACCGGTAACCGGGTCTTTCACCCGAGGGAGTGTCTAGCCCTTCTTGTTATTACCCAACACAAGTTTTTCCATGTCATGCAACCGGGCGACTTTGTTAGACTTCGTCTAACGGTACCGAGCCCATTCATCAATCACCAATTGTGGTGTTTGATCTCAACAATGCACTCATACCTCTTAAATGCGATGTTCCTATGCATATGCAATGTAATGCACCATTCCATGTCAATGTCATGTCACATATATAATGAATGTCATAGGAACATTTTAATTCATACAATTCATCATGCATCATGGACAATAATATTTCATGCATATAATCTCTAATTAAACACTCACACCAATGTCAATACATTAAAACACATATATTAACATTTTATCAAACAACAATAACTAAGCATGTTATCACAAAATCAAGTAATAACACACTTAACCCTCAAGGCAAAGTGTGGCATGTAAATGCCCACAAAATGTACCCTAAACAAATTTCTTAACCGAGTATAAAAACTGGCCAAACAAGCTCTTAAGCTGGCCATAAAACTAGCCAAACAAGCCCTTAACAGTCCGGATTTTTATCTTCATCCAAACAGCCCCTAAAAATAATTTTTTAGACATTCCAAAAATAATCACAAACTAGCTCACAAAATCAGCCACAAACAAGCCATAAAAACAGCCATAAACCATTTTTAAACAGTCCAAACAACCCCTTAATAGCCATAAACCATTTTTTTTAATCTAAACATCCCCTAAAACAATTCTTGGGACATACTATAAACAACCTCGAATCAATTCACAAAGCCAACTACAAAAGGGCCATAAAACTGCCATTAAAGTTGTCTAAAACAGTCAAACAGCCTCTTAGGGCATCAATACAAACAACCTCCCTTAAAACAACCCAAATGGTGGAAATAAACCAAAGTTTGAAGAATCCCTACCTCATGAAGCGTAGTAGAAACATCAGAGGTCTCAAGAACACCTCCTTAACCCGAAAACTTTGATTTCCCCAAATCTCCTCATTTGGATCTTCAGTGAAATCCCTCTTTATTTGTACACATGCGTAGCCCTCATCAAGGTGATGAACTTTAGTTCTTGTCTTGGCGAATTCCAATCAATGGAACTCCATGGATCATCGAAAGAAGTATTGGACTTCTCTTCCTCTTCCTCTCTCTCACGTAAAAACCAAGAAGAAAATGGGATATCTTGTCCCCCAAGCCTCCCATTAAATGCTTAAGTGGTTGGCTTACGTCGGGCGCCACGTGTCCACGACTTATCTAGGTGCGTTTCTGTCTCAAAACGATTTATTTCATCCCGATTTGAGTTCAAATTATTTTACATGAACTTTATTTAAATTATTTTCCACTTTCAAGATTTTTCTTAAAATCCTGCTGGGTCCATCAAACAATCTGCCATTCGAAAATAATGAAAATCCGACTATCTCTGATCAACGAATTGCCTGTATAACTAGATTTCGCAAGAAAAATTCAACAGTAAGGTTCATTTTGTCATCCGAGATCTATAAACTTTCAGGTTTGCACTCGTACTATACGATAATTTACTGCTTTACTTAAAAAAATTCACCAAGCCAGTTTTACACTTCCAATGCGCTTGGTTCCTTGCCAAGGTGGTGTCCACCTTCCTTATAAGCTATTAAATTAAAATACATACACAACTCTGGACATATGCGATAGATAATCTACAACATCAATTGTGTCAATAGGTGAGACACTTTACAATTTTATTTTTGACAAGGGTTTTGCCAATAATGATACGCCAACAATTACTATAAATATATTATAATCACTTGAAATTCTCCACATCCTTCTTTTAGATTTATAAATGACAAGTTTTGTTTTGTGTGTTGTATCTTCATTGATTTGGAATATACCCCGTGTATAAATGTAAATACTTTTGGAGATAAGGATGGTGAGTTTGTGTCAACACAAATTAGTTCATTTGTTCAAAAACTCTATATGATTACTTGTTTTACAATCACTATCTTGTTACACCAACTTCAGTCTTCATTTTAAAACAAATTCTTAAATTATTAAATTTAAAAAACCACATCCAATAGTCTAAGTGAGAGAAAATGAAACAAGTAATTATTCATTTTGTGATAAGATGATTTTTAAGGAGACAAGAAAAATAGAAAATTAAATTCAAACCTCTTTTAAACACTATTGGTGAATTTGAAAAAGAAGAGAAATACGAAAATTTAACTCTTTTCTCATAACAGACCAAATGCACGTATATATTTTCTTTAAAATTGAAAATTCATTTATTAATCTTAACAGGATAAGACTATACTAATACAGAGATAATGACCCACTCTTAGTAACGTATATTATGACAATACCTCTAAGTAGAGATTGTGTCCACTCTTGGTAACATATGTTATAAACCAATATTCTTATATTTTAGTTAAGGTGTGACCATATTGATTTTTTTTTTTTTTTTTTTTGTTATAGAGAAGGGGGTGTAAAACCTAGGAAAAATTCAATTTTTCTGAAAAATGGTAAAACGGTAATTTCAGTTGAAAATCGAAAATTTTCTAGATCTCGGATGACAAAAAAGACTTCACTGTTAAATTCGTCTAGCGAAATCTAGTTACTCCATCGAATTTCATCGGATTCTGAGACAATGGGATTTTCACGTTTTCAAGGCATCGGATATCGAGTGACACATGGCATGATCCTATGGATACTACATGGCACCATAAGGGAGTGGCACATGGCATGACATGTGGTGCACTTGTGTGAATGACTCACATTGAGCCAAGCGTCAAGTGGAGGAATTAAAAAAAAATTAAGAAAAGTCAAAAAGGGAAAAAGGGCCATTTTGGCACAAGAATGAGCAGTGAGGAGCGCGAGTAAGGGAGAAGAGAGATAGAGAGAAAGGGGAAAAGGATTTTTTTTTTTTTTTTTGCTTCTCTCTAAGATCTACGGAAATCGAGCCGTCGGTTTTCGTCGGAGCGAGAAGAAAATTTTATCCACACATCGCAAGGTACGCGTGGATACCAAAATCTTCGAGTTTCGTCAAACTCCACAAGGTAGGGAATTTTCCTACTTTGATTATTTTTAGCCTAAAGGTCATTTAATGGCATGGGTGTTCTTCGGGACAGAAACTGGTCATGTGTTTTAGTCCCAAGATTTTTGGGACTAAATATTATAAATATTGGGATTAGTTTCGGGCAGTCCCAAATTATGTTGATATTTGGTTTTGATCCCGGGATCGATGTCTTCAGGTTTTGTTGAGTTTTTTGGTATCACAATAATTTGTTGATGAATGGAACCAAAAATGGTTCATGGTCGTGAAGGGACCGAAAGGTGCTCTGTTTATGTGGGTCCGAGATTTGGGTCATTTTGTGTGTTATTGCTAGAAAAAAATAAATAATATGTTATTGTGTAAAAATCATGTTAATATGTGTTTGTGTGATGTATTAACATATTAACATGGAAATTGTGATGAATGGATATTATATGTAGGAAATATAATTATCTAGAATTTATAAATATTGTGCATGTAGCATGACATAGCATGAAATGGCATAACGCATTTCATATGCACTTAATAAAGGCCAAGTCGAGTGTGTGTGCATGGTGTTAGTTATTCACCATTCGTGCACATGTAGCGAGCTCGAAAAATGGGACAATGTCTAAAATAGAGACTACCACTGTGTAAACAATAATAATAATAAATCACGTGTCAAGTGAAGCAAGAGCGAGTGCAACTCCCCCTTAGGTGAGTTATCCAAATTTTATTCTTGATCAAACATATGTATCCATCAATGAAAGTTCGCAAAAGTGTCGAAAGCGCATGCGGGGCTCGCTGAGACAATCGAAAAAGTCGCAACCCAACAAACACACGATTCGATAAAATTCTAATCAATATCGGAGAGTTGTCCACGGTTAGTCATCAAGGAAACAATTAATGATCGGGTTTTCACTAATTTTTGTACGCAGTGTGATGAGTTCTGGTCAGAGGTAATGCAGGAGTTCATCTCAGCGATGATATTGACGCAATATTCCAAGCATAAGATTGCATTATTTATATGGAATGTGATTGACGCTTTCATGTTTTCCGCATGTGCATTTTAGGTGGGGAGTAACCTCGTAGGAGAATTTTTCATCAGTATCAAGCCACCCCTGCTAGGAACCCCATTTCAGGTATATAGGAGGTGTTGGCCAGGAGATCTACGCTCCGACGAGGCTTCTCTCGTGATTACTTAAGAAGATCAATATGTGGTCTTGGTATTACCTCGAAAGTAACATTTTTGTAAAAATATTTTGTATAAAAGAATTGTAATTAAATTCTTTTAGGACTATTGTATAAATAGTCCGGTATGTAATTATGGTAAGAGAGTCGTGATCAAAGTATTGTAATTAAGCGTTCTATTTTCATATTTTAGATTTAAATGTGAATGAATGGATCCCAATAAAAAGGATGTATATCGGGATATGGACAGATGGACCCTGTGGGGTCAATACTACTTCTCTTGAGACCCTGGATGGGGTATGATTATACTGTTATACAGGTTGTATGTTATGTAGAGCTCCCCGAATAAAGGAGACTTTGCCCAATTTTTATGAAAATATGGATCCCGATAAATGGGACACAACAATGTGGTATCGGGTCACCCGAAATCCACAAAAATTCCACGGGTTGATAGGTTGTCAACGGGACCCTGGATTTGAGGCGTCACAGGGGGTTTACCCCAAGAGAGCATTGAGTGCGAAAACTAGGTAGACATTCTAGGCCAAGTTAAACCCATTATATTCCATTGTCCTTTTCCTTCTATCATTGTCGACGGTTCCTCCCACTCTGAGAAGTATCCCTACTGTTGCTCTCCTCCATGCTTTGATAGGCCATCAACCACTCGATTGGCCTCCCTGAAGACGAGCTTTATTTCTACCCACCATTCTTGATTTAACAACTTTTTCCCTTCAGCCAGCAGGTTGTGATGCCTTGGGAATTTTCCTTCCTAATTTGTGATCCATCTCAAGAGCACCAGGGAGTCCACTTCTACTACCATGACTCTTGCCCTTGTTTCCCAAGCTCGGCGGAGTCCAATTACCATGACTCTACTACCATTGAGTTTTATGACAACCAATATAAAACGAAAATTTTATTTTGATTCAATTCAAATTCATCAAACCCAAATAACAATTGATAGAGATAAGAATGATGAACGGCTTTAGGATTATGGGTACCATTTAGGGGGGGAATCACATTCGATAATTTGTGTAATAAGACAAACACTAGCTGAAGAGGATAATGATGGGCCGTCCCTGGGTAGGCGAAGAGGCTGGGCTTCTGCCCCCACATTTCTCTCTTAAAAATAAACTTTCAAAGAATTAACCACTTTTAACACCTGAGCCCTTAAACCTCACTTTTAGCCCCTCACCTCACTCAAGCCTCAGTTCATCTACACATTACGCCAACGCAACACCTTTCGCCACTTCCAAAATCCAGACCCACCCGGCCACCGACACGGCTCGCCGGACAGCCTCGATCATTCAGATCCAGATCCAGATCCAGATTCAGATTCATTGACGCACGCGTTAATCGCCATTCGTTAGCCGCAAATGGCCGCCTCGCTCCGGCCGCCGGCCTCACTCGCCCGGGCCCACTGCTTCGTCTGCTCCGCATTTTGTAGCTTTGTAAGTGGCTAAATCGACAATCCGGCCCGTGTTCCGTGAATTTAAATATCGGAATATTATATCGGGGATCTAATCATACTTAAGTTAAAGTTTACCAAGTTGCATTTGATTATTTGTGAATACTTGCAATATAGTTTAATTATTTTATAACCTCATCTTTATAGCCATAATGAGCTACGGTTGTAATATTCAAGTTATAAACATCGCTTTGGTATTTAAAATCATTAATAATATATAAATGGGAATAGTAAACTTTCAAATTTAATGGTTCATCGATAAATTTTTATTTTTTTTGCTCATTGATAAATTGATTAATTGATTAATGCCTATTTTTATTTTCCCCGCTTTCTGGAAACCAAATAGAGGATTTGACTCGTTGCCTCGCAAAGTGTAAGTTTTTATTTTCATAATTAATTTTGAATATTTTCATGTTTATTTTTCAAATAAATAAGTAGTAAGTGTGATAATTAGTAAAGGGTGATAGGAGGTTTGGGGTGAGCCTATTGAAAACCCTATTTGTGTGTTGATTGTCAGAGAATCATATAGAGGCTTTCAAAGCTTTAGCCTATTGAAACCCTATTTGTGGTGTTATCAGCATTTGTATGTTGATTGTTGCAGAATGAGGTTACAGAGGTTCAAGAGAGCCTATTGAAAACTCCTTGTGTTACACTTTGGAAAATACTCTATATAAATTGATTGGATTTCAAAATGCTAATTTATTTTGTTCTTCTTATTTTAGGCTGATCATACAATCATGTCTTCTAATAAAAGAAACTGAATGATAAAAGGAAAAAGCAAAGAAAGAGAAATTGATTCGTCTCAAGAAGGAGCTCTTTTCAAGTTTTTTCCAATTAGTCATCAACCGAGACTTCAAGTCCAAATGATAATACCAAAATGAAGAACATGCGACTGACACGAAGCAAGAAGAAGAATGAACTAATCAATATTCAAAATGAGAAAGATAATCAAACTGTGGGAATGAGAGTTGTCAAAATCCTGCTGGATAATGAAGACTTGGGTTTTCAATGATTTATGATCCAAGTAATTGGAATCATGTAACCCAAAATTTAAGAGACTTGCTAGTAGAAAAGGGTCCAATAAGAAAATAATGGATGATACTTTTTGAAAGATGATCATCACGTAGACATTTCATCCTGGTCCATTACCTTCGATCACAATAAATGGAGAGAAGTTAGATAGGAAATGGCTAATGTATTCACATATGAGCCATAAAGTATGTTATGGGTTAGCTATGTTAAATCTTAGCCATAAAGTTGAAGTTGATTAAATCTTACCTTCGCTCAACAATGTCACAAGAAAGGCTAAATGGGTTAGCTATGTTATCCATTGAAATTGATTTACTAAGAAGATTGAGTATGAAACTTTTAATTAGGCTACTTTGTGCCTAAACCGCAAGAAGAAATAAAGTTTCTATGATTTGTTGATATTGATGGTTTTGTTCACGAGGAAATGATTTTTCGTGCAATTAAATGAACAAATAAATAATATTTTTGATTTATGTTATACTTTTAAGGCGGGTTTCTAAAGTTATATTTTGTAAATGCGTACAGTTTAAATGCTCTTTTGTAATTGGCAGATATAATATTGGTTTGCTTAATTGGGTATGTTTTCCTATAAAACTTTATTTTGTTGTTGCATTTTCCTCTAATATATGATTTTTAATATAATGAGTTCTTTATTATTGTTATAGTATTTGTTTGATATATTTTAGTGTAGTAGTGGTGATAGGAGGTTCGGTGAGCCAATCAAGTCCCTCCTTGTGAATTGATTGTTGTAGTATGATTTGTGGTTTTAACATAATAAAACTAAGGTTTTAAGCTTAATATTAATATTACAAGTAAAAAAAAATTTATACACACAGCCCCCTTGGGACGCCGCCTTAGGTTCCCTCACTACAAGACGGCCTGATAGCTAGTACATTATAGGATTTTAAAAGAGGGGGATAAAAAGGAATCTTGACACTACGTTATAAATTTAGACCAACCATTTTTGTAGGTGTTCAAAAAAATTGAAAAAAGTTAAAGAGAATAAATGTGAAGAAGAAGAAGAAGTGGGGAAGAGTAAGAGACGTGTTTTTGAATGATGTGTATGGTTTTATAATGGAGGGATGAGTGGAAAGGTCAAAGATGGCATTTTAGTGGTTTAATTTAGAATTAAATGGGATTAATTTAAGAATAAATTCTTATTTACCCTTTTCCATTTTTAAATATTTTTTAAACTCCTTTTAGAATATGCTAAAGAAACATGTTTGCTTAATTATACATCGAATCATGAATATACAAAGTAAGTAAAATAGATTTGTTTTACATGGTGGATGAGCTCAACATTGCATTAAGCAAATACCATTTAATTACCACTTTAACGTTTTGTGTGTTGATCAAAAGTTGAATAGTAAATCAATAATATTGTCGTAAATACGTACAGTTAATTAAATCCAATATAATTTAAGAATTTTTAGTTAGACTATTTGATTAATAATATTAGTCATGATCTTCATAAATAATTTTTCCTAAAATTCCTCTCTCACTTTTTTCTTTTGTCGTTCTATAGGAAATTACTAATTATCATATTTTTTATGTTCTTTAATAATATAATTTCAATATTATCATCAAATAAATAAAAATATTACAAATATATTAGTCAGATCTAAAAAACACATAAAATAATTAAAAATTAAACGATTTTGATGTAAAAAATCAAGTAAAAAAACATAGGAGAATGATTTTAAAAGTAAAATTAATATTGCTTAAATTATAGTGAGAATGTTGAATGGAATAAAACTTTTGAGAATACCATCTTGAATTGGTGGCCTTTTTTGCAAATCTAATTCATTATTACAATCACTTGTTGATTATTAAAATTTTCAAATTCATACAAATATTGGGTGAATATTAGTATTTCAAGAAAACATATTGTTAAAACAATATGAATCAAGAAGTATTAAAGTGTCATCTCAATTGAACTAGATATGATTTTGCATATAACTAATACTAATATTTTATTTAACCTTGTTAAAAATAGAGAACAATGTTCTAATAAGAGTATCTTGTGTTGTATGGATTAATGAAATTATCAATGGAAATAATACATGTTTGGACTTGATTGAGCATTTGTTGGAATTTTTAAATGCTTCTTAATTTAGTGTTCTTGTTTTGGCTAAAGGGGTGTTCTTGTTTTAAAAAAACACTCAACAAAATGGATGATTCATCCATAATATCTCACGAAAATCGATTTTCTTGATTTTATAAGTTCGGGGTTATATGGAAAGGAATTTGAAGCTAATAATATTTTGCGATACTTAAAAATTAATTAATGTATTCCTACAAGAAGGCCTTAGCATCATTAATATTAATGAATTCATCAATGGAAATAGTATATGTATGGATTAATTGAGCGGTTGCGTTAATGTTTAGAGGCTTCTTAATCTGGTATTCTTGTATTGGCAGAAGGGGTGTTCTTGTTTTCAGAGAACACTGGGAAATTAAGGGTCTGTTTGGTTCCTCTTTTTGAAAACACAAAGAACACAATTTTAGTGTTTTTAAAAAACTGTTATTTTTCTATGAATTTTCTATGTTTTTTTAAAACAAAAAAAGAAACTAAACATGTTCTCCTTAATTTCCTTGTTCCCCTTATTTTTTAGAACAGAAAACAGTTTTAAAAAATTTGAACCAAACAGGCCCTAATTGCATTTCTTCGTAAAGAACTCATGAGCTTCATGCTATTCTTCTCAAAAATGGCATTTATAATATCATAAAGTGCAAAGGGTTTGGGGAAATCCGCTTACAATCTCACAAAGTGCAAAGGGTTTGGGGAAAATTAAAAAGTAAAAAAAATAATTCTAGAATCCTCAAACTATAACTATAAACACCATGATTTTTTATTGTAAAAAAACGAGAATAAACAATAAGAAAAAAACAAACACAAAGAACGTAAAGATCTCTAAAAAAATCCATAATATTGCATCATTAAACTTTTTTCGCATCAAATTTGTGTTATTGGCTCTATGCTATTACCTTTTTGTCCTTTTATTAGTATATATATTGATGGTGTTTTTTCTATCAATATGGGCTTGAGCCTATTGAAACCTCCGAGTCGATCCGCTAGGCCTGCACGACCTGCACCCTGCAAAGAAATTGTGGTCCGGTGGGAGGGGGGTGTCGGTCGCTTCTCTGATGGTTAAGTCATTTTCCTTCGAGGAGAAAAACAGAGATCAACTGTTTATGGTTTTGATTGGCAGCATCTTCTTCTCGAAGTGGGAATTTCTCTGCATTGTCGTGGGTGATCACGATGACCCTTCCTTCTTGTTAGATGGCGATACTAAGATCTTCCCAATTTGGTAGGGAATCCTCTTCCTCTTATCGTCAACTAAATATTAGGATAATTAGGGGAGTCAGAATCGTGAGAGACCCTTCCTCCCTCAATGAGTAGAGAAATGACGTGAGACCGGGTACTTCCCTTTACACGTCTCTGCCGTGGTCAGGACCATCCATAAGACCCGAGAAAATTCACCAAAATGGCAAAATCGTGGTCTGGTAAAAAACCCAAATTTTTCTAGATCTCGTATGATGAAACGAATTTCACCGTTAATGCTCTCACGTAAATCTAAAGGCTACCACTAAATTTCTCGTCGACTCGGTGTGACAAATAATTTGTAATGCTTCTATTACGTGATGACAAAAAGTCACCCATTACATGTGTACTCATATGACACATGTTGCATAAGAGAGAGAGACATGAAATGGATGGCCTAGGATTGTACCAAGTGTCAAAATCAAGAAAAGGGACACAAATGGAATTATAGATCATTTAATGAATAAGACAAAAAATGCAATAGTGTCATCTTCTTCAAATTTGAAGACAAAACGTGTATAAAAGCGTGGGTGTAAGAGTTTCCTCGGTTTTGTATTCTGTGAGAGAGAGCTTTCCTCTAGATTCCTACAGTGTCTGGACCGTCTGCTCTTGACGGAGCAAGAAGGAAAAGTTGTTCTTACGCAAGGGCTGCTCAGGGAGCGATCGATTCGCAGCCCCGACAAACCCAAGAGTGAGTGATCTTTCCTACTTGTGTTAATCTGTCTAAGAGCCATGTAAATAAGCTTGGGGATCGTTCCGAGGTCAGATAAGCCGTAAATTGATCCTTCAAAATCTTTGAACCGGAGTTGTGAGAATTCCTCTATTTTTGGCGTGGGCTGCGAACAAGATCTGAGGCTTTCAATCGTTTCACGAATAGCTTACGATTATTTTTATGAATTTTTGTGATGTCGAGTAATTCAAAATGAATTGTTATGTTTAATAATTCAAATTTCCATGTGAGCTAATTTTTGGTGTTATTGATGTGAATTTAATAACATGATTTGTTTCGATTAATTATGTTAATATATATGCATGTGAAATATATTAACATAAAAGTTTTGGGATCGCATCACATTCCATATGCAATCAAGTACTTAGAATATTAGGTGGAGCGCATATATGAAAAAGAAAAAACAAACATGGTTATAAAGGAATTTCAATGGATGATTTTCCGAAGAATTGTGTTGGGAGATGGTCCAACAATTACACGCCGGAGGAGCCCATGAATTGTTTTTATGTTCTCCAACACATTCGCCGAGGGTAGTCCAATATTTTACCAATTCCGTAGTGAGTTTTCGAGAACAAAGCTTTGTTTTGAAAACTGATTGGTCAGCCAGATATCGGTTTAGGGCATGTGTGAGAGAGTTTCCGCGGAGGTTCCTGGGACGGGATCTGGCCATGGTGGATATTCTGGCAGGTTCATGTAATTGCTTGAATGTGTTTGTTTTACCATGCATGCACTTTTAGCGGAGTAACCCGTGTAAAATTTTCATCGGGCTTCGCTTCACCCTGTCGAGGGATCACCATTTCAGGTACAAGGAGCGATCGAGAAGGCGGCACTCATTAGAGACCGTTTGAGAAGAAAGCCGACTTTGTGGCTTTGATGTTGTCATGTAACATGTTGATTATTGAGTAGTTGTACCTCGTAGAGCTCCCGCACAAAGGAGATTCCGCCCACTCGTGGAGTGGTGCCTGCCATCCGACATTCACCAAGATTCACGGTCGACGGGTTATCAACCCGACACCCCTGGATTAGAGTCACAACCATGTTGTTACCTATTTATCCGACAGGGCGGGCGGGCTTGGTCACCCAACCGGGGCTCACGCCTTAAAAGTGATCGAGATGTCATCATGGGCCGAGCTCTCACGTTGGGCTCACTCAAGCCCCGCCTAAGCCTACCCCCCAGGCTTCACATAGTGCCTGCCTCTTGTATTAAATGCCTGCACTCCATACGCATGTTTTTAAGCATCATCACTACTCCCTAACTCTTAGCCGGCTTAGGTTTTTAGCAAGGGCTGAATCATTTCTTGGATCGGGTGTGGATTCCACATGGCTAATCAAGGATGGCTAATCAGGGCTTTGTCACCATCAAACGTTCTGCAATGATGATGGCTTTTCTCGATTTTCATGCCCATTTCGGTTGACGTTTCCAATGTTTTTAGAAGCACCCCACTGCTATTTCGAACCGTATTCCCCTGTTCTTCAAACCTCTTTCTCTATGGTCTCGGATTTTCTTTCAAACTTCTTCTCGATCATTGTCCTCAAGACTCCGCTTCTCGTGGTTTCTCGTCATTCTATCTCGTTTTGGGGTCAGCTCTTTCGTTCTCTCTCCCTAGTTTGCAGTTCTTCTTCTCTTCCCGTTTACCTTTTCTCGTTTTAGAACCCACGAGCGCATTTAGCCGCGGGAGTTATTGTTCGACTTTGGGTTATTGCAGCGTTGCTCAGATCCCACATCTTTATCATTCGGTCGACCTCCCGTATACATGCCCAATCATGCGTACTTCCTCTAGACCCAATCGTTCTTCTAGTCTACGCAAAGGGGGAAGGCCCGCTGAGAAGTCTGAGTCAAGACGGACCAGCGGTGGATTTGGTAGTCTTGCCACCGTGGTAGATAGAGCCCCTCCAGCAGATCATCCATCCCCGTCTGGCAAAGGCAAGGGAAAGATTAGTGAGATTAGGTACCCTATGGTTCGGCAGAAGGTTGTCGTGAATACGCTGGGACGTCGCTGGTCCTAATCGAGTCGAGCCCCTTTGGCGAAAAACCTTCAAGTACTGCTTATAGACCCCCTCTTGGTGTTCAAGTTTGGTGCCCTGATCTTCTCACCTCCTACATTGTCCAAGTTCCCAAGATGGTCTGCTTTTTTGAAGCGGCCTTCGAGAACGGTCTCCGCTTTCCCCTGCACCCTTTTATCAAGAACGTTTTACAGCACTTCAACGTTTGCATGTCCCAACTTTATCCCAATTTCTAGGGTGTTTTGGTCGGCCTTCTGGTCATTTTTAGGGACAAGGGCCTCGAGGTTCCCTGGACTTCTTTAGTGTGAAAGAGGCCGCAAAGGGCTTTTTGTATATTTCCAAACAGTCCAATGCCAGGCTGATCATTTCTAATCTTCCATCTTCCCATAAACATTAGAAGGAGCGTTATTTTTATCACTGAATCGGGAGTACAACTCGTCGACCGAGAGGATACGTGCTGCATTCGACAAAGCATGGACGCCTCTCTAGAGAATCTCGCATGAGTTTCCGTCCGTGATAGCTCCAGGTTAGCTGCAAAGATTAAGAGGCACTTAACTTTGCTTTGGTCATGTCGCCTTCGTATCCGTCCCGACCCGGCCCGAGGATGCAGCGGCGCCAGCTAGCCGTGTCTCCCAAGTGAAAGTGTACTGAAATGACAGATCGACATTCCCGAGCCTTGCAGAACCCCTCTCACCTCTTTGCTTGAGGCCCTCTCCTCGCCCCATTATGAAGCCTTCTCGTGAGGGGCCTTTGCCGTGAAACCCACTCCCCGTGAAGAGCCTAAGCTCGAGCCGAGCTATCGCAAAGAAGAAGAGAAGCAGCACAAAGCTGTGCCCCCGAGAGCACCCTCGTGATCTCTGTGGCAAGATCCGCGAGGCTGGGAGCATCTTCTCCGGGCTCACACAGCCAAAGAGCAAGGGTCGTCTCACCAAGTTCCGGTGAGAGGTCAGGCGCCTCCTTCCATGGCCGAGGTGTCTAAGGTGGCGGGTCCAAAAAATCCTTCGGGGAGGACCCCCGAGCCTCCTCTGGAAGTCCTTCCCATTTCTGTTCGAAGTCCCTCAGCGCAAAACACCAAGCTCCCTCCTATGACGCTGGAGGACAAGGGAAGGGATTGCTTTGGAACCGAGGGGGATGAGGACTCGCTGCTTACTAACTCAGAGCTCGCCGCCTGGCCATCGGCCCATCCCACTGACTCTAACCTCAAGAGGCGCATGCCATGTCCGCTGAGGTGCCTCCTCCGGCCTTATCACTCGGGAGCTGAACCGCATGTCCAGACGCCCCTATTTGTTCGCTCCACCGCTGTTTCAAACTATCCAATTAATTTTATCTCGCTTATGTAGATAGCTATTTATATGGAAAAGCCTATGAGGCCTTATGGTGGCTCTCGCTAGAGCAATGAAAGCGCATAGCGCCAAGGTTGCCTCCCCGACTCTACTTAGAAGGTCACTGAAGCTCCTGATGCAAAGGTTCTCGCCGAGGATGTACCGGAAGTATGAATCCGACCTGAAGCACACCCCGACAGCGAAAGCACGAGTTGAATATAAAAAAAAGAAAGGCTTGTGGAGAGTTGATGGTTGCCGAGGACGAGTCATGGAGGTCGGGAAAGAGCCGCAGTGGCCAAGATGAGCTACATATGTGATCCGACGAACCGCCTCATCAAAGCCACGATATTGCCGAGTCGCCTAAGAGGCTTCTGAAAATGAGCTCCGCGGAGATCCCACCGAGGAATGCCATGGGCTTCATCAGTAGATCTTCGTAGGAGGCCTCTGGTCAATAAGGAAGTGGTAAGTGATTGCCATGCTAAAGACGAGGCCTGCACTTTGTGGCTCTCGGGCGGCTTGTTTTTCAAGGCAAGGTCAAGTAAGGGTTTTCCTGTGTTTGGATTTCAACTTCAAGTTCCCGCGAGGTGAGGCGTAAGAATCTGACTGATCGCACGGCCAACCCCATGGTGTTTTTACGCCTCACTGCTCCAACTCTCGTGAACCCGAGATCGAGGCTCTGGCAGGCCGCTCCCACCCCTGCCACCGGGACTTCACCTTCTAACTTACATGGCTCGAGGTTCTAACCGAGGCCGCTTTAGATTCCCCGCTTCGCACATTTAGGCTTTTCCCCGTAGTTTATGCTTAGTTTGCTAACTTCGGCTCGAGCCTGGACTTCTATGTGTGTCAGACCGATTTTGTCGATTCGGGATATTTGGTTTTTATACCTTTAGACTCTTCCATTTTCTTACCAGTATCTATTTTACAACCTAGGTCATGAGAGGCTTCCCAAGTTATCTAACCCTTTAACAACTAAGTTGTTGTGCGCTACGTTTGCTACACTCCGCTCTAACAAACTCGAGCTATCGGGCTCTTATTGAATTGAGCAATCGCTCTTATTGAACTGTTACTAGGCTCATTGAACTGCTGCCTGCTCTTATTGAACTCGAGCCACGTGGCTCTTAATAAACCAGCCACGCTCACGAACCGAGCTACGTGGTTTTAAACAACCGGGTGCCTCAATGGCTCCTTCACTGAAGCCACGGGCTTTTAATATTTAAGCTCCTGGGTTCTCACTGAGGTCAGGGCTACGCGGCCTTCTGAGTTACCGTTCTTAAAACGAGCCCATAAATTTTTGAACTCCGAGCTACATGGCTCCTTCCTGACTCTAAGCTACATGGCTCTTTAATTCTTGCTCTCGGTGTTTTCGCTTTCCTTCCTCAGAGTGCACGAGTTTTAATGCCGGTCTATGGACCCAATGACGCATGACTTCCCACAAGGTCCGTGCCTTTATAACAATCGCTCCCTTCGAGGGTACTGTTACACGCCGTCCGTTTTCCTTCTTACCTCGCCAACGTCTGAGTTCTGACATGACTAAGCTTCCAGGTCAACTGCCACCCGCCACGGTCCGCTTTCCGGGCAACGCCAGCCACGCTTTGACTGCCAGTTCGCCAATGGTCGAGCTCAGTGTCGCTCTCAAGCCCTGCCTCTCATCGCCGGAGTTGTGCCGTTCCCAGTCCCACCGCTTATTTGAGTCAATGGGAACACATTTGAGGGGCGACGGCCCAGAGGGAATGCCGTCCCGCTCTTATGCTATACCTCCCTCCCCTCTTTCTTTTTCTAGCTTCCCAGTTTTCCAACTTAGTCTTTAATGTTGTCTTGAGAGTCTATGACTATGCTTTATCCAAAGTGACCGCAGACATGAACCTGGGGTAAATAGTAATTTTTGATTCTCGAAGTCATGCAAAAGCTTTGAATTTCAGGTTGTCGAACTATTTTCCATTATCAGATACCAATGCTTTTGGGATTCTGAACCTGCATATTATGGAACGCCAAACGAAACATACCTTTTGCTCAATGATTGTTGCTAGCTCTGCCCACTTAGTGAAGTAGTCCACTCCCACAATTAAGAACCCAGCATCGTCCCTCCCAACAAAAGGATCTTAGCATGTCTAAACCCCACTGCTGAAACGCGGTCGTGGCCGCACCAGGCCGCGGCCCAAACTGGAGGGTGGGGAGACTCAGGCATGCTCTGATGTGATTTTCATTTTCTCGACCGCCTGTGGCGCCTTAAGCATCAATAATAGGTACCTCGCTCTGGGTTTTTCCTGCCAAGGTCCGAGCTCTAATATGGTTGCAACAGACGCCTTCATGCACTTCTCTAAAAACGTGGTTGGCATCTTCCTTTCCTATGCATTTGAGGAGGGGTATAGAAAAACCTCGTTTATATGGTCTCACAAAAGAGCTAATATAGCTCGACCTCATTTTAGTTTAGATACTCCTCCTGACGCTGCAACGTCCCGCTTAACAAGTAGTTCCGTATGGGGTCCATCCAAAACGATCGCACTTACCATTAGAAAATTTCTTCGCCAAGTTGATGTTTATCGAGGGCTCCTGAGGGGTGCCTATCGCATCCGCCTATCCATGTCTTCCCCGCGACGCCGCAGTAACTTCGCCAGTGGCATCCGCCGCGGAATTTTCTCGCCTCGTGACGACCGATCAAAACCTATACTAATTTTTTTGAAAGTGTCACGACTTTTAGGTAAAGGATCATTTTTTTCACCCTCGTTTCGTAGAAATCTTCTATCTCATTTCACCACCAACTCGAATCGTCACATACCTCTAATTGATCACCTCCATGAAGTGGGAGAGGTTGCTCCCGCAATGACACTTCATATTCTAATAAGCTGCCATCGAGATGGTGGAACCCGACCTAAATGCATATTCCACGCGATGCCATCCGAGGAGGCTCAATCAACCCTCGCACCGTCTTTACATTGGCGACCTAATCTACGGTAACCTCCGATAGGAGGTCGACGCAGTCAAGGGAGCCAGAAGGTTCGCCCGAGGAATTCCATGACAATCGCCAAAACTTGTCCTTTGATCATTGTTCTTGGCTTGTACTTAATGTCGAACTCACTCATCTCTATAGCCCATTTTACCAATTTGCCCGAGGTTTCTGGTTTATGCAGTATTTGCTTCATTGGGTATTCTCGTCTGGATCTCGATGGCGCCAGCTCGGGAAGCATGGTCGAAGTCTTCCAAGCAAGGGTCACCAATGCTAGAACTAGCTTATCTTGAATACCTTCTCCGCCTCCTCTCAGCTAGGGTCACAGAATAGACCTCGCAGCCTATGCCTCTATCCCGCTCTCGACCAGGCGTGCACTAGTCAAGAAATCGAAATGGCTAAGTAGAGGTGCTGGTGCCCCCGGAGAGGCTTACCATAATCTGGGAGCTTGAGCAGTTTTAGTCTTAAGAACGCTTCACAAAGGTCATCCCTGGGGCTGGGAAGGCCTTTTTCAAAACTTGAAAGAAGGGCTGACACTTGTCAAGGATTAACACAAGCCACTCACAGTTTATTCTCCTTTATATATGCTAAATTTCTTAGTGTTTCGAGGGTGGCCCATTGTCGAGCAATACGACTCTTTTATCTGCCCTCTCGGGATTTGCCTCTATTCCGCGGTTGTTGACTATAAAACCCAAGAACTTCCTTGTGGAGACTCCGAAAGCACACTCGTCAGGGCGAACTCATTTTGTAGTCTCGTGACCAGAATCAGCCCACTTAGGTGGTCCACGGGAGCTCACTCGCCCAATCTCACCAAGATGTCGTTTGCGTATACTTCCATGGATGCTCCAAATACTGAAATACTACTTACCAACCTTTCGAGGTCAGTCCCGGGGCCGTTTCTTCAACCTAAAAGGCATCACCGATAATAGTAATGCCTCGTCCGGGGTCACGTAATGAGGTCTTCTCTTTGTTTGGGTCCATTCTCGATATGATTATAGCCTCCAAGAAAGCGCCCATGAAGCTATGAACCTCGGCTAGCAAAGGGGCGCCCAATATGAGGTCGGCCAAGCTATCTTTCTAAGTGCCGTGTTAACACTCCAGAAAGTCAATGCGCATTGGCCACTTCCATTTCCTGTCTTCTGACGATATAACCACATTAGCCAAATCCGGGGCCTGGATAATCTACTTCTGATGAAGCTCCGTGCTCGATAAAGTCACTACCCTTCGTTGATCGCCTTCCGCCTCTGTATAAACTTCTTCTTTCTCGCTTGATGTGTTTGGAAGGAGGGGGGCCACATTCACTTTTATAGTGATAACTGTCAGTCAATTCCTCCCATGTCCCTCTTGCTTCCAAGCGAATACTTCCACATTTTTCTTTAAGAAGCTCGGGATGAGGAGGTCTTCGACGCCCCTACCACCTGGATCTGACGTAGCGCAGGTGTTCTCGGGTCAGTCATCCAAATAGACCGGGTTCCAAATTTCTCTTCTCGAGGTGTCAGTCATGTCTAGTCTGCCTTCATGTCGAGCTCATCCATGTGGACACTTTTTACGGCTTTCTATTTTATTGACGCCGAGTAGCATTCCCTAACTACCCGTTGGTCTCTTGGAACCACTTCTACTTCGTTCTCTGTTGGGAACTTGATAACCATATGATAAAAGCGGAGGAGACTACTCAAAGTATCGAGAGAAGGCTCCATCAAAGAACATATCAGAATACCGACATGGAGCATCTAATACGAGGAACTTTGATCGCTATCAGAGTCGATGGGAGATTTCCTAAGGTGAGTACCACCGGGTCAACCATGGCGCGACCTTTCCCTCAAAATCCCAACAAGTGGGCACTCACCGATTCCAAACTTCTCCTCCTATACCCATCTTGTCAAATGTCGACGCCACATAGACGCCCTCGAACTCCCATCACGATCAAAACCCTATGTGACCGTCTTGTTAGGCCAATGATGGCCCCGATCACTGCAGGTCATCACGGGATGTCGGGCAAATTTCTTCCATGTCAAAGTTCTGCGGTTATGGTGGTATCCAACCGAGGGAGCTTAGACACGACCTGCACTCTCGTGTCTCCGATATGACATACCTTCGCATAAAGCTGGGAAGATTCCCGGTCGAACCTGGATTTCCCACCACCCACGTAATCCTCGAAATCACATTCGATCTCTCCCAGGCTGATGATGCCGAAATGGGTCGGCTAATGAGTGTGGGTGGAGAAGGTGCCCGTTCGATTCTGAGCCATAATCCATGAGATGTCCATTATCCGATGGGAATTACTTCCTTCTTCAACCCGAATACAATCATCCGTTCGCCTATGATCTCTCGTGGGAACTCACAAGACTGGGTTATGTCTTTTGCCGTCCGTCTTCATCTAAGACGGCCACCTTAAAAACTTCTCATGTTGCACATTGTATAGGACTTGAGACACCGAGGCTGTCAAGGGTGTGAACTGCTGAGGTGGGTACCGCGGCTGCAGCCAAGCTGGGAGCGGGACCCAAGCGCCTCCTGACGCTACTTCTCTCGAGATCGACATCTCATTCTATGTTCCTCTCGTGAAAATCTGTCTCGTCTCTCTTCGGGCTTCACCTGCTTTTTCTCGTCTCGCTTTTCCTTTTACATGTGGAAGAGCTTCCCCGCTTAGACATAAGGGCCTCCTCGCGTTGATGTATTTTTTTGCTTTGACGAGCACCTCAGCCATGCTTGTCTAAGGGTTCTTCGAGATGGAGAACATTAGGTCTTTGGACTGTATGCCTACCCCGATGATGGCAAATTTCTCATCTGGGATGTCTACTTTTAATCACTCCGAATTGACTGGACATAAGACCTCAGATTCTCCGCGGGGCCTTGCAATCGCAGTGGTACCGCCTTCCCTTTACGTCCAAGTCTTGCGAAGCTGATAACAAAGCGTAATGGAGAGCCTTTAAAAGGATGAGATTGAGGCTAGCGGGAGCCTGTTGAACCAGGCCAATGCTGAGCCTTTTATCGTGATGGCAAAGGCTCTACATCACACGGGGTCTTAATATCCGTGCAACTCCATCTGAGTCTTGTAGGTGTTGAGGTGGTCTACAGGATCCTTTGTCCCCTCAAAGGCCTCGATCTACGACATCCTGAATTTTGTCGGGAGAGGGAAGTGTAGTACCCCGGCCTTGAATGGGGATTCCATTTTTTGTACCAAAGCATCCATGGAGATCTACAAGGCCCACCTTTACAACCTCCTTCATGTGGTCAGCCTTGTTGATGTCCCGGAACTCATGTTCCCAAGATTGTTCCCCCTTCCCCTGCTGATAAGGGGTTCGCTCATCACCTCCGTCGTTCCTGCTAGGCATCCCCTCATTGTGACCATCTCCGAGGGATATGTAAGGATCATGCCCCCTGGTCTAGTTATTTTCTCCTCCTCCGTCAACATCTCGAGGGAGCCGAGGTGTTGTTGTTCCTTCTGTGGAGTGGTATTGTTGCCTTCACAGGCCTATTGTGCCTCTTGTTGCCGTTGCCCCTATCTAGTGAGTTCTGCCAACTCCCTTAGCAAAGGTTGATTGACGAGACGGAGTGCCTCCATCTCATTGCTAGCGGCGTGAAGAGCTTCGAGAGTGTCTCCTGGTTGTCTGCTATCAACCACGCCCATTGGTCATGCATCCCTGGGTTGGCGTGGACTCCTGCCCGCGTTGTTTCAAGTCGCATACCATCGCATCACCGAGAAATCCATTGATTTGTAAAGGAATGGGCCATTCCCACGTATTCCGCGCCTAACCGAAAGTGCTTTTACCCAGTGGTCGAGCCCGCTGAAACCTCCAAGTCGATCCGTCGCCGCGTCGGCCCCGGTCCGCGCGAAAAGAAAAGGCGGTCCGGGCGGGGCAGGCTCCGCCGCCTCGATGTTTAAGCCGGCTCTTCGAGGGAAAATAGATCAACTGTTGATGGTTTTGTGATTGCATACCTTTCTTCAATGGAATTGCTCGGTATTTATCGTGGGTGATCACGATGACTTTCCTTGTTAGACGATGATACGGCATCTTCCCGATTTGGTAGGGAATCCCTCTTTCCTTATCGTCAACTGAATATTAAAGGATAATTAGGGAGTCGTGATTGTG
Source organism: Tetrastigma voinierianum (assembly GCA_016808115.1). Lineage (NCBI taxonomy): Eukaryota > Viridiplantae > Streptophyta > Magnoliopsida > Vitales > Vitaceae > Tetrastigma > Tetrastigma voinierianum. The sequence goes on along the minus strand of JAEQBH010000997.1, from coordinate 813,969 downwards.
AGAGATCATTCCTCCCTCAATGAGTGGAGAGCGGATCAAGGAGACTGGGTACTTCTTTTTTTTACGTCTCGTTTGGTGGTTGGTGGACCATCCATGTTACCTATTTATCCGACGAGGCGGGCTTGGTCCCCAACCGGGGCTCACGCCTTAGAAGTGATCGGGATGTCATCATGGGCCGAGCTCTCACGCTAGGCTCGCTTCCAAGCCTGCCTCCTAAGCCCACCTTAAGCCTTGTTGGTGGTTTGTCTATTGGGTCTGCGTTCTGGGCCCATACGCATGTTTTTTAGGCATCATCATATATATACCTCAACTCTAAGGCACCCCCAGCAATCCCGACCTACTCCTTCTCTCTAGTCTTTGTTGTCGAAACCATGCTCGATCTCACACAGTCATGGACCTCAAGCACCCCCAGTGACCTCGGGCACCCCCAGCAATCCCGACCTGCTCCTTTTCTCCAGTCTTCGTTGTTGGAACCATGCCCGATCTCACATAGTCATGGACCTCGGGCACCCCCAGCGACCTCAGGCACCCCCAACGATCCCGGCCTACTCCTTCTCTCCAATCTTCGCTGTCGGAACCATGCCTAATCTCCCACGATTATGGACCTCGGGCACCCCCAACTTACTGATGCCCTTACCAAATATCTCTCTCGGCCTTTCCTCCTTTCTCTATATTACAAAATTTGTGTTATTTCTGTCACACCATCTTACGGGGCGTATTAAAGTATATTTAGGATTCCTAGTATATTTAGGATATTAGATTATATTTGGTATATTTAGGATTCTTAGTATATTTAGGATATTAGAGTATATTTAGGATTCTTAGTATATTTAGGATTCATTTTATATACTCTATGTTATCACTGTCTTGTCTGGTGTATATATACACGTGCACCTCAACTCTCTCAATGATATTAACAAGTCTCCTTTCATAACAACGACTCCTTGCATTAATGAGACCAGCATTAATTCCTGAAGAGGTTATGTGGTTGGTGGATAAGGATTATATAAGCAGAGGACTACGTTGACTATTTAATTCATGAATATTTTGACTAAAACTCCGTCCTCATAGTCATATATAATGCTCATTGTACTTATGAGCAAATAAAGTACTTTCTTTTTTAATATATATTACTTTTGAGTATAATATTTAAGGTTTGCAGTTTTTTTTACCAACAACCATGTCTGCAGTATCATGCATGTGTGTGGACAAAAAAAAAAACAAAGGTCTCAACCTCGATTTGATGTATATGATGCAGTGGTTCTTCATTTCTTCAACCTTTTTTCATAACCTAGAGTGTCTGGTTTATCTTACACGTATTTTGACTAATTTTATAGGTTTTTAAAATTAATAGCCAATAAACCTCCAATGACCTTAAAGAGACTCGAATAGATGCCTATTAAGTTAAACTCTAAGACTTTTGTTCTTCATGTCTTCAACTTTGTGGGAAAATGGGGTGGTGCATTCGGTCAGAAAATCTGATGCAATAAACTATGAAACTAAAAGGACGTGAAGTCAAATACAACTACCTTTACATATTGTAATAGGCATGGCCATTACTTGGAAGATTGATAATGTCCATTATGATTCTTTTCTTAGTTTTTCTACCAAGAAACTTATAATATGCCCATGAACATCGTGACCAAGTCATCATTAACAGGTTTATAATTAATCAGTCAAAGGTTTTATAAGATTTTGAAATGGTGCAATCCATTTAAAAAGTTTCAACTTTTGAAACTTTGAAATTTGAAAGTTTAAAATGGTAACCTTTCAAAAGCAATACAATTATAGTTCTTGATGGAAGAACTACTATATAAAGGAGTCCTCTCTTACTGCACTATTACATAAAAAAAAAAATAAAAAATTCATTCATTCTTTGAGAATTTCATCAATTCGAAAGAGCAAAGTAATGGAAAGCAAAAAGGTTATAATGTTGATTCTCAGATCCAGCTTCAGTTTTCTTTAAAATGGTTTGGAGGTAAGATCCTATTTCTTTTCATGTTTCCATGTTAGAAACATGCTTAGATGATGTATATGCAGTAAACTATCATTTGCATCAGCATGATTGGAAACCTCCGCCCGGATATTTATTCCCGTGTTATAATGCCTTAAAAAAAAAAATTTACAGTACAGGATCTCATTTTTCCATAATTCTGGATCTTCTGGTTTTGGTTTTTTTTAATTGTTTTAGAATCATTAAATCACCTTTATATTTGATTCAATGTGTTTTTTATGATTCTATAACAACAAACTGCAAGTAAAAAAAAATCACAGTACAAAATCTCATTTTTCTAGAATTCTAGATCTTCGGGTTTTGGTTTTTTTTTTAAATTGTTTTAGAATCATTAAATCACCTTTATATTTGATTCAATGTGTTTTTTATGATTCTATAACAACAAACTCACAAGAATATATATATATATATATATATATATATATATATATATATATATATATATATATATATATATATATATATATATATATATATATATATATATATATATATATATATATACACACACACACACATATAGTCATGTTTCTTGTTCTAATGGAGGTCCTATACGAAGAAGACAACCTTTAAGAAAATAAATAAATAAATAAATAAATAGTATTTGGGCCTATATGAAAATGCTTTATTCTTGGGCAAGCAGGCTTGCTGGAAAGCCCTTTAAGGGTTTGTTCTTGGTTTTGAATCATGCCACTTTTAATTGGCTTAAAAGATTAAAAATGTATTATTTATGAGATTGAACCTGGCCGTAAAGGTTTAACTCAAAATCATCTTCACCGCTTCAACTATTATGTTAAACATATGTTAATTCTTTATACGCCGTATTCAGCACTTGTTTAACATTATTTATTAATTTCTCAAATCATGTTTATTTAAGAATAATAAAATTTACAAATTTTAAGGCTTTCTCATATTTGAATATATTGTTTATGCTTTGATTCTTTTGCATGAAATCAAATTGTGTGTGATAATTATGATTAATTATACAATTTTTATAGCATATATAATAGGATGGTTTAATTATGCTATTCAATAAAATTTGATATTATACGTAAAACTTAAGTTTAGTGCCTAATTTAGAAAGCACACCAAATACTCTATAAAATGTCCAAGTGATCACTAATTTTGGTTAGTTAGGGAATAGCCATAGCATCTTTAATTAATTAAAATTATTTATTGCCAGTGATCACAGAAGAATGAGATAAAACTGTATTTAATTAGTACTTTTTATATAATTAGAACAATGCAATATCCATGAAAACTATTGATATCACATATATAACTATCTAAAGATGAGATTTACTGTTATTATGTCTGTCCCAAATATATCTCATGAACTAAAAAGACACTTCATAATGAACTTCATATTTAAATTTTAAACCAGTAGAGTATAAGTTTCTCCAACCCATGAATCAATGTTTAACAGGACTCATACATGTCCATAAAACTATAAAAAACATCTGTTCCAAAAGTACGCTTGAATGGTTGTCATAGTATATCATATAGCTCCACCCACCTGGGTAATTTTCCCACTGTGTAATTATGTTCAATCTGTTTCTCCAGGTTACTCGTCAACTGACAAAACAAAATAAATTAAAACTTCTGGTATCACAAAATTGAAAAGAATCAATAAATAAACATTTTCTCCACAGTAATCTTTGTACAATGACTATAGTTTAGTGTTTTGCATTGCAAACATATTCAACTCAAAGATATAAAGCTTCTACAAATTCAACATGCAGCTTCTTGATCTCTTTACAAAGATCTCAAACCCAGTCAATGCACTTTAAGGCAACTCCAGAGATATTCAAAACCTGTATTATTAAATCAAAATATATGAAAAGAAACATTCCTTCTTCTAATTTAGGGTATATAGACATCGATTATGCCATAATGAAATCAGAACCACCATAAGTGACAGAAGAAAGCACACCTGTTGAAGTTGCGTTATTTGAGCGATAGGAGATCCAATCACTTAACGTGATGTTCATTAAGACAAAAATTACTACTGGTATTAAGGGTTTTGTTGAGCAATACGATAAGGTCCAAGATTTCCTAAAAATCCGTCGGTAAATAATTCACTTCTCGTGACAAAGTCGCAAGTACCTAATAATAAAGTTCTTCCATTCGTATCACAAGCTGCAAAGAGCTAGAGCACATCATGCAAATGAGGGACATCGCAGCTCAACTTAAGAAACTCGAGATAGATATGTCGGATGTGACACCCTAAATTTAAAGGGGTCATTTTTATTTTTTCTAACAGCCTCCTATGAACAAGATCATCAAAGCAAATGCAAACACACTGTCGCCCATTACGCCAAGACAAGCCACGCACACATCAGGTGTGCTTCCTCGTGTCTCGCGGTCGCACACTCATCGGTGTCCAAGGCGCTATCGCCACGTGCCTCGCCGCCCCTCCCCGCTCCCTCTCGGTCGAGACACGTAACTCGTCAGCGACAAGAGTAACGATCTCCGCTTGCGCATTAAAAACTTTAAGAAGTCTATCGCGATAGAACTCATTTGCCATGCACACTGGTGCGCGCCCATTGCGCCACCCTATCGCAACACAATTTCTATAAATGCTGGCCACAAGGCCTCCCGACTCGACTGCAGACCTGCTCACCGGGCCCACGATCACGACACAAAACCAAAAGGACTCTATCGCGATAGAGAAAACCTCATTCACAACCCAAGTCACTCTGTCCCAGCCCCAAACCCTATCGCGACACGGGACCAAGAGTCTATCTGCGGCGTGTTCTAGCGCCCTCACTGCACCCCAACCAAGTGCGCAGGCTCGTGCTATGGAGCCCCGGCCTAAGAAGCCCCCATCGTGACATGGAAGCCCCTGTCACGACAGAGGACTCAAAATGGGCAATAGCCCATTCTGGCCTCCTGCACTTCCAGTTCCCCTTTTTCTTTTCTTTTTCCTTTCCTTTCCAAAGCATCCTAAATTCAACATATCTTAGTCTTTTTATTACAAAGACAACTAGAAGCCCGGAAAACTTGCCAAAATATATGAATCATACAAAACAAGTTTAATTACAACTCTTTATTCCTTATACAATACAGAAATTGGGTTTTCTACCCAGAATTTACACAATACAAAAACAAGGCCATACATGGCCTTTCTTCACTACTATGGTCTTGGATGCGTTCCATCCCCCGATGTACCTTCAGTACCTGAAATTATTTTCCACGACGGAGTGAGCCATGCCCAGTAGTTAAATCTTCCTACAAGGGTTACTCCCCACCTAAATGTGCATGCAATGGCACACAAGCATCTATTCACATTCCATACAATTACCTGGTAAATCTAATGATTTTATATCATGTAATAGATGAGACTCCTCATGCCCATGCCTCGCCCCAACTAACTCTCGTACATGCAACGCTATGTGAAACTACTAATGGTGTTTCACACAATGACTTGACTCATTGGACCGACCTCTAATATCCATTTGAATATTTTCAAATTTCGTGTGTTCATTTATGAGCTACGTCATTTTTCGAGGTCTCACCGCAAGATCGTCATACGCCTTCCGACATTTATACGAACTTTCCCCGCTGGTGATCATGTCTAATCGCATGTAAATTTGGGTCTTTCACCCTGGGGGAGAATCTACCCCAACTTGCTATGCCCAACACACGTGATCAATTATTAATTTCTGTTTTTTATAACCGTGAGTCTTGATCTTGGACGTTGTCCCATTTCCGATTTCATGGGACCTTTCCCCACATCTTATGGTCATACATACATTTTGGTGGGAGTGGACTATGTGTCCAAGTAATGTCGTAAAACCACGACTCACAAAGGTGTTTAAATTCTTGAAAGCAAACATCTTTTCTAGGTTCTAAAGTGTACCAAAAGCCATTATTAGCGATGGAGGTTCACATTTCAAGAACAAACCTTTGAAACCTCATGGCTAAATATGGGAGTGGCCACCCCTTTACCATCTCAAACAAGTATTGGCAGGCCCAAGGTGGGAGATTAAGACCATTCTAATGAAGGTGGTAAACACTACCGTAAAAGACCGGTCCATCAAATCGCTTGATTCGGGCCAGGCCTACGTAACAACAACTTTCAAGACAATCCTCGATGTCCCCTTATAGGTTAGTATATGGCAGGGTAAGTGGATATCACCTTCCGCTGAGATCGAATACAAAGCATGGTGGGCAATCAAGAAGTCAACATGGATTCAAGTAGGTCGAGTCAAGAGACTCGATCTCAATGAGTTGGAAGAAATAATAAATGATGCCTATTTGAATCGAAGATTGCAAAGGAAAATCAAAAATGGCATGATCAAATGATAATCGGGTAAGAATTTCAACAAGGGGTTCAAGTCCTCCTTCGTATGACTCCAAACTCCATCTATTTCCTGCAAGTCTTCAAGTCGCGATGGATTCGGTCCATTCATAGTTCAAAGAGTATACCCCAATGGTTCTGACCTACTCAATCCAAATGATACCAGGTGATTAAAGTCAATGGACGAGGGTGAAGCTCCCATGTCAGGAAACGTAATCGTCGTGGAGGAAATTCTCCTTCTCGGACTTCCAGTCCCAATGGGCCACGGTGCTCAAGGGTGGCTCCCGCCGTCCCGTGCCATCGATCTTATTGTTTAGTTTTTTGATCAACTTTCTTTTGTTTAAAATTGTTGGTAGCAATCAAAGTTCGCATTTGATTTCACTTTGTTGTCACCGCAGTAGAATACCAACAAACTGAATGCCCTTTTCCAGCCACCATGTTGTAGGAGGTACGCCCCATCCTTTAGTTTTTTCAGACTCCCATGCTAAACCGCTAGAAGTAATTTTTCATATTTTTTGGAATTTAGTTTTATCAAGTTATACAAACTCGCAAAGGGTCAAATTCATTTTTCTTAACTTTAATAGATTTTTTGTGTTGTCATTTTGTGTTTCACTTGCCTTTAGTTGAAAAAATTGAAGCCCCGTATGTTACCTTAATGTTAGAACACCTATGCATGATTTAGTTTCGAATAACGAGATTTCAAAGATATTCAACCTTGAACATTCCCTTTAGCTAATTCACACATCGCACACCCGATTGCATCAATAGGTCGAGAAGCTTCTTTCAGACTTTTCCACTTTGCAAAGCCTACTTAAATTTGTCGACTCACCCATAATAGGTTCAGGTTACCCATGTATGAAGACCAATGTAGTCTTTCCCCCAAATGAAAAGAAAAAGAAAAAGCAAAAAGAAAAAGGAAAAGAAGAAAAGAGAAATAAAGCCGTGACGCTTGCCTTGAAACCCAACACGGTCCGAGGGGTATACGGCGAAGTCTTTAAAGCCCGATGCCCCAAACCTTAATCGGGTCGAGTCACGACTCTAGTGTTCGCTACACCCGCATGAGTAGAGCTAGCGTGTCAGAGGTGCTTTCACCTAAGTCATTCGAAGTCCCGTGAAGCCTACAGAGTTTCAGGTCATGATCCTTTGGCTTGATGCCCTAAACCTAATCGGGCTGGGAGTCACCTGCGGACTCAAGCATAACTTTAGACTTCGTGAAGTCTAGCTTTAGCATTGCACCCCTACATTGCCATTATAAGGAAGAAATAAGAGTGTAGCTAGTCCCATTTTAGTTGGTCAACGCTTAAGGCTGGCGGCAAAAGAGGGGCTAGGTCAGGAGGGAATAGCTTAAAATTTATTGGCTCAAATCAAGCAATTTTAGAACAATTAGACGTCGTGGAAGTTCAGTCATTTCTTTGAACCGATGTCGCCTCAAACTGTTCTTGTACGGTCTTTGTTCTCTCATGTCGGTTCTGCTCAGTGGTCTAAATTGTTCATACTAAAGGTAGTTTACTTGTACACACACTTTTTGAACCTATACACTTTTTTGTAAAAGCACAACATGCATACCTTATTGTTTTTAGCATTGCTATGACCAGCAACGTGTCTGCTGTGGTGTGATTAGTGCCCAAAAGTGCTATTTTTGAGTCTCATTTAAGATAGGTTTTGAGTGCTTTTTTGCGCACTAATCAATGAATTAAGCCAATTGTCATGTGTATTAACCACTTAGTGCTTCGGATGAGCCGAGATTGTTTCGATAGTTTCACGGTCTGAACTTCGCCAATGAAGCTCGCTTCTATTGGTGCTGAATGCGAGAATCCTCATGATTTCACCAGCCAGGCGATGAAATGTCAAAGATGCAAAGAAGACTCAAGGTAAAGTGACGACAAAAAAGGTGCGTGAAGTGATTCGCAGCAAAAACAGAAGAACAACTGATTTCAGATCATGGTGGCTTCGCATGACATAAATTTTCGCAACTTGCTTAAATTCGCATGTGAGTGTTCATTAGGTTACAAAGTTCGCAGCTACTTAAATTTCTAGCTAGCTAAATTCACTGCTCCACCGAAAATTCTCACCCCCGATATCCTCATGAAAATTTGTGCTACAAATTCCTCGCTTAGCATAGCTTAAATTTTCGCTATACTCATTAAAATTTGTTGCATAGCTTAAATTGCTCACCGTGTTTTTGGTGTTTTTGATTCCAAACTACCACGTTTTGATAAATTACCATCTCTTGTCTCCTATTGTAATTTACATTTAGGTAATTCTTTGTCATTTCACACCATGTGGTTGGCTATATAAACCCTCAACTTTGTAACCCCAAGTAACTTTTCATTTTAATACGCTTCGCAACTTTTCATTTTAGGTTTACTTTGCTCTCTTCTCTTTCTCTTCTTTCTTTCATTTTTTCTCTACGCAAACACCCCTTTAGATGACAACTCAAGGGATGTTGCCAAGCCTCATGCTTTGAAGACGAGGGGTTGCTAGCTTGGTTTTGGGTCAGCTTGTGTTGTCCCGATGCTTTGAACAGCTGCAAAAAGCAGGCATTATGGCTGGCCAACTTTCCAAACTAGGTTTAATGCCATTTAACGCTTCTTTCTTTTGGTCAATACTATTATTTCTTAAGGTTCTGGGTATTCTTAATGGTGTATTTAACGATATCCTTTAGATGTCATTTAATGAGCCATTAAAAAGAAGAAATACAGTTTCCAACTCAATGGGACTTTGAATGTTTAGTATTTGAGGTTTGACTCAAAATAGAGCGGTTCTAGTGGTTAGGTTTTATAGCTAAACAAAGATCCCGCTTGGCTTTGACTATATGTCATTAAAGTGTAATAAGAAATCAAACTTTAGTGATACAAGTCATAGAGTATGTTGTGAAACTCCAATCTTCCTAAATTTTTGTGGACTGACACACTTATAAGACGGCAGTGTATATATTAAACCATGTTCCAACTAAGGTTGTCCCAAAGATACCTTTTGAATTATGGAAAAATTGGAAACCAAGTTTGCGACATATGCGTGTTTGGGGTTGTCCATCTGAGATGCGAATATATAATCCACATGAGAAGAAATTAGTCCCAAGGACACTTAGTGGTTTCTTTATTAGCTACGCTGAAACATCTAAGGGTTATAGATTTTAATGTCCATCTCATTCTACTAGGATTGTGGAATCAAGGAACACCAAGTTTCTTGAGAATGACATGATCAGTGAGAGGGATCGATTCAGAGATTTAACTCATGTTCATGATCATATAGAAACTCAACCTTCCACGTCATATGATAGATTGGTTATAGTTCATAACACTCCTCAAGTTCCAATTAGTGTTCAACAACCAATCATTGAAGTTCCACAAGTAGCTGAGAACCTTCCAGAGGATCAACAAGTTCAAGAATTACAACATAATCTTGAACAAACAATAACCATAAGCCTCTCACGAGAAGATGTCCAACATTAAGACACCCACTGGGTGAAAGGAAGTTGGTGATTCCTAGTGATTACTGATGAGTGCCTAAAACACTTATGTCATACCCGCGCCCGTTCTACGTTTTTAGTCCGATTTTATATTTAAATAAGAGCATTATAGCTCGATATTTGATTTTTGGATCTTATGTGCATTACAGGTGAAGCAGGTGGTTTTCGGATCATTTTGGAGCAGAAAAGAAGAAGGAGAAGAAAATTGGCAGCAACGTCGCGACGTTTTAGCATCGTGACATCTCAACGTCGCGATGTCTAGTCAACTAAAGAAAAAGTCAACAAACGTCTCAACGTCGCGAGGTCGCAATGTCATCGCGATTTCTGCCTCTTAATCATAAAAGGCAAAGGAGACCTAATTTTAAGGAATCAAAGAACATACAGAGGATAGCACGAAAAACGAGGCAGCAGTGACTGGAATCATTGGAGAAGACAGTCATTTTATATATTTCTTTCCTGATAAATTGTTGATGATTTATAGAATTATGGGTGTAGTCAATTCCAACATGTTCTAGATCTATTTCTAAGGTTTTATTGAACCCTGTCTAAATTGAATGGATTAATGCTTAAACTTATATTATTCAGTTTATTTATGATTTGCATCGATCATCTCTATATCTGTGGTTTATAGTCATGGTGATGTCTGGCTAACATTGACATGATCTTGTTGGGTATCCGAGATAGAGAGATAAGGACTCTCAAGGATCTGAATAGAGCGACCCTCGATTAAACCGGTAAATAAAGATATCCTGATTCCGAGAGTGGCGATTAAGGTTCGAACATTTAGGCGTTTCGGAGTATTGGGTCGGGGCAGAGATGCACCCAACCCTACTGGCGAGATAGGCGGATATACCTTGAGAAAGGATATCTCGCGTAGGCTCCGGACTCACACCCCGTCATCGAGAAACCACATAGACTCAAATAGTAACTCCTCTAGATAATAATCCATCAAGGTGGTGGGAGACAAATCCTAGTTCTCAAGCAAAGTACTCACAAGTTAATTCTTAGCTTGGGTTCTTAATCACATATGTTGCTAGATAGCTACCCGCAGTGTCCGTATAATATTATATACTAAATTCGTAATCAACATCTCCCGTGGATTGACATCCATACCAAGGTACACTATATTACTTGATACGACGCGCAGACCGCGCACAGCGCACACATTTTACACATCACACTTTCTCGCCCATCGTTTTCGCGCTGCTAAGGTGGGGATTGTTTTAGTGTTGGATATCGCAAGAGTGCAATTAGATATTACCTCGAATTTTTCTTTTATTTATTTCGGTTGATAGCGCGTTTGTATTTGGTCTTTACGCTTTCAGGTGTGATTGCGCTAAGGTTACCGCGGAGCGTATGCGGCTTCGGTCGCTTCAATCACACCGCTTGATCTGAACCTGAAAGAACCTTACACCGTTTACGCTAGAGAACAAAGAGAAGCACAACATAGAAATCTAGCAATCATGCAAAACAATGTAAAGCAAGATCATGGCCAAGAGCAAAACGAGCCGCAAGGGGGTCATACTGGAATGTATGAATTGCGCCTGAAGCCATAGATACAAACATGATCTCCTCATGTTGCTGTAAGAGTTTGCCTTTACCACCTACAAGGCGCCAAACGGCTATCCGAAGACCACCATTCGTGCAACCAACTTCGAAATGGTCAAGAACTCCAGATGCTTCGTAATATCCTGCTCCACGATTGCCAAGTGAGAATCAATATGCATCACCAACTTCATCGAAGAATGTGACACGAAAGTATAATGGGTAATCAAGAGGCACTCAGATCGAGATTGTTCCCCCCCGCCTCACTAGTGATAGAGTCAAACATCGGTTGACAAGTCAGCCACCGGATTCCAATACTTCATGGAACGATCTAGTTCAGAAGTTCTTGACAAAGTTCTTCCCACCTACGAAAATTGCACAGCTGGTGCAAGAGATCAATACATCTCGCACAACCGTATGAGAGAACTCGCGTGCATGGGATAGATTTCATGAATTGTTAAGGAGGTGCCCACACTGGCGTATTGACCGATGGATGCAAGTCCATACTTTCTATAATGGTCCGAGGATGCGACTGCATCAGTTGATTGATGCCCCTGCCAGAGGTACAAGCTTTAATGAGTTAAGACTACGGACCAAGCATATGAAATCCTGGAGGACACTACTACTAACACCAATCAGTGGCCTAGGGATAGGATTACACCAGTGAAGGCTGTGGGCAACACAAATAACGAGATTCTCAGCAATCTGGTTACTCATGTAGCGCAGCTTACTAAACAGCTTGGTAGACATCAAAGTAACACTAATGCCATTCAAACTAACCCATGGGAGTTATGCGACTTCAGGGAGATGCTGACAAGAAAGCACGCCGTCGCCAGACTGCAAATAAGAGAGCATGCTCCGCATGCCAGGTTTAATCAACCACAACAATAAGGTCAGTATGGGAGCAACAACTATCAAAACCGTAATCGCGCCAAGGGTGGCGTGAATAATCGTAATAATCGTGGCAATCAAAGCGCGACGGCGGCAATCATAACAACATGCCACCACCCCCGAGTGAGCGAACCATCCTCCAAGAAAAAAGTGGACTTGAAACAAGCCCTAGCTCAAATGCTTACCTCTCATACCACTTTCATGAATGAGACAAATGCGAATATGCGCGATCGCCACCAACCATCAACAAGACAACTAAGAAACTTAGAGGTGCAAATGGGCCAAATGGCCAATATACTAACTGAGAAGCAGCAAGGTTCCTTGCCGAGCAACTTCGAGGTGAACCCGAGACGAGAAGGTAATGAACATATAAAAGTTGTCACCTTGAGAAGTGGTAGAATTACACACCGGTAGCCACCAAAGGATAGAGAGGTGGAAACTAAGATGGCAATCTTTACTAATCGAATGACAAGACATAAAAGGAGCGTACCTCAAGAGAAAGCATGGAGAAGAAATCGAGGCTAAGGATCAACCAGCCACCACCCAACCCATCGCTCGATTCAGACTCCCCTCAACGCTTAAGAACAACCTGACAAGAGTTCACAAAGTTTATGGAAGTGTTCAAGAAACTGCACATCAACATCCCGTTTGTTGATGCATTAGAACAGATGCCCAGTTATGTCAAATTTATGAAGGATATATTGTCAAAGAAGAGAAGACTGTCGAACTTCGAGACAGTGAATCTCACCAAGGAATGTAGTGCCATTCTTCAGAGGAAGCTACCACAAAAGTTAAAAGACCCAGGCAGTTTTACTATCCCGTGTACTATCGAGAATTCCATCTTTGAGAGAGCCTTGTGTGACCCGGGAGCCAGTATTAATCTCAAGCCCTTATCCATATTTAGAAGACTGGGATTAGGTGAAGCTCGACCAACTACAGTCACACTCTAGTTAGCGGATAGGTCACTAAAGCATCCAAAGGGGGTGATAGAAGACGTTCTGGTAAAGGTAGACAAGTTCATCTTCCCAGAAGATTTCATCATGCTGGATATGGAGGAAGATAAAGAAATACCCATAATATTATGTAATCTATCTCGTGAACCCGGTGTGGCAAATGATCGATGTGAGGGGAGAGTTGAAGTTGAGAGTGCAGATGACGAGGTCAAGTTCAATGTGTTTGAGGTCAGGAGACACCCAAGAGAGAGTAAATACATGTTTACTACGAAACCATGAGGCTATGTTGTCTAGCCAAAGTGGTCTCGTTAACCCTTTAGAGGCTAGCCTGGTATAGAGTGATTCAGAAAAATTAGGAGAAGAGGTCGAAGATTATGTGAAATGGATGGACTCCTTCGAACCTAATACAAGGAAATACTATGAACCTCTAGGTGAAAACACTCAAACGTCAGTGCCATCCTTTGAACAAACAACCAAGATAAAGAAAAAGCCACTACCTAGCCATTTGAGGTATGCTTATCTTGAGAATGCCTCCACCTTACTAGTAATCATTTCCAAAGGTTCATCGCAAATGTAATAGCGATAAGTTATCGAGTACTCAAAGGATCACACGCTTGTCGGGTCTCCTGGTCGATTTAGCGATTCGCCTATGTGCATGCATCGACCGCTGGGGAAGATGGTCATGCTTCCTTAGCTACACAGATGATAATAAATCCAACCATGAAAGAAGTGTTCATGGTGAAGTAATTAAAAAGGTTTGATGTCGAGGTTATATATCCTATTTCTAATGTTACATGGTAGTCCTAAGACAAGTAGTGCTCTAAAAGGGAGGAACAACAGTGATAAAGATAGAGAATAATACATTGCTTCCTTCTAGAACAATCACAGGTTGGAGGATTTGCATCGACTACCGGAAATTAAATAAGGCCACCCGGAAAGACCACTTCCTACTACCGTCGGATCGACAAGTTGGATAGTCGGCAGAGGGCGAATACTACTGCTTTGACGTGGTATTCGGTACAATCAAACGCTTATAGCCGCAGGATCGTGAGAAGACGATACCACATGCTCATATGGTACATTCGTGAGCTTCCCAGCTACACTTCTCGGCCAGGTAACACACTAGGGACATTCCAACACAGATGATGGCTATATTCCTCTAATATGGGTTGAAAAGACAATTAAGGTGTTCATGGATGACACTTTTCAATATCGGGAACCCTTTGACAATCACCGGAAAACTCGAGATCACTACCGACAGATGTGAGGAAACCAATCTCAGTTTAATCGGGAGAAGTGCCACTTATGGTACAAGAGGTATGTACTTCAGCAACCTACTTCTCAAGAGGAATAGAGGTAGACAAAGCAAAAATAGAGGCACAGAGAAACTACCTCCTCCATCATCAGTAAAGGGCATAAGAAGCTTAGACACGTCGGTTCTATGCGCATCCATAAAAGATTTTTCTCGGATTGCAATGCCCTTGTCTAGTTTGTTGGTTCAAGGGACACCATTTGATTTTGTTGAGCAATGTGTGCAAGCATTCTCAATTCTGAAAGATAGATTAGTATCAGCCCCTATAGTAGTAACACCGGATGGGGACCTTCAGTTTGAGCTAATGTGCGACGCCAGTGACTATGCAATTAGAGCGTTGTGTGACGTAAGAGAAAGAATATTTCGTGTTATCTACTATGTTAGTGCACCTGAAACGATGCCCAAATCGAACTATGCCACCATTGAAAAGGAACTTTTGGCCATTGTTTTTACCTTTGACAAATTTAGGCCCTATTTGATTGGCAATAAGGTAATAGTGCACACTGACCACTCAGCCATAAAGTACCTAATGACTAAAAAGGACGCGAAATCGAGATTAATACGATGGGTACCCTATCAAGTAAGAATTTGGCTCTAGAGATAAAAGACAAGAAAGGAACAGAGAACTCCAGTTACGCACTCATCTTTCAAGGTTAGAAGGACAGATGAGGTGCAAGCACGATGATTTCCTAAATGGTGTTTCTAGCCATCAAGATATAACCGACTCATGTCTACGATCATGTGAACTACTTAGTGGCCAAAGTGATCCCTCTGCAGTTTAGCTACCAAACGTAAGAAGAGGTTCTTGCATAGTTGAAGCACGCTTATCAGCAACCTATTCTATATAAGCATTGTGTGGATCACGTGATAAGGCAATGTGTACCAGAAGATGAAATGGGTAGTATACTAAATCATTGCCACACCTTGCCATGTGGGGGGCATTTCGGAGGCCAAAGGACAACAACAAAGGTACTTCAATCAGGTTTCTACTGGCCCAGCTTGTTCAAGGATGCTCACCTGTTTGTATCTACCTGCGATAAATGCCAAAGAAGTGGGAGCATTTCTAAGAAGGATGAACCACCCATGAGCACAATCCTAGAGGTTAAGCTATTTAATTTATGGAGGATGGATTTTATGGGCCCATTTCCACCCTCATTCAGTCACTTGTATATCCTTCAGAGTGGACTCACGCCTCTAACAAGTAGAAGCACACCGATTATGCGCACCATCGACGCCTGCTGTGGTAGCTAAGTCTCTTCATGTACCACATATTTGCCACTCCGTCAAGACTAACAGCACCGATCACAGATAAAAATTAGCTTCGTAATAAGTTAGTTGATAAGGTCCTGCAAAAGTACGATGTGTGGCATCGCACATCACTCACATACCACCCACAGGCAAATGGACAAGCAGAGGTGTCAAACCGAGAGATAAAGTCCATTCTGGAGAAAACAGCAACGCTCATGAAGGACTGGTCGAAGAAGATCGACGATACCCACAAGACAAAGATATAAACCCATTGGGTATGTCGTTTTCATTTCTCGACTAGTTTATAAAAGCATGTCACTTGCCATGAATCGAACATAGAGCCTACTAGGCAACCTTGATGTCGAACATGGAGAGTAAAGTGGCTCCGAGAGAGATGCATATGTCACAAATTTTTTAGTGAATTTAATGAATCTGCACGAGGCGCACGAGAATGCTCTCAAATATATAAGGAAAGACGAAATCCTCGGCATGACAAACATATCATAAGGAAAGAGTTCGGGAAAGGGTTAGCGTCCTCTTATTCACCCCGACTAAACTTTTCCAGAACCAAAGTCACGGTCGTAATCATATACTGCGGACCTAGGTTTTTCCACATGGAGTAGCGTAAATTACGCACTCCGAGAAAAGGAATATTCAAAGTTAACAATAAATGGGCCTGAAGCCATACTCGGTGGGGGCGAGATCCATGCGTAATGCTGAACCATTCCGCTGCCGCACGTGGCAAGTGTTCAAGGAGTCCGCAAATCCCAACCTCAGATTATTTCGAGATGTAGGGCAGTCGAGCTAACGACATTAAACAAAGCGCTACTGGAGCAACCTGCTTTTGATATCCTTCTTTGTAGAATAAATTCTGAGTGTTTTTAGTTTTTGCATATTTTTCTCGCTTTCTTTCAGGACCGGGATTTTCTTTTGATCACTCATTTTCAGACCGGTGATAGCAAACAAAAGCGGAGGGATAGCTCGTGGCGCTCATTCCAAGGGCGCAAAGGGGTCAGAACTTCATTCAGGGGGACTTTCTCACACTTAGCAACTTTCTGAAAATTTGTAATTTTGCCCTCTCTATCACGTCGCGACATTGGCTGTCAACGTCGCGATGTTGAAGGAACCCTAAAAATCAAGCCTCTGTCACATCGCGACTTGGATCTCCATGTCACAACGTTGGTTATCCCTGTTTTGGACCCCTCTCTGTAACGTCGCAACATTAACCTTAACATCGCCACGCCACCGCACCACTCGAGTCATCGACATTGATTTCAATGTCGCACCATACTCCCAAAGACGTCATGACGTTAGATCTCAAAACATCGCGACGTCAGATCTCACCCTTCGAACATCACACGCTGCAAATAAACCCCTAGAACGCCGCGACGTCGGGCCCAAACGCCGCAACATCGCCCCTCGTTAGAATATAACCTCCCTCTTCCCCATGTGAACCCTAAGTTGGAGCTCTCCATACCCTCCATTTTTTCAAAGTCCCGACCACCTATCTAAGCTTGTCCTCACCAACCCTAGGTGTAACGCCCCAAAAATACCCTAGAATTTTTATAATAATTTTATTATATATTATGGGTATGAATTGGGCAAACCTTAGGTTTTTCCGGGAAAATTGATAAATTGACAAATTGTGAAATGTAAATTTAGTAAACCCGTAAATTGTGGCACTAGAATAAGGATAAAATTGTAATTGCCATAAGGGATATAAAAATCATAAAAGGAGTAGAGATGAGCCACACAATAGAATTAAAATGCTGATTTGCAAAATTAAAAGAGCGAAGGACTTAATTGCAATATAGAGAATTATGAGAGTATAAAAGGAGTGTTGAGACAAACAAACTAATCATTCTCATTTCTTGGCTAGGCAAAAACGTAAGAGAGCAAAGAAAGGAGAGAAGAAGAGGGAAGAAGAAGGAAGAGGAGAAGAAAAGAAGATCAAAATTCAGGTATGTTTTCGCTTTGGAATCATGGGTATTTGATTCTAAGGTTCGTATGGGAGATTAGTTGTCTTTGGCAGGGTTTGTGGAAAGGTCACATAAACCCTTAAATTGTTGAGGTTATGAGGGAAACCCCAAATGGTAGAAAATAAAACATGGAATCCATCAAAATTATAAGGATGTTTAGAAGAATTACGGACCTTTGGGTGTGAATTATAGATTTTTACCTAGGGTTTTGTGGTATGAGGTTCCAAACCACCAATACAAGTATTTTGAAGTTGTTTTGATGATTTCCTGATGATTTTGGAGGAATTAAGTGAATGGGGAAGTAATATATGAGAATTGATATCAAAAGTGGCAAAAGAAGCAACTGACAATTTCCCCTCGAATATGTACTCTGAGATAAGTATTGTGGGTGTACCACACCCCAATTGTAGGAAAGGACATGAACCAGACAGTCCAACCTGCACTCCCAAGATGTGCCAACACACGTAACTGCATCAGACAGTCTTAAGGTGTACCCAGACAGTGGTTCAAACACCAGATTGCGGTAGTTTCTGCGTATTTAAGCCTAAATTCATATTAATCATAGTGCAAAGAACCCTAAGAAATGAATAATGGGTTCGGCCAAGAACGACTAAGTCAAAACGTGACTATACCTCGTTTCTCTACGAAAGCGACATATTCTTTTTAGTATGATTAAATTCTTAACCACTAAGAGTGAATAAATCAGATTTAATAGGCTGGGCAGCGATTTATAATTCGCACTCAGATCATATCGAGAAAGGAACTTAAATCTATAACGTTTGTTTCACCGTTTTATTCCAATGTTTCATAATAGTTTTTATTTCATATTACTCTCTAACCCAGAAATATACATATATATATCGACAGAATTATTTAGTAGTATTTGAAATGTTTGACAAATATCCGCATGTATGCGTATTCGAGCTACAAGCTAATTTATCGCATAAAATAAATTATCTAACGCGATTATCGACGACCAATACGATGTAGATTCACCAACCGACCTGGGCTGCGAAGGTAATCAGATTTTGTTCAACGCTAAATCACATTGCTATTGAATGACAACAGACAGATTCACCAACTTAACTGGCCGTGAATGCCTAATTTTTATAAATATATGTGAAATCCAGTAATATTGAATGCGAAATCACATTATATCTAATGATAGACAGACAAGATTCACCAATCGACCGCCATGAATGTCACTTCATAGTCATGTGAGATCAAGATTATTGAATGCAGTCCACATTGCTACCGAATGACAAATGTGTGACAAGATTCACCAACTCGAATCTATCGTGATGTCGAATTCTATGTACCCATATGTGGAATCACAAACCGAAAAACGAAACGATGGTATTTAAAAAGTGTATTTGTATAATTATCTTTACATTAAGACCGATATTGTATAAAGGCATTATTTTTGATAAATGGCTGATTTATATGAACTAAAAATGGAATACGCGTAATCAGATAGAATCATCACATGAAAATGCTTAGCGTATTGTTTTTATCAACGCAAGAAAATCGAGCGATAGACATTGAAGCAAGATCAAGATCGAGCTCGTAGTCATAGAGAAGGAATTACTTGTGCATGCTCCACATATGTATTACTCCATTTCTTTCGAACATTGACATTTTGTAAAATACTTTTGAACTTAATCTCTGCATTTTTGTAAAATGCATTTTGCTAAATGTAAGTGTTATGAGTCTTTTTGAATGTGTAAATGTTTATGGGCTTGCCCAAAATGAAATGCTTCCGCGTAATTACAAAATCTAAAATAATAAAACCAAACAAAATGTTTTGATAAGATAATTGAAAATGCTGAGTAAACCTGCCCGGCTTGATCCACCAACCGGTCAAGTTTCCGGGGATCTTGGTCAAGACACTTTGAAAACTAAAATTTAATAAAACGATAACTAAAGGGATTTAATTAATGACTTCGACCGGGCGTTCCTGGGGTTTCAGTTCGGACTCGCCAACCGGGTCAGGCCGGGCTCGAGGGTCGCTACACTAGGACATTCTTACCCCTAAGACCATCCTTAGTGCCTCCGTCCCCCATTGCCTTACATTGCTTGGTGCCCTAATCCAAGTTTGTGTACGGGTCCAAGGAGGCTCAAAGCCATTCTCGAGTGAGCCGGTTGTTGCTCTTTGGGTTTCGTTAGGTCTAGGAAAGCACCTAGGGACTGTTTAGGGGTATAGGCAGTCTTAGGATAGTGTCACAAAGCTCATCTCCACAGTGCTCCTTAGGTGTTCTACAATTTGCCTTATTGAGCTTTGGGTGGCTGCAAGTGAGCTAATTGTCCCCACTGCATCACTTGGGTGTTAGAGGTCTCGAGACCACATAGAGGTAAGGCAAACTTTGGCCACCATCTCAGCCCACCACGCACCCAATGTCGATTGCCGGCCAAAGATGACCGCAAAGAGAGGTCGCCAAAAGCGGAGGAGCCCACACGCCACTATGACCATGACAGCTCACATCGAGAGTGCAAACTGGTGAGGTTCGGGCCTCATCTCCAAAAATAGGTCGTTTATTAAGGAGAAGGGGTTTCACCACCCCGAGGATTTCTTTCGCAAGACAATTGCAAACAAGGGGTGGAAGGCACTGTTCCAACCCCACACCAAATTTCTCCGGCCACTATGGTATCCAGATTCACGCCTATAACTTTGGCCTCTCCCACATGAATAAAAAGGATAGCGTGCGTGGGATTTGGGTCAACTTCCGTGTGAAGTCCATAAAAAAAAATCTACAATTTGAATGTGATCTTTTTCATATCAGATAGATTTTTAATGCGTCCCGAGAATCCATCTCAGATCCTTAGTATTAATAAATGGAAAGAGGAGGAACCTAATAAATGAGGGCATGCTATAAATTTCAAGGCCAAACACCTAGCCTATATTACAAAGATTTGGCACCACTTCATCACCTCACGGCTCTTACCGCTGCGAGGTGACGACCAAGCAAGCTTTGCTCAATTTCGCCATCCTTCAGGACATCCCCTTCGATGTAGGTCAGGTTATAGAGGACGCGATCCTCTATAACAAAGATGCCAAGATGAATTTAGGACACCCATTCCTTATTTTTGGCCTATGCAAAAGGGTCGGGGTCCCCCTAGAGGACACCCCATCAAGGCTATAAATCGCTGGCTAGCACGCCCGGTGTCCCCGCCAAGAAGTTTACGACGGAAATGAACCGACGGTGATGTTTCAAGAGTATAAGTTCAAGTTTGGGCTCCCGTGAGATCCCTACAGGCGATCGCCGACAAAACCTCCACCCATCCCCTCGCCGCACGCACTCCTCCACCCATCCCCCACCACCACCACAGCCATCCCTGTAACACCCCAAATTATACCCTAGCAAGCTTAATACAAGCTATAGTGGTATAATAAAAGTAATAGTGCTGTCATCCAATAAATTAAAGATAAAATAAGCAAGAACGTGGAATTAATACAATAGTTAAGGGTAAATTACTAAGTTGCTAACATGTATTCAATCTAAGGGTCATAAGTTAATGTCTATATGCCAAAGTAGAAATATGCATAAGTTAAAACTAAGAGTAATAGAGTTGGAGGACCAAAGAGTAATAAAAGAAAAAGATATTAGAATGAAATATGATGAAAACTGGTGACGATAGCTTCGCTGTATGGAAAGATAAGGAGGAAGCCTCTCCTTTGACTGGAAAGTGAAATAAAAAGGGATAAGACCAAAATAAATATCTCATTTTGGTCTTGGAGAGAGAGAAGAGAAGAGAAAGGAAGAAGAAGAAGAAGAAGAAGAAGAAGAGAAAAGAAAAGAAGAAAGAAGGAAAAGAAAAGAAGAAGATCACAGGTATGGAATTTGAGTATGGGTATGGATACGTCTTAGGTTGTATGGAAACTATGGGAGTATGGAAGTTTAGTTTTGGTCTAGAAAGCTTGGGGATATTGATGGTTTAGAACCCTATCTTGTGCGCTTGGGTTTGGGAACTCCTAAACTCATTTCGGTAGGTTGAGTTGAGAAAACTCAAGGCTCCGTGGCTTATGGCTCAGCTGGTCTAGCCGCAAGTCAACCAAGTACCAGATGGACTGGCATGAGCTCTGGACATTAGAACGGGTTTTCGGTCATAAATGCTGGAATTTTGGCAACAAGTCCTCTGATAAATTGTAGCCACATCAATGAACTTCCACGTTAGGGCTTTGAATTCTCACTGACCTCCGTAGACCAAGTTATGGTCTTTTTTTATTCGAACACTATACGGGAGAGGGTCACCATTAGAGGTCGCCAAACGAGGTCGGCCAGACTCATGCAATGAGGTCAAGCACCATGCGCCAGGTCAAAGCGCACTCACTCCAGAGGTCAACAGAGCCGTTCGTGAAAGCTCTGGGCTCACTGCGTAGAGCCAAGCTCGTCCCGTGAGCCGAGCTCGGCCACCCGCCGGCTCGCCTGCCCATGGACTACGCACGACCTCCAACCGGGCCGCATTCCTGGGTTGAACCCATTTGGGTGTTCTGACCTGCGGAAGTTTGGCCGGTCGGGCATATGACCCATATTCCTGAGGAGGATATTGTGGGATGTCAGACCGAGGTGTTAGGACCGAGCTCGTCACTCGGGCTCAGCTCGTCACCAGGTCACTGTCCGGCTGACTACGCATGACCCTAACTCGGGTCATATCTCTTTCGCTTGAACTCGATTTGGTGTCTCTGACTCATGGAGTTCCATTGAGCCAAGAATACATCCATATGCCCGAGGAGGATATTAGATGTCATACCGAGGTGTTATACCGATCTCGTCACTTCAGTTCAGCCTTGCCGGGCTCAGTCGCCTGTCCGGGTTGACTCACGCATGACCTCCAACACCTGGTTATCATCTCCTTCGTTTGAACTCCGATTTGGGTGTTCTTGGACTCTATGGAAAGCCCATTGAGTCAAGAATACATTCATATGCCTAAGGAGGATGTTAGATGTTAGACCGAGGTGTTAGAATGAGCTCATCACTTCAGTTCAGCTCGCCGCTTAGGTCAATCTTCCGGTTGACTACCACGACCTCCAACTTCGTATGTCATATCCCCTTCGCTTGAACTCCGATTTGGGTGTTCTCGACTTCATGGAAATCCCCATTGAGTCAAGAATACATTCATATTCCTGAAGAGATATTAGATGTTAGACCAAGGTGATAGATTGTTTGTCCAAAGCCAGACGCCTCGTTAGTTCAGTCACTGTCTAGGTTGACTACGTATGACCTCAACTGAATGTCATAACTTCTTCATCCGAACTCCGATTTGAGCGTTCTCGACTCTATGGAAAGCCTAACAGCCAAGAATTCATCAACAGATAGCCTGGATAAGATTGGAATGAATATTAGTCACGGAAAACATGAAAAACACAGGGCCCCGTAGTAACCATGCTTATTCATATATAGAATTCATAAATAACTCATAAGCACAGCCAGGTAAGCATAGTTATTTATGACAATGAGACATGAAAATGCAGTTATGAAAAATGATTGTATATATATATATGAGAGCAGCATATATATATATCACATATGATTACCGAATGACAATAATTATTCCTAGAATACGAGATATACGAAATATAAAATACACATTGATTGTCCGTTTAGGAACCTCGTAGAGGGATAGACGGGCATGCCTATTAAGGAAAACAAGTCTCAGCAAAGATACAAGTCTCTCGATATCGAGCCCCCTTAAGTCGGCTGACATAGATCCCGTTTTGATCATTCAAGTGGCCCCGAAAGTGGTCACCACAGCACTTCGCCCTCGGCGGATAGTCATTGTCTCGCACAAAGGATGATACCTTCGTATAATATATTACGCCTTCGCCCTCATGGACCATTGTTTCATACGTTGAATACAGCGCCTGGCCCTCAGTGGACATCAAGCCATACAAGGAGTTACGTAGCCTTTCTGGCCTCGCTGCTTCTCGCATTCACTTCTGGGCGATGCATACTTAAACATAAAAAGAAAACGGATGTATAAAGTAAATGAAATGAAGAGAATATGAGAAGCATAGCACTGCTATGTGATGATAGTATACGCCATAAGAACAAGAAGTAAAATACAAGATGACATGAAAAAGTATATGTACGGATGATGATAAGAAATGGAACTCCGTTATGATAAGTATATATATAGAAACAGATAAGAATCAGAATCGCGTGTTATATGCATTTAGAGTAGAAGTGTGGTGACCCTTAGTGAGAAGGTCATCCATGTGTATTAATTCACTAAGCGTAAAGCTTAGCACGGGTTTTCAATCCGCAGGTACGTAAGAGGAAACCAGAGGACCTGACATTCCACATCAGCTGCACAGCGCCACACATCAATAAAAAGTCACTGGAAGACCTTGTGTCTATTTTGTATATGAAATTTTGTAAACAATGTAAATATTGTAAATGTTAAACACTTCCATATATGGAGCTTGTATATTTATATTTTGTAATCCACTGCTACATAATATAATACAAGTTAAATGTTTAACATTATATGAATATGCAAGTGTAAAGGTTATAAGTTAAAAAAAAAAAGTGACCCTCACTGACACTTACGCCGAAGGTCGGGGCGCTACAATCCCTAGAGGACGATCCGACCAGTCCTTCCCATATCCTGGAGGACTCAGTGCTCGACCTCAAGGCTCGCTTGAGCTCGCCTGATGAATTTTAAGAGCACCGAGTCCTCATTAGCCAGATGTAGTTTCCGCAGACCGACACATGCGCATTGCGTCTGCCAACCAGCGACTATCCTCCACAATCAATACCCATCTGTGACTCAGCTACGCAGCTCCTCGCCTTCCACCAGCCACCTCCGTCGCTACCTCAATGATCTGGTCGATCACCAAGGGAGTTTCCTACACCCTCTCTCGTTCTTTTCTCGACATTGAGGACGCTGTCCACTTTTGTTTGGGGGGGATGTGGGTGATCAGGTTGTATTTGTGTTGGTTTGCTATATGTTCGGGTTAGTTTGTGTTTTGTGTTTTAGTGTGTTCTAGGTTATTCTTACGTTTTCTATTACGTCGCTTCTTATGCCTAGTTATATGTGTCCTGTTTAGTGGGTCTGCTTGTGTTTATCGAAGGCCGTCTACTGCTATTTTCCGGTCCCTTAGTAGATGATTTTTTTTTTCTATTTTTATTTACTAGGGGTTCCCAATTTTAGTTTGTTTCGGTTTTAGGATTGTTTTAGGTAGTGTGTGTGTGATGCCATGAATGCTAATCAAGGATCACTTTTGACCACTTCGAATCTTGTTGGAAAAACACAGCATAATCAAGAAAGGATCCGTAAGGTGTTAGATGCTCGGGAATTTCATGTTGGATAGGTAGGAAGACAGAATGAATCACCTCAGGGGTATTCAAGAAACAAATTCTCAACTAGTCTATCGCACCCACACACAATTGATCTCTAGGATATGTTTAGGCTTCGAGCCCTGCTTACTAAGGTTCAATGAACCTTGGGGGTTTTTAAATATCAAAGTGATGGGACACCCTAGAAAAAGAGGATTGTCATCGAGGCCCAATTAAAAATAAAAAATAAAAAATAAAAAATAAAAATAAAAAAACATTATGAATAGGTCAGTGGGAGTTTTTAATCGAATCCTGTGCACAGCCTCGAGGGGCTTTTTCAAAGCCTAATACCTCGGTTAACCGCCAGAGCTATCGACTTCACTCCATTCGCTATATCGATAAAGGATGGAAGTTTCCCATAACTTAGGGCCCTTAGGTTTAGTTGAGTGTTCGGGGTGAAGTTTGAGGGGAATTGAATGCTTGGTGCCCTTAACCAACTAGTGGGGAGTCACCAACGAATCTCTACTATAAGAACACTCAACTCAACTTCTACTTAATCGGTTTTTCTTCATGAGTAGGTGTGGATTGTCAATAAAAGGGGGTGCATTATTATCCTTCCGTAGTTAGATTCTTCCAAATAGGTGAGTTGAACTCAAGTTTTGGGGTGTCGAAACCGAGCTATATGCTAGAGATCACGTATCAATTGCACATAGGCTTCGAAAGTGCCATTGAAAACTCTGTAGGTCGAGTCACCGGTCACTAAAACCATGTTCAACCTGGTTCTTTCGAAAGTCTAACAACCCATGGACCCTCTACAATCGAATCAAAAGGCAAGGGCCAGAGTTTGGCCCATTTTGATCCTTTTTCAAAGAACATGTGCATCACAATCATGGCATTGAGTGTTGTATGTTAGGTTGTCAGGTAGTCGAGCGTAGAGCCGCTGGGCTGGGACAAGCAAGAAGCTAAGTTTCAGTGTGATGAGTGCCTAAAATACCTGTTATAATACCCGCATCCGTTCTACGTTTTTAGTCCGATTTTATATTTAAATAAGCGATTATAGCCCAATCTGATTTCTAATCTATGTGTATTACAGAGGTGCCAGTGGTTTCATCATTTTTGGAGCGTAAAAGAAGAAGGAGAAGAAACCTGAAGCAACGCCACGGAGCAAAATTAACGCCACGATGTACCAACGCTATGACGCTCCAAATGCCGTGACGCCTCACCGTCAGCGACATCCTGATCAACAACTCCAAGAAAAAGTCAACAAACGTCTCAACGTCGCGACATCATCACGATTTTTGCCTCAGAATCATAAAAAGCAAAGGAGACCTAATTTTGAGGAATCGAAGAACGTACGGAGGAGAGCACGAAAAATGAGGTAATAGTGACTAGAATCATTGGAGAAGATAGTCATTTTGTATTTTTCTTTCCTAATAAACTGCTGATGATTTATAGAATTATGGGTGCAATCAATTCCAACATGTTCTAGATCTGTTTCTAGGGTTTTGTTGAACCCTGTCTAAATTGAATGGATTAATGCTTAAACTTATATTATTCATTTTATTTATGATTTGCATCGATCGTCTCTATATCTATGGTTTATATTCATGGTGATGTTTGGCCAACATTGACATGATCTTGCTGGGTATCCGAGATCGAGAAATAAAGACTCTCATTGATCCGACAGAACAAACCTCATGAACCCAGAATGTAGATAACATCCTGATTCCGAGAGTGGCGACATGTCCAACACAAGCTGCTGAGTATTTTGGCTCTGTGGCATAGGGATGACCCAACCCTACCAGCAGAGGCATGGGATATACTGAGAAAGGATATCTCGTAGGCACGATCACCCCGTTATCGAGAAATCAGTAATAGAATGAATAGTAATTTCTCTAGATAATAATCCATCAAAGGTGCGTAGGAGACAAATCCTGTCTTTACAAGCAAAGTAATTTCACAAGAATTTAGCTTAGTTTTAATCACATAGGTTAAGATAGCCATTCGGTAGTTTAAGCCTAGTATAATACTATATAAGGCCAAATTCAAGAATCAGTCACACCCTCCCGTGAAGGATATCCGCACTCAAGGCACACTATATATTACTTGATACGACGCTGCACTCTGCGCACATAGGCGTGCACACATTTTGGCTACACATCACGCTTTCGCCTATCAACTACATAAAGGTATCTTGCCAAAGAGTCCATATTTGAGCCAAAATGATCCTCAAACATTTTCACAAGCCTTAAGTCAGAAAGAGTCTGATCTATGGTATAATGCTATGAAGCGATGAGTTAGATTCCATGAAGAGCAACAAAGTCTGACCTTGCGAGTCGCTCAAGGGGCGAAGGCCATTGGCTGTAAATGGGTCTATAAGACCAAAAGAGACTCATTAGGCAACATTAAAAGATATAAGGCGAGAATCGATTACAAGGAGACTTTTTCTCCTATATCCAAGAAAGATTCTCTTCGTATTATTTTGGCATTAGTTGCACATTTTGACCTTGAGTTGCAACAAATGGATGTGAAAACCACATCTCTTAACGGTGATCTAGAAGAGAAGGTATACATGAAACAACCTAAAGGTTTCTCTTCTAGGTAAGGTGAGAATTTGGTTTGCAAACTTAAGAAATCCATATACGGTTTGAACAAAGCTCTCAATAATGGTATTACAAATTCCATGGAGTAATTACTCATCTGGGTTTCGTTTGAAAACCCCATGGATCGCAATGTATATACCTGTGTTGTCAAGTGAGTAAACTTACTTTGTTTTATACGTGGATGACATTTTACTTGCAACCAATGATAAGGAAGGATGCTTAGAATACCCTCTCCAAAACTTCTGATATGAAAGATAAGGGTGAGGCATCTTATGTCATTGGCATTAAGATCCATAGAGATAGATCTCGCGGTATTTTAGATCTATCACAGGAAACCTATATTAACAAAGTTTTGGAGAAATTTCGAATTAAGGATTGTTCACCAAGTATTGCTCCCATTATGAAGGGCGATAAGTTAATTCTAAATCAATTCCCAAAAAAATGATTTAGAAAAGGAAACCATGAAGAATATTCCATATGTTTCAAGAAGCTAGCTGAAATTTTATGTATGCTAAGGTTTGCAGGCCAAGATCATATCATATGCAAATGAGGCTATGCGAGTATCGCATAATCCTGCATGAACCATTGAGAGCCACAAAGAAAGCCGAGGTATCTACAAGGAACTAAAGATTATATGCTTATGCATGTACTGCATCTGGGACAACCAGATCCGGTTGGCTATTCCTCGATGCGCACTTTATCGGCCGCTGCCGCGATTCCTCGCAAATCAATATCTGTGTACATTTTCATCATGGCTAATGGGAGGAGTTGTTTCGAGAAGTGTCAAACAAACTCTGATTACTCACTTCTACCACAAGTCGAATTGCCTCTGTTTCGAGGCTACCTCACAAGGCGTATGGTTTAAGAGTTTCATTTCTTAATACATTCTATTTCAGGCTATTGCTGATTTTTTATGATAACTCAACTTGCAAGAGTTCTTAGCTAAGAAATAATAAGAGCTGAGTCTAAGCAGCACATCGATTATCAAATACTTAATATTAGAGAACATGTTAAGGAAAAGCAAGGGTCATCGAGCATATTAGTACTAAGTTGATGATAGCTAACTTTGACTAAAAGGCATGCCACTCATGAAATTCAAAGATCATGGTGACATAATGGGATTGTTTCTTTGCTCTGTATATATATATCAGTTCATGAAATTTTATACATACGCTTATTTTCTCATTTTCATGTGTGCATTTAATTCATTCGAGTAAAGATATTTCATTTAGGACCAGAATAAATATAGGTTTATTCATTGCGTTTTGTTATTACCACATTATAATTAAGCAGGGCAAAACGTACTAGATACATAGTTGATAATACTTAGTTATCACAGAGGACCCATCTCTATGATTCATGTATTTTGTTAACCTTAAAGGTTTTGCTTTAATGATTGCACCAAGCGGAGAATGTAAGGTTTTATAAGATTCGAAACGGTGCAACCCCTTTTGAAAAGTTTTAACTTTTGAAACTTTGCACCTGGAGTTTTAAAGCTTAAGTAGAATCTTTCAAAAGAATACAACCCACTTTGACAAGAACTACTATATGTTTTACTCTTATCGGGTTTATCGCATAAAATAAATAAAATAATTTTCGGTAATTCCATCAATTCAAGAGAGTGAAAGAATGAAAGAAAAGCCAAGAGGATGTATCAGGTTTTCAGAATCCAATTTCAGTGCTTTCAAAATCAATACAACCAAGCCAGATGTGAAGATCTTATTTTCACAATGCTTCCATATTAGAAATGATGTTTAGATTTATCGTATAATGCAACTATCAATCAGATGAGTAAGAAGAGAGTATTGGATTCTAGAATCAGTATGGGTGTAGCTTCCTTCTTTCGTTGGATGGTTTTGGCCATCTTGATTGGTTCATTCTTCACAGTTCAAGGCGGTTGGAGGGCATTTCTTGTGTGTTGGTATGAAAACTTTTTACTCTGAGATATATGTTGAGGCCAGAGATATGATTATCAATGCTTCTTTTGCTCATTTTTTATTGCCCGGTTCTCATATTTTCTTTTGCTCTTTTTGTTGAGTTAATTTCAGAAATAAGGTTCATAAATTCAACCTTTTCAGACCCTGTTTAATCAAAAGAAACAAGAGGAAAGGAAAAGAAATAGTGATTAATTAGTGCAGAGTCTTGCTTTTGCAGATCCGATTCGAGTTAATCCGGAAGGAGATATAGCCAAGCCTCCCCAGCTCCCCCATTCAAGAAAATTTAAGCATCAAATCCCACCCTGAAGTCACCTGGATTGGTTTAAGATCATACAAAGCCAATAGAAGTTCACACTACTAGTTACTCTCTGGGTTGCTGTAAAAATGAATGATTGATGCTTATGCTCTTTCTTTCTTTCTTTCTCAGTTACCCTCCATTGATTTCTGTATCAACTATTTCCATCTTCCAACATGTTGACATTGCTTATGTAGTTATGTTTATTGGTTTCTCCATTTTCAAAAATTAGTGGACTAAGGACTCAGTCCAGTATCCCATTATTGAGTAAAGCCAAACTGAATCAAAATCTCTCCATCTCCCCCTTTCCCCATTCTTTGAACTGATGGTTTTATGGGCCTCAAGCCCAATTTTCTAGCTTTGCAGGGTGAAGCTCACTTGATGACCCTTAATTTCTTCCAACAAGTTTAGATTTGGGTCTCAAATAAATGGGTCCATCATTCATGGTGATTGGCTGGGAATTATGAAATCCTCGAATCTGGGAATGGGAGATGGGTTTAGATTAATGTTTTAAAGGACTGGATCAGCGGGCCTGATTGATTGGGTCGTCGACTAGTAAACTGTCCAGTTCAATTCCAATAAGATTTGACCATTGGACTAATTAGTAAATCATGAATTGATAACTTTTTTTTAGTTTGATTCTAATATGATTTGGTTCAATTAGTAAACTATGAATCGATAATTTTTTTAGTTTTGATTCCAATCTGATTCGACCCTTAATACAATTATTAAAAATGGATAATTTTTCTAATTCAATTATCATACAAGACTTTTTAAAACATTGTTTTAATAGGAAAGAAAACATGTGAGTGGTCTAATTCCAAGTTTGAATGTGTTGATATGCTATAATAGTCATTTGACAAATTCACGAAATGACAAAAAAAACCACACGGATATACTTGTACTAGATGAAGCAATTCAATGAACTAACTAATAAAACCCAAACAAGATACACATTTTTAGCAATCAATTTAATTACATAATAATTTAATTAAACCATTTGAGAAATAGAACCATCTAATTTGATTTGTCCTCAATAGTTATAAGATGATCATCTTAAGGATTAACTAAAATTAATAAAGATAAACATCACACTTTGATGGTCTAAAATAAATTTAACAAACAATATTGATATTTAAAATTATATAAAAATATATTACTATTTTAAAAATATTATTTATAAAGAACAAAGAAAGCAGCGAGTTCATATTTAAAACAATACACTCCAAGTAGCCAACCGCGATAACTATTACTGAAAGGTCGTAATCGCGCTGCCTTGTATGTGAGAACGCAGAGCAAATAAGATTTGAGTTTAATATAAATATCATGTTTCATAAAATTAAAATAAAAAAAATACATGAAAATTATCTAACTATAAAGTTTTGAAGTCCAAGATTCATTTATTTATTTAAATTTCATTTCATTTCATTTTTCCACTAAAAACTATATAATAATAAGCATTGTAGAATTTATTTTTCCATTCCATTTTTCCATTGATAACCAAACTAATAAGGTAAAATATCTTCCTTTTTCTTTCTTTACTATTTTCTTTTTTTCTTTTCCCGTTTTTTCCTTACAAGTATTTTCCTAGATCAAACATATCCAAATGATTTCCTTCTTAATTTTTCTTTCCAATATGGTTATCCACTTGGTCAGTTAATGCCTCATGTCAACAAAAGCATCACTAGCAGTTGTATAATCAATTAATCAGAAGAACATATCAATCAGAGGAAGCAATTCGATTCAGCAATAATCAGTATGGGTGTAGCTACCTTCTTCTGTCGGATAGTTCTAGTGATCTTGATTGCTTCAATCTTCACACTTCACATGGCTGAGGGCATTTCAGGTTGCAGTCATTTTTCTCCCTGAGCTCAAATCTATCTTTTTTTTTTATAATGGTGTGTGTTTGGATCGGTTTGTACTGAACTAATCCCTCATAAGGCCATGAAGTTAGTGTCCGAGTAAATCCTCCAATGACCCTAAGCGAACTCGTACTGATTCGGAGTTAAATTCTATTTTAATACCTAGCAGCTTATTGCATGCTTCAATTTAGTTACAATTTTTAATCTCAATCTTTTTTGTAGCTTTTCAGATCCCCATGGAAGGAGGATTCTGAGAGAGACGGAGAGCACTCCCCCTCCTCCCATGGCCAATGAAGCACCGCACCCAGAGAAACCAGCAACCTGAGAGACCAACCAACCACCTTCTACCATCAAGTGGGTAGTAAAAGCTCTACAAATAATACATGAAGGCTGGAGTGTTGGGGCCCCTCAAGCCCAATTCTTGAGCTTTATAAGGTCAAGGTCAAATAAGCATGAGGCATGCATTGGTAGGCTTTTATTTTAATAATTTTTGTAATTATTCAAATTAATATTTTATAAATTGAATCAGAAAAGTGGTCGGTCGAATCCATCCAATTTTTAAAATAATGGATTCAAAATGTGATATGTGTCAAAACTTTGGAGTCCTCAAATTTAGGCATGGGGATATGATTTTTTTTTTTTTTTTTTTGTCATAAAAGAGAAGAGAGGAGAACAAGGATGTGCAGCAGAAAGGAACCATTCTCTCTCCTGTCACCTAATAATAAT
This sequence comes from Tetrastigma voinierianum, assembly GCA_016808115.1. Classification (NCBI taxonomy): domain Eukaryota; kingdom Viridiplantae; phylum Streptophyta; class Magnoliopsida; order Vitales; family Vitaceae; genus Tetrastigma; species Tetrastigma voinierianum. The sequence goes on along the minus strand of JAEQBH010000997.1, from coordinate 781,552 downwards.
AATAATAATGTTAGAAAATGAACATTTGCAATTTTCAAAGCTACATAAATAATAAACCTACAAAGGGTGGGTGGTATCTGCTCTCTACTTATACCCTCTTCTCTGTTCTAAAGAAAATAGCAGGAAAATGAAAAATGAAAAAAAAAGATTTACAAAGGAAAATATAAAGTATGTTTAAAACGGCAAAATTAATTATATATATTTTATTCAATTGACCTGTTAAGGTCAGACTCAAATAGTAAAAAAGTGAAAAAAATGCTACGAAGATCCAGGCTAGAAAGAACATGGCATTACAAGTTTATATATAAAGTGAATAGATGTAAAAAAAAATTAATAATAATATCAAGGATATAGAGCTACTAATATGAATTGAGTCTCATAGACTAGACCCGATTTTTTTTTAAGATTGGGTTGTAAAATTTATGTCTTGAATAAATCGAAATTCAGTGAAGTTTAATAGTTTTGATATGTGGCACATGTGAGTTTAGTCTAGGTGCTTTGATGGTGTGATTGATCGAAAACTACATTAATTTCTTTTTTGGATGTTAACTATAGCTCGATAATTGATATTTTTAAAATTTGAAGAATTTCGTATTTTAGCGTTGCGTGGAAGTCGAATCATCTTCTTTTATACTGTCAGCGTAGGTAGGGATAACCAACCCGGGATGGGTTTTTAAGTCTGATCCGCCTGGATGGGTATAGGAATTGTTTTATCGGGTTATGAAGCCCGAGGTTTAGAGATTTTTAACCCGAGTCAGGTTCGAGGCGAGAACGGATTTTGCTTCAACCCGATCCACCACGCCTCGCCCTGATTATATATTTACAAAATTGCCCTTTAGGTATTTAAAGGCACCATTTAGCAAACCCTAACCATTCATCGCCACATCCTCATTTGTAAATCTCTTCCAACAAATTCAATCACTTTGATTCATCTTTCTTCCATCAATTCATCTTGACTTAGTTTTCAGCACCACCACCATCATCACCATCTTCCTTTTCCTCCTCGTTCATATATATCTTTCAACAAACTCAATAGACTCCTTTGTTGGTGGGTGTACTGGCAAATGTAAATGGGTAAGGTGGATATGGACATGGTGTTGGAAGCAAAACAACCATCAGTTATGCATTTTTTGTTTGTCTTCTATTCATTTTTCTTTTTATTATTTTTCAAGTTGTTGATTGTTAGTAATGAGAGTATTTGGGTTAGTGTCGTTGAGTCTTCATCCTTTTTTTGATGTTTCCCTTGTAAGCGCATTTAAGGGCATAAATAAAAACTAGTTCTGGTGTGAAAAGCTCCAAAAAATTTTGTACTCACTACTTGTTCAATAAAATTCCTCTAAGAACTTATTTTCAATTTTAATTGATTTTCAGTTTTTGGGTTGCATCAGTTGAAGGTTCTTAGTGAACTAAGGTCTTCTTATAAGTAATGAAGATGACGAGAAGTGTGTGTTTATTAGTTTATGTGTCTGAGTATTTTTTTCTCTTTGTTGATTTAATGTTGGTTTAGTGAAGAAAAACGATAAGAAATCAAAGTTTGTTTCACGTGTTATCGTTGAATTTTGGTAAAGTGAATTTGGTAAAAATTATTGAGTTTCAAGCTTTGTTCTTACAAGCTTTTGACTGCAAATTCAATTGTTATATTTTATGATTTTTTTTTCATAAAATGGGGCGGGACGGGGTCAGGTTTTAAGATTTTATTTATGTCGGGTTTGAGATTCGGATATCCGCCCCATCCCGGGTTTGGGACAAGAACAGGAGAGGGGTGACCCTTCCGAACCCATCCCATTGTTATCCCTAATAGGGTTTTAACAATTATTTTCAATTTTTAAATGTATCTTGTTAATTTATTTTATATGAGAATTTAATATTTAAAAAACTTGTATGAAAATTTATAGAATGTATTTGAATTAAATAAATTATAGTTTTAATATTGAATATATTTTCATTTATCTAATTAATCTTATTTTAAATATTTAAAAAATTTGGCATTTATCATTTAAATTTTTTATTTAATCATATATGTTTTATTTTAAAATTAAAGATATTATTTTGTTTTTTAAATTAACTATAAAAATGATAAATAAAAAAAATGAAGTTATACTAGTTTATAAATTTAATTTAAAGACTAAATTATCAATATGTTTTAAATTTTATCACTTAAACTTTTGTTTATAACAAAACATTTTTATTTTTAAAACAATTAACAAAAATTATTCACTTATTTTTTTTTTTTACTAATATGATTATATAATCTTATCAAGACACTCAAACAAGTAGGATATTTCACTAGATGCATTTTTGGAAAAAAAATTGTTCCATATACAAATAAATATGAAATTAACATTCTAAAAATTTAATAATTTAAATAGAAAATATGTTATAATAGTGGTATAATAATTTAAATAAATACGATTATTTATTTATTTAAAATATTAATATTATATTATTTAGACTCAATCATACATGTGACATTTATTATTATTATTATTATATATTTATATATTATTTATTTTATTTAAAGAACTACACTCATGAAATTATTTTTTTAAGACGCTTAAAGTTTTAACTCGATTTGGTCCGCAAACTCATACGATTCGGGGCCAAATGATCGGAAAGCTACCATTAAAAATGAAGCAGCATTAGTACAGCGTATTGCCCGAATAGACTAATCGAAAATAGGTGTTAAATAGTTAATATGGGCCGATATGTCATTTCCAACCTAATTTATGATTGTTACCCTTTCTATTTTTGGATAGTCCATTCGGGCAATAATTTTGAAAATTTTGCCCTTTGTCCTTTCACTCCTTTGTCATTTGACAACATTTTGAAATGACAAAATATCCACACTTACAATCGGGATAACACTACATTTTCTTATCCCCTTATCCCTTGACAGCCTCTACCCAAAGAAAGTTATAAGCTAATTTTTAGGAAACTTAATTCATCTTCAATGCAATTAAAAAAAAAAAAAAACTATGGTTCTTTTCTCAAAAAAAATATACCCATTCTTTCCTACAAACTTCAAATTCAAAACAAACTTAATTAATCTCAAAATTTTGAAATCATTACTATAAGTATATTATAATCACTTAGAAATTCTCCACATCCTTCTTTTAGATTTATATATGACAAGTTTTTTTATGTGTATTGTATCTTCATTGATATGGACTATACCCGTGTATAATTGTAAATATTTTTGAAGATAAGGATGGTGAATTTGTGTCAACACAAATTAGTTGATTTGTTCAAAAACTCTATATGATTACTTGTTTTATAATCACTATCTTGTTACACCAACTTCAGTCTCCATCTTAAAACAAATTCTTATATCAAATTTCATTTAAATAACTAAAAAACCACAATCAAGAATTCAAGGGAGAGCAAAATGAAACAAGGAATTATTCATTTTGTGAAACGATGATATTTTTTTATGAGTATAAGATAAAATAGGAAAATTAAATTCAAATCCTTAAACACTAATGGGTGAATTTGATAAAAAAAAAAAAAAAAGAGAAATACGAAAATTTCAACTTTATCTCATAACAAACCAAATGCACGTATATTATATTTAAAATTGAAAATTCCTCTATTAACTTACTGTGATGATCATACCAATAAGTAGAGATATTGACCCACTCTTAGTAATGTATATTATAACAATACCAGTGGAGATGGTGTCCACTCTTGGTAACGTATGTTATGATAATACTTTTTAAAAAAAAAAGATGACTAATTAGATAATACTTGATTTATAGTTTATAGGTTATATTGATTATCTACAACAACCAATATACGATCTCATATCGGTTTCACATAAGGTTATGAAATGGTATTAAAGTTTAATAAGTTCTCCCGTCTATAACTCCTCTGGGGAGTAATGTGGGATCCTATTAAATATTCATATTTTCAATATAGGGGTGACCATATTAATTATTTGAGTTTTATGACAACCAATATAAAAAGAAAAATATATTTTGATTCAACTCAAATTAATCAAACCCAAATAACAATCGATAAAGATAAGAATGATGAATGGGTTTAGGATGATGGCACCATTTAGGGGGGGAAAAGCACATTCAATAATTGTAATAAGATAAACATCATGAAGAGGACAATGGTATATTTTAGGATTTTAAAGGAGGGAGATAAAAAGGAATCTTGTCACTATGTTATAAATTTAGACCAACCATTTTTGTAGGTGTTCAAAAGAATTAGAAAAAGCAAAAGAGAATAAATGTGATGAAGAAGATGGGAAGAGTAAGAGACGTGTTTTTGAATTATATGTATGGTTTTATGGAGGGATGAGTGGAAAGGTCAAAGATGGAATTTTAGTGGTGTAATTTAAAATTGAATGGGATTTTTTTTTTTCATAATTAAGTACTTTATTATAATGTAGTGAATCACAACCGGAGACTAACCTAACCCTCTTACTTAATGCTATTCCTTTTAAATTTCCTAATATTCTATCAATTCGCAGAAAGATAATAAACGGTAATTAATTTAAGAATGAATTCTTATTTACCCTTTTCCATTTTTAAATATTTTTTTTAACTCCTTTTAGAATATGCTAAAGCAACATGTTTGCTTAATCACATCGAATCATGAATCTGTAAAATAAGCAAAATAGATTTGTTTTACATGGTGGATGATCTCAACATTGCATTAAGAAAATACCACTTGATTACCACTTTTACTTTTTGTGTGTTGATCAAAGTTGAATAGTACTATTCAAATACATATAGTTAATTACATCCAATATAATTTAAGAACTTCAAGTTAGACTATGTGATTAATAATATTAGTCATGATCTTGATAAATAATTTTTGTTAAAATTCCTCTCTCACTTTTTACTTGTCATTCTATAAGAAATTACTAATTATCATTTTTTTTCTATGTTCTTTAATAATATAATTTCTCAATATTATCATTAAATAAATAAAAATATTACAAATATATTAGTTAGATCTAAAAAACAAATAAATAATTTAAAATTAATCGATTTTGATGTAAAAAAAAAATCAAGTAAAAAACGTATGAGCATGATTTTAAAAGTAAAATTAACATTGCTTAAATTAAAGTGAGAATGTTGAATGGAATAAAACTTTTGAGAATACCATCTTGAATTGATGCCCTTCTTTGCAAATCTAATTAATTATTATAATCAATAATTGATTGGGACATTTAATATAATTACATAAAATATGATTAAAGACAAATAATATGACCAAGGAAGTATTATAATGTCATCTCAATTGAACTAATACTAATATTTTATTTAACCTTGTTAAAAAATAAAAAAAAAGGAACAATGTTCTAATTATCGTTCATCACATAACTATCACCTGTGAAGATCATATTACATTAAATTAACATTATCTTTTTTCTTGTAAATCATTTTTTTTATTGTCTTGTATCATTGCTTTGTCTTGATATTTTTTATTTCTTAATCATTAATGTTTTCAACTTAATCTTTTATATATATTTTTTTGATATATATTCACTTTAGTGCAATATTTTATTCTTATAAAACTTCGATCTAAGAATTGGTGGCAAAGCTAGATTCAAATTCATTAAGAGCAAACTTAAATAACATAAATAATTATGACTTAATAGTTAAATACTTACAGTTTTTTCGTGAAAGTAAAATATAAGAGCTAGGTTCGAATCACTCTAGTTATGGAAGGGCATATGCCTCCACTGGTCCTTAGGTGGCTTCGTCCCTATATGAGATCTCTCTTAACCTTTTTCTACACATTACCACTTAAACAAGAGTTTTTAATGGCTAATATTTTATAACTTAAATAGCTGGAATGTCCACAAGCTTCTAATCAAAAAATAAATGATTCAAACCCCACGAAATTGCGTTCAAAGAATTCGAATATAGCTACAATATGGAATCTAAGTACCCAATTAAATGCCTGTGTCTAACGAAATGACAATATATGTTTACGGAGACTCTTATCCAAGAAGCCTTGTGGATATTAAACAAAGTTCGTCCACTTCCAAAGATGCCTGAAAACACCACACAAATCAAAGAATTATCCCAAAAGGGGAAAGCACAAACTTCTAAAAACAAAAATCTATTCCCCAAAACCGGTAGGAAAGAGTGAGGGCCTCCACAATACCCAGTCAAAAAAACGGCGCCAAAATATGGTCAAGCAGGATGGCAGCTGGCCAGGCTTCTTTTTTCCATTATTGCCCATCACCTCATTCAGTATCATGGCCCCCACAAAGGAAAAGAAGGGGTTGGGGTGCTGACACGTGCAGGGGCGGTTTTGGAATATAGCCACCCCCACCCCCACCCCCACCCCACCGCCCCATCTTCATCCCAGACTCCCAAAGTAATGGGATAAGGTCCTAAGGAATGTGTGTTGGGGGAGGGATGCTTTAGTTGGTGCTGCTTTTTTTCTCTCTCTCTCTCTTCTCTTTCTATCTATCTATCTATCTGCATGGCCCTCTGCAACTTGCCTTTCTCCCGAGGCCCCAAGCATAAAGAAAACCTCTGGAAATGAGGCAATTAATGCTCATCTGACATGACCTTCTCTAGCTAGGGCAGCTGTCCTTCATTTGTAAGGATGGCTGGCGTTGGGGTCCGTGAAAACCGAACTCCAATGGCCGGCACAGTGGGCGAGATGTGGGCCTGCAAGTGGGGGTTGCAAGTGGGTTGCCATATTTGATCATCATCATCGTCATCATCCATGGGGATAAGATATGAAAAAGGAAAATATCCTCCCTTTCACTATTTTCCCTTTTTTTTTTCTTTAATAATTGTGTCTAAACCAATTAGCGTGCACTTCTAATCTTTACACATGTCAAGTAATTCCACGGTTCAAATCCAAGAACTGATTAGCAGTACACTTGTGTGATGCAAAAATGAATAAAAGTAAAGGAAAAAAAAGTTACCAATTTTCACATATATGAACTAATCTTGTAGACCCTAAACTTAATAAGGATTGTTAAAAAGTATGATACTCATATTCAATTCAAATTTTTTTATTTTCATTTATTAGGAAAGTTGGTTCTCTAGCATAATATCATAACTTTGTTCAAGTCACTTCTCAGTAATTTATACATATGTTCTTCATTTATATATTTAAAAAATCATAATAAACCTATCATTAATGATTGTTTGACTTTTCAACGCATTTATACATACAATACTTGACTAATTTTATAGAACCCTAAAGTTAACTATCATTTATATATTTCAAAATTCATAATAGACTCAATTTATATCGATACGCTTAATCTAATATACAAGCATACACACCTCGATCAATCTTATGTATCGTAATTCAATTTATATCGATCTATATACAGTTGGCATTCATAAACCCCAAAGTTAACGAATCGAATAACCCCTTTCACTATTTTACATGTTATGCCTTCAACCACTTTTTTTTTAAATTCAATTTCATTTCACCTTCTTTAAAGATTTTGGTTCAATATCTATCATATGTTGTCATTACTGTCGTTGTAGTTGATTATCTCAGTGCACACATCATTATATTTTATCTTATCATTGCCTTATCTACGTTTACTCCTGTCATTATTATCACATAGCACACGTCCTCAGATCATTTTCACAAATTAAGGGGAATTATCTATCTTTTCACGATTCTAAATGGAAACATATGGGCCCTGATGAGTTTGAAAAATCTCTCTTCCCAATAAGAAATCGATCATTCCTGAAACTTTGTGATCATTTTGCATTATGAAATGTAATGTGCAAAGGGAAAATGACAAGATGAGCATGGCCCTCTCTTTACTGCAAACAGTCGAACAAATTTGGGACCATGCTATAGTACTGTCTACCCATGATTGGGCAACAAGTTATTTCATCTATTTCCCATGTCAACATCCATATGTCACATATGTAAGGTTAGATTATTTGTTTTGAAGCAAAGTGTATTATTTTGTTTTAATAAATATGGGAATTGTTGGTTTACTATATTTGTCAAAGCATGATGACGGTGTTTTCATGCATCATATTCTATCTACTCAATCTTTTCTTTTTTTTCGAATTGAACTATCTACTCGATCTTTCTTTCTTTTTTTGAATTGAACTATCTACTCAATCGTAGTTTTAACAAAAAATATTAAAAATTGTCAAATCATATCAATTCTCTTGGATCATTACTATGTGCCATAATATATAAAAACCCTAATTGAGTTTTTGACAACAAAAACCCTAATTGATTAAATATTATAAATGATTGATTTTTAATATCTTATAAGTTAACTGAATTTAGTTATGACTCGTATAATACGTATTCCTTTTTACAATAAGATTAAATATTATATTAATACAGGTGAGAGTGGCTGTTACACGCTAAGTCTGTAAAGACAAATTTGTCCCTATATAATCGTGTTGTGAGTATCTTAGCTACTTGAGAATTTATATCTTATATCGACCCCACATCTTATTGATATTTGAAATGTGTAAATCAACTTTTTATTTTTCTTATTTCAATTCTCTTGGATCATTGTCATTTGACATAATATATAAAAACCCTAATTAATTAAACTTTATAAATGATTGATTTTTAATTTCCTTATAATTTGAATTGAATATTTATTGAATTTAACTCATATAAGATAGCTTTAAAAAAAACTCGTATAATACATGTCACTTCTTATAACAAAATTAAATATTATTTTAATACACGCAAGCAATTGTTACATGTTACGTCTCTAAAGACGACCTTTTCCCTATGTAATCGTAATGAGTTTCTTAACTACTTAAGAATTTATCTCTTAAATTAACCCCATAACTTATTGATATTTGAAATGTGTAGAATGAGTCAATAGTACTCTCACACACAAATGAGCAAATATCATCAATTGTAACAAACAATTGATTAGCTTTTGATTTTCCTTATGTCATTTCTCTGGATCATTACTATATGACATAATATAGAAAAACCATAATTAATTAAACTTTATAAATGATTGATTTTTTAAATCAAATAAATTATTGACATTTTGTTTAATAAATGATTGGTTTTTAATTTCCTTATAGTTTGAATTGGCTATTTACTAAAAGCGATTGTTACAGACTGTCTGTAAAGACAAACTTGTCCCTATGTAATCGTATTCCAAGTATCTTTAATTACTTGAGAATTTATCTCTTGGATTAAAAAAAAAAAAAAACTACTTGAGAATCCCGAGTATCTTTAACTACTTGAGAATTTATCTCTTGGATTCAAAAAAACTACTTGAGAATTTACCTCTTATCCATATCCACATCTTATTGATATTTAAAATGAGTAGAATGAGTCAATATAACTCTCACACACAAATGAGCAAATAGAAATGGTAAAATCATCATCAATTGTATCAACCAATTGATAATTTTTTTATTTTCCTTATATTATATTAATTCTCTTTGGATCATTACTATGTGACATAATATATAAAAACCCTAATTAATTAAACTTTATAAATGACTTTGTTCTTCTTATAATTAATTCATATTTACTTAATTTAATCTCAGAGTAATAGCATGCCCCTTCTTATAAGGCGAATATTATATTAATACAGGCGAGCTGGTTGTTGTACGGCTAAGTCTGGGGGTGATGACTGGTCCTATGTAATCGTGTCGTTGAGTATCTTATATTGACCCCACATCATATTGATATTTGAAATGTGTAGAATGAGTCAATAACAAGTAAACAAATAAGAATGGTAAAATCATCATCAATTGTAACAAACAACTCAACTTTTGATTTTTCTTATATAATATGGATCTTTTACAATCAAAAAAGTTATAACTAAACGATATTTAGAAATCACACAAATCCAACTGCACATGACATATCAGAAAAAGCTGTTGCAAGATCAGAGGGAATGGAACCTTTTTGGGCGGACTTAACGTGGAGATTTTTTTGAATGATTCAAAGACCAAAAACAGTCATACATGTGTGTGGTGTACAGAACCTGTGGAACAAGGACCATATGATTGGTTGAAAAGTAGGATGGATCAGACGGTCAGTAGTGATAAGGGTGTATGTGCATGGTTTACAAGGAAAAGGAGAAGGAAAAGCTAGGGTTGTTAGGAATGGTAAAAGGGGGGGGGTGTCCTTTGATTGTGTATCACCTCTCGTGAGAGACGGTTACAACTTACAAGTAGTGGGTACATGGGGACAGGAAGTGTGGTACAATTTAAAGCAGCAGACTACTCCTTTATCCCTTTATCATTCTCTTTTTAGGAGGTGTGTCCTTGTTTTTTTTCCTTATAAATAGAGGCTATTGCAAGTCTGTGATAGGTCATCCCCAAGTTTCTCCTCCTCCTCTGAAAGAAAGAAAGACTTCCATCTCTCTCTCTCACTCTAGGGTGGTGTGTTGAGACTATCGATAGAGGAAGGCACTGGTGATGTTGTTGACAGAAGATAGAGAGCACAGATGATGATGTGCATGGAGTTTGCATCTCACTCCTTTGTGCTCTCTAGGCTTCTGTCATCACCTCAGCCCCTCTTTCTCCCTCTCTAATCTCTCTATTCTTTTTTTTTTTCTTTTTTTTATGACTGCCCTTAGGGCTTCATCCTATGTCTTTTTGTCTCAAGAGTCATGCTAATTACCACTACCCATATGTATTTTTTGGATTTGGTTTTGGTATTCTAAGGCATTCTTTGCATTTCTTTCCTTGAAGTTCTAATTGGGGAAGGAGGAAGAAGTGGGTTTGATTTTGTGTGCTTTCTGTTGATTTTGGTTTTTTTCCATGTTGTTTCATGTTTTGCAGGTCCAAATTGGGCTAGCACTAGCAAAAGGAAGCTGTTTTGGAATCATTGTCTTGCCTGTTGCTGATGGAGTCAAGAAGTGGTATGGTTTGGGATTCTTCATCTTGGACATCTGGCTATCTAAACTAGGTGTTAATTGCAGTTAATGAGATCCACCTCCACCCATGTGTAATTCAGTTCTTCTTATCCAAAGCTTAGGCTAGTTTTGTAATGTAATCCTCATGTCAAAGGAGATTGAAGTTTTAAATTCAAAATTTCAATTCATAATTCTCATTTTCATAGTTGAGATCATCCACACATGTGCTAACAGGTTGTTGCTCTGGTGGGTTGGGATAGCTCTGCAACATGTTAATTTCAAAAAAATGTAAGGTATGGGACTACTTTTTATTTATTGATTTTCAAGAGGATGAAGACTTGCAAAATTCTGATGCTATACTCAGATGTTCCTGTTAAAAGTGATTCCCGAAAAGTTGGTACCACTTGTTTTGGTGGGAGAAAATAAATGTGCCATTTTTTGGAATTGTAACAACAAAGGGACTTAGTTGGTACAACCTATAAAGCCCAATAAGTATATTCCCACCTCTTCAAGGATTGCCACCATTTCAAAGGTTGAAATTCAATGGGGATATTTATTTTCAGCCCATTGTTCTCAAGATTATATGTAGGATTTTCATTACAAATAAGGAAAAACTAAAATGATTCCACACATATGGTTTTAAGTATACCATGTATGCAACTAACAGTAACAGCCACTCATGTATGACCCTTCTAAGATGCCTCATTAAACTTCTCTTATATTGTGCTACCAAGGGAAGAATGACAAATCTGGATTCATGCAACTTAATTTACAAATTAGCTGATCCAAAAATTGGAAGTTTTTGCCTTTTGAATTAGTAATGGAGTAATGTCATGGGCTCCAAAATGAATTTACCTTCATCTTCTAATATTTGTTATATGTGAATTTTCCAATCGGCCTCATGAATCAAAATTTGAATTTATTAAAATGATTACAGTTATGGAAGCTTATTCCAGTGCTACCACATAATGAGCTTGGTGCAGAAATTGTTTAGCATTAGGCTCAAATGTATGTACAATGGTTAAGGTGGCATGCATGGGGGTGGAGGTCCTCCTGATTTTAGGAGGATAACCTTTCTGGGTCTGTGGCTAATTGTTTAAAAATAATCTGAAAATGGGTTACTGATATGAGGAGTTGGAGGTTGAAAGGATCTTTAGTTTTTGGATTGTGGATGAAGATTCTTGCTAGAAAGTTGATGGAGATAAGTCTTGGTGGCATGAGGGCTCACAACATAAAAAGGTGGGATTCTCAAAGAATGATCCAACTATTTTTTTGGATCGACTTAAACCAATTTGATTTATTCTCCCTTAAGTGATCTTTGGATCCCCATTTACTACTTCATTCTTTTAATATTTGACCATATTAAAATATTTGGGTTTGGCGAGCTTGTAATGCAAAGTTAATATATATATTAGGGTTTTATATGTTAAAGTGAAGTCAATTTCATTCACTAAGATAAGAAGTGTTTTTAATACAACATTGTGAAAGTATAATTTCACTTTTATTATCCCTAAATTTTTAGAGTGAAAACTTCCTTGACCATGACAAATTACTAATAAAGTTTACAAATGTTATTTAAAATATAATTAAAGATGATGAGAAAGTTCTAGATCATATGAGAAGATAATAGCTTTATTATCGGTATTAATAATGGATCTTTCATTGCAAATCATATATTACACATGTACATGGTTGATTTCAAGCAATTTCCATATTTATGGATTATGATTATGAGGTTCTCATGTGTAAAGGATAAAGATGAGAAAAGAGTTATAAATCATACAAAAAGGATCTCTCATGTGCACAGGTAAAAAAGAGAGTCATGAATTAATGATACAAAAAGAATGAGGATCAAGAGCAAGCCATATTAATATATAGCACAAAGAATTTGTAAAATTAGAGCGATTGGCTACTACTACATTGATAGCACTTTTATTACAAATATTATATAATGCTAAAATGAAGTGTTATAGGGTATGAATGACAAGATTCGGAATCTCCAAAGGGAAAAAAAGGAAAAGGGAACGAAAAGATACGAAAAAGATCGAGTTGCATTGCATGAGAAGATAAGATTCAAAATGTACAAAGGGAACGAATAGAAAGTAGGAGAATACTCGGCAAGTTAAAACTATACTTAGTTGTGAATGAAGATTATAACTATTGAAGGAGAAATAAGAAAAAAAGAGTTAAAGAATAAGGTCAGTCGCTAGGATAAAGAAAGACACTATCATATATGTTGGATTGTTAGAACAATTAGTTACATTTTTGTGAAGTTTGAAAACAAATTAAGAGTATTAACCTTGAGGGTAGCTTAGTTGATCTATAGCTTTGGAGTTTACTTAATGATCACTTATTCGAGTCTCCTTAGGATCCCTGTAAGATTAATCGATATGTATATAAGCTGGCTCGAACATCTACAATTATCAAAAGATAAAACAAGGAGTATTAATGCGACCATATAAAGAGATGGAGGTTTAATGGATGGAATGGTTTTAGATTCTTTCTTTTATTGTAGGCGAGTGGGTGTCAAAGTTAGATAATGGAATTTAGGGAAGAAAGATGAACCACAACCTTAGATTTGGTGGGTGAGTGGATTTGAAGTTTGAAGAAGAAAACCCTTTGCTTCGAACGCAAAAGGAAAGGCGAAAACTAAAAGGAAAGATTCCCCTTGGACTGGACGACTGTGGTAAGGTTGTCAACTACACCCAGGACAAAACTACCTTTCTAACAGACTCTAGATTACTTCTTTTGACTATTTTAGAGGAGATAACGTTCACAGCTCCTCCCATTTTCTTTCTTTACACCACATCAAACCATAAGAAGAGTGTAGAACTAGAGGGTTTTTTCAGACACAAATGTAGGTAAACTCCACCATCTCCATTCCAACGCAAAACCCGGAACGGGGAGCTTTTTCTCCGCTCGATTTATTGGTCTTAAAAGAATGAGTGATTGCTTTTCTCCGATCCTTACTACCCAACATGAGAGCTAGTGGGGAAGCCAGAATTCGGTTTCAATGGAGGCAAAATTAAATAAAATGAGTTTCAATGGAGGCAAAACCCATAATCGGGAGCTTCAGCCAAAGAATTTAATTCTCGTACGTTTCGATGGGGGGCAAAGCATGTCGCGTAAGTTCGAATCCATTTCAATACAATGAGACAATTTTTTTGCAAAAAAAATTCAAATGGATCCGCCCTTTGAGTGCGGATGCCTAATGAGTTCCACATATTGAAAATTACTTGAAAAACCCTTGTAACATATAAATAAGAATAAGAACATAGTAAAAACACCCATATTCTCTCTTTCTCTTGGATTGATCATGCATGGTGCAAATGATAAATATTAGACTTTGAAGGAAAAGGGAAATGGATAAATATAACATTATCACGCAGAAAATGCCTTGACTTTCTTCCTTTGATCATTATCAAAATCTAATTAAATGAGATCGAGTGTAGAAAAATTGTAATCCACTACAATTGACCATGACGAAAAAGTTGTCAAAGAATTTAGATCTTTTTCGGCTAGTGGCCAGCAATTTTTTGTGGCCACTAATTATGTATTGTGTGGAGACTTTTATTGGGTGACAATACGGAAGCATTCTTCTTGGTTCATGAATTTCGCACATAAGGCATCGAATCAGTTCAACATTGACATGGCCACGATTATCGAGTATCCAGTCGATGAACATGCCCAAATTCATTGGGGAGACCCCATGACCACTAGTTGGAGCATTTTGAGTTCTGTTTGTGTTGACTACAATCTCAATAATGCAAACACTTTTTTGAAAATTTTCTAGCTATTTATCCAACCCATACTCACATTATTATACTTGCTTTTGAAAGGACTGTTTTGAAATCAGATCACAAACTCTTGAAATTCTAGAAAAGTTGGTGAATGTGGGATTTTCATTTTGACCTTTTATCTTAAATACATATATATAAATACGTATATGGCCAGTGCTACAACTAGTAGCTAGCACTTGGTACCCTTCAGTCCCAACCAGAAAGCTGTAACCAACTTTCCAACCATTACCATGGAGCTAGTATAGTGGGAACTTCTTGTTTTCCTGCAGCAGCTTGTAATGAAAAATTGGAGAAAAGCAAAGAAGAATCCATACAGATTTTACTAGGTTAGATAAAATGCTTACATCCACGGTAACAGGGTTGAAATCTTTTCATAATATATAATTAGGGTTACGTAAAAAAGTATTTATACTAAACCTTAAATATTACGAAATTTTTAAAATGGGTTGAAATCTTTTAACTATATGTAATTAGGGTTACATATAAAAAGTATTTATACTAAACCCTAAATATTACAAAATTTCAAAAATACCCTTGAATTGTACTACTCCGCTCCTTTCTACTTGATGATCTAACCTCCACTCCGCTTCACTCTACCATTTACCACTTTTTCTATATAGATGTGTTCTTTTTATATGAGACACATACTACAACATAACTATATATATATATATATATATATATATATATATATATATATATATATATAACCATATGTCATGCATGAGTCCCATCTTCGTAATGGTAATGATGGAAGAGATGATCTCAACTCCATGATGGGGGGTTGGGAAATTTATACAAAGAGCATACTAGTGCAGTTGGGAGTAGCTAGTCTTGAGTATGATATGATGTGATAAGTAAGAATTGCAAGTTGAATCTTTGATGGCATACAAGGACCTACCAAAATTGTTCAGTTTTTTGGCATCTTCAAATGACTAGATCTCTTTTAATCATATTTTAGAGGCAAGCAGGTGGATCAACTGCTGGGGGCACTAGTAGTGATCGGGGGACCGCATAGACGGGGAAGGACCACCCACTGGAGGTGGGTAAAGGCGATACGTGGGGAGGTGGTGGTCCAACCCATCTTTATACATACAATCATATATGTCAAAAAAAAATCTATCAGTCTGAATCATTGGGGGTGACAATTACCGACTTTCTCTCTCAATGCTTAGAGCAAGACGCCAAGAAATTGCCTCCATTCCCCCTCCATGTTTTCCTCCATCCTCCCTCCTTTTGCACCAAAAATCCATATGAAAGCTGAGAAGGCAAACAACTTGCATGTGAAGCTTATTGTATTGTACCTGAAAGAACATGACCCCTGCATGTGAAATGTTCCTATGTGATAAGAGAAATTTTGGCATCCCCCTATGGTCCTACTTTCATCACTTGAATCCTCTTCTCTCATAATTATTTTTAGCTGTCCTTTTTCCTCCTCCTCCTTATGGTCTTGCCTTATCTATCCATCCTTCACAACATATTTTATATTTGTATATATCCTGGTTGTTGATTTTTGTGCAGCAAAATACTAATAAATCAAAGAAGAAAAACGAAAAGAACACACACAAGTTTATGTGGTTCGATAAAATGTCTACATCTACAGAACTTTCAGTATCACCAAATAGAGTTATATAGGAAGGTATTTATAATAACCCTAAGTATATATATTTATTACTCAGGAGAGAACCTGAATATGTATATTTACTACTCAAGAGGGAACGATGTGGACATAGGAGGGAATGACAATTGAAACTTTCACTGTCACCAAACAAGTTTACATAGGAGGGTATTTATCACTACGAGAATGAAGCGAGGTTGGGCAAAGATAGAAGGGCTTCACTCCTACCTCACTCCGCTTTCGTATTTGCCTGTCCTTTTACTCTTAATCTGAGCTACATACCATACCACAACACCTATTCTAAAATGTAGATATGTGGCATGGATGAATGCATGGAAGATTTATAGAATTAATACATATGAAGTCAATAATTATTCTCTTCAAAGAATTTTCTATTGCTAGTCATGTTTCTATATTAACTAAATGGCAAGATAGTTATTCTCAAATTCTTCCTCTGGAAACCCTAGTTTTATTATTTCTTCTCATATATGTTAGAAAAGATGTGTGATTTTTTTTTATCTTTCTTGGTTTGAAATCACCCCTCCCATCTCAAATTTGGGATTTCTCTCTCAATAAAGTTGTTTATTCCACCTTATCTGAGTTTTCATTTACTTCTTCCTTCTGCTTTTTTCTTAGCTGCTTTTATCTTCAACTTGTCTCGTAGTGTGGTTACGTCATCAGACGACAAAATAGCTTGATTTGTTCGCCTGCTTTTGTATGTACATTCAAAACAATAGTATTGTTTCACCAGATGTAAAAGTCATATTGAATCCTACATTGTGATTCTAAGATTTTGTGATATTTACATCATGAAAGGTCCCACTCACGGTTACAGCCCACCATAGAAGGCAGACTTATATACTGTGAAGACTCTCACCACCAACCCAGCTACAAATTAGCTTGGTAGTAAGAGTGCTCCCCATTGCTATAAAGAAACCCTTTCACATGGGTTCGGTCGCCTCCACTGAGGCGAAAGAGTTAGTGCGCCACGACCCCACGAACAAAGATCTACGAAATGCGGACCCCAAGAGGCGGCCTCCAAAATAAACATGAAGGGTGGGAGCACTACCTCACCAACTCCACGGGGGGGCCACAGGCAGTGGCAGAGCTGCCCCCATCATATAAGCAGCCCCTTTCACAGACGGTCTGGAAATGCGCCACGGCAGCAGGTTAAAACACTACGACCCTACGAACAAGACTCATGAGTGGGACCCCAAGAGTTTCCGTCTCCACAACAAAGGCTTGACATCCCCACCCCAGATGCCAGTAACCACGTTACAGTCCTAATCGCTTCGCTTCCACGGTACCTAACCCACCCACCCGCGACTAAATCACGAGAATGAGAAGGTCCCACTTCTATAAGCAGTAGCCTCAGTCGTGGGTTCAACTCTAATAAACGAGTTAAAATCCATAGGCTAGACTCCGTTGCACAAGATCATGTTCTTGACCCACCTAAAGAGAGACGACCCCACACTAATTGTTTAGGCCTTAAGTAATTTATTCATCAACTGATGTCATATTATCCTCTAACGTTTTAAGACTTTCGATTTCATGCTCGCATGTAATTGACATTATTCGAATCAATTCAAATTTCTTTCCAAAAAAATGGCAGAATTACATATAAATTTAGAAGGTTTTTGTTGGAAATTTCAAATGTTTTTAACCATTTTTAATAAGTTTGAAAATAATCTTTATGTCTATATATTTATATCGATTCCAAAAAAACATGTCTATATATGTATATGATTATTTGAAAAAAAAACATCATTAAAAAAACAAGTGAAAAAAATCAAAGAATATTCTTAGAAAATATCATATTTTCTGTTTTTAATAACAAAAAAAACAATGAAATAGAATTCATATTATAATCACATGACCACTTTTAAGTGGATAGGTTTTTATGGTGATAACCCAAGAGAGAGAGGGAGAGGATTTTAAAATTAAGCTCTAAATTCTTTGCCTTGCTTTTTTTGTTTACCTTTGTTATATGGAATGTACAAGGAAAAGAAAAAAAATAATAATATTAAAGAAAATAGTTATCATATTTTTTAAAGAAAAATATAAAAGAAAATAAGATATAATTAAAAATTATCAATAATTTACTATTTTAAAAATTATTTAATATTTATATAATAATAAATAAAATAAATTTAAATAAACATACAAAAAAAATTTATTAAATTTAGAGATATTTTTTATTTTCTTTCATACTCTCATTCCTTTTATTTCTTCTCCTCGCATTTTCTCTTAAATTCCTTTAAACCAAACATAGTCTTTATGTTTGATATTGTATTGCCTTCTCACACAAAATGGTTGTAATGTCTCTTTCGAATTTATTTCTAATCTCCTTAATTTTATGATCCGGATGCAATCTAAAAAGAGGCAAAATGATACCAATGGAACTTGTGAGATTGGGACAGGGAGTAATTATGAAGTTAATAATAATAATAATAATGATGATGATGATGGGATTCCGACGAGTCTCCATCCTGCCCCCATTAACATTCGTACTGTGTGTAGGGCATACTGACAAGTTGATCAAAGGCATGGAAGCTTTTTAAGGGACTGTACACCACTGCCCCACCCTTACCAAAATTGGGAATTATTATTTCACAACATTTTTACCACTTGCCATAGTAGCTCTAGTGGACTTTTATATATATATAAAGTAGCTCAAGTGAGTTGATACAACGATAAGTTCAAGTTTGACTCAACTAAAAAACTCGAAATTTCCATTCAATTTCTTTTTTTTAAGAATTTAAAACTCGAAGAATAGTTGAGTTATTTGAACTCGAATTAATAATAATTATGCTCAAATAAAATCAACTTAACTCAAAATCAATTCGATTACCTGGGAATAATAAACTCACAATATAAGAAAACTCGATTGCCATGAAGTAGCTCGAATCGTATTATAATACTTAAACTCAACTCATATTAAGATTAGGGAATACGACTCAATTAACTTCGAGCCGAATTTAATATCGTAGTAATAACCTGCTAGCTTATCATGTGTAATATGCATGAAATTTAAAAATTTTCTAATTTATTTCCCGTTGAATGTGAATGATAAAATTTACACCGTCTATTAAAAAGTACAAATGAACTAGATTTAGGTTATAAAAGACAAGTAGAAGGAAATTTCATTGTTTGAGTACCTTAGTCCTTAGATGACTAATGATGCTTTTCGGTGGGTACTGAAAAAAGTACTGTTGGGTACTTAGATTTAGATGGACTCATATTGTAATATGAGAGTAATTCCATGAAATTCTTGTAACAGTGGAAAAGATCTTGGGGACTTTTTTTGGAAGAAGTGGGACACTGATGTGCCTTCTGAATAAGTCATGGCATGTCTTCCCTGTCCCCATAATCAGAGTAAATGGAACTTTTTCTTCAAATAAGCCCACACACCATTTCCTTTTCCTCCTCTTCTTATCCTTGCTTTTCCTCTACCATTATTATGGGCAGAGCCCAGATTTTTTTATCACATTGTATAGTGACTTGAAAGTTCTTTACCCAACTTGTGGCTAATACTATGAGTAGTTTTTACTATGATGAAAAAGGGGACAAATGCCGGAGTGAAGCAGGGTGGGAGTGAAGGTTTCAGCTGTCATTCCGTAGATTTTTAATCCTTGTTACCCTAATATAGGCACATTACCCAACAACATAGATTTATATGTATACTTCTTTTTTAGTATTTCTTCTTTGATTTCACATCAATCTTTACTTATTTGTCTGTTTCTTCCGGGATTGGGAAAAATGTGTAAGAAAAACCTCCTCTACGCCTATCAAGGCCTAACTCCGATAAATGCTCAATATTTAAAACATGCGACATGTGTCTCGGCTTCAGTCACAAGAGGACTAAAGTGTTTAGTTTTCAAATATGTATATCCTACTTACACCTAGCTTTTTTTTTGGATCCAAATAGGTTCTCAGCTAATTCCCATAACCCAATTCAACCGATTGCCAGAATCCAACTATCACTCATTAAAGCGTCAAACGACGTTTAAAACGGCCTTTAATTATTGAGGTGACATCCACAAGACACTTTGAGACCCTCTTTTCTCTCTTCTCTTCTCTCCTCTCTTTCACACTCACACAATCACCACCCTCTCAAGAAATTTCTATATATATATTTTTTTAACCCTAATTTATTATTAAATTTTTATTTTAGTTTTTAAAATATATTAAATAAAAATTCAAATTTTATTTATTTTAAATATATATAAATTATTCACTATTTTAATTTTAAATAAATTATTTTCAAAATTTATTTAATTCTTATATCTACTTAAATGAAAAAAATCAAATAAATGAGTTTGAAATAATATTTTAATATTAAATATTATTTCAAATGGATGAGTTTTAATATTTATATTAAATATTTAATATTTTTATTAGTCAAATAAATAAATAAAATATTGTTCTCTCAGGAAACCCTAGTCGCCATCAATTTGTTTTTTTCTTTTTGTGCACTTGGTTTGTTATAATATACATTTTCATAAATTTTGGCCAAATCGCCTCTCCCTTTCATCGCTTTATTCCACATATCCGGGTTTTCTTTTCTAGCTAAACTAAGTTTCGTCCATCACACCCAGTTTTCCTTTGTTTTTCCGTGTTACTACCCATTCATTATGACGTGGTTTCATTTATCAATTTACATGGCGTAGAAGGTGCCATCAACCCATTGGGCTTTTACGGCCATTGCCGCCTGCTGCTTGACAAAGCTCGATACGACAGCCTATCAAATCAAATATTACTACAAGATGCCGCATTTAGAATCTTATATATTTTAGTGATTACTATCAAATGCTACGCTTAAGCTGGTCTATTTTGTTATTAACACTGGTAGTGTTTGCAACATTTTCAAAGTTTTTAACTTTGATTTTAGGTTCTATCGATCATCATAATACTTAATCAATAAATTTTATCTCTTCAAAAAAAATATATATTTTTAAATAAAAAATAATCTATTTTAATGTATTAATTTAATACACATTTTGATAAAAAAAAACAATGGATGAGTTTTTGAAAAAAAAAGAAAATCAAATTTATATTATCTATTTAGTAGATTTAAAATGTTAATATTATTTTTTATTATAGTATTAAAAAATTTATTTAGTAGATTTAAAATAACAAATAATATATATATATATATATATAGTATATATATATATAGTATAGTATATATATATATATATATATATATATATATATATATATATATATATATATATATATATATATATAAGCTAATCACTTTTAATATAATGTAGTAAACTACATCCATCGAAACTCTCACCCTTCCCTCCCTATATTCAGCCATTTTAATGTTGACATCCTAATCAATTAAGCTTATGGACAATAATTTATTTATTTAAAATAAAATTTGAATTTTTATTTTGCATATTTTAAAAACAAAAATTAAATTTCATTAAAAAATTAAGAATGGTTTAAAGTAGCTAGGTGGGTGTCGGTGAGGGAGAGAGAAGAGAAAAGAGAAGACGAAAGAGATAAGAGAGTGGGTTCCATGATGTTACATGGCCTCTTTAACGGTATCAATTTGGATAGAGGCTAAAGTGAGCTATGGTAATAAACCGTAAGGGTCTCTTTGAACTGAAAAAAAGTTTGAAGAGTAAGTAGGAATGTAAACGAGTTAAGCTACTCGAGCTCGACTCATAAAATATTCAAATTCGACTCGAAGTTAATCTAGTCGAGCTCGAGTAGTTCAAGTAGTTTGTCGAGTCAAGTTCAAATATCACAATACTTGACTTGAGCTTGCTCGCAAAGCCTTTAATCGGCGCTACTATTTTATTAATCTAATCAAATCAGCCGACCGATTTCCAAGTCGAGCCGAGTATAATTATTTATTAATTTTAATTTATCTGTGCCTTATCGAAGAAAGTTCAAGTGTGATCGACCATTTTTCAAGCCAGTTTCGATCATCCGAAAAAAAAAAAAAGCTCATCTAAAAGTTTGCTTTGAGTTTTAATCGAGTCGAAATTTAAGCCTTTGGCTCTGCATCGATTCTCGACTTGAGTCATTACACCCCTGCTGTGTCGAGATATTTGGTAAAACACAAGGGAGTTTTTTTGCCCCTTTTCCCTTAGGGGTTTTGGGGGTTTTGTTGAACTATATGTTGTTAAGGTAGAACTACTCAGATAGCTTACAACTTTTATGAATGCTCTGAAGATGATTGGCAATGTTGGGTTAGGAATACATATCATCATCCACTGGAAAAGAACAGGTGGGGGATGGGGGGATATGATTCAAAATCTTTTACAATGGACAGCTTTCAGAAATGGAAGCCATGGAATTGTGTGGTTGATGGGAGGGGAAAAAAAACCAGAGCTCAGAGCTGAATGCATGAAGACAGCATTCTCTAACAAGCATAACAGACACTAGCAGCTTTCTGCAGAGATTTGTCTGATCCCGGAATGCTTGCAGAGAGCGAAAGCGACAACAGTTTAGCTCACGGGCCCAAGCTTGCAGAAACTGGGGACAGTTCACAATTGATTCAACACCATTCAAGCAACGAAAATTGGGATGTTGCCTTTAAGTAGAGGGCAGAAGAGCTGAAAGTCCTCAAAATTGTTTTCCCTGAGAATGAAGAACGATGAATACTAAGATACCAGCAAAGTGTGGAATGACTGGATCGACAAACTGAGATGAAGCAAGCAGAGCCCCAGAAAATACTAAAACCTAAATGACTACAACTTTGAGATAACAATGCCTGCCCTATACACAGCAGCAAGCTTGAACTATGGTGACCCAATTGACTATAGTCATTCTATTTCATGAAAATCCTTCATTGAAAAGTTACTAGTCTATTTCATTTATAGTCGAATTCGAGTATTCTACTGAGTCAAGCTTGAGTAGCTTGACTCGTTTACACCCCTAGTCTGGAGTCTGTGGACTAAGTTAAGGAGCAACTGACAGTGGAATGCAAGATAAAATAAAGGAAATGTTAGAATGATATTTATTTGGAAAAGAGGAAATCGGTACAGTTTCCATAAGGTTTGAACTAATAATTATACAAATCTCGAAAGAATGACTTCAAGAATTAGATGACTTGCCAATCTAATAGCTCATTGTTGCATGGGCATTTGGGTAAGCATTTCTTTCTTTTGAAAACCATAAACAATTCCTTGATCTTTGCACTCAAAAGCAAGAAAAAGATTTGTTAAATGTTAATATCTTCTTACAATTTAAACACAAACAAGGTTTAAAAAAGGCACACGCTAATGGGTGAATGCCAAAAGGCAATTTTTAGGCTAGAAGAATTCAGGGAGGAACCAACAAAACCTACTTCATATGATGTTCAATAAACTATGTGTGTGCATTAGTTTTCAACATCACTTACACTGATATACTGACTGGCCTATTTTCTTCAGCTTGTGGTTCGTCTTTGATTGAGAGGCTATGAAGTTGCCGCGTGAAACTGGTAGTTGTGTCCAGGAAATAGAGTATAAATGTCGTTATGCAGCAGCAGACAAACATGGGTATAGGCCCAAAGATCCAAAGAAAGAGAGGGAATGACAAGTAGAATGCTCTCAACCCAAGGGACCAAAACTTGCTTCCACGGTCTAAGTTTCTTATGACATACTCAATAGAATCTCTTCTGTCCATTGATGTAGGCAAAGTAACCAAGAAGCTGGCATGGGCATAGTATCTGATGGACTGCACATTGCAAAGAAAGGCAACAAGGAAGCACAGCAAGATGGAAAAGTATTTGATTGAAGAGACAAGGGAGGTCTTATTTCCATATAGTAATGGTGTGCTGCTAGACTTGGAGGTGCTGCTCACAAAAACACTGATCAGTGAACTAAGAGCGATGGCAGTTGTTGCCAAAAGTGTAGCTGCCATGATGCTGTTGCGTATAGTTTGAACCGCCAAAACACCATTCTTCAGGGGATCCTAGAATTAATACAATGGAGTTACCATTAGAAATTGAAACTTTTACTTGCAACTGAATTCTAAGGAGAACTATTGAAAAGGTACACCACTTAAAAAATGAATCTATCCTCGCTACTAACTATAGGAAGCCTGGATTCCTAGAAGCTCAATAATTCAAGTATGAAACAATTCAGAGACAGGGATTATCCTTTTGGCAAAAAAAAAAACTCAGTCCAAGAATACAGTTTCACCTGGAACTAATAAAACCCCTAGCATAGATTAGGTAAGACGACTTCCATTATCACCATCATCATCACAGTTTGATCCTACTACATAACATATCAATGACAGACCTACCGTCTTCATGGATCAGTCAAATGTGACTGGTAATTTTAATCAATGATTACTTCCCTTCAATGATAATAACAAAATCCACAAAATTTGCCTAGGAGTATGTTCTATTTCCTACCCCCTTTCTCCCTTCTCAATTATTTTGCTAATGAAAGACTAAAACATTATAATTTTCTCACAATGTCAAGTGCAACAAAGCCAGTATTATGAAAAAGGGATACATGAGATGAAGTAAAAGATGAATCTTGAGCACCTGCATATCATGATCAATAAAGAAAATACCACCCTTTCCTTGTAGAGTTATAAAGCACAACCAATCGTTCATAAAGAACATTCACAACCCAACCAATATTTTGGTGGAAAATGTTGAGAATCAAAGAATATTCCCTAGATATTCTTTGGTTTATCTCCTACCTTTTTCGTACATTATCCTCCTTTCTTTTACACTTTATTTTGTTTCCTTTCTATTCCATTATTTTGTATATATATAGGTGTCTCTATACTATATAACTCACTTATTTAATAAAGAAAAGTATTCTTTTTTCTCTCTCCTCTCACATGGTATTAGAGCCATGAAAGGTTCGGGATAGGATTTGTCGTGTCTTCAATTCCAACAACCCATGTAGTGGCTGGATCTCTTTCCGATCACTCCACCTTCATCGCAAAGCACGTAACTCTTCGCTGTTGTCGCACCGCTTGATAGGAAAACTTTCAGTCACCATGCATCTAACATGAGAGAGGTCCTGCTGTGGAAGAGAGAATAAGGAGCAAGAGGACACATCATTCGTGTTCCACGTGGTCTGCGGCAACCGCCTCGTCATTATTCCACCGATAATCGGGAAGCAAAAGGCCTTGAAGGTTTCGATCCCGTCCACATCAATCACAGAGAGCTTGAAACGCATGACGGAATTGAGTCGGGTTTCACATACTTGCACCTCCTGATTCAATAACTCGAGCCGATTTATTGTTAATTTTTCCAAAAGTTCCATGCTTAAGTTCGAACTCAATTTAATACTTCAATTCGTATCCTATGAAATGATAATGTCAAGGAATATCTTTCTGGATTATTCTCCTCTTTTTGTCCTCACATGGGATTCTTCATCAGTCCTCTTACACTTACACTCCTCAACAAAATTGGAGTGGTTGAGTGCAAGAACCGTCATTTGGTTGAAACTGCTTGCATTCTCCACTCCATCATAAGGTTCCTCAACGTTTTTGAGGGGATGCTACCTTAGTCACTTGCTATTTGATCAATCGTATGCCGTCATCCGTATTAAATGGTAAAATCGCTCATTCCATTCTTTTTCCAAACCAACCTCTCTTCTGCCTTCCCCCTTGTGTCTTTGGTTGTGTTTGTTTTGTCCATATTCTTACTCCTGGACAAGACAAGCTTTCAGCCAAAGCCATGAAGTGTCTTCCTCGTTATTCTAGCTTCAATGAGGTTACCAAGCATTACTCTCCTAATACACATCGATACCTTGTCTCTACCAATGTCACATTTTTTTGGAGAGAACTCTATTTTCCCTACCGCCCACCCCGCCCGATGTCATATCTCTACTCCATTTTATCCCCGGGCCCCAGATACCTCACATGTATCTCGACTCTACTCCACCTCAACCATTGCAAAGAGTACTGCTGTTCACAGACCGACATCTGGGCGCTTAACCCATCTCCTATGGACCTCCTCCTCCACAACATCGGTCTGGCTGCCTCTAGCCGATCTCCCATCGCCCGAAAGGTACTCATTCCTCTCGTAACCCCATCCTTTTTATAATTTCCTGACTTATCATCGTTTATCTTCCTCATACTCTACCTTTGTTTCCACCTTGTCTTTTGTTTATGTTCCATAAATCGTATGAGCCTCCTATCCCATCCGCATTCAGAAACAAGTTATGGCTCGAGGAATGCGGCACTTCGGGACCCGGTTACTTATCGCCGAAAACACCCGTTGATGTCGGTGGGTGTATAAAGGAAGATCGCCTCGATGGCCCGTGGATCGCCTTAAGGCTCTACTACTTGCGAAGGATATACTCGTGTCTATGGTTCCGACGCCAC
This sequence comes from Tetrastigma voinierianum, assembly GCA_016808115.1. Classification (NCBI taxonomy): domain Eukaryota; kingdom Viridiplantae; phylum Streptophyta; class Magnoliopsida; order Vitales; family Vitaceae; genus Tetrastigma; species Tetrastigma voinierianum. The sequence goes on along the minus strand of JAEQBH010000997.1, from coordinate 755,016 downwards.
TATGATACCTTTTCCCCGTCGCCAAGATTGTCTCGTTCGTCGCTTTCTCCTATCTACGGTTGCTATTCAATTCGCATTTGTATTAGTTTGGATATAAAAATGCCTTCTTACATGGCGCGACTTAGCAAAGGGGAGGTCTATATGGAGCAACCACTCAGGTTTGTTACTCTGGGAGTCCGATTATATGTGCTACGCCACCTTCATTATATGGCCTCGCGCCTCCCAGTTCGCTCGCCGCTAGTTCCATGGTTCGGGAGTCATATGACTAAAGTACAACAGATCACCGGCTTTTCTATCATCGTACGAGTTCAAGGCAATGCATTTAATTGATTGATTATGTGGATGACGTTGTTATCACAGACAATGATCAGGATGGTATTCAGAGGTTGAAACAACATCTCTTCAACCACTGCACTAAAGACTCAGAAACCCAAGATTGCCATGTGACGAGATACCACCTAAATCCAACAATGCGGTTATGAATCGTAGTACGCCTTGGAAATAGAAAAGATAGGTATGCTAGATCGCAAAACCCGTAAAACACCCTACGGATCCTAATGTTAAGCTCGCATCGTGAAGACAGTGAAATTTCACGCGATCCTAAATATCGACGACTTGTGGGAAAACTAAACTATCTCACCATCACCTAACTAGACATTCCTTTCCGATGAGTGTTGTTAGTCAGTTCTTGCAATCACCATGTGATAGCCATTGGAATGCTGTGATTCATATCCTCCGTTATATTAAGGGAACACTAGGCTAAGGGGTGTTATATGAAAATAGAAGTCACACGCACATTGTCGGATATTATGATGCGTAATTAGTGTGTTCGCACCAAGCAGACAGACACTCCACTTACGGGTATCAGGTATTGCCGAATGGAAACCTAGTATCTTAGAAAAGAGCAAGAAACAGATGTCAGAAATGTGATCAAGCATCAAACAGAATAATCACAGCCATGACTGGGCATGTGAGCCTATAATACAAGACCTTCTTCGTGAGCCTAAAATTCGTGGCTGAAGGAACAAATGAAGCTACTGGCGATAATCATTGTTCTCCACATCGTGATCCTAACCGGTCTTTCATGACGACCAAACATATTGAAGCGGATTTGCTCATTCATCAAAGAGATCCGATCGATTTGATGACTATTAGTTTTGTCAACTCGAGTGGACCAACCAGCGCACGTGTTCACCAAATATCCTCTAAGTTCTAGAATTACACATTTAAAAAGCTTAAAGGCGATTCACCTATACGCCCGTACCGGCAGAAGTGTCGAGAATCGTTAATATTCACTAGATATTATTTGGTTTATCTCCTACCTTTTTTGTACATTATCCTCCTTCCTTTTACACTTTATTTTGTTGCCTTTTTGTTCCATTATTTTGTATATATATAGGTGTCTCTATACTATGTAACTCACTTATTCAATAAAGAAAAGTATTCTTTTTTTTCTCTCATTTCATAGAAAACGTATAAAGTTGAAAAAAGAAAAAGGGAAAAAAAGGAGCCTCCAACTAGAATCTGGTCAGTTGGTACCCCTTATGATTATTTATTGCTAAACCAAAAAAAAAAATGGAAACTGAAAGAGGTTATTAACTCCTGAAAATTTCTTGTTATTAGCACCAACATCAGGGGTATAATCTACCTTCAAAACATTTTTATTGGCAGGTTGGCTACACTCAAACACATGATCTCTGGTTGATGTCCAGTGCTTTAACCAGTTGAGCCATGCATTTAAGAAGGAAGAGCCCAAACGAACGAAAGAAAAAAAAAGTTGAAGAGAAAAGTAAATTACATAATAGAAGTATCAGATATTGCAAATGATGTTCATAGAGATCAACATTTAAAAACGAGTGGAAAAATGTGTATTTCCAAGAGACGACACATATATGACTATTTTCATCATCATAGAAATATCTATAAGAAAGATGACATAGAAGGGGATGAGCATTGGATAGAGCATAATTTAAGAACCTTTAAATAGAATTCCTGAAAGGGTCTTCTCGAAGATGACACTAAAAGAAATCACTTTCAAATCTCTTGTAACTTGGTCTGTAAGGCCTACAGTAATCTTCAGTACTTGGTGATCATGAATTGGTTAAGACAGTATGCTTTGTGCTGGGGGCAACTATTAGCTATTTACTGCTACAGTCCTTTGTTTTCCTTACAAGTCTTTTCTTCTTGACCTTCCAGAGATTTTAAAGTTAACATCAATTGCATACTTATTAAAAACAAAAATAAACAAAAAAAAAAAAAAGAAAAGAAAAGAAAAATTGATGTAGTAAAGCAGTGGCGAAGTTAGACATTTGCTGTTGGGAGGAAAGGGAGGAATATGATTCAGGTCTGGGGGTGAGGGGGTAGCATTCATTTTCTCTTTTCTCTGCTAGTGCCCACCCACCACCACTACAAGGCACTATTTGATTCTTACCCTGTAGGAGAGGATATTGCCTACAGAATTGAAGTAAAAAGCACGAGGTAAGGACCTGAATCTAGAGTATAGTTTGGATACTCCCACAAAAAACAAAAGATGTTTTTACAAGAAAGCTCCAAGACCAACTATGTTTTATGGATAAAAACTAAGTGTAGACACAATTCTGTGACAGACAAAGTAAGAAATGAATGCATATCAAGAAGAGCTAGAGGTAGAAGGAAAGACATGGTTGTTCAGTCATGGTGAGAAACTGATGACAAGAGATGAATGAGAGAAAATTCGTGTGTTTTCATTGATCATTGGCAACATATTTATATGCAAGAGAATCCTTAATCAAATAGGAAAGAACATGAAGTTTCCTAATTGGCTTCTAACTCTACATATTTATGTTACTATAACAAAAAGTAAATGCATTGACCACCAATTTTTTCAAGAGGTTGTATATGGATTCAGGGGTTAGAAGGCTTAGTTTTAGTGGAATCTATTTTAAAGAGTTTGATTGGATAGATGAAGTGAACTTAGAGGGGGTGTCCATCAAGGAGGTATTAGTTGCTCTTTCTTGTCTCAAATGGGTGTAAAGCTATAAGCCTTATGGTATTTCCATGGCCTTATGGAAGGAAATTCAAAACAATTTGTGGTGAATTGATGAATTTCCTTGTGAGTTTTATGAGAAAGGATATTTTAAAAGATCTTGAATTTTTAATTTTTTAATTTTTTAATTAACCTACAACCATAATTCTTAAGAATTCTTTGTTCCCAAGAAAAGAAAACAAGAGAACATTAAGGATTTTCATCTCATTAGTTTGGTCAAGGCTTGTAGAGACAGGTGCTAAACAAATATATTAAGAAAAGTTTTGGGTGATGTTGATGCTCCAATAGAATTTTGTAGAAGTGAGAAAGATTCCTAATGTGGTGCTTATCATATACAAGGCCATTGATTACCTATCAACAAAAAAAAAGAGAAAAAAAAAAACATATACAAGGCCATTGATTCTACCTTGAAGAGGTAGGAAGTAAGGGTTGTTTTCTAATTAATATCTTGCAAGTCTCCAACCATATTAGTTGGAACTTTTTATACTAGCTATAATAGAGTTAAAGAATTTTGATTAGAAATGCGGTAAAATTCTGCATCTTTATAGTCTTTTCTCTATGCTGGCTAATGGGGTCTTTAATAGGTTTTTTTACAAGTTCATGGAGCTTGAGGTAGAAGGATTGTCTTTCCTCCTCCTTGCTTTTGTTAGTCAGGGAACCCTTAAGTTGTTTGTCTTAAAGAGGAGGCCAGATAAGAGGTTTCAAAGAGAGGGGAAGGGTGGAGAGTAGAGGAATAGTAGATAATTCTCATTTGTTCTCCGTCATTCTTGGTTTTTCTATTATGTGACTAATACACAATTATTTCATATGAACTAGATTCTTTTTTATTCTGATTGCTCAGTTCTTTTGATGCCACAAGTAGTGAGGATAAGGTTGTAGAAGATTCAGCTGAGATTATTGAGAGGGGCAGTCACTTATGGAAAAAGGGTCCCCTAGTCAAGTTGCCTTCTATTTGCACTGAAAAAGAAAGGTAAGTTATGGATTAGAAGCCCTTCTATTTCTAAAAGGGCTTTAATATGGAAGTGATTTTGGTGGTTTGTGACTAACATCCAAGATATATTTTGGGAGGAAGAGAATGGTTGGATTTCTAAGGAGGGTAAGGATGGCCTGTGAAAAGCAATTAGAAAAGGTTGCAAAACCTTTCATTAGAATAAGTTCATAAGTTCATTAGTCGGAAACAGTTGCTACACAAAGTTTCAGTTTGATGTGTGGTGTGGAAAGCATCATTTGAAAGACATTTTTGTGAATATATTTCAAATGCTTTCTCACAAACATGCTAAGGTTGTGGATCTCTGAAAAGATAGGCAATCTGGGTGATTGAAGCACTAGTTTGCCCCCAACACAACCCCCCCACTTCAGTAGAGGCTTCCATGACATAGAGTTAAGGATGGTGAACATATTTTCTCCAATCCATTTTAGTAAGAAAAGATGGTAAGAGATGGTCTGAATTTGATGAAGAATAAATCATTCTATAGCCTTTCAGACTTCATATCATTGAGGTACTTTTTTTTTTCCTTCCTAGGAAAATTTAGATTCATTTAGTACCTCCTAAAATTAATTTCTATGCTCAAGAGGCATATGGGAGATAAGATTCTTATAGAGACCAGCTTATGAAAACAGAGGGGTCCTTTTCTAATCGATGTTGTCTCTTAAAGAGATTAAGAAATCAGAAAATCCTATTATCATCAAAGAGTTTATGGGTTCTTTATTTTCTCTTTTTGGATTGTTTAGGTGCTCTTTATGTCTTTGAGGGAGTTGCTATTGGGTTGGAATGGTAGTTTCTGGGATAAGGACAAGGAGGCTGCTGAGTCTTGTTCCTTTGGGTATGATTTGGTCCATTTGAAAGGAGCAGGAAATAAGAAAATTTGAAGGCAAAGAAAATCCAAATGTGCATGTGAAGAACACCTTTTTTAGAAGCTTTGTTTCTTAGCCATTAGCTTCATCAGATCCTAATGCTGGTTCTTTTTAGAATCTGTTGACATGTTAAGCAGAATATATATTTGCTCTGCTCTTCTTTTTCCCTTGGTATGATATTACCAGTATTTTTAGGTTGTACCCCATTTCTGTTAGACTTTTTTAACAAATCTATTTTATTTTCCCATAGATTTTTTTTTTTAAATCTGTTCTAGTTGCATACTAACTCTTATTACTAAGAAGCTACCACAATAAAAATCCTAAGGCAACTAAATTTCCACCTTTATCCCCTTCAGAAAATATTATAATACAAATTCTTAGGCAATTAAACTTCCATGTCTAACTCCAGAAAATTCTTAACCATTGGATTCCATAAAACCCAAGGATTACTGCTTAAAACTCTTCAGCAATTCATATTCATATCACTGAATGTCCATTAGTTGGCCAAATTATAGGGTTAAAACACATGGAGGTGTGATACCAAGATAGAACTCTAATAGAATAAGTTTCCACTCTCATATGGCAATATCCAAAGCTTTGAATGCATAACTCCCTCACTAGAACTAGACTTCAATGACTATAAGATAGTCAGCTTACTTGACAAGAAGTACAATAATGCAAATCCGATTAATCACACTCACACCCTAGGCATTGACAAGTTCTGTGAGAGATGAGTATCTTAACATTTCCACCATTGATAGATTAGCAAAAGGAGTCAGCCTCCAGGTTGGCATCCTTGAACTCAAGTTTCTTTGAACAAATTCAATAAACTTCCTTTGCCACACAAAATTACCTCCTGTATGTTATTTTAATGCCAAGGAATATGGAAGATCACCATGCAAAAGCATTGTTCCATCAAACTGAAAATATGGGCAATCCAGGCTCAGTACCAGAGACAATTGGACATAAACCAAGTTCATACAAGAAATAGGTGCTAAATTTTTCAAAGATCAACACCCCTAGTTTGTGGAAACTCCTAAACCAAGATTTTAGCTTTCTATCATCTTGTACCATTTAATTTGTGGTTTACTATACCTTCTTTTAATAAATCTATTTTGCATAACAGCCAACTATTAAGTGGGAATAATTTAAGATTTGCATTTTTTGCATATTAACTTCTTGGATGGCTTCTCAAGTTTCTCTAGGAAAAGGGAATGAGAAGTAGGAACATAGGGTAGATTAAGAGATTATAAACTTAAAAGTTAGTAACAAGTTGAGCCAATGTGATTCAAAACTGCTTAAGAGACAAAAGACCCAATAATGATTTAGAGCAGAGTATAATAAGTCACCAAAAAACTAAGGGCTTTCCCCTATCACCGTCTTGGCTGCTAATATAGGAACCCAAGCCTAAGTTGGCAGGGCTCGTTCGGTTGTGTCCAGGAGGAAGTATTTTTCTATCAAATCTGAATGTCTTCAGTAGTTCCATTAAAAATCAAAATTAAATAATAAACAAAATTCTCTCAGGGTTGCCATGGCTGGAGCCCCAGGATTAGGATTAGCAGACAGCGAGAACTAATATATTGTACTGGAGGTAGTCTTTTAACTGTGTTATATTGGGGGTAGATTCTAAAATCCTCTCTAACTTTCCTGGAAAATCTCATATTCGAATTTTCCACACACACAAAAGTAGCATCAGCAGCCAGTGAATCCAAACAAGTAGATCAAACAAAACAAGTACGTAAGGTCGATAAACAACCTTTGTTCCCTTCAATTTTCTCCAACTTTCTTGGCATCTTCCATAGATCACAAGGAAACCAAGAAACCATTAAACAGTGGCAGGAAAGTAGCACCCTGTTTTGCACACCATTTAGTAGACTAACGGTCGTTACTAAAGGAAAACCAGAGCAATTCACATAACCAGGCTTTGAACAGCATCGCACGCGCCTTTTTTAGGGAATTGTGAAGCAAATATCAGTTGGATTTGGAAACAAAAAAAGAGGGAAAGAGAAGAGAACTCACAGCCATCAAAGAAAAGACCCATTGGCGGCGAGACTGAGCATTGATGCCGATGACAGTGCGACTCGGACAACGGAGAATAGTGACGAAAAGCCATACGTGGTAAGCTCCCATTATCGCCAGACCCAGCGGCACCACCACGTAATCCAGATGCTCCTCCCTCATCCTCTCTCTCTCTCTCTCTCTCTCTCTCTCCACCTTCCCTCTCTCTGTCTCTCTCTCAATGATCTCTTTCACCTTCACTTTCTCCCTCAATGATTTCTTTCACCTTCGCTTTCTCTCTCAATGATTTAGACTGAGCCGCTACAGACAACCGGGCAACTCTTGCTTCCAATTTCAAACTAGCACTTTTTTTTTCTCAATAATATATATAGATATCAAATATCTTTAATTCTTTTTAAAGTCTTTATATTTTATTTCTTAATTTGTTTTATTAATTATTACCAGATTATAACGCCTACGAGGTGGGGGTTTTAAGAACAACTCTCCATGTAAGACAACTAAAATATTTTAAACTGATTTTATTCTGACTCCTAGATTTCATGGCTTGTTCGATAAAAAAAAATTATTTTTTAATGTAAAAACACATTATTTGACCTTTTTTTTTGCTTATAAAGAAGATCTCCAAGGAATTTTTTTTAACTAATTATGCTCAAAATGAATTTAGATTATTTTATACTATATAAGAAATATTTTAAAACTATAAAAAAACATTTAAGATCTGTTTGCATTAAGCACAAGTGCTCTCAAATAAATTTGTTATTCAAAATGGTTGAAAATAAATTTTAAGATTTTATTTCCAAAAATTACTTTTAAAATCGATTTTCAAGACAACCTCTTCATTTTTATAATTGAAAGGACCAAATATACTTGTTCATGATATAACTTAAAAGGAGGATAAATAATTTTTAATATTTGTTTATTTAGATTTCAAACGAAAATGATGAAAAACATAAATTTTTAGGGATTGGCTTTACAAGTAAAATTATATTATCCCTTTTAATCGGATAAGACTGGATTGAATTAAGGAAGTAAAAAAAAAAATTCATTATTTTATTTAAGATAATAAATTTCATTTTTATCGGATTTATGAGATATAATGAGCAATATAAACATAATAAATATATTTTAAGTCGTATTATAAATGCTCCGTAGTCGCGAAAGCAAGTTAAAGAAATTATTATGATGATAAAAAGCTCTTATTATTTATATAACACCCAAAAGACAATAATTTAATAATAGTATAGTAACATGAAACCAAAAATATATTGGAGACTTGGGAGTTGGGACAGATGTCTCCATCTATAGGGTTTGTTTGGGGTGGACCGACCCATTGATAGAGATTTGAATAAGAAGAATAAAATGGAAACCTATCTCAAAATCATTTATTCTCATTTAAGAGAGCCCAAACAAAAAAGCTACTTCCAAACAGACACCCAACACGTCAAAACAGACCATTTCAAATCCTCCTAAAGTACTATATTATTAAATTCGATCCACCAAAAAAAAAAAAAATAAAAAAATAAATAAAAATAAAAAAGCCTAAACCCACTGCGTTACGACAGGAATCAGCAACTAGATCCGGATAAAGTAAACAAACAGTACGCTTATCAGTTATCTCTAGTGATTTTGTGACGACCTTTTGATAAATTTAATAATACGTACCTCTCTACATTCCACATCAGTATAGCAAAAAAAAAAAAAAAGTTGTTGAACTTACCTATCCAAAGGCTCATTTTCCAATTTTTAATTATACAAGGCCCTCGGACACGCAAATTTTAAAGAAAAAAAAAATTGGAACAAAAGAAAATAAAAAATAGGTTTAAAATTAATAAACTCATTCAACATCTTTATTCAAACGGTGCCTAAGGGTATGTTTGGTTTGTCACTATTAGAATAAAAATAGGGATGAAAATGGAAGTGGATCACATCACAATTTTGTGCAATTCTGGTTGATAGACTGTACATAAAATATCAAGATAAATGATGCTTGTTTGTAGTTCATAATTGGAAAACCTTGGAGCCTTAATTAGGTAGAAAGAAATGAAAGAAGAGCAAGATTTTTATAGATGTATGAATCCATCCAAGGTTTGCCATGGCATAGCCAAATACAGAAGAGTGAGAGAGTACCCAGTACAATATTAAGATGCAGAAGCAGCTTAAGAAGATCAATAATTCTCCTGCAAGTAATCCCTATTTTCTTGAACCCGGTTTCGGAAACGACGGCTTCACTAACTCAAGATTCGTGAACAAAGATGGTGAAAAATTTTCAATTCTTATTACATACTTAACAGAAAGTTGAAGGATTCGAAGAACATTTCTTCTGGTGGCTCGGCTTTATCAGGTGGCAGATACCCTATTTCAGGTACTTTTGCCTGTAGCTTTAGCCAGGGAAGTGAAGCTCAACCTGCAAGAGAAGAAAAGAATTTAACATTTGCAAGGGACTAAAATCTCATAAAGAAAGTGGGTTGCATCTAATTAACTTTGATTGATAATGTTCAATTAGCTAATTAATTACCTTATAATTGGCTTCTTCTGCTCTGTGGATGAGGATCGGTTACCATAAGACAACGGTGGCATGAGCTCAGGAGGCTTTAATGAAGGGATGAACGAGAAATAAAGAAAGAAGATAAATAATATCAGAACTGTTTCAACTAATCTATAGAAATAAATAAACAAATATCTCCAAGTAGATGGAAAACATTTACAACATAAAAGAGTAGCATTTGGGTTAAGGATTCAAATATTGAAAAACACAATGTTATTACCAACCAGTAAGGAATAAGTAATCCCCCTGATGTTTGGTTTTGTTTTGTTTTGTTTTTTAAATGTTTAAGTCAGTCAACATTTCTTCCCAAGACTACTGACTTACTGCTGGTTAAATACCTTTTTTTTTTTATATCAGTGATGATTCCACAACACATGACAAGCAAAAGCAAATAACATTATCATTCTTTCACTGAGGGAAAAAAGCATTAAATGAAATATTGGCCCTCTACTATACCTGGAGGCGAAGTAGTTCTACTTCCTAAAAACCCACAACCACAACCAAATAATAAGCACAATCTAAAAGGGATGATGTTATAAACAACAAACAAAACTATAGTAGAAAGAATCAAAATGTAAGCACAAATGCAAGTTATTGGGTTAGCAGATGAGACCTCAAGCTCCTCCAAGCCCCCATTTGGGCTTAATATGGTGCAAGGAGCAGTTTCACTGGTAGTTATAAGAGGCTCCTCCGCTGCATTTGCTTTTGAAGATTCTCCAGAGCTGCTGTTTTTGCTCCCTGTGGAGTCCTTCACTTGATTTCTGTATTCAACATCATCTTCAAGCTCATCAGGTTCCTCGGGGAAAGCTTGATGATGAGAAACATATGGACCAGACATGATCTTCTCAATTGCAATTTTTTCTGCTTCTTTAGAGCTTGATGAACCCCCAGAAGATGATAAAGGTTTAATGGGTTGAGAGCATCTTACAGATCCATCAACTTCACCATTCTGAGGGGAAACCTCAACTGAATCACTCAAATCCTTCAAGCCATGTTCTATATCATTTTCAACTTTTTCTTTCCTGGTCTTTCCCAACATATTTATATCCATACTGCCACCTTTTATTGAACAGGGAGTGACAGCACTGACATGAGGGCTACTCGATAAAACTTCTTGACTTGAGAATGATGCAGCAACCAAACATTTGGTATTTCTCAGGTTTGTCTCTACATTTTCATCCTCTCGCTTTCTTTTCCTGCCATCTTCTGCTTCCTCTAGAGTTGCTTGGGCAGGGACATTAGGTTCTGAAACCTGCCTCCTCTCACCAGTTACTTTAGTAGGGCGAGAAGGTCGAACCCCTCCAGGAAACACAAAATTGGGTATGCTCCTGCGTCTTACATGGGTTACATGGATCTCCATCCCAGGCTTCCACAATGTGTACATGCTAACAGAGTACTTAAACTCATCAACAGTCATCCTTATGTCAAATTGCTCCCCTTCATTCACAGGAACTCCCTGCTTTCTCTGCAGGCCCATGAAATAACAACAATGGAAAGGTCTAGATTTGTCTTGGAAATCACCTGGGTGTGGATGGCACTGAAGCATGTTATAAGTGTGCCTCTCAATCTAGATAAAGACAATGGCTCAATTAGGGAATTGTATAAAAATTTTCTCCTAAAAAAAACCAACATAGTTGAGTACAGAAAATGAAAAACTAAAGCACCTTTAGCGTCAGCTGACGGAGGCGAGACTCAACCCAGCCTTTCCATTTCCTTAGGTCATCCGCATTTTCTGCAGCAATTTCTATCTGTAGATAATTCTTGTAAGCTTCAAAGAATGGATAAGGATCACAAAGTGTAACCCAATCAGCCTTATTTGCCTCCATAGCCTGCATGCATTCAAAAACATCAAATTCAGGGAAAGCAATGTTTGTACAAAAAGGTTTCTAGATCTTCAAACAGTGTGAAGTTCAGGGAAATCATGAAAAGGAGAAGGGGGGAAGAGAAACTGGTTCGTTATCGGTAGGGAGAGAGCATGACCACAAAACAAAAAATAAATGAAAAACAAAAGCAAAAACTAAAGAAAAGACAGGTTCAATATATATATATATATAGAGAGAGAGAGAGATAGATATTTGACAAGTAAGAAACAAAATCTTTTCAAAAGAAGAGCAGCCAAAGTGGTGACTCAAGGAAAGTACAAGGAGAGAAAGACAGGTTCAACATGAAGTGTTTCATTCATCCCATTATGCTGCCTGTATCATGCTCAGGAAAAAAATTAACATGGATCAACATTAAACTCAATCAGTGTATGACTAAAGCCACAGCAACCCGCCTAAGCGCCTCAATTACTGAGAAACATGACAGGGTAAAAAATGTCTATCCAAGACACCAAACTGAGCTAAAAAGAGATTTTTAATGGAAAGAAATTTTCTTCATACAAAATTCCAGTCATGCTGCCTGGGAGTTCTACTGGGATCAACATTCACCTCATATTGATATGTGATCAGAGCAAACTTAACTGTCTTAAGTGCCTCAATTGAAGAATTTGAACTCGAATACAGAGGCTGAACCCAGCCTTGAGATCTAAAAACAACATGGTACAGCCAATAAAGTGAAGACAAGAAAATATTTCTGATGGAGTCAAACTATTATCAAGCACGTATAAAGAAACAAGAAAAATGATGAATGATAAGAACTACAACGTTCTGAGAAAGAATGACATCACTATGATTATGTAGCATATGTGTTACAGATGTGCCAGAGGAGAAAATACAAATGGCAATGATTTTTAAAAAGAGTCCACACAAAACAACTTGCATTATAGGATAATACCTCACAAATTTCACTTCCCCTCTTAAATTCTTCTGACATGATCCGCAAAGTACTCGATGAAACGTTGTAACTAGAGTTCATGCTGGGATAAGCTGGGGTAATTATAGGCATCAAATGGAACCTGTCTTTTGGATATTTTCTAGGATCCCAAACTTGAAGTCCAAGGGTTCCTTCTTCAATAGCACATAGCATGACAGGATTTGGCCAACGCCATTGAGTATAGACCCTGAAGAACCGAGAGACTAACATATTGGGCAATGCATTGGGATATAACTGGCATATGCGAGCAACAAGCAACGCCCAGTTTATACCCCCAAGAAACCCTGAAACCTGTCCAGGACAAAGAGGAGAACACCCTAATAAATGAGAAAAGAAATGAGGCAATATTGCAACTCCTGCCTATCAGAAATAATTCCACCATACATTTGAATAAACACCACGCCGCTTTGCCCAAAATCTCATGCATCTCAATGTTGTTCGGAAATTCTGAGAAATAGAAACAGATACACAATTAAAGAGAAGAATGGCTAAGAAAGAATCATCAGAGAATCTTCATGATTATATAACTTATAGCAATCAGTCATGACCTGAATATTTGGTACCAAACGCAGAATTTGGTCAGTAACTCTACAACCATTGAGACTACGAACTGTTTGCTCATCAGCATTCTGCAATATGGAGTCTTGTGAAACATCTAAGTCCTGTAACAATTTTTTTTTTTTTTTTTTTTTTTGAATTAGCAAAAGGGAATTCATTAAGAGTGCCAAAATAACTTTTCAGAAACAGAAAAGCCTAAAATCCTTCAGAGTATATTTACAGGATATGTTTTTGATAAGCACCATAGCATCATGATATAGATATGTACTTAAAAGGAAAATTTAGGTTCTTATATAAATGGAATAAGGATGTGCCAGTGAAGCAAGTTCAGGCGTAAGCTTCAAAAATTAAGCTCTGCAGACACAAAATTGCACCTTTGTGCCATCTCTGGCATTGGAGTGAGGCATACACCTAAAGCCGTTAATTTAATTTTTTTTTGAGTGAATAGACCCTTTTTTTTCTTTTTTGCTATATAATAATACAAATCAAATTTTATCCATAGTTTTATTTTGTTCAGGGAAGTTATTTCTTCATGCTGTAGTATCACCTTAATACACAATATTTTTGGTGTATATATACAATCTTCACAATCTTATCATATCTGGTTACTTCCTTAATCGAAAATCCTTCAGCTTTTGTCCAAAGTCACATCCTACAGATTGAAGTTAAGACAAACATCACTACTGTTGTGTTTTCTTATGTATTCTTAAACACTACTCAATAGGCATGGTTGCCCTCCCATATATATCTTTTGGATAGTTTGGAAGGAAATGAACATGATTGTTTTTCATAACGCATGGCCTTCGTAACAAAAGGATGAAAAACTCTTGTTTGTAATTTGCATCTTGATCTAGGGTGTTTGTAGATGACGGTCAATTATCTCAATGTAGCTTTATTGTTCGGGTGGGATCTAAGTCAAGAGTATGCATTGTATTTTGTTCTCCCTCTTTTCTTTTGGTTTTGCTTCTTGGTGGCTGGTGTATACTTTTTATATAATTCAAAACGCTTTTTTCTTACCTCCTTGTTACATACATATACTATCTGATTTTACCTATCAAAGAACTATTATTTAGTACAAGTTCAGGATTTTTTATTTTTTTGACAAGTTAGTGAAAGTTAAGGATAAACCTAATATCATAATGCCATGGACGGAAAGAGAACAAAGTGCTATATAGTGGACCTTCTGATAGCTATCTGTTCATCCATATCTAGCAACTAACAAGGTTGATGAAGAAAAAATAAAAATATGTTGGGCCAGAGGCCAACAAACTGTATGAAATCCACAGCCAAAAATGACAAAGCCCCATATGCAAGGAAGATGAAATAATAGTCATCCAAAAACAGCTAGCCCGGACACCCGAGGTCATCAAAAAATGAAATGTCATCCAAAAACACAAACATTGGAAGTTAGAATGATTCCAACAGCTTCTTTAGAGCAACAATCTAATCTATGTGATCTCCAGATTTAAAAGTTTGAAATGCACAATTTAAACTTTCGGTATGATTTCTGAAAGTGTTGTTTTAAGTATAAAAAAAAATCAAGAATGGATCTTCCAATTAATTTATCCAAAAAAGGGCATAAATCATTGGATAAAGCTATTAACCAGATTCTGCTACCAATAAATTATCAAGAATGGGGACTAAACCATATAGCACACACTAGAAAAAAGGGCTTCCAGGAATCCAGCACAAAACCAACACTTACTTCAGGAATGACCCAAAGTGATAGTTTGGCATAAAGAAGGTCAATAGAAACCCCACTGAACTTGAATCTCATCACTGGAACATGTGCATCAGGCACAGGGTGCAACTCTGTTACTTCAGGCATCTCTGAGAGCATTCTATGTAGCTCACCAAAGAAATCTTCCTGCAGCAGATTTATATAAATCATTTTTAAATCCATTGAGCAATACCACATAGAAACAGAATCAAAATGTTGAAGCATAGTAAAAAAAAATGAAGATCGCACCTCTCGGGTAGCATGTCTAGGTCCAACACAAAGCGTATCTATATCGGCACCAGGGCCATGCACCTAATCACATAGATTTTGAAGAGATGTGTGAGGCACCTGATTCAGGAAAAGAAAAATGTACAAACAAAATATAGGGCACCAAATCTGGAAAGCATTACAATAAGTATTTGGAGGATTTAAATATGAATGCTGCAAGCACAAGGTATATTCAAAGATAGCAACAATAATAATAAGGAAAAGAAGGCAATCAGATCTAAAGATAAAAGCACTCAATATGGGATTTTTTTTTTTTTTTTAATTGGCAAATAGCAAAACTTTATTAAAGGTAGGAGCCAAAAGGCACACCCAAAGTCTACAGGGAGTATACTAAGGGGAGCCGCACACCCAAATTCAATATGGGAAATTGTAACACTATTATACCAAGGCACCAGGATGCTACCAAACACTTCCCTAGAGCTGAAAGCCCACCACTCTAAGCACCTTCCCACTTAAAGGCTTCAATCTATCCTATTTGATATCACTTGTATTTTTGTTTCTTAGAGGCAGACCAAATCCATCTTCTAAGACTTAATCAAAACCTTAATCACCTTTCTCCTGTCACTATCATTTGGCCCTCTTACATTCCACAACGAAATTCATAACTTTATTCAGGATGAGATGTTTTACAAAAGAGATTATAGGGAATACTAACAGAGTTTTACAATTTGAAGTTTTTTATATGAAGTTTTTTATATTTAGAATCTCATTTCAATAGCAGTCACATGTGTCCTAAACAAGCCTAGAGTTCATTTTCTTTCATGGCCTCGTCATGATGATGCTTAAAATCCCAAATACATAGAGTACCACTTTTTTTTTATACGTACAGAGTACCCCCTTTATTTTATCAGTATACAGAGTACATGTAGGGTGTTATTGAAATAATTGGTTTGTTTATAAATAATAATAAGAAAATGAGGGAGTCTAAGTGTCTAACCCATGTAGGGTGTACCTATTTTGTCAGATGTATACAAGTCTTCGTTTTGAAACTTCATTGCCCATTTGTTTATACTCCTACCCTGATTATTACCTTTTTTAATCACTCCTACACTCGTTATTACTATGACACCATTGGAGTAAACTACCAGTCATGCATTTAGCAAAATTGTGACTTAAGCAGCTTTAGTAACCCTTTCTTTCTGACTTTTTTAGCAAATTACTGTCACAAATTAAGCATCCATTATCAACACAGTTACTCTTTTAAAGTTTCAGCAACTCTGTCCCTCATAAATCAGTCAGTACATTAATGCCTCAACCGGGAAAAGTAAAAATTACAGCCATTTGATCAATTATTGGACATTATCTCTGATTGATAAAATAGGGTTGATGGGGTATGCATCCTTGTCTGCCTAGTTTGTTGGTCATTTGTTTGTATACTTTGTGTGTGCAGATTCACCTCTTTCTAGGCTTTTAAGGCATTATCTTGCTTATCTATAAATAATAATAATAATACAATCAAGGTCTTTACATGAATAACCTTACTCCCACAGAGCATAGGAAGTTCCATAAAATAAATTATGTTCCCATCATTAAAAATTAGGATATAACTTTTTATACATTTTCTGATGGGTTTCACAATACAAATGTAAACCAAAACAACGGAAAATACAAACAAAAAATCACTTCCCTGTAGGGAAAAACAAATACAAAAAGATAAATGAGCAAGAACATTTTCATACCCCCAGCCGATATGACCCAAAGGTGAAAATCTTAGCATTAGCTTCTTGAACCAGTTGCTCATTCAATCCCTTGGCACGACTAATGGTTTTCACCCAAATCTTGACAATCTGTTTAAATTTGCAAAATTCCCCAACTGCATTAAATATTGTAATCAGAGAATCCAACAAATGTTCTCCATTCAGTTCTTGAGAAAAAGTAGGCAAAGAAAAGAGCGACTGGGTATAAGAGAACCCCAGCTCTGCTAAGAAAAATAGAATTGCTTGTTTTAGTACTATTATGGGGGCCACACCGATTAGTTGAATTATTAAGGACACCCCATAAAACTTTTAGCTGATAACCATCAGTTGGAGTATGTCATCTCAAATACTACATTCTTTATTTTCCTTAGTTTTCTCAGCAACCAAACAGAATGGCTCTAAAAGCAGAAAGAGTGATTCAACCTGGTCTAATCTCCCAAGCACTTCCTCCCTGCTGACAGATTCCTCTTGACTCTCATACAACCCTGCAGCTGCCAAAAACTAAACACCCAACTTCTCAATTCAGTATGGTGTCAAAACACAATGCAAAACTGCTGAAAATAAATAAGGTAACCAAAACCTTCTCGAGTTCTTGAGTCTTGGCCACGTCCAACTCATTTGGTCCACTCAGTGAAATAGGTTCTGTAATGCCTAATCTCTGGCCGCTGTTATTCCAATTGCTCGACCCAAGATTCGACATTTATTCAAGTACCAATAATTTTTTTCTAACAATACCAATAAAAATGACAATGATGCTTTTGATATAGGTCCGCTTTGCAAAATTCACTAACAATATTTTTACAGATTTCCCGTCGTGAAATCAAATCATAGCCAAAGAAATTTAAGTAAACAACAAAGTAATCGCTAATTATACAGTCTTGGTTAAAAAAAGAAAAGAAAATCACTATAGTCTGAACACCACAAAAACGAAAAGCGGTAAAAGAGAAACAAAAACAACCCTAGAATTGAATATTGATATTATGAAGCAAAGAACTGAATACAAGAGAACGGGACCAAACCCTAACCCTAGACACCCAACAAGGGTGTAACGAGTTGTACAGAGATCGAATAACGGAATAGGCGATCATCAAAACTCAAAAATATTTCACCGCCTGAGCACCCGTTCTTGGCTGTTCCGATTAGTGAAACCTCGATTCATGAGACGAACGAAACCCTAAAAAAATACAGAGAAACCCCATGAACAGAGATATTAACAGTCAGTTCAGAAAGAGATAGGGAGGGGGAGATGATCGTGCTGTGAGCCGATCATTATTATAGGTACATGATATATATATATATATACACAATCGATGCATTTCCGAGCTCAGCAGACACGTATCCTCTGTTTCTACAACTCGCTTGAAACTGCTTGTCTTTAATATCCTATCATTTCTATTTTTGTTGTTTTTCGCTTGAATTTTCTATTGGGCATGTGAAAATTGGGAAATTTATGGATTTTTCCTTCTTTTTTTTTTTTTTTTTTTTTAAGGCAAAACGGCACAATTCATGAAATTTTGTTTTGGGGAAATTCGGGAAATTGGGAATTTTATGGATTTTAGAGTCTCATGGAAACGTGTTTGCAATTACTTGTTTTAGTTCATGAAATCAGTTTTTCTACTCAGTCATTTATAATATAAATTTAATTTTCATTTTTGAGAACGTGAGATAAATAGGTGTAGTATATCCCTTTTATATATATATATATAGTATATATATATATATATATATATATATATATATATATATAGCATATATATATATATATATATATATATATATAATAAGTTTAAATTTAATAAATTAATTATATGATTTTTAATTATATTTTATATTTTCTACAATGAAACTAAAATTAGCGAAAATAATATATCTTTTCTTTAATCTTATTTTCTCAAATATTTTCCAAGAACCCACCATAGCCTTAAAGAATACAGAAAAAAGGGGATCAATAAAAAATTATATAACAAATTCTTTTAAAATCCTATACTTTTATTCGCAAATCTTACGTTATCACTTAATACTAATTTTTTTTTTTATAATCTCATTTATTTGTCCTATATAAATTTCATTCTCCGCTTTCCTAAGTTAGTCGCCCGGGGGCGGCTTCACGAGTCATGACGCACAACGCTTTGTTGCACCTTCTCCTTTCTTTCCTTCCTCGACTTTTGAAGTCAAAACTCTAACCCTACAAAGTTCAGCTTTTAACATCTTTTAATGTTTTTCCTGTAGTTTCCTCTTAATTGAGTTTTTACGAAAGTTGATCGTTTAAAGAGATTCAAGGTTCGAAACTTCTTTTTATAATTTAATTTTTATTTATTGATTTAAAATTTGATTGAAGACTTTATTTGATTTATTTGACTCAAAAGAGGACATTAAAAAACATGATAAACATGTTAAACCCAAATCATATAAATTTGAACTTTTAAGAGAATCAATCGTTTATCATGACATCATAGTTTAATTGAACAAAAAGTCTTAAGTTCTAACCATCTTTCTACAATTTAGATATTTGATCCCCATTTATATGTTTAAAAGTTCATAATAAAAGGTGAGGGATCCAAGGTTCATTTTCCATTAAGACAAATTTGTAAGAAACATAATATATAATGTAAAATAAATAGATATCTATATTCAGTTTTTATGATTATTGATCACTTCAAAGAATTTTAGGACTTAGAATTTTATTGTCTCAATTTTTAAGACCATTTAATAAAATAAAAAAATCTTCCAATATAAGTGATAAAAGTTTTTTTTTTTTTTTTTAATCTTATGCGAATAATAAAACAGGGAGTGCTGCATCTAGAGAAACGTAGTGAATTGTGTAATTCTCAATATTTGACATTTTCCGTGTTGAGAAGAATCTACAAATCTCCAGATAAATGAGCAAAGTCATTTTTGGGTCCTTAAGTATGGTTAAGAACAATCAGATCTACCAAAATTCCAATTGATTACCATTTTGACTGGAAATTGACCAGATTGGCAATTGACAACTTTACATGAATTTCAACTTTTGAAAAGAAAAAAAAAGAACAGCATCATCACTTTAAAAGTAGCGTACAAACAACAGACACCAATTAAGATGGAAGTCAAAGGAAGAGATACATCAATACTTTTTGGTGCCTTAATCAAACTTGGGGCCTTGCTAATAATGTACATCAAAACACAAGGAAACTACAAATCTAAACAGCTCATGTTGTGGATTCCCCTTCCCTCCTTAGTAATTCCTGCACAATATAAATACCCCCCCATCATTAGAGAGATATGATCCGTCAGGCATTTTCAGGCATTCAACATTATAAAAGCACATAAGATTATTATTATTATTATTATTTTATATGTAAACTGAACAATATACTGACAAATAAAGCCAAGCACCATAGTATACAGGATGTATACAAAGAAAAGAAAGCAAAAAAGGCAAGGCAGGGTAGCAAACACCAACAACCTTAAAAAACATAGAGCCTAAGAGTACTAGAGAATGCACATTAGCAAGTTTACAATAGAGTACTCCCTCTCATTAATAAGGCCTGCCCAAGAAGTAAGATAAGTGATGAAGGGATTTTTCAACCTATTTGGAGAAAAATTGTCATTATCAAAGACCACCATATTTCTTTCCTTCCAAATTGTCCAAAAAAGACTAGAGAGTGCCGCCTTCCACAAATTTTTTGCTTTCTTCCTAATAGGAAAAGTTGTCCAACCCACCATCAAGTCATTAGCCCGAAAAGGGCAAACCCAATCCATTCCTATCAAGTAAAAAAGGGCAACCCAATAACCCTAAACAGAGAGGTAGTGAAGCAATACGTGGTCTAAGTTTTTCTCGTCTTCTTTGCACAAAGGGCATCTGCTTGTAAGCTGAAAACCCCTTTTTTTGCTGATTCTCAATACCTTACCCCACCAAAACTCCCATGTGAAAACACTCACTTTAGGGGACACACAACAGTTCCATATAATGTATGCTGGTAAAGCATGTACATCATCACCTGTTAAGTGCATGTAGTTTGCTTTGACTATGTATTGACCTTTCTTGCCCACTAACCAAAAAATTCTATCCTTCTCCCCTTAGAAGACTTTTTTGTTGCGAGTCAGACTGATTAATCTATGAGTTTCTTCCATCTTCCTATCATTGAAAGGTCTAATAAATCTCAGGTTATATCCTCCTTCTCCCCCCATGGTTTCCCAAACCTCTCCCACTGTGACCCCTTTTGAAGCAACTACAACATACAGCGTTGGGAAAGAGACACAACGGATTCTCCCCACACCACTTATCTTCCCAAAATCTAATAAGACCCTCATCACCAGCATGAGTTTGCACTTTTGTTTCGGTTGTTGAGCTTCTTTCCTAATATCCTTCCACAGGCCCACTCCAAAACTACCCCTTGGCTCCATTGAGAACCATCTTCCATCTTCTAGCCCATATTTTAATTTAATCAAGTCCTTACAAGGGGGTTGTCCTCCACAACTTGCGAAGAAGGGACTTGTTCAGATTCAACAGCACATAAGATTATTGCCAAGTAATTTCTACTTGAGTAGAATTGTGGAGCCCCTTGTTTAAGCGAGAAAAGTTTTTCAAATAAAGCACTCAGGCAGCGTCATAGTCATCACTCAGAAGGCATACAATAAAATGAGAATGGTGCAGAGGCAAAGATCGTAGCCAAGAAGATCAATTTTACTAACACAGATTTAACATATGACAGGCAGAGACCAAAATTTCTAGCCCACCCCTGTGCAGGGTTGTAAGCCCAAAATATGTAGTGAGCCAGAATTATAATTTATTGAATTATTTATAATATAAAACTAGATGTAGGAAACAATTAAAAAAAAAGGGAGAGAACAGTAGATAAAATTATTTAATGTTTTTAAGCACTAGAGAAATCTCAGCAATCAAGCCTAAGTTTGCGAAAGACTTAACAATCTGAACATTTAAGATTTCCAAAGCAAAGGGCCACAAGGATACTTCCATCCATCAGGTAATTCACTTCTAACCTATGTATGAGAGACATGTTTAACAATTATTATCATTATTATTATTATTTTATCAGGAACGAGTGTTTAACAATTATCTTCAAGGAGTATGATAATGCCATGCTCTTGTCTAGGGTTCTGAGTCTTAGATTAAGCATCAAGATTGCATCTAAAGGAATTTTGTTTGATCTTCACCCACAAAAAGTATATAAGACCTGTGTTGGCCTGCTAGTTCCATTATTTGGCCAGTCACCTGTTTGTCTACCTGTCTCTCAAAACTCTTGATACTGCCGATCTATTTTTATTGCGTTCCAAACACATCTCAGTTTCTAGAGGATCATCATATTTTTTTCTTTGAACCGTAAAATCTTAAAATTACACATCATGATATCGCATGCCTAAATGCTTGTATCTGAATAGATGAATGTTTATAATTTAAGAATCAAAGTGAAAAAAGCATTACTCATGGTCTGATCAGGAGTTCAAGTGTGGGAAGATTTGTGGATTGGGTTGCATGTAATGCTGTGGGGGCTTCAGGAGGTATTCTTATTTTATGGGACTCTAGGGTGCTATAATTACTGGAGGTTGAGGAAGGCCAATTCTCGCTTTCTTGCAAATTCCAAAACTGTGAGGATGATTTCAAGTGGGTTTTTACGGGTGTCTATGGTCCATCTTCTGGGGAGAAATAGGGACATTTTTTGGGAGGAGCTAGGGGCAATTAAAGGCATGTTGGGGGATCCTTGGGTCATAGGTGGGGACTTTAACATTATTCGGTTCCCTGAGGAAAGAAACAGAGCTAGCAGGATCACAAGGCCAATGAGGAGATTTTCCCAAGTTATTAATGACCTAGATATAAAGGGTATCCCTCTAAAAGGGGGACTCTACACCTGGTCAGGGGTTTGAACAATCAAAGAATGGCAAGGCTAGATAGGTTCTTAATTTCTGATGACTGGTTCTCTTTTGGAGGCATTGCCCAAAGCTTGTTACCTAGACCAATTTCATGGAGACACAAATCTAGGGAGATTTGGCTCAAAGAAGGGGACAAAAACACAGGGTTTTTCCACAGGATGGCTGATTCCCATAAGAGGCAAAGCCAAATTCAAAGTTGAGAATCAATGGTGTTTGGTTTACGAAGCAAAGAGCCCTGAGGCAAAATATTGTCAATGCTTTCAAAGATCTTCTCACGGATATTGGTGATTGGAGAGCACCCTTTGACAGATTGACTTTTTCCAGACTGAATGATATGGAAGCCTCTAGCTTGGAGATACCTTTTTCAATGGAAGAAGTGTCTTCAGCTTTGAGTGATCTAAATGGTGACAAGGCTCATGGCCCGAATGGCCTCACTGTTGCGTTTTGGCAATCGTGTTGGGATATTGTAAGAGATGATGTAATGAGAATGTTTCGAGATTTCCATGAGACTGAGAAGTTTGTTAGGAGTTTAAATGCTACATTTATTGTCATGATTCCTAAGAAGGGTGGTGCAGAGGATTTAAAGGATTTTCGCCTAATAGCTTGGTGGGGAGCTTGTATAAGCTGCTAGCAAAAGTCCCTACTAATAGACTAAAGAGGGTTATGAGTAGTTTGGTAAATAAAGCTCAAAACGCGTTTGTAGGAGGTAGACAAATCTTGGATGCCTCTCTAATAGCGAATGAGGTGATTGATTCCATGGTGAAGAAGGAGAGGGGTATTTTATGCAAATTGGACATTGAAAAAGCTTATGACAGCATAAATTGGAAGTTCCTTTTCGAGCCGAAGTGGGTGTCTTGGATAAAACAGTGTGTTAGCACTGCCTCTTTTTCTGTCCTAGTAAATGCTGTTGAACCTGCTGGTTTTCCAGCAGCTCAAGGGTTTAAGACAGGTGGTCTTTGTCCCGTGCTCTCTTTGTCCTTGGTATGGAAGTTTTTTCAATCCTGATGGAGAAGGCAGCTTCAAAAGGTTTTTTACAAGGATCACGATTTGAATGAAGTGGGGATGGACACGTTCGAATCACTTGCTGTTCGCAGATGATACCCCGGTTTTCTGCAAGGACTCCAAAGATCAATTGGCCTATTTGAGCTGGTTATAGCTTTGGTTGGGCCCATTTCGAGTTAAATATCAGTACTGGACCCAAAGACTAAGTATGCGATTGGGAAATGTGGAGAATCTAGTTCTCTTGGCTAATGAGTTAGGGTGCATAACCGGGAACCTCCCAACAACACTTGGAGCTCCATTGGGCATGGGCAAACTCTGTTTCTGGTACAGGATGGTGGAAAAAGGACAGGAGAAAGTTAGCAAGTTGGAAGAGGTAGCACATTTCAAAAGGGGGAAGACTTACTCTCATAAAGAGCACCCTTCCAAACCTCCCGATCAACACTATGTCTCTATTCCGCTCACCTAAGGGAGTAAAAGCTAGGCTGGAGAAGATTTAGAGAGATTTTCTTTGGGGAGGGGACACCCTTGAAGCTGTGGTGGTGGAACATAGTGCTCAAGTAAAGAAAAAGGAGGGTTGGGCGTTAGGGACCTCTCTTTAGTCAATAAGGCCCTCTTGGGAAAGTGGATTTGGAGATTCACTGTGGAGGACAATTCCTTTGGGAAAGATGTAATGAGCATTAAATACTTGGTGGAGGAAGGAGGTTGGTATCCTAAAACCACAAGAGGTAATTCTGGGTTGGGCCCTTGGAAAGATATTAGCAAGGAGATAGGTATAATGAAGCTAGTTTGTATTTTACTGTTAGGTATGGAAACAGTCAGTTTACAGGAGAAAATTAATTATTAGGGAATCCCTCTTTGTAACATTTTTCCAAACTTATATACGTTGACTACATCGAAGGGGATTAAAGTTGATGATGTATGGGACAATTCTAGAGGTCATGGTGCATGGTAGTCTAGATTTAGTAGATGGATTCGATGAGCTAAGGGAGATTGGTGAAACCGGTCTTTTAGTTTAAATTATGTATAGTGAACTAATCATATGGAACAGGACAAGCTTCTTTGGAAGGGGTATTTAAATGGTCGCTACACTATTCGGGCCAATGTCACTCTTCTGACAAAACAACCCCTTGGAAATTGCTATGGAACAAATTGGTGCCCCCAAAAGTGAGTTTTTTTTCTTGGAAAGTTTGGTGGGAGAAAACCCTCCTCTGAGCATCTAAGAAGGGTTTCGGTTGGCTAGTAGATGCCCTTTGTCGTGGTGAGAGAAAACAACCATCTCTTGATTAATTGCCCTTCGGTGTGGAGTCTTTGGAAGGGCCTCATCTATGTCCCAGGCTTGTGTTGGGTCTGCCCTTTCGTGGTTAAGTACCTTTTTTTGAAGTAGACAAGTTTTTCCTTAAAGAAAAAAAGTAAAAATCTATAGATGACAGAGCCCCTTTGTCTCATTTGGGCAATCTGGAAGGAGAGAAATCGTATAGTCTTTGAAGATATGCCCTTCTCCTATCTAAATAAAGCATTCTTTAGTAGCTTGTTTTCTTTTGGGCTAGTTTTTAGATTTGGGGAGGATTCTTTGTAAATTTTTATGCATTCTCTAAGTTGTTTTGCTGGGTTGGTAGGTGTTTTTTGTAGCCTTTCTCTTTGTTTGGCTGGGTTTCTTCCTGTATACCATGGGAAACCGAGTTTCTGTTTCTCCCTTTTTTGTCAATAATATTTGCTTTTTACCGATCAAAAAAAATAATTTAAGAATCACATGATGTAATGGCAAACTTTAGCTTGGGTGGTGGGTGTGTGAAAGAACTTTACCAATTTGGTAGCAGCAATTGACATGTGTTGCCTTTCATTCTTTTCGCGACTGCACTCTCCACACCAGCTAGAGAAATCTTTTTGATACTTCTTCATCTCCCTGAAGACCGAACTATACAAACAAAGACATTTTCGGCAAATAACTACAAAGAGAAGCAGTAAAATTCTTCCAGATCACACACTGGAACCAAAATAAAACAAGCACAGGGAAAAATAATACATGCACGAAGTAAATGGAGGAAACATATGGAGTTACATATATCGTTGTTGAATGCCTATTGTTTCCTAGGGTAAATTTCGGAATCCAGTGGAAGTCCTTAAAATATCCACAAGAAAGTTTTATGGTAGTTAATTACTGATACTCAAACAAAAAAATTGGTTATTAAGAAAATTGAACAAGCTACTCATGAATTAGGATAAATGCAGAAGAAGATACTACTCAACCAGATCATAATGTAGGACTCTAGTTAAATGACACTGCTTCTTTAAACAAAAGGAGTCTATATCCTC
Organism: Tetrastigma voinierianum; assembly: GCA_016808115.1. NCBI lineage: Eukaryota > Viridiplantae > Streptophyta > Magnoliopsida > Vitales > Vitaceae > Tetrastigma > Tetrastigma voinierianum. Next base: position 729,310 of record JAEQBH010000997.1, on the reverse strand, counting down.
ATTTGTTGAGGAAATAGCTCATGGCTTCTTTGTTTTGCAGTTCTTGTATAATTGTTCTCTGCCTTACTTAGTCAAGAACACCACTGACTGTCTGCGAGTGGAAAGAGTGACCCTTTCATATTTGCTCCAGAGATTCTCAAAAGGATTAAAATAATATAAAAGTTTTTTTAAAAAAAAACTTGCAGTAGTACATTTAGAGCTGATTCTCAAAGACAACCTCCTCAAATCTTTGTTTTTGGTTAAATGTATTCTTTCGGAGGACATAGGACTCATCATTCTTATATAATATACAGACTAGGGATGGATTAAAACCATCCTTCTCTTTTTGTTTCGGGTTAAAGGTTGACCACTGCCTAGGTGCCGCACACACATTTAATCAGCCATCTCGGTTTTCAGTCGACGGATTCATTATGGGAGCATAGGTCTTTTTTTTTTTTGATAAGTAAAGTGGACAATGTATTAACAAAACAGGGTCAGGCCCTAAAGTATACATGTTGTATACAAGAAGAACAAAAAAAAGACAAAAACAAAAACCTACCACCCTAGGAGTATGGCTAGGAGTACTAGAGAATACACATTAATAAATTTACAATAGAGTCCTCCCCCTTATAGATAATGCTTGTCTAAGAAGTAAGGGATGTTATAAAGGAGTTTTTCAACCTTTCTTGAGAAAAAATAACATTATCAAAGATCACCATGTTTCTTTCATTCCAAATTGCCCAACAAAGGCTAGAGAGCGCCGCCTGCCATAGATTTTTTGCTTTCTTCCTTATGGGAAAGGTTGTCCAATCGACCATTAAGTCTTTAATCAGGAATAGGCATACCCACTCCATTCCTTGCAAAGAAATGAGGTAGCCAGCTGAAGCTAAGGGGAAGTGAAGCAAGGTGGTCTATGTTTTCATAAATGCACTTTATTGGGCATCTACTTGCAGGTTGAAGCCCCATTTTTCTTGATCCATAATTATTACCTTGCCCCACGGTTTCCCGGTAAGCCACCTTAGGACTGTTAATTCCAAATACAATTTGTCGGTATAGAGCAGAAAGATCACCTTCAAGATGCCTATAGTTGGCTTTGATAGTGTGCAAACCTTTCTTGTCCATAACATAAATTTTTTCCTTCTCCTTGGCCGATATTTACGCTACTAATCAGACTAATGATCCTCAAGTTTCTTTGTCTAATCATTAAGAAGATTAGATGAATCTTAGATTCCACCCTCCTCCATCCCCTATGGTCTCCCAAACTTTCCCCACCTTAGCCCCTTTTGATGCAGCTACTAAATATAGAGTTGGAAATGAGGTACACAGCTTGTTCTCTCCACACCAATTATCTTCCCAAAATCTAATACGATCCCCCCTCACCCAGTATGAGCTTGCAATCTTTTTTTAGTTGTTGAGCTTCTCTCCTAATATCCTTCCACACAGACTCACCTTGAAACTCCCCTTTGGCTCCGCCGAGAACCAACCCCCTTCCTCTAGACCGTACTTTAGCTTAATCAAATTCTTCCAAGGGGGATTGTCCTCTGCAGTCAGCCTCCAATTCCACTTACCAAGCAGAGATTTGTTCAAAATTTTCAGCCTTCGGATGCTGAGACCTCCCCCTCATTCTTAGATGTTATATAGATGAAAACATACACAGTACTCCTGGTTCCTTCTCTTTTTGTTTGAGGGTTCCTCATATATCTATTGTGAGAGAGGTAGCACCACCTGTAGCTAGGTTCTGTTCACACACATTCCCATCTCTTTCTTAATTGAATGTAAAAGAACTTGCACAAAATTAAATTATCCCTCTCCAAAAACAAGCGTTCAATGAAGTTCAAATTCTTTCAGTTACAACCTAAATACATTTCATGAGACCAAAATGCTGCAAGAACATAAAAATACCTTCTACACCACAAGAGTAGGTTGATCCTGTGACCAGATGTTGTAGCTCTGGCACCATGTCTGTGGCGACCACGGTGAAGCACTGCTTTCCCCGGGACATGAGAATAGTCAAAGATTTCCTGTTTGTGCAGGACAATATTTGCCAAAAAATAGTTCAACCAATTAATGTCAGAATTAGCAAGGAATGGAACTCTTATCAAAAGGATAAACTGCACAGATCCAATTTCATTTACACGAACAAAAGATAAAAACTATGGTCCATCAGAATCTCATGTTTTGTTAATCAATTATCTAAGGAGCAGACTCAAGCAGCCATACAACAAAAACAAATGTGGCTCTTTTGAACTTACATTTGCACAAGACAAAACAATGGTTCAATCACAAAGCAAATCACAACCACAGCCAATAAAAGGTAGCTAGTGGAGTCTAAACCGCTTGTTCATGCAAGTATAGTGTAACCCCAGCACAAGATATTCATCATCATTATTATTATTATTATCTTTTTTCTCTCTCTCTGATAAGTAAATTTGTCCTGATTGGGACTTAAAATAAAAAAAATAAAAAATAAAGAAGGGAAAATTAAACCACAAAACATCAAAACTATTGAAAAAAGAGTCTTAGAATTTATTAATAGTTTATCCAAAAAAATTCAAATAATATTTGTTAAAAAATTTTAAAATATAGTAAGAAATTTTACCAAAAAATTTTAATAACAGAAATATTCTGCAAGAGTTTATAAAAAGAGATTAATTTCCATATTATAGAAACAGAAGCATTAGAATCGTCAAATAAAATAAGTAATTAATGATATTAGCAATAAAAGAAAAGAAAATTTTATAATATGGTAAATTAAGTAACAAAAAAGACTAAAAGTATTGACAAGAGCGTCTTAAATTTTACTAAATTTGTATTAAAAATATCGAAATAACATTTGTTAATTTTTTTTGCAAAAGATAATAAGAAATATGACAAAGATTTTGAATAATTTGTAGAAATATTTTTTTGGAGTACCTGTAGAAAAATTAATAATTTTACTAATACTTTTTTAGATAATTAAATATAAATCACTTGATAGTGATACACTTTTTGTACTAAAGTTATCTATGATATAAGTATGATGTCATTATTAAAACTTAGGTAATCAACTCTAAATTAAAATAAAATACATTAAAAACCTAAGAATCTAAACATTTTTACAAAAATCTTTAAGTTAAAGGCCATTTAACTAACATTAACCCATCAATAACATTTTTTTTTGTAAGTAATAACCCACCAATAACTTGACCTAGTTCATGCTCCAGGGGGAACCACAGAAGAAAATTAGAGCTGACTCATTAGTAATGGTAGATGGCTGTTCACCAGACAAATGAATATGGGATACTTGTCACACAACCTTAAAGTGAAATGAGGAAAAAAAAGTCCAAAACTAGTTCATGCCCAACATAGATAAATCCTGTACAATTTATTTTCAGCATCACCGCATACCATCTTTAAAACAAAGGTTTTAATCATAAGTGCAAACCAGAAAAACTCAGCCTTGAAATGATAAACCAAATGCACCGAAATGGCAATTTAAAATTAATTATAGAATTGGATTAAACATTGACATCTTAAATACTGACATACCTCAGACTGACTTCCTGTATTTACATGTTTATCACATCGAGTTCCACGAAAAAACAATTCACCACCAGAAAATTCTTTACCCAAGCACACATTCAAAGTTACTTCAGAGTCATCCACATGGAAACCTACAAATGTAAAACTGTTTAAATTTAGACCCCACTTCCGCAAATACAAAATCAAGAGAAGGGATGGCATCTTTGCGGTTGGATATATATTATCAGTATGATTCTAGCATTTTTATGTTAGTATTTGAAAAAATGTATCTGCAACATTTAATAAGCTACAGGAATGTGCTCATTTAGGCAACTCAAGGGCACTCAAAGTATGTATCTACCTGCCTATTTTAAAATCAACAGAAGCCATACAATATTGATAAATAAACCATACCCTTTTCTTAGTATTAAAAAAAGGTAAGTCTTGCAAGCTGAGATGATCCTCTTAAAGGACAAGCATAAATTCATCAAAGTGGACTCGAAATTCTTCATGTTCATGTTAGGGGGGATGTAAAGGTAAGATTTGAACTTAGAATACTAGAGAGAGGCCAACAGCATACTCCCTTGATGAAGTTGAGTTAGGTTTACTGAACAAACTTTTGCATTCTTTAGACCACTATAACAAATGGAAGAAAAGAGCTGTTGCGTGGTGATCTGCAGCAAAATGGGAAGCTTTTTAGGGCCAAGTTGTGGCAAACTCAAGTGGACAGATAGATGATCACTTCTGTTCTTTCAGAGACGCTAGAAAATATTTATCACTTTGCTGGAAGGCTTTGACTGCTAAAGTAGGCAAGTATTTCTCCAAGAATCAGGGATTTGGGAGTCTTGGATCAGGTGAAGATCTATAGAGGTCATGGCTAGGCAGCTCCAAGGCTGCTCCTAAGTTGGATGGTGGGGGTTGATGGTTTCAGAAGATAACCTTTATTATCTATATTAAGTCGATGGTTCCAGAAGATGTTATACATTCAAAGGTACATAAGAACCCACTGAAAAGGGTGAGGATTTGATGTGGGTGCACATGGCAAATGTTGAATCTACTCAAAATGGGAGTACATTAACAATGCTTGGTCAGATGTGGGAGGTATATAAGATGACCCTGTTCATGAGCAGGTGATGTGAAGGTGATGAATTTCAGTGATTTTTTTGTTTGAGTTTTCTTAGTCTTGGGCTGCACAAAGAGTACCAAAAAAAAAGAGAAATTTCTTTTTTTAAGGCAAAGATTCCCTCAAACTAAAATTCTGGAATCAGACATAATTCGACTGGCATTGGACAAGGTGGTGTGTACAGACCTCACCAAACTTGCATCACAGGATGTTTGTCAAATTTTTTTGATCAATTAGATCTGTTCCACAAACTCTTGCAAAGAAAGAAACAAACAAAAAATGCAAAAATGTTTGCCTATAAAAAAAAATGCAAAAATACAAAAGTGCTTCTCAACAAACCTTAGTTACAAACAAATGAAAATTTATATGGGATAAGGAGAAGTGACCATGCTTAAAAGGCATTCCGTTCTATTCATAAGGCCCCAAGGATGTTCCAAAACAATTCTACAACTTAAACAAGTGATGTAACTCTAAAGAAGTACTAGCGCTGAAGGAAAAGCTAAAGAATTACCTACCCAAGTCAACATCCCTGTGCAACATATGGTAACAACAAACCCATGATAGAATCCAAGTTTGAACGCAACTTTAGGAAAATACCTTAAAAAGCGAAGCATCAAAAACACTAGTTAAGGAAAAGCACAGGCAGCATTTTGGCAGTGATTACTAACACAACAATGTAAGCTAGGTGCCATAATTAAGAAAAAAAATGTTGGGTAAAGTTTCCATCTAGGATAAATTTTTTAAAGGTTCACTGAATGGAACTGCTTCAAACTCATTCTTCTTGAAGATGGTTCCAACTGGAACAAACCATTCTACATGCTTAAGTGCATAGATTGCTAACTGATGTGCATTATCAAACAGTGATTGACAGATCCAACAATCAGACCATATCATCCATAACATGGTTATTGAACAAGCTTAGGCCATATTCATTACAAGTAAACATGCACCACCTTTTGATATAGGACGAATAAACCCCTCCATGAGCTTGTCAAGCATGGTTTCAAGACCAAAATCATCAAGAACAGCACCAAACTTATTCATTGTATTCGGCCGCATGATCCTGAATTTCACTTCATTGACCCAGTTCTCAAAATTTTCAACCTAAGTGGCCAAAAACATTATAAGATAAAACAAATAAATTAGAGGGGAAAAACAAGCTAGTCTGCCATGCAATGAATGAATAAGTGGCATAAGGTACCTCATATAACAACAACTCACAGAAATGTGGCTGAAACATTTCAAACGTATAGACACCTGGAGAGGGTTCGGACATAATACTTCTAAAGCTTTCCTCTGTGTTATCATTGATTGCTTTAAGAAACTGGGGGGCAAAGAAGGTTGCGGGGTGCATGGCATATAACTCTCTATGTAAAGGCTGCAAGTAGAAGCATGCAGATCACAGGCAGAGATGATAAAAACAATAACAATATTTTTTCTTAACAGAAATAAACATTTTAATACCATACAATAAGTCAGTTGGGAAAAAAAGTAATGACAAAATTCAGCAATAAAAACAAAATAACAAATAAATAAAAAATAGTTTTTTTTTTTCCAGTAAAGCAGTATATAGATTGAAAAAAACGCAAAGTGCTCAAAGCAAGAGGATACAAAGAAAACCGACTCCCACTCACCTATACCCCATCCAAGACAAAAAACCCACCAACGAATTTAAGTTATCAACACTATACACCTTAGCCCACGACCACAAGGATAACACAAAAAAAGTTTTCATCCTATGAGCCGAAGGGTATCGTTCTCGAAAACCACCACTGTTAGCTCATCACTTTTGGCGTCAAGATATACAAGAGGAGCCGCCCTCCACACTCTTAGTTTTTCCGACACTAGCACTTTGCCAAGAAAGGAGTAGTTGACATGTAATCCTTGAGAACACCAAATTAAAACCGATAATGGCCAAGCGAGATCCATAACATCTTGGCCCTCGAACAATGGATGAGCAAGTAGTCTGTTTTCCTCATTCTATTCACATAAAGCAACACACGGTAACTAGGAAGTCCCTTCCTCTTTATTTGGTCCAAGTAAGCACGCTTCTGCAAGAAGGCTCGCCCAAGAATGGCTCCATTTGGAGCAATTGGAGTTCCAAATGGAGCCTTGAGGAAATGTCGATGGGGAGAGTGCACCGACGAATCACATTCATTGTGAAAAACCGAGTTCTAGACTCAGCCGGCTGCTGGTCGGTCCTCTTGATCGGGCCTAATTTTTGTTTGACCGGGAAGTGAAGGGTTTCACCTCACCATCTCCCACGATCGTTAAAGGTCAGAAGGCGGGGACCATCCCCCTCCTCCGCAGGAATCCCGAACATCTACCACCCTTGCATCTTTTATTGCCAAGGCGAACAAAGTGGAAGATTTCATTGCGCAGCAAATATCATTGCACGAGGGTCCTTCCAAAAGCTGACCTCTGCCATTTCCTAAGGAGGAAATGGAGTTTTGGGAAAAGGTGAACCATTCTTTCGATGTATCTTTCCATAGGCGAGTACCATAGCCTCCCCTTTGATGTCACTAGTGTTCCAACCCCGACTTCCTCTCAGATTTGATGCGATCACGGTCTCCCAAAGAGAGTGCTCTCATTAGCAAACGCCCGGCCACCACTTGACAAAAGCTTGGTTCATCGTGGCGAGACCTCGCACCCCTAACCCACCTCTGCGTTTCTCTTGACAAACAGTATTCCAGTTAACCAGGTGAGGTTTACGCTCTAAATTACCACCACCCCAAAGAAAGTCTCTCTGAATCTTCTCCAGCCTGGACCAAACATTCTTAGGCATTCTAAACAGAGAGAGGAAGTAGATGGGGAGGCTAGACAGGTGCTTCGAAATAAAGTGAAGTCTCACCTTTGAGATGTATTGCTTTCGGAGGACAATCTGACTAAATCTTTCTTCAATGAGATCAGCTCAAAGCCCACGAGGAGCACGAGGAGGCCCGATACTTAGTGGGAGGGATCAGACGCCACAACCAAGCTCGGTAGCTAACTCCTCCCGTTGTCCACCACACTACATAGGGATAACCTGTTTATACGAGATTAATTTTCAAACCTGAAACTTACAAACCACATTAAGGTCCATCCCGAAATACATCATCTGCTCGGCATTGGCATCAGGAAATGATAGTGTATTCCCGGCCTTATAATAGATGGATATGACAATCTCCCACCATCTCTACCCCCAGGCACACTTGGAGATAAAATTGCCTTCTCTTTGCTCTCTTTAGCGAGACAACAGGGCTTCCATTCGATAACAAATAAATGGAGGCGATGGGGATCCACTTTGTCTCGAGGCCTCTGAACTCAGAAGGCTTGGAGGAGCCATTAATGGGTGAAAGCTGACCGGGTGGAGATGCACGGTTAATCCATCAATCCGAGTATAGCCCCCGAACCCCATTCTCTCGAGCATACGCAACAAAAAGTCCCACGATGTGGTCATAGGCTTTGTGTCAGCACGGAGGATCCCTTTCTCTGATCGAGTCCACGCCCTCATTCTCGCACTAGCACCGCATCCGTAATCCGCTCCCTTCTACAAACGTACATTCCCGACAAGCCGGGAGATGTACCTAAGCTATAACCCTTTAATCATAATAATACTTTCATAAAATTCTGTAAAGGCTACCAACTAAACTGATGGCTCAGTCCCATGATCCTCCACTGCTTCTTCCCCGGGAACTTTAACCAAGAAAGTAGCATTCAGGCTTTTCACAAACTGATCATTTAGGAAGAATTCCTTAAAGAATCCCATAACCTCCTCTTTCACAAAATCCCAACTGAAAGACCAAAAAGCTAAAGGAAAACCATCTGGACCTGGGGCTTTATCATCGAGCCTGTGAATTGCAAATTTCGTATTTCCCTTCCGCGAACATTTCTTCAAGCTTAGCGCAGCTTGCCGCCAATCAAATTGACATCAAGATCCGGAAAGGCAACCTCCAAATGTGTCACGAGAGATAACTCAAAAGCCCTAACCAAATCCTTCCTTCTTAACCTCATCCCTCCTTACCAAGCCTCGCATCGACGATGTTCGAGCAGGAATTCCGCTCCCATGACCGCTTCATTCACGAAAGTTAACCCCGTGTTACTAATCTTCTTTCAGCCAAATTTCTCTGGATTTCTGTCTCCACGAAACCTCTTCCATATCGACCCAATCCTTATAGTCCTCTCTGGCCCTCTCCCTCTCCTCTGCTTCTACCAAGGACAACACCTTATTCTTTTCCACCTCGTCCCAAAAAGAGATCCTGCTTAAAGCCTCCTTTTTTTTTAACTCCACTCTGCCAAAAACCTCTTTATTCCAAACCTTCAAAATACCTTTAAGTGCCTTCAATTTCGAAGCCAAGACGAAACTGAAGGATCCAGTAAATTGAAGGTTTTGCCACCATCCTCTTCTGCTAAAACTTAAAACCTTCACCTTCAACCACATATTCTCAAACCTGAATGGCGAAGGCCCTGATTTAATCCCATCACTATCTAACACCACAGACAAGGGTCGAAACTCCGGTTCCCTGGAGGGTTCTGATCACATCGCTAAACTCGACTTCCCAATCAATGATACCAAAATCGCTTGCCGAGACATACGCCGACATCGTGAGCCACTCCGTAAAGGGCCACTCTTGCGTAGGAGATCTCAAGCTCCCAACTCATCTCGTAACTTCATTAAAGCTGCCTTCATCAAGCAAAGCCCACCTCCCAAGTTTCTATCGCAGCATAAGAACCACACAGTCGCCACCAATGCACCAAGGACCCTCCCACAATCCTTTCAGAGCCCCCAGTTCCTCCCAAAACAAGCCTCTTTGCTTCTTCTTCACCGGGACCATGCACCCTCAGGAATGCCTGGGCGTGAATCCATCCTCCACATTTTTGAACTTGCCAAGTTACGTAAAATGGCCATTTCACTCCACCAAATCCAATTTTCTTTTGTATTCCAAAACACTAGGATACCCTCACTGCTCCTCCGCTTCCACCTCAGTCTCTCCACTCATCCAACCTACCCGCCCCTAGACTACTACGGACCATAGCCGAAGACAACTCTTGGATCTTGGTTTCTTGTAAGCACACCAAATCCACCCTCTGAGACCTAATAAAGTTTCTAATAATATTCCTCTTGTCTGGGTTGTTCACCCCACATTCCAGAAAACAGCTTTTAGCTTCATTTCAACTTTAACAAAAAATTCTCTCTTATCTCTTTCCACTTCTATTCTGCCCTTTCCATCAGAATTTATGGTACATTCCAACTTCCTGAGCTCCCTTCGCATCTTTGTCTCCGAAACAACCCTTCCTCTTATCTCGTTACCCGGCCATACCAATTCTTGTGCATCGCCTTCTCGACCCTCTTCAAACCCCTCCGTTGTTACCCCCAGATATTCACTAAATTTGAACAGGCAACTATCTTCCCAGTTGTTATACCCCGTACCCTCTGACTGACCACTAGCTGCCTCCCCTTTCAAATACCCGGGACCCCCTTGATCCTGGCCATTAACCGTTACATCATTAGTTGTCTCCTTCCCCCACTCTCTACCATCCCTCCGAAACCACCAATCTGCCCATGTCCCCAGACATCATATTCATTGCATTCCTCTCACCTGCATTTAGCCTTTCCGGAAGAAGAGGCCGGCCAAAAACAGAAAAGAGGGGTGAAGAGACATCAACCGAGGACAGAGTATCAAACCTGGGACCTTCATGATTCACCCCTTGGGATCTCTCCCTCTGGTCCGCGCCGAGGTCGCTTCCACTAGAGTCGCATACCACCCATCCGAGAATCCCTCCTCTCCATTTCCGTGGCCCGAACCACCCCTAGCCGGACTCTCAACAGCCACCAAACTCACCCCACTTTCCCAACAACACTCAAAATTGGGAGTTTCCGACCGTGCCACAAATCTTCTCGTCTTCCGGCAGAGGGCCCTCGCACGTACATCCAAGCCGGATCTTCCACGACTTCGCGAGAGCCCTCCGCACCAGACCTGGAACGTCTCGTCTTCATCCTCAACCCTTCCCTTGAGCCGGAAATATCTCCTCAGGCGATCGCCATTTTAAATGTACTCCCCCCATTGCCCTTTTACCTTCTTGAAAGCCCAGGTCCAGCTGCGGTCTACCGCAAAGGCCTGGGGAGCCACAAGCCCAAGCCATCCATTCATTCCAGCAGTCCCTCCATTAGAGTTCTTGTGGGCTTCATCCAACCCCAGAATGCACTCAACTTCCAAATTTCGTCACCCTCTTTTATAACAAATAGGCTCCCGGTTCCTATATCCCGCCCATGCACCTGCTCCCTTCAGCCCAGGAAGGAGATGGGCCTGTATCCTAGATCCACCTCTGGACCAAGCCTGCTGCGTGAACTCCTCTCCCCTAGCATTGAACCCAGTTGACTTGTGCCCCAATCCTTCTGCACCGGCCCCACCACTGCAATTCTGAACATCTCCTGGCACTGATAAGACAACATCAGCCTCAGCAAGTCCCATCTTTTTCCCCAAGTTTGTCTTACGTCCCTGCAACCTCTGACCATCATCATCAATTTTTTTCCAACCAAATTCCACTCTCTTGCCCGCGCGTGCCTCTGCTTCTTCTTCTACCTCTGGAATTTCCACTTCTTCCCTTGCACCTCTGTGGATAAACACCAAACCTGTGTGGACAGACCTCCCACCGTAGATTCTGATTTAATAGATCTCTGCCCTTCTAGAATATTGACAACGCCGTCTCGGTCTTACCAACCATCTTTACCAAAGATCCCGCCCACTTCCTCTCCGTTTATCTCGTGTTCTTGTCAACCGCCACAAAACCTCCGCACGCATCCCCTAATTTTCTTAATATTTTGGTGTCCATAGATGAAGTGGAAGCCCCACCACCCTAATCCACCTCTCTCGCCCTAAGTCTTTACTCTTAAGCACCCAAATTTCTGTGGACTCCACCATTCCAAACAGAAGCTCCTTCGCTTTTCCTCGCCGATTCTAGGAACCCATTTTGCCTTCTCTCGCGAATCAAACTCCAACAGAAAATATCTTCGTTTAAGGCGCCTACAAAGACTTCCCCACAATCCTCCAGACCCTCGAACTGCACCTCCATCCTTCACGCAGTGGATAAGGGTTCTGGCTTTTGTCTTCCATTTTCGATCAAACAGAAACCAGTGGACCCCATCGCCTTCCACCGTCGTTAGCCACCAACATCTATCCACACCGCACTGCCCACGCCGCCGCTCTACTCCTTCCTCTAGAGCTCACAGGGCCGCCCGTCCCAAGTGATTTTATTTTTGCTAGGACTTTTCCACTTCTTCTCTTCCCCCTTTGACAGTACTTGTGTCACACGCCTCATGGGTTTGTTCTCTTGCAAAGCTTTAAACCCAAATTTCTCCGATTTTCTACCAAAGATTGCCCATCCATTTAAAAGTCCTCTACCTTCTGGAAAGACCAACCAATGTTTTTTCCTTCTCAAGATCGTAAACCTAATTGTAGAGAATGAACCTCCGCTTGTTTTCCTTCCTCCAATCTGAAATATCTTCCATTCTCCCACCACCTGTGGTCAACTCATGACCTCGAAACCCTACAAAGACTCTTCGACTTCTTCCAATGTACTTGTTCATCCCCTATTCCAAAACCAAATCCAAGACGCTTACCTCTACTCCGCTCGCGGATGAAACATTTTGCTTTTTTTCCTTCACCTTCCATCAGAACTTGAAAGATTTTTGATCGATCATAACCACACTTCCATTTCTCTCGTCATCTCTCATCATAAACACAAGATCTTGTATCTCAATCTATAGATGGCTGAGATATCTGACCAATACAATGAACATTGACAAAGAACTCATTCCTTTCACCCAAAATGATAAGCATTTTCTTATTCACTGATCTCCATTACGGCCATCCTTTCAAATTACAAAATGGTAAAAAGAATGTAATGTTCTATATAAGGGGAAAAAGAGGAAAACAAACTAACCATTTCTTGTCAACACATAAGCATTCCAGAGAAATCAAGGCAACTGATATCCCTAGAGAGTGAATGACGGGCATGGGGTTGATTCTTTGCATGTATTCAACTTTCTAGTTGTTTGGGTCTAGTTAGGGGCTGGTGCCTTTTGTTTCGTTCCCGTCTTTAGTATAGGCCTTTTTAGGTTCCTGTAATATGATTCTTGTATGCTTTGGCTGCCTTTTGGCTCTCCTATTTTTATTCCATAAATATAATTATTCACTGATTTACTTATTAAAAAACAAGGAAGAAAGAAAAAAAGAAAGCCCAAATATGGACTTTGGTTTTGTTGGGCATAAATAACAATACAAAGATCTTCTGATAAAAAAAAATAACAATACAAAGATCTTGGTAGCTCACCTCCTTCCAAATCTGTAAATTGTTGATAGGCCTAGTTCTTTGTTTGATTTTTGACTTGGTTGGGCTGTAGATGAAGGCTGGTGGATTTTTTTTGTCCTTTCTCTTTAATCTCTTTGTTCCCCCCTTTGGGCTCCTTTTGTATACCTCTCATATGCTTTGGGCCACCCTTGGGTGCTTATTGTTTCTGATTTCATATATTCTATGTGTTTTTACCCATCCAAAAAAAAAAAAAATTCTCCATTCAAAAAATAAGGACTTGACTTTGTTGGGCACAAACAGTGTTTTCAAAGGTGTTTCCAGAGCACGCCTTGTGGCAAGGGAGGTCCAAAATGCTTTTGAAAACGCAGGGCACAAATAACACCAACTTAAATATTCTCTAAAATTTAAGATAATTTTTTTTCTTTTGATCTTTTTGGTACATTTTGAATATCAATCCATGTAAAAAACTTATGGGATATTTATCATAAATTTGTAATCGTATGTCAGTGGCAGAAGTGTGGAATCAGGGGGTTGGTAATGGAAGTTGGAATCCAAGATTTGTGAGAGTGTTTAATTATTGGGAAGTGGACTTGGTGGTGAACCTCCTAAAAGTTTTACAAAGAAAAAGAAAAGGTCACTATTGAGGTGGACAAAGCCCCTTGGATTAGGGCAAGAGATAGATTTTCTGTGCGTGCAACCTACGAAGTGCTTCAGGCAGTAGTTGACTCTCTTTTCTCTGCCAAGGGTATTTGGGTGACAAGTATTCCAACTAGGTCAGCTTTTTTTGCGTGGGAAGCAGCCTGGGGGAAGGTGCTTACGTTGAACAAGCTCCGAAAGAGGGGGTGGTAGCTTCCAAATAGATGTTACCTTTGTAGTTGTGCAGAAGAATCGGTCCACCACATCTTGTTACACTGCCCTGTGGTTAGTCCATTGTGGGAGATTGCTTTTGCGTTGTTAGGTGCCCGTTGGGTTTTTCCTCAGCTAGAGGGGTTCTTTTCTGAACAGGAAGAGGAAGCAAATTTGGAACTCTATACCTTGTGTATTTTTTGGACTGTTTGGAATGAGTGAAATCCTATAGCTTTGAAGGAGGGGAAGTTAGCTATAGAGAGGCTAAAGAATTCTTTTGTCTATAATCTCTGGAGTTGGAATAGATTATACTTAGGGGATGAGATTTCTTCTCTTATAGGTTTTTTGGAGTGGTTGGCTTCAAATTGAGGGGTAGTGAGGTTTTTTTGTTCGCCTTTCTTGTATTTTGGCTACTTGTATACGACCTGTATACTTTTACTTATAAAAAAAAAAATGTCAATTTTACTGTTCAAAAGGCAATAACATTTATTTTTTCCATTTGCACACTAACAGGCAGCATGCTAGGAAACAGTTAAGTCATGCAGCACAATTGAGTATGCAACTTCAGGATGACTGATTCTAACAGTTTTTTTTTTAACAGACACCAATTAACTCCCAGCTTCAATAATTCAATTAAAGAAAAAAAAATCCTGATAATTCTATAAATAAGCCAATCATGAGATGCCATGCATCATACCTGATAATTTGATATGATCTTCTGCCTGTATTCCCTGTGCCTCTGAGCCTGATGCATAAGGACAATGAGAAGAATTAGTTTCCATAAAGTATTTCCTGAACATTAATCAAATCTAAGGCCAACAATAATTTATTTCATTTTCCTTTTACATAACAAAATCATGACCCAACAAACTAGTATTTCTCTTCCAAAAAATGATAACTTTATTAGAAACAAAAGTTTATAGACCCAATGCCCTCAATTGTTTCTTGTTTGGTTGGGTTCTCTCTAAGGAAAGGGATAGGTTTTTTGTAGGTCCCTCTTATTTTAGTAGTACCTTTGTTAGGCAAACAAACCAATAAATTAGAATGGGGAAAGCCAAAACGGGCACCCCAAACGAGTACACTAGAAGTATACAAAGGGGTCGAAAACAGCACAAAAGGAGGGCTAAGACAAAAAACTACCAACCCACCACACAAGCTACATAGAACACAACAAGCCTCTAATAAAGGAAAGGTTCACATCAGGAATCATAGTTGCCCATGCACAAAAAGACCTTAAAAAAAAGGACTTCAGCCTATCAAAGAAAAACTGTATGTCCTCAAACACAACTTTGTTCCTCTCAATCCAGATTGCCCACAACAAGCACAGAGGAGCTGGGTTCCGCCTACGCCTTGCTTCTTTTTTCTCGAGAGGAAGCCGAACCTCAGCTTTATCGCCTCTTCTTTCTTTAACCAAGTAGGACAAACCCATCCCCGCTTCGAGCAGAGAAAACAAGGTAGTCCACAAGTTCTGAATCTTAGGGCAATGGTTAAAAGATG
Organism: Tetrastigma voinierianum; assembly: GCA_016808115.1. Taxonomy (NCBI): domain Eukaryota; kingdom Viridiplantae; phylum Streptophyta; class Magnoliopsida; order Vitales; family Vitaceae; genus Tetrastigma; species Tetrastigma voinierianum. Next base: position 714,072 of record JAEQBH010000997.1, on the reverse strand, counting down.
CTCCAAAACTTCTTCCATCTCGCTTCACGTAGTGGACACTACTGGCAAGGGAGAAACCACATTTTTATGAGAGATTCAAAATCATTATTTATCTGGCTCCTTTTCCTCCCTTCCCAGTCATAACTAGACTTATTTGAGAACATCACCCAGTCTTGCCATTCCCATAGCTTATCAACAAAGAAAAGGGCTTAAACTGGTACTAACAGTACATATGAATCTACAGACTTTCTTCTAATTCCAAATCATTTAAGCGTCTCTCGATAAAGTTCCACCACCTGCCACTCCTATGACTTCCCACGGTCGGGTCACCTTGCTTCGGGCATTACCTCATAGAGAGGGAAGAAGACGGAGGGCTTCACCAAACATATAGGCTGACTTTGCTTAAGATTGCCAACCTCGATCGAGCAGGTTCTGCCTGTCTCCGTATCACTTCTTTCGAATAATATTCCAGAATAACCCCACTCGCGCCTCTAGAGGTGTTAGAAGAACAATCCCCCCATCCTCCTGTCCATTCATACCTTTTGATATTACACTGTAGTACATCTGGTGTGCTTTGGTGCACACCTTTTCTATTTGTTCAATCTGATATACCTTGTTACCATGAGAAAAAAACGCTCAAACCACTCCTGAAAAAGAGCCCAGCCAATAAGTACAGTGAGATAAAATAAACAAACAAATGATACAAACCAAGAGACCTTTATTGAGCTCATTCATGTGTCAGAATAAGAAAATATATGCTAATAAGGCAAAAATGCCAGCATAGCTAGGCCCACTAATTCATGACCGTCGGCTGGCATGATCCAATAAGGATTGAAAGCCCAAACTCCATTAATAAACTTTTTTTTTTATAGGTAAAAGAAGAAACATATCTCTCTCTTCTAAACTCCATTAATAAACATATCAACTATAAAAAAATTCCACCATATCTCTCTCTTCTAAAATGACCAAAAGAACAGGAAAATGCATTATATTAACAGGATCCTACTCCAGTACCAAAACATACTTCTCAGCATATACCAAAAAAGGCATCACCTATCAGGCAACTGCTATGTGTACATCTTTGGGTACCATGGCTTTGTACCTAAATATAACTTATTTATACTGATGCAGCTTTGCCGCCTTTGTTTGTATCAAAATCCAACAGTTTTGATTTCACCATTAATTCAACGACCAAGATGGGGAGTTTGGCAGATACTGAATGGATACATGGTATTTTCTTGAGTCAAAAATTATTTCCTGAATCAAAATGATTTCGCTCCTGAATGCAACAGTTCTGCTGCTTAAATATAATTTTTCCAACGTAGAAGAGACCCGGATACTGGACCTGTTGAAACAGAATCGTAGAGTGCTTCAAATTGACAAAGTCGCGAGATAATTACAAAAACTAACATGCAATAATTGAACATGGTTATCAGAGTTTGTTGAACTTAAATATTAGCTCATTGAATAACTGTCAGTTAGTTGGATGGATTCGTTGGATGTTTAGCAAATCAATGTATCCGTTTCTTATTGAATTAACTGGATCTTGCTGATTCTGATGGAAGGTTACTAAAAGATACCTCCATCCTATAGAGGGTGGCTTTTGGACATGTTGTCGAAGACCTAATTTCTTTATGTTTTTTTGTGAATCGTGAAGAAGATTTAGATCGATGTTCTTTCATATGATTGACAAAAGAACAAAGAATCGAGGATTCTAATAACAGTTTGAACAATTGTTCTTGAGTAATTATTTTTAGTAGGCAACAGAGTAAATTCAGAAAATATTCCCAAAGAAACAAGCTTTTTCCAACGAGGTGAAACAGAAAACAGATTTACCCACACCAAAATATCTTAGTTTCATTGGAAGCATGTTATTATTATTATTGACTATCTTCTTTTTGATGGCAAAAAGCACAAATTCATTAGAAAGGAGCAGGAGGGGACTGAGTGTTAAGTATGGGGGGTATGCGGGAGATTATCTGAGGGTATGCGAGGGAATTTAGGCTGTGCAAAAAGAAAGGGCACATGAAAAACTTACAGCCCTTAGAAGACAATGCCCAAGAGAATGCACAAAGGAATTCTTATAATAGAGTGATCCACATTTGAAATTAAACTAGCCCAAGAGTTTAACGCGGTAATGAAGGAAAGCTTCAGTCTATTGTAGGAGAAAGTGGCATCTTCCAAGACTATTCAATTTCTCTCCTTCCAAATTGCCCAATGAAGACGAAGGGTAGCTGTAAAGTTTTCTAGTTTCGATAGGAAAGACCAAATATCATTAATTCATTATTAAGACCAGACCTTGATCTAACTTCTTGGAAGAGATAGGAGTGCTGCCCATAAACCCCAAATCAAATGGCAGTGAATTAAGAGGTGCTCCAATGATTCTTCAGCCTCACCACAAAGGGGCATTTGCTATAGTGATTTTTGGTCGAGGACAAAGTTGTTTTTAGATGACAGGCATTTATCTTTAATCAAATATTTTATTGGTTAAGCCCTAGGTGACATTTGATGAGTGTTGTTTTTTGTCACACCTCTAGGTGACAGGCATTTATATTGTTTTTTGAGTAACCTTACGAGCCCTCTTTCTATATATATATATATATATATATATATACAAATGCACTTTGATTTTAACCACAAAAAAAAGAATAAGAGAGAGTCTTAACAGCCAACAAAGCTCAGAAGGAAAAAATCAGTAAGTTATCACAAACATAATAAACGCATGACATATGAATATATACACACACACATACATATACACTTTGCTTTTAACCACAAAAAAAAAGAGAGAGTCTTAACAGCCAAGAAAGCACAGAAGAAAAAAATCAGCAAGTTATTACAAACATAATAAATGCATGACACAAGTCAACAGAAAATAGAGAAGAGGAGAAGGACTTTCTTCTGTTTGAGAAAATCAAATCTCAAGTGCAAGACAATTTACAGTTTCCAAACTGAATGGAAAAAAGAAACCAGCAATTTTAAAAGAAACTGAAAATAAGGAAATATATTGCATCGAGTAGAAAATAAAACTACTCAAACCAAAAATAAATCCACAATTTAGTACTAAATTCAAGAGAAAAATGGTGAATTCTAGGATTCCCTCCCCTTTAAATTACACTAGAGGGGCAATTATCTCCAGAGGTTTCTCCTCCAAACATGACAATGTTCCTTCCCCACAACTTCAACATGATTTTTTTTTTCTACAGGAACTTTCAATATGAAAATTAGCACAAGGAGATCAGTTACCACCCAGTTATAGAACTTGACAGAATCAAGTATCTCAAAAAATGCAGGTGCCTAGAATCTAAATTCACCATTACTTGAGACATTAAGTGACACAAAATGATTTAGCCCCATTCAGTATGACTGCTGGAAACTTCTAGTGACACATGGGAAACTGAATATAGGTGTATCTCAAATATTTCTGGAAGGTCAAGCGGCATGGATTATTACACCACATTAAACGCCCACCAAATTGTGTTGAAAGATTCAACGAAATGCATAAATTGAGATATACTTTTACCGTAGGGATGAAAGTCAAGGCAAACCTAACTCTACAATTTCAAATTCACTTCAAAGCACATCAGCTCATTGCTTCAAAGGAGCTTAGGCACAACAATGGTCAAGCATCAATATCACTGTTGCATAATGCACATTTGAAGTCCCGCGAGTGTCCCAGGAGATGACAATCGAGCACATCCATACATCCGATTCATCACTTGTCCCCATCATGATTGCCGAGTTTTATATAAACAATAAGATTTAGAAAATGGAAAACAAAACCTAATTTTTCTTTCATTTCAGAAGCAATGACCAACTCGACCAAGACGTTTCTTTTCATTTTCGTCCCTTCACTCAGCAACCAAACAGATACCAAAACAACCGGACAGAGGAAAAGAATCAATTCTCCAAACACGTACTCTGATCCACATCTGGCCAGACCGACGAATCTCCTCTGAACCGCGCTCTTCGCTGGCGCGACACCGACAACATGCTCGGGGGTAAGTACCGCTCCAGAGCGCTGAAAATCGCGGGATTGATCAATTGCAGATCGTATTTATCCGGCTTGTGATCTTTGTTCAGGTTGGCAGACTCTGAAAGCTGACACAAAGGCCAGCTTGTGTCGTAAAGTTTCGTTCCGCCTCCGTGCCGGCGTGGCACGGAGCCGGTGTCTGAGAGGATCTTCCGGCGGTCGGCGAGGGAACAAATCGATTGGCATGTTCAATGGATGATCTCGGAATGGCTGTTTGTAAAGCGCATTACCCCAACCGGAATAGAGTTTGAGGAAGGCGAGGATAGGATGATGGCCTACGTTGCCGTTAGGGTTTCGCGAAACTGAAAGAATTGTTTCAGCGTGACTTGTATATATTTTAGAAATATTTGTGCCTGTGTTGTGTTTGGGAAGCGGTTCTGATAATATCAATCGCTTGAGAAATCGAGTGTAGGTCACCCGCTAAGATATTTATATCCACTAATTTTAATATAATTTATTCCATTTTTTTATTTTGAAAGTTTTTTAATCATCATTTTAGAAGTTTTTTTTATTATGATACTTTATAAACTTTCAATCACTTAAGTTAAATCTTATTATTTTCATGTTTAATTTACATAATTATACAATAATCATCACATGTATGTTTTTTAATTTTCATCCTATAAAATTACCAATAAAAGGTCTGACTTAAGTTCGACTCTACATGAGAATAGAATAATATTTATAATAAATAGATAAAAAAAATGACATAAAATAAATGATTGTGAGTTAAAATTATTAATATTTGTGTCTTTAACTTTAATTATCTAATCAATTTTTGTGTGCAGCTTAACCTGTACCTGGATGAATCTTTTAGCGTTTCATTTCTGTTCACCTAATTATGATTTATGCATATACAAATTTCAAAATCGCTAAAAATAAAAATATAAACACTAAAAAGATAGAATTAACAAAATTATTTAAATGAGCAGGCAATCTGAATGAGGTACTACTTTGTTGTGCAGCAATTTGTTTTTTTTTTTTTTTACAAAATAACAATTTTCTTTGATCACTATCGAAAGGATTAAGTGAATAGTTTTTGAAGTTAAAAAATTCAATTAGATGATAATTTAAAAATGAGATGTTTCAAAGTAGCAGTAAGCTATAAAAGCACAAAAAAAAAACCTCTAATTTTTTAAAAAATGATCGCTCAAATCCTTATCCTTGTAAGAACAGGTATTATAACAAAGTGAATAGATACAAAAAAAATTAATTTTCTTAAAAAAGGTTTAGAAAACTAATCATTAAAATTTGTGTTTAAATATATAAAGAAAATCTTTGAAAAACCATTTAAAAAAAGGCAAGGCATAGAGAAGGAAGTGATCTGGGTTCAGTTTTATGACATTTTACTACATTATAACTAAATTAACTAAAGTGGTAACTGTAAAAAAATAAAAAGAATATTACATTATAACTAAAGTATTAGCTTAAAATATATATATATATATATATATATATATATATTTCAGAGAGAAAAGTAACAAACCAAATCAACAACAAAAAATAATAATGTGTATATTTTTTGGGCTCATCACTATTACAATAATCAGCTAACAGAGACTACTAAAGAGTTGGTAACTAAAATGCTGAGCATATACCACCTGCTAGGTGCATTTGTCATCTCATATCTCAAGAAGGAAAAGATCTCATACCATGCTCTGAAAACCAGAAGAAGGTCACATTCCTTCCCAGGAAAAATCATGATTCTTGAGCAGTCTGACTCATTAGACTGCTTCAACAATGGCGAGTTGGGTTCCTCACCTGCCATAACATAAGACAGAAATAAACAGGACAACAGCAACATCTGGGATACACAAAACCAAAAGAGCACAGCCTCGCTTCTCATGACATCCAGTAACAAAATTTTTCCCAGTAGCGTTTTGAAACTATTTGGGCCTGAAAACAATGACAATTGCAGTACAGTTATCTTTGCAGCGCCGCTCACGGACAGCTTCCCTTACAAGACGGCGACTCACAGTTGCAACAGGGAGGCCCTCCTGCCAAAGAATGACAAAGGATTGAAAGCTGTACTTTAAATAATCCTTTTCGTCATCAAAGATCGAGCAACTTGAAGAATAAATATTTGCAGCTACTTTTATTAATGATAGACTATTTCTGTAATGCAGAGATCTTGTCATATGACTTAGAAGGTATTAAAGTCGAACAAGGGACCTCACAAGTTATCTTAGCTATCACAAATTATAAAACACAAATAAGGTCACTACAGTGAAAAACACTGGAGTAAGTTCCAAGGGAAAACAAAATAAGATCTCCACAACCCCATGATGTAAAGAAACGATCTTACCTTCAACAGTTTATTCACAAAATCAACAGCATCACTTGGTCCAAAAACCTGAAACAGTCCCTTGATGTAATTTTACAGTAATTGTAAAGCTTTAATATATATTCAAAATTAAAACAGCTAATAATAGAAAACATACCCCCCACAGGCCATCACAGCCAAGAATAATGAAGTGATCCCTTTCTGTGATGTCAAAGGAATGAACATCGGGAGTAGCAACAACACCCACCTGCAAGTCACATACCTTTTTGAAATGAAATTCATTGAAACTCATCTATGCATTTGTGGTTGATGCAGAGATCTCATGCGACAGAGTAAAAGAACCATGGAACAAATAGCCAGGAAATGCAAGAACCAAGAGACAAAATAACCAGGAAGGATGACATCATGCTAAACATGAGGGGGGAAAAGATAGCATGCCAAAGAGAACATGGATCTGGAATCATGAACACACTCAGCATACAGAACAGGATTCACCAGTTTAAAACAGACCATAAATACCACAGTAGTGACTGACTATCATTTGGCCCTTTGTCTGACAGAATGCCATCATTGATAATAAAAATTTTATTGTCGATCTTTACAGACCTCTATATGGATGCACAATAAGACAACAAGTAAGCTTAGGAGGGTGGTTGGGGGAAATCAAAGAAACACGACATCTGTAAAAAAATCCATAGCAGAGTCCCCTGTTTGGCACTGGATAGTCTGTTCAGAAAGGGAAATATACCAGGCACAAGAAATTTGTTCATTGGACGGGGGGGCAGGTGCAGATGATGCAAGATCTCCTGGAGAGGGCAAATAAGAGAACCTTTGAAGGAGTTGAATGGACACAGAAAAAGCTGGAAGAATTATTCTTCAATCTGTAAATATTTGAATCATCAAATCTCTCCCTAAAAAATGTAGGTCCTTGAGTTTCTAATGGACTAAGCTCTTGATGATCGTTTGAGTTGTGGTCATCCTTTCCTATTTCAGTTTTGATTCCCATGCATAGGCTGTAGTCATTTCCAGGCCAGACATAGGTCTCACTATATTCTTTTTGTGTACTTGGATTGTGATTCCATTGACCAGGTTTTGTGCCACTCAGAGGGGAGTTTTTTCTTTATTCTAACTTGTAAAAAGTATTGTTAACGGTGGGTTCTAAGTAAAGAATGGGAAGTGAGACATAGATCAGTCAGATTGCAAGGTTTGAGAGGTCTTTGTTCTCTTCTCCTTTTGTTATTTGTAAATGAATCTTTAGGCCTTGCCAAAGCTAGCTTCAAGCCTCCACTCTTGATCAGGCTGTCAATGGGAGGACTCCAATGCCTTGTGTGAGCAGCTCCTTACAACAAATATCCTTATGCTTGCAATATCATGCATTTGGCAATCAATTCTGTTTGTGCTCTTCCCTCATCCAGTCAAGAGACCGGGTCTGGCGCATGCACAATCTATTCTGCCTCAATAAGCCTATGACTCCATCTACTAAATTAAGGCCATCATTGGAAATGCCTAAGCTCAAAAAAGCCTGAGACTTCCAAAAATTTATGTTTAATTATATGAGTTGCTCTCTAAAAATCTTACCAAGTGTTACAGTCATAATTTTATACTAGTTTTGAGTGATTCACATAGTAAACCAGATAATCCGAGCAGCCTTGACACTCATCTGTGGGATAGTCAGTAGTGAGGATTGTGTCAAAAAGGACTCCACAGTGCTACTGTATTTCTCTCAAGTTCTAGGTGAGCTGTTTCTATAGCGCCCAAGGTGACTTTGTCCATGTCATTTGAGCATGCTAGTGAGTATGATCTGCTGAGGTGGAAGATGTCAACCTCAGCAAATTTTTGATCTAATGCTTAATATTATCAGTGCACTTTTCTGGGATTGGGTTGTGGTCTTAGGATCGCTCGGGTCACCCAATGGTATGCAGTTAAGATGTTCTATAGTTTCTTATAATCATGTTATCTTCGATGGTGAAATGGCCAAAATTTAAATTCCTAAATTATGAGATTGCCATATACAACCCAGGTAAGGTGTAAGGGCACAAATTGTCGTATACTAAGTGGGATGTTTTATGATGCAGGAAACTAATGAGATATCTTGAGATGATATAGATTTGAAGGTGGCGTCTTTTGTTTCAAAACCACCAATTTGAAGGGTGAAGTTGACACCACCTTGTGGGAAGCAAGTCAAAACCAACCTTGCATGAGGGGACTAGGTTGCCACCATCTTGTGAGGTTTTGTGTAGACTAATCTTGTGACACCACAACTACAAGCTTAAAGGGTCGACCCTCCCCTCCTCATGTAGACAAACAAGTGATGTTTTACTTATTGGGCAGGCGATCCCTTCTCAGCCATCTTAACCTTGACATCACCATACGACATTGCCTTCCAGCCTAACATGAGGCATATCATTGCACATATGCAACAACACAACTCATGTGTGATCTTGTGAGTAGAGAATCATTTAATACACATTGTAGTGGATTACCAACAATCCAATATGTTGTATTGGAACATGTCAAGGGGATGCATAGGCACACATGAAGTGCACAAAATTGGGCATTAACAACTATACACATTATTGCGGATAAAAGCTAATCACTATGAAGTTACAAAGGAAGGAAACCTGAAGTTGTCAGTTCAATTATGTGTAAAAGGAGAACTTAAGTACCTTTTTGAACTGGCGATCTCAGGCCTGAAGCAAAAAATCTTGCACATTACGTCCATTTGAACTCACTGAACCACCAGCCTAGAAAGCAAAGTACCCTTGTTAATAGACCTTCTCGTGGAAAATAATCGAGATATCATCAGTTAACATATATATAAAAAATTCTTATTGCATTGTTTGTGTTCCCATTGCCCAGTTTGTATGTATGGTTAAAAACAAATACTTTGAAGTGGATGACCAGATATCAACTCTATTGTTATTTGTCCCTATGTCTGGTGTGGAACAACTACACCTATGTATGGCTAAGAAATTCCATATTTCTATCTGGCATGCTAAATCTATAGATCATCCTTAAGTTGATTTCTTACCTGTTTGTTATTATCCTCTAATTTGAAGGTTTCTTCCCCCCTAGTAAGGAGGAAAGTAGTTGCAGTAAACAGGAGGAAAGAAATGGGGCAAGAAAATAATTTGTTTTAAACTGCAAAGGCAAGGCAATACATTTGCTCTTATTTGTCTAGTCATATCAATGAGGGTGTTTAGCTGGTAAACGCCACATGGAAAACAGAAGGCAGTGCTCTTGTAATATCAGAAATATTCGGCTTCAGCACCGCAGTCAGAGTCGACTATGGATTTTCAAATCCCTCAGTGTGTGTGTGTGAGAGAGACAGAAGAAAGTGAGCAGAACAAAGGTCATTCAAATGATACCCCATGAAAAAGGCAAAACGGTGCATTGTGATGGTGAGGAAAATGTATGAGTTGTTGAAAACATTAACAGTGTGTCAAAGCCCAACACTCCTACTTTGAGCAAATTTTATTTCGCATGCTCTGAAACGGATGATCAAATATCATGCTGCTTTGGGTGTGCTTTCATTTTCTCATTCTGTACTTTAAAAGTTGCCTTATCACTACTGCATTAACTATTTCAACCATTCACAAGCCTAACATAACTTGGTGTGTCAATCTCAATTCTCAAGCAAGCTGGTCAAGAACTCAAAAATGGAATTTGCACTTGAACATGGATCTTATCAATCAACAGGGTTGAGTAAGCTTTCTAAGCCAAGCACAAGCAAATCAGGGGTTCAGTTTGTTTTAATATACTAATATATATTAAGGCTTAATACACACACACACACACACATATATATATATATATATAAGAAAAATGTGACATTTAGATTGCAGCCATTTTAGCTTCTGGTGGTACTAACAAACAAACCGAGCTGTCCATATGTGAATTACAATTATATAATTATTTGACCATACATGAAGCATCCTGTAAAAGAGAATAAGGGAAAATAAAACAATGCAAGATACCTTCTGAATGCGAGCTCGTTCTTGTGGATAGATGGCTTTGTGTTCCCTGGTCAAAACAATGGCCTTTAATTGACTAGCTCCATCTGAATGATTCTCTGATCCATCGGTGGTAGATGATCGTGCTACAACTGCTTTTGCATCTCCAATGTTAGCAACAAAAACCTGGATAGCATGCAGGATAAATTCTGAGTAATTTATTACATACATGAAGAATCACAAAAACAAAAACATAATAAAAAATTGGGACAACTTGCAACAACATTGTACATTGCACCTGTGATTTTGAATCTATCAGGGCACTCTTAGCAAAACTTCGCAAATCATCAAATTGAAGCTAACCACTGTGTTTATTCAGAAATGGTCCTCAGATCTCTCAAATGTCAACACACTTTGTTTGACATCTAGAAGAGCTGCATTTAACATTTGTATGTGCCTTCTCAAGTTACCAAGCTGGTGTTGCCATTTTTGTCACTATCTTTATCACATCACATCTATAGCTGGTTCCTCCAAGCAAACAGAGTTTTGTCACAAAGATTTCCACAGTAGGATTATTAAAGAAGAGTACCAATTCCAATTGTTCTGCTTTTGCCCTCACCTAAATTTTTATTCTGGGTGGCAATGAGTTTAGGTTCATCAGACCAGTGACCAGTCTCTATAAAGTCATCCCAAAGTGTTTCTGGAAAGTACTTTAATCTGGATGATTTTCCGTTCTCATAGAAATTTGTGAGTGGATTCTGAAACCAGATACTGTTCCATAAATGATAGTGGTAGTGAAACTTATTCAATTCAGGAAATTGGGAATGGAGATGAATTGACTTAAAAACTGCCTCACCCATGGTGATTGGGATTTTTAGTATGTCTTATTTCCGGGACTGGCTCTCCAGATAAAAGGTTATCATGGAGTTGGCTTTAGAGTAGAATGATGACAAAGAGAAGTGGATACATCAAGGAACTTCTGAAATTAGTGGAAACAGAATTATGGTGTATTTTTCCAGTGACATGAAATTTCTCAACATTAAATATTGATATGTTCAAATTTCTTCTGGTGCTCAGTTTTGTGCTGGACTTCAACATGGAGCAAAATATCCTCTTCTGTGAAAATATAAGTCCAATAACCTGAGTTATACAACATCCTTAACCAAGATCCTAATAAAGCTCCTTCTTCTGTTGATCCTCCTGATGAATCTGACCAACTAGACAGTTCAATAACTAGACATTATCCTTAGGTGATTATATTGATGTTTACAGCAACCTATCTGCAATATCCTCTAATTTCCCACGCTTCTTTGTTCATTTCTCCCTTGCTAGTTTGAAATTTAGGTTTTGGAAGGATCTTTAGTGGGGGTGAATCAGCTAATTTGTGTTGAGTTCAATATGCTAACCTTTGCCACATCTTCAGGGCTAAGGATTAACTATTTCTCATATTTCATATTTCAGTATTTTCCTTCCTGAGATTTTGATTTTCATCTAATAAGAGGTTGATGATTTGTTTTCACATTTGCTCTTCTTGCTAATGGTTACCTCTCTCGCTAACATCTCATGAGAGGGTTTAGAGTTTGGATCCATGTGATCATTTTTCAGCTGCCCTCTATCATCCTTTCTATGGGCAATTCTTTAGATGCATTTCCATAGCTAGATTCATTTGGATGTCTAAGGTGCCAACCCCACATGTCAACTAATTAAAGAAAGATATATAGATTTTGACAATTGAAAAATAATTATTAGAATAAATAAAAATGAAAAATTTGATAATACAAGATGTAATTACCAATTTTCATAGAGGAATAAAAGTTACAGGATCAAAGACCATCTGAATATGGACTCTGACTCTCTTTGACTATTAATTCCAATTAAAGAATAAATTCCTTTAAAACTTACAGAAGTCTCCAAATATGATATTCCAATTTCTATAATACAAGAGGACCCCAAGCTTCAAAGGAAGAGGAAAGTTTTAGTCAGGGTTCAGAGCTTCTTTGATGGTCTTTAAATTTCTCTAAAGGTCTTCAAAGCTCCTTTATGGTATTCAATATTATGTCAAGGGAGATTTAAGACTTGTTCAAAAGGCTTCAAAGTTATTTAAATCTTTAAAGGAAACTTCAAAGTGTCTGAATTTTCAGAAGGAAAAAAAATTGTCTTTAACTTCTTCAAAGCTTCTTTGCATTATCATTTTTTTTTTTTTTTTTGATAAATAAGAAAAGATGTATATTACAAAGAGATTTTATTCATTCGTTCAGAATAACAAAATCATAAACCCACAATCATCCATATTGCAAAAATACTGCATAAAGTTAGTTCACCCAAATCACATGCTTGAAAAACGTTGATATTTCAAATATTGGTTGGACCTCTATGTTCCTTTTAGTTTAGCTACAAGAAAGTTGAGGAAAATTCATTTTTGTCCATTTTTCGTCTTTTGTTGCGTGTTTGATGAGATAACTTATGAATCAAGAACCTAGTAACAGAATATTTGCAAAGTCCATTATAAACCAATACAACCTAATCAAATGAACACCAATTTCCGATGAAAGCTCAATAATGTTATTAATATGAAGGCATGCTAATATATAATCATGAGTAGCCTTTTAAAATGCCCTTCACGAGCCACTTCAAATCATATTTCTTCACTGTTAAAAGTTCAAGTCATATCAAGAATATACTTACCACGCCAGTACCCTGAGATTGAACAATTTGCAAGCACCTTTCAGAAAATTATCTTGACAAAGTTAATTATTCATTCAAGTATGATGGCAAATAAATGATTACACACTTTTTGTTCTATCAAACACACCCAGCTGTTGATGTGGCAAAGTTGAATTTTAATTCAATGTATTCTTAAATAAGTATTGTCTTGCTTTTTTGTCCTAATAATCAAAAGCTATACAGCTGTTTGAGACAATATACCATCCCTGATAAAAATTGAAAAATGAATAACAGAAATTACAAAGTGAAAGCAGAGAAAAACTCACCAACATCTTTTACTTGTTCTTGGGGATTTCGAATCCGGGGTGAATAAGAAGAAGTGGGGAAAAAAGGTTCTTTACAATGGATCAAAGAAATGCATCTGACCTCATTCAATTGGCGGTTATTGAAATGCTGAACCTTTGTGGGTTTGTATCGATATATGAGGTTTCCGTCAAGTTAACAAAAAGAAAAATATGAAGAAAAACATCTAGGTAAAAGCTTAAACCGTGCGATGTGACCATCATTCATTTACAACATTTGTGAAGACGAATTTCAGTCTCTCAATGTGTGAAACCTATCTGCACCTACCTGGGGTTTGCCTTTGGACTCCCGTAGAAAGATTAGTGGGAGCTTGGGATGGTGTGGAGGAGCGCTTTAGAAAGAGGCTGACCTTATGGAAGAGACAATACATCACTAAGGAGAGCCACACTTGTGGAAACACGTTATCAAGCTTGTTATTTCTTGTCTCTTTGCATTTCTGGTCCTTGACGGACTGAACTTGAAGGAACACATTGGGAAGTGGAAAACGAAAAACGCATTTAGTGAAGTGAGTAGATGTCAAATGGACTCCATTCTAAGAAGAGAAAGGGATTTTGTGTCGCTGGACGTGAAAAACATCGTCACATCAGGTGGGATTTCATCTTTGCGGGGCTCGAGAGAATGGGTTTGGCTCATGGATTAAGTGGATGAATTAGTGCATCTCTGAAACTTAAGTTCTCTGTCATGTTAAACAGTTCCTCACTGCGGGTTAGTTCTTGGAGCTGAACAAGGGACCCTCTATCGCCACTATCTTTTGTTCATGGTGTAGTCACAGACCATACTGTCTTGACGGTGGAAGGAAATTTATTTGCAGGTGCGGATTGGGGGATGGATGAGGTAGGGGAGTTAGTCATCTCCCATATTATATCGCGTGATACTATCTGTTATCTGCGAAGCCAGTGGCGGTACGATGTGCTTAAGATGGACTTTAATGTGGTTGAAGCCTTTTCGGGTTTGAAATTAATCGAACAAAAGTGTGATTAATTCCTTAGGTAGTGGGACAAGTGGGTTGTGGTGAACAGTTTGTGGGGTTGGTTCCTCCCACCATTTTGTGTAGTTCTCCCAGATCTGTGAGACTTTGAAGTCACAGGATTCTATGGAAGAAAGATTTAGAAAAGATTGTCCTCTGGAAAAAGACAATATATCTCAAGGCGGGAGGCTCACCCTTGTTGAAGTACTTTGTCTAGCCTCACGTTTACTTTATCTCTGTTTAGAATGCCGAAGATTGTTTGTTAGGTAGAAGATTGGAGAGACTTTCTTTGGGTGAGGGGGAATCTTGAGCGTAAACCACACAATTCATTTGACTTGTTTGCAGAAAGTAAGGGGGTTAGGGTGAAGGCCTCCTTGATGAATCAGACGTTCTTGTGTAAGTGGTGTTGGCGGTTGGCTAATGGGAAGGTTTCTCTTGGGAAGCGTGATCAGTACCAAGTTTGGAGAAGATGAAGTTGGAACACTAGGGACCTCGAGTTGCTTATGATGCTTGCGTGACTTATGGAAAGACATCGGAAAAAGAATGGGCTCTGTTCTCTCAAAACACTTCTTCCTCTTGTAGATAGTGAAAGGCTGAAGTTTGGAAGGACAGTGGTGATGAGGCCGTCTTGTCTTGTACTTTCTTGCTCTGTGTTGACTTAGCCGGGTGTGAGACGGCTAGGGTGAGATGTCTTGAGACCCAGGGAGGGGATGGGGGTGGTCCCAGTCTTTGTGAACCTTTGTGATTGGAGTTGGAAGAGGTGGAAGAGTTCTTCATTTCATGCTAGACGAAAAATTAAACATTTGAAGGATGTTGTATTAAAGTGCACTGTTTGATGGCTGTCAGGTTAAGACATATGTATAGTAAGAAATTTGGTGTATTCCTCCTTCGTTTGTATCGATCGATGCGGAACGTTGTTTCCCCAATTGGGTTTCTTAGCAGAAACTGCGGGGTAAAGTCATGCAACAGGCCAACTAAAGAGAGGAGGGATTCATGTGGGTGTTTTAACATGTGAAAAGAAAGGAGGAAACAATAGACCTTGCTTATTCATTTATTAAGGCCGAGATGTTATAGGATCTTCTTTTGGCAATTCTTACGATGCTAGTGAGTTGCACGTCACGGTTAGTGCCTCCGCGCGCTTGGCGCTAGTGGCAACTTGGGAAGAGGATTTGGATGTGGCTCTCTTGTATGTGATGTGGTTGAAGAGAGCGGGGTGGTGCGAGGAGAAATGAGGCCCTCGAAACCATAGGATGGAAATCTTTCTTTTTGTTTTGTGGTCGTGGGCTAAGGTGTGCAGGTGTTGATAAACAGAATTAACTGGTGGGTTTTTTGTCTTGGATGGGTATAGGTGGTAGTTGAGTGCTCCTTGTACTCCTCTTGTGTACTCTTTAGGAGCCTTGTGCTCTTTTTCCGTATACTGCTTTTTAACGATAAAAAAGAAAAATATTGATCTCGCCTCGGCGATATATTGTCAATATAAGATTGTCGGTTGATCGACGCGATATGAGCCGCGATAATCTGGCTGATCGAAAAATCAATAAAAATGCGAACAATGATGGCGATATCGGTGTGAAGCGATATTTGAAGGCGAAAGAATCGTCATGCGTTAACCGGAAAAAATTGCGACCGCAGCGGAGGAAGAAAAAGAAAAGCGATAAAATCGCCGATTTATCGGCGATATATCGTTGATTTTATCAAAATTTCATCCATTTTGAAACCCACATCCCTTAAATTTGTAGAATTTGTACAAATTTGCATTAGGTTATTCCGTTACCGTGATACTGTCATCCTTTCTGTATTTTTATCTCAAACTTTAATAATATCCTAAATATATTTTAATAAATAGGTTATCTTTATATTTATGTTTAAAAAAATAAATAATATTTTATATTTTTTTGTTATTGATATTATAACATAAGATATGATATTAAAATAAATTGTGGATGTATAATATTGTTGAATGCATTTTAATTAAATAATTTGTGATTTATTCATTTAATATATCATTTATCATCTAATAAATTATTATATTACTTTTATTTCTTATATTATTTTATTTACTTTTGTTTGCTTAAATATATGATATTACTAATGTATGTATAGTTACTATATACTATACTAATAGTATGATTATAAATAATTAAATATATTTAAATAAAATAAATAATTTTGAAATACATTCACAAATCAGATAAATAATTTATATTTATACGATAAATCAATTATTCATTTATATTTTATATAACAAATTAGTATTAATATATTAATTACATTTATGAAATAACATTCTTACTTATTTAATCAAATTTTAAAATTATAAATATTTTTAATGAATTTTAAATAATTTATCTTGATATTTGTAAAAATATCATGATATATATCTGTTATGTTGATATATCTCAGAATATATCATTACAAAATCAGAAATGTAGATGTATCTTGTTATGGCTTAGATATTTTAATTAGCAGCGTGGATGGAAAGGAAGGGAGGCTTTGGTGTAAGAGTTTGGAAGCCATAATGAGGCACTCCTTTCAAAGTGAATGCTTGTGTTTTGCTGAGAGGCTCTTTGGAATGATGTGTTCGAGAAGTGTGGAATGACATGATGAAAGATTGGGTACCTGGGTGATGTGAAAGGAGGATAACAGTTGAAAGTCTGGAAGGCAATTCAGATTTGGTGGCCTATTCTTAGCAATAGAGTCTCTTTTGTGGTTGAAAATGGGCGGCAGGTAAATTTGGAAGGATGTTTGGTGGGGACCTCTTGTGCTTCTCCCTCTTTATTTGCCCTTGCTAACTGTTCAATAGGCTTGGGTCGAGGGATTGTTGGACGGTTGTGAGGGGGAGGCAGTGGGTTCTGTTCACCCCAGATCTTTGCTTCTTTGGGAAGTGGAGGCGGGAGACGGCTGCCTTTCTAGGCTGCAATGCCATGTGTTGATGATTCTAAGAAAGGGTTTATTGAGCAGCCAGTGAAAGGATCTTCTCAGTTGGTCAATACGATAATTGTTGTACAGCTCCTACAATGGTATTCCTTGACCTTGATTGGAGGTCTTAATATTGCAGCCAAAGATAATTTCTTTACCAGGCGCGTGGGGAAAGGTACAGTGGCTCTTTGATCAGTTCAAATGAAGATATGGCTCTTCGATGGAATGCTATCTTTTGTATGTAGGATAAGGAGTTTGGCAGAATCTGTTTTCACTCCATTATTAAAACGAGGCCCTCTAAGTTATCTTACTGTTGAGTATATGTAGGTGAGTTTTGAGACGATGAAGGGATACTCTTTTGCGGTTGTTAGCTCATTGGTTGGATCAGGATGAGAGTGACAGCCCCAAGAATTATATTGTGGACGTTGGAGACTAGAATGAGATCGTTATTTAAGAATGAAGTCGTTGTCTGTTGAGTCTGCAAACGCCATCTTTGTGTATCTTATGGGTTCATGAGACCAGAAGTTGTCTATAGTGGATGGTCATGTATAGGCCAAACTCATTGATTGGTTGGAGTGTAGAGGTGAAGCTGTTTTTGTATAGTCTGGGTTTTGTGCTGTGTGAAAGGAGTTGATTTGGCTCTTTGCTCTTGTTTCTACTTGCAATCTATGACTTCATGACATATATCTCCTCGTTACTTATCAAAAAAAAAAGTATATATTTGTTTTATATTAACGCAACTCAAACACTAAATAGTATTCATGTTGTCTGATTAGGATATTCTGTAATCACTATTCTGAAGACATTTCCTCCCTTAGTCATCAGCTTTTATATACCGCTGAACTCTTGAGTGCTGACATGGTTTCTGATCCACAATAAGACGTATGATATTGAACATTTTGACACCACATGCTGGCGCATTCTCATTTTGTCTACTTCAATCATCTGAACAGGCGCGGAAAGGTTTTCTTGGTCTTAATAGACAGACATATATCCTTTTACCAATTAAACAGTTGCTCAATTGAAGGGTGGAAAGATGATTTTGGGACAGACCAGAAATGGAGTGTTCTGAGTAATTACATGAGCTTTCTTGAAAGAAGACTCTCTGTGATTCAATTCAAAGAAAACCTAAATTTGGAAAGACAATGATGAAACAAACTGTCAAAGAACAGCGTGTGGACTGACATATCAAAACATTCTTGCTATGAGAATGGTGAAATTCGGGTAGTACAAGGATCTATTCTTGCCAATCTATTTTCTTCTTATGACGGCTTTAACATCAACTGCAGTTTTGATGAGCAATAATGGGCAATGAACCGCCAGAACACAAAATACACATTGATTAAAGTATTATAGTAATCAAATCTAATAGCATTATGATCTGGAAACTAAAATTGTATCTGTAGATGGTGCATTTATCAAAAATATTGTGAAAAGAACGGTTATGGCGAGTGTCCCAAATTACAGAAACAATAGTTATGTTTATATTTGAAAAACGTGTTATGAGCGAAAGTGTACACAAGTGGAAAAAAAAGGTAATAACAGATAACATATAAATTATAGAATAAGATTTAAATATACAAACAGAAGAAATGGCCCATTAATCATGGATACCGGGATATGATCTTTGGATAACCAGTACAGAGGGCAGAATGATACGCCGATTACTTGCCTCTGCTCAGGTTCAGACAATAACTTTTAAGGCACCAGACCTGTTATTGACTTGCAGTTTATGGGATGAACATTCTCTGCTGCATACCTCAATAATGTAATGAACTCTGACCTTTGGCGAGTTGGGTCAAACAGCCTAAACTGACACTATTTGTAAGTAGAGAAGAAAAGGAAGACCACAGAAAAAAAAAAAAACTGCTGTCAAATGCAAGCGTGCAGTATTACTGGAACTAATATTTCTGCCTGTGAGAAAAGCCAAGATTATCATAGAAAATGTGGTATCAAATCAGTCGAAACTCACTGAAAGCTGCCATGTTATACTTTTAACAGCTGAAGGTATTAAAGTGAAACATAATTTGACCAATTTGAGGAAAAAAGACATGTACATTATCTGCATGAGTTCAGCTCTACATAGCGAGATACACCCGGCCAGGAGCGGTAGGAACAACAGGAGTAACTGGAAGAAAAAGGTCTCAAATTAAGTCTGGGACTGTGGACGGTGGGTGAGGTGTTGCATAAATACGTCACTGATTTGAATGAAAAAGTGAACAACATGTTTGACCAGCTATCAATATACGAAGGGTGCTATTGCAGGGTTGGGCTGATAACGAAGGTAACAGTTCATCCATAGGCTGATGGCACAGCAGTTAAAGATTGATAAAAATTTCAGAAAAAAAAATTAATTTTGTAGAGATTGAGTTTCCGCGCCATAAACGGCCATCAATGACGTTTATGGATTGCTGGGTGCACAGACAACATTCATGGTGGTAAAAAATAAAAACAAAAGTGATAGAGTATGAAAGGAGGATGCCATGATGCTGTGCCATCACCAGTAGAGAAGAAGAAAAACTGAAGAAAACGTTTTTAGGAGCTTCTTGTTGAGTGTATTATGTTGGGAACTACAGTTTCATTTTTTTGAGCTCGGTAATATATAGATGAAAGATATGATCTTGTCACCTGTCTTTTAAAGTATACAGCTTTAACGTTTCCATACCATGACCATGGAAGTTCTCATAGATGTTTGCAATGGGCTGTGTAACGAGCTGAGCATGTTTGTCCATAATCTCACAAGGAGAATAGCAAAAGTGCAACTTCAAGCACTATTACTTTTAAAGTGGATGGTCCATTTTCAAGAATATATCAATCAACAACGGGAGGAAGATTACCATTCTATTAACATGGTTTGTGAATTAGAGATTTAGGAAAGATGTGAACATCATTTGCAAACAAATGGAATTAAAAAATGAATTTTATTCAGGAATAATATGTCAACCAGTTAACACTTATTGCCTCTTCAAAATATGCCAAATATGTGAAACTCTGGACCAGTGGCTTGCAACTCCGTGTGTATACGAGAAGAACATTGGCATGTAAATTGGCTACTTGGGCATACTCTTCAACCTACCACCATGTCCATCATAAATTACAAGTGTGTATCTATTAGAAGGACCAAAAAATGAAATGATTAAGATTACAAAAGCATGTGAAATAGTAATTATAAAAGTCTGAATTAGTATTTGTGGGTGGCGTCACTCAAACAGAAGACAGTACATCTTAAAATTAAAGAAACGAAAAAACTATGACAGCATGTTTCCAGACAAATTCAAACAATTGTAACTAATCTGATTTTACTAAATTGTTTTCTGGCACAGTTTGAACTTCTCAACAAATGGAAGTTAGGACTCATATTTAATCAATGCAGTTGAATAGGATTGCCTTGAAGGACACCACCTCACTTTGAATATGGGCAAAAAATTAAAACAAACAAACAAGGGATAACCTCAATTTCCCTGGAAATTCCAAGCTTGCATCAGGAAGCACAACCCATGCATCCTCCTTAATGTCTAATTCCCTTATCTTCAGCATCGCCTCAATCTCAAGGTATCTGCACTTTAGCTAACCTGAACAACCATTCTGCTCACAGACCTGACTGTCATTGTTTTGATTAGAAACTTCTGGTTTGCAGTCTACTTTACAACTTTCCACATCTAAATGACTTTTCTATTTTTCAGCTATGTTTCACCTCAATGCCTCGATTTTTAGACTCTTGACAGTAATCCCAGGTCTGCATCGTCAGAATCCACTTCCCCACTTACCTTATCAGATCTAACATTTATTGATAATTCATTCAGTCAATCTGGTTTCTGTCCCGACAACTATCTGAAAACTGCTGCAGTAAGAACATGAAAAGTTTTTATCAATGCTTGATTGAGAGAAAAGCAGATTCAAGGGAAATGTGCAGAAATGAAATAATATAAAGGCTTTGAACTTGCATCTTCCATTCATTTTTAGATTATTCCAACAGAACCTCAAAAAGAATCAGAGTACTGCTCTTTGACCATTTCTATAAGAAAACAAAAGAACAAGAATAGATATAAATGCATCAAAATATTCTAAAACATTGGAACCTGCTTGGTTTTAGCTTGCCCGATAGATAGGAAGAGAATTAAGCGTGATTATCATAATTAACTGAAGAAACAAAGTAACTATGATTTAGAGCAAAGAAAAATTCTAATGACTACTCATGTATTTCTTTTCTTTCTTCTGTTTCTCGGCAAAAAAAAAAAAAAAAAAAAGCAAAGTGACAAGGAGCACGAACCTGCAATTTCTCTTGGATAATTCTAAATCCATGAGACTTTAGTTTTGGATTAGCAACAGTGAAACAGTTTAGAGACAATGCTACAGAGTGCAGAAAGGGGGTGAGAGATAATGGGGCATCATGGTATTAACAAAATCGACAAACTTTCGTTTTGTCATGGATTATATATAACATATATATATATATATATAGAGTTTGTGCGAACTAACTGTTTGGGGAAAAATTAAAATGAGTCTTTAGTGAAATATTTTGTAGGTCCGTATTCTGGCGGGTTAAGGAGCGTGGTTGTGAATCACCGAAGACGACGGCTTTGGCGGGCGACATTTGAAGTCGCTGGCGATCCGTCGTTGAACGGCGGGCTTTGGATCGTGGGTTCGCGTCGTTGGCAGTAAACAATTGAACTAATTAAAAGCGGCGTCGACAGCGACAATCTAACTATTCCAGCGGCGTTCAGAGCGGCGACGGTGGCGCGATATCGGTGATCGCTAGGGCTTTTTAAGATTCCCCAGCCGATATTCTCGGGTCCTCTGTTCTTCAGTTGGCCCGGGTCTTGCGCCGCCTTCATTTTATCTGCTCATCTCTAATTCACAACTCGAGTAGAAAGCTTTGCAATGCCGCTTCCGTTCAATCTGCACTCCGAATCACGTTATGATTTCAACCAAGCGATATATCTCTATCTGAAACGTGATTGATAAAAACAAATTTATTTATTGATCATAGTTCATGCTTCCATTTCTTTCACATTGTCCACCTTGGATTTTCATTCATTCCTCTATCCTTTATAACCTCCCCACCCTGCACCACTCGAATGTAAATAGCATTTTTAAAAAGCAGTGTAGACGAACTATATTGATCGTCTCATGTTCCTCTTTATGATACCTTTGCGGACGTCTTGACCAGTTCTAACTGTGGGTCATCTAGTACTGAAGCCCAGAAACTTGGACATCTGCGTGTTGTAAGTGTCTCGTGGTTAATGGTTAAAATTTTCGATAATGGAAGTGTATAGGTGTTAATATCAGTTAATTGTTGATGTCGCTATGGTGTTTGAGCTTAGAAAATGAGTCAAGTTACTATCTTATGAAGAACTACGGAACAGATCAAGGAGCAAATCCACATTTGAGCTTGGAAACTTGAAGAACCTTAATGAAGCTTAGTTTATACCAAACCATGACTTTATCTCAGAGGTTATTCCTCCGCATTAGAAAAGTTAAGTCTGGTATTTCTTGCTGCAGGTTTCACATCATAGTAACTATTGAATTTGAGGCGGACTGTGAACTTTCTTTGTCAGTTCTTTTATGAATCATCTTTAGTTAGTGGTTGATTGGTGATAGCGTGAAAAAGTTCCAAGATTTTAAGGGTGTGTTTGGAACATATTGAAGTAGCATGACTCTTATGACCATCAAAATTACTCTCAGTAGCCTATTTAAGGCATCAATATTTAAATGATCAGAAGCAATGATGAAAATTTGTGATGTGTTTTCTCTGAGTGAGTTGAGCTACCGATGTAATAGCAGGGAAAGATTGAATGCTTTGTGAATGGAAATCTCATGTCCTCTGGCTCTACAGTCTTTGGTAGGACAATAAGCTACACTAACTTTCTTGATGGTGGCGGGGGCATGGTGTGTTCCCCTATGAAGCAGTTTATATAGGTTTCCCCTCATCAAATTTTTGAGAATGCGATTTAACTTCGTGATTGATATTTTGCAACTTATCGTCACCACCATTACAGTTTTCGACCTCTAAATCACTCAAAATATACGCAACTACCCGATCTTCGATTGCCTTCTCATTTCTCTTCATGAGATTCTTTTTCCCCTCTCTTTCCTTTCAGATTGCTCTGATCCCCCTTCGATTCGGCACTATTTACTTCTTTGTCACACATTTACTATCTTTTTTAAGCCAAATGTAATCTCTATATTTGAGTTTTATTTTTGATGATAATGGGTGGTCCTATGTATTTTTCGGGTTTGGGCAACTTCAAGTATTAACCTTGGTAGGCATTCAATTCGGCCGGGTTCATCAGGACTTTAAAAATAATTCGTTTTAGTTGATAAATTTGTTCTGTTGGTTTTATTTAACCTTGCGATATGAACTTGGATGGAATATACTCTGCTGTTGACCTTCTATCTTTTTCAAAATACTCCGCTCTATTTAGAAGCATTTTCGTTGGGACCTTCAAATGGTGTTTTGATCATAACGAGAATATGCATGCACCCAGGCTTAAAAAACCACGAAATTGTACAATTCAAAAGGAAATCAGAAGAAGTTACTTTAAATTAGCGAATCTTACGGAAATTAAAGAAGCCTCAGGAGGATTTGAGAGGAACGGGAGAAGTGCGATTCCCAAGGTGAATATGAGTCATTATTTTGAATCATACATACCTCGAAAAACCACGCATACACATATTAGCAGAGAAGAATGCGAGAAGAACATAAGTCAATGCATTTATGCACGACTATGACATTGTCAATACGACTTCAATTCTAAATATCAAAGTGTTTTTTGCTTGGTTACCCTCTGAGTAGGAAAGAAAACGAGATAAAAAAATTGAATTGTTTAATGTATTCATTATGGGTGAAAGTGCAATTTGGGAAAAATTATGGGAAAATATGTTAATGGGATCAAACTCATAATTTTCTTATCCTTACTCTTTCTTCCTTCAAGTCAAGTTGAGGGAATTTGATTCATTTGTGTATGCATCACCAGATGGAGCATTGGAGGTTTGCTTTTAATTTATTATTTATTTTATTTTTTACTTTAGTTTATAAGCATGAACCCGACATGAACTTGCTTGCTTTTGAAATAAAGGAGTATTTAATGGGAGTGTTTGGTGTTTAGATCCAAATTTTGGTGTAGTATGAAATTAATATTACTAATTCACAGGCGGGTTTGGTTATGTCTTAGATAAATTTTAGATGTGCTTGTTGGTTGGTAGGCTTTACAATTTGTTGAATAATATGGGAAGATGTATGTTCCTTTGGGTATCCTGCCTATACTCCTTTCAAGAGTGTTTTATCCTAACATAGTGCGTATCTTTACAACTCATGAGACTTGAAATGCTCTATTTCAATAATGTATCGTAACTTGAATGATAGTTTGCTCCATGGCGTAATGGCTTCTCATGGCTTCTCATTGGCATTACATTTGCTCCATGGGCCGCAAAGCCTACACCATTAAGATGGCTTCCAAATTAATGACTCGAATTCAAGGCCTCTAGTTATGAAATAAAATCAAATACTATATTAAATTATAAATCATTGTAATCGTGTTATAAATGAGTGAAATGGAAGGGTACTCTAATTGTTTTCTTTATGATAAAGTTGATTTGATATAACTAGGCCTCTCATATTATTTAATTCATGTGACACCCATTATATGCAATTGAATATACATTTCAGCAATTTCCCGTGATATGTTACTATAATGGACAAATAGTGAGGACTAAAACAGATGTCGAATATGAGGGGAGCGAAACTTGTATTGCGCCTTTGAAGATCTGGAATGCCGCGTTCAAGAATTGATTGATATGATATACTCAAAGGCAAAATTGATAAGCGAAGGTTAATTAGTACTCATTTTGTAAGTATCCTCTTAGAAATGGAAATAGGTTCCAACCTTTTCGGTCTTGGGATGATAGTAGTGTGCGCGAAATGTTGTTGGATCTAGTAAACTGTAGCAACCATTGAGGAAATTGGCTGTTCATTAAAGTTGTGCGTGTCAGAGCCTGATTGAACGATTGTGGGTGGGCATGAAGATTTATTTGTTCGCTGACCATTCTGACGTTGCCGCGGTTTGACTACGGTTGTGGGCACAGTAGTGGTCGGTACGGATCTTTGACTAAATGTAGATGATGAAAGACGGTCTGGTGAAGAGCGTGGCCCAGAAGATGTTGATGATGAATCAGCGAGGTGATGCGGATGTTGAAGTTGATCGACGTATGTTCTTCGAGCTTTCAACGAGCTTTGGAGAATGAACAAGGGATATATGTCTCTGCACAAGCACCATCTTGTGATGTATCAAATCACCCAGATGATGAGACATCGGATGAGCCATCCCCTTTTACCTATCACTTACCACCAACACCTCAATTTGAACATGTTGAAAACCTAGATATTGCTGTGGCAAGTTGTTGGACTCCATGGGTGCGACTCACTAAGGTGGTCGGGTGGAGGTCGTAGTGGACAAGTTTTTAATTCGAAATCTGATTTGCAAGAAATGACGAGATTTACTCCATTAAAGCACATCAAAGAGTATGTCGTTGTTGCATCCTCAACAAAATTGCTCGTTTTAAGATGTAAGAAGGGTGAAAGATGTCACTTGTGCATGGAAGGCAGTGCAATGGTCATGGTCTGCTGCTATTTGTTATCAACAAATATCTTGGGCACCTACTTGTGTCAATCCTTACTTGAGCGGGACCATCATCAGCTAGACTCCCAATTGGTTTCAACTCATATAAAGACATTAGTCGAGGCTGGTCACATTGTCAGCTCTTTGCTATTCGACCCAGTGTGATGGAAAAATGGGGATATCAGTATCATACAGGCGTTGGATGGAAAGCATAAAGCAATTAGACAATTATTTGGTGACTTCTCTCAGTCATATACAGAGTTGCCACGTTTGTTCTTGGGCATAGAGCAATCAAATCCTGGATGTGCTGTTGTTTGGAAAACATGTGAAACTAATATGCCAAACACTGAGATATTCCAACGTGTGTTCTGGTCATTCAAGCCATCCATTGAAGGGTTCCAACATTGTCGTCGTAATGAGTATAGATGGGTACACATTTATATAGGAAGTATAAAGACGAGATTATTGGTGCTATGGGGTGTGACGGAAATAATGTTGTTTCACTTGGCATTTGCTGACGAGAAGGCGAGAATGCGACGGTTAAGGGATGGTTCTTGGCATGTATTAGAAACCACGTTACTCAAAGGCCGAGAATTTGTGTTATATCAGACAGACATCCAGGAATCATGGCAGCAATGGTCGATCCTCATCTTGGTTGGGCTACACCATTTGCATATCACAGGATTTGCATGCGTCATTTCGCTAGCAATTTTATGACCCGGTTCAAAGATAAAATTTTGAAGAATTTGGTTTGCCGCGCTGCTTTAGCGAGTACAGAACGAAAATTCAAAAAGCATATGAATACAATTGGGAGAATTAATTCCGAAGCATTACAATGGCTAGAGGCAGTCCCTTTCCAGTTATGGGCTCTTTCACACGACGGAGGTCGAAGATATGGTTTAATGACAACAAACATTTTAGAGGTATTCAATAGTGTCCTTAAAAGGGCTTTCCGAAGCCTCCGATAAGCGCATTAGTCTGATTGACCTTTTTCAGTCTCAAGCGGTTACTTTGTTGCAAGAAGAAGTAGGTGCTAATAGATTGGCATCCTTTGACGATTCACTTTCACTTGTCATATCGGGCCGTGTTATGGTGGTTCGATGGAAATTACATCCTTCACGATCACGAAGGGCCTATTCATGAAATCGGAAAGGGGGGCGAAGCCGCATCGTGTGACCTTACATGAAAAAACGTGCACATGTGTAAAGACATTAACATATGGCTTCCCATGTAGCCATATCATATCAGCATGTCGAAGCATCGTGTTGGATTCAGTTTGTTGTAGAAAGCTACCTGCTTCTGCGGTCGTACTATGACACATGGCCACTTTTCCATCAATATTGATGAGATGAATGGCGCTATGATGGCACCGTGATTTGCTTGGCACACAGTCAATGCGACGGTCACGGAAGTGGGCGTCCTAAATCCAACGGAGTTGCATAATGAAATGGATGTTAGGGAGGGGAAAACCCTGAACAGGTGCGGGTTGTGCAAACAAGCGCGGAGTCCACGTCGGCGTTCTTGTAAGAATAGAAGTCAAGTTCAGTAATTGAATGTGTACGAATATATGAATGCAGCTGCTCCCATTATTTATCATTTGGTCCTCATTGTTGTGTTCACCACCCGCATGTTAGTTCCTAGCACCCTTTCTTAATGGATTACTTTTATTATCATATGAATTTTGTGGTTTTGAATTTGAGAACTTATTTTTCAATTTATATGTTGAAATTGCCGGATGAGTTACTTTCCGATTGATCACGAGATGAATATCTTACATTATGTCGTTGTTAATGCGGACATAGATGTAAAAATATTGCTATTGAGGTCCCGAGGAGTCCAAAGAAGGCTTAGTGGATGTGAATTGCGCCGAGACTGCGGAACCACGACACCGTTTCAGTAGAGTGACCTTTGTGCAGTACATGAATGGAAATTTATCATGGTTATCACGGATTGGTAGCAAATTTTAATGGAAACGAAACAAAATCGATTGGTTATGGTTATTGGAATCTCAGTAATGAATATTTTAATGTTTGAATACAACTGACAACTCCTAAAATGGTTTCTTTCCTTTATTTTTCCTGCTAAACAAACATGGTCTCTTTTTTCATTTTATATTCATGCTTCTTAGATTTTATGCATTATGTAGGAAATTTTGTACTCCTCAAAGTTTTGAGTTCATAATGTAAAGCATTTCTTACATTTGGTGGACAGTTTATCTTGCTTTTTATATAGACGATTTTTCTTACTTTTGATCAGAGTTATGTAGTTGATGTGCTTGGGGGAAGAATTTCTTGTCCTTCTTTGTGTTGGCTTATTTCATGGTAATAAAATGTTTGTTTCTGATAAAAAATTTGATGCCTATTTCATCCAGATTGTTGATGTTCTGGATTTTATCCCTTCACATGTAGCGGTATGATATTTTCCATTGATTCACATGCAAAACTAAATAATTTGTGCATTACCAGTCTCTTTATTTCATTTTTTTGGTGTGTGGATTGTTTAGTTCATTTTTGAACTATCCTCATTTGTTTAAGCGGTTTACTTTCTTATTTTGCTTGTATCCATTTATATGGTGGTGAGAATGTCCCGAAAGAATGGTACGCTCATGCTATGGACTTGTTGGTTGGTCGGAAACACAAGCGTCGAATGGCTAGTTCAGTTAATGTTCTAGATTTTATCTCTTGGATTTTTATATTCAAGGTCAATGATCCATCGGGATGTTAAATTTTGGGACTGGGGTAGGATGTGGGTGGTTCTAGGTTTGAAACGGTAGGGCGAAGGGATTACTATCACGAGGGGTACAAAATGCGCCAAGCCATCAAAATTTTTGAAGGTCGGTGCAGCTAACTAATCTGGCCTACGAACCCGTGACATGGAACCGGGTGCCGGTCATGGCGAATTTAGCTCAATTAATTTCACATCCAAACGAGCCTATAAAAAATTACCACATCAAGTAAATTTTTACAAACTATAAGCGAAATAGAACGTTTGCCTTGTCTGTCGAGGCACTTGGGCGTGGGGTATTGGACTCTCAAAGGCTAACGGGAAGCCTATCGGGTTAAAAAAGCAACAACGGGGCCTACCGGGAAGTGGTTTGGAGATTCACATTAAAGTGGCTTCGAGGAGAAAGGTAAGTATCGAAAATATGGGGAGTTGGATGGTGGAGGGTGGCATTGTCTTATGTGGAGGAGTTGAAATTCATATTATAGGTCTTCCATGGTATCAGTAGGGCCAGAAAGAAGGGTGGGGAAAGAGACTATGGGAGGTATTGGGAGTTGGAGGGTAGATGGTGTTTGCTATGCAGATGGTTGAGAATCTCATATTTGGAGTCTGCCTAGTGTTGTCAATAGGAGTAGAAAAGAAAGCAAAAGCCCATGGAGCAGGGTAAAGCTTGAAGGAAGCCAAAATCCATGTAGGTCGGAGTTCCTCTGGTGTGGTTATGCCTCTTTGCAAACATTACAAACTAAACAAGCTCAAGAATCTTAGTGATTCAACTAACAATGATTGCACAAGACCTAAACTACTTAGCTTGGGGAAAGCCTTAGCCATATTTTATCTTTAAATAATTCCTTGACATCGAGATGCCTGATTGCCTAAAAGAGTATCCATACCCTTGACTTTAGGCATCAGGGATATGGGGAAACCAATGCGCTCTATTCGGATCTTTCATTTACGGAACTTGGCTTCAACTATTTGGTGGGATCTGATATAATTATATATACTTGTTATTTTACTTAAAGTGAAATATTATAAATTGAGATTTTCCTAGTTTGAATGTTCGGTATATTTTGGTAAAGATAATAACAAGGTGAATTTTTTTTTCATTTTTCTTCTCTGTTTTTGGTAGGTTATTCTGCTGTAATCACGTCTTGTTATTTGCATTCTGTTTTCTTTCATCAACGTTTGAGAAGCTATGGAATTTATATTTCAGGTTACACAAAAAAATTATTTACATTTTCATTTATTTTTTTCATATCTTCTTCTGGTTTTGTCTTGAATCTCAATGACAATGTTTAAAAATGTTTCTAGGTTCTTTTTTGCCTTTGATTCATTGCTTATTTTCAATTGGAAATTGTGCAATGTAGCCTTATTGCTTATCTCTTTCTGTTATTTTCTTGCAGGTGGTATTTGATCATAATGGTGAGATTTTTGTCCCTCCCTTTGGTTCATTAAAGGTGTATACCTATGTTCTTTAGTCCGAGTTAAAGGGTCCTAACTTATTGATCATAAAGCCTTTTCTCTTGCAAGTGATCTCCTCCCTTTCCTTTTAAGCAACTTCCATTTTGCCCTCTTTCTGTAAAAACTTGTTTGGTGTTTGAAAGTCCTTTCCAAAGTGAAGGCCTTGTTTGACATTGTAATTAATTTAGCCATAGATTTGTTTTAACGAGGGGACATTTGCGGCTAAGGCGGGGCTGGACTAGAAGCGACCCGCCTGGCCCTTGGGTTCATGCTGGGATATCGAGAAGCAGGGAAGAATCTTTGCGGCCGAAATAATGAGTACGAAGGTGCGGAGTTTTCAACCCGCCTTGCCCTTGGGATTGACCTTCTAGTCTTGCATTTTCTTTTTTTTTTTCCTTTCGGCTCATATTATGTAACTATAGGGATCTGCTCTTACAAATGTATCTTGTCTCTCTCCTTTGTAGGTAATCCAGTCCCAATAACATCGTAGTTATGTTTTCTATTCTTATGCTTGTTTGTATTGGTGTATGCATTAGTTTTCAATTTGTAGGTAACCCTATTGATTTTCTCCTCATTGAGATGGTGGATGTAGCCATCTCTAGTCCTAAACAGTATTATATTAGCTGAGAATACTGGTAATTGAACAATAGAGTGTACTGTTGCCCGGTTCAATATTGTTCATATTATTAGAGCAATTGTTGCAGTGTGACGATTAAGAAGCGCAGCGATTGTTTTGAGGCATTACCATGACCGGAAGCACAAGTGCTCAATGACCGGTTTAAATTATTTATTTTCCTCTTTGCTGGTTGTTTCTTGAGCACACCTAATAAGATGGTAGCAGGCAGAAACAACAGACAAAGAGTAAAAGAAATAATTTTGTGCACATCCCTCCCAATCATTATGTTGAGGTGCAAATTATGTTAAATTATTTCTTTTACTCTTTGACTTGTTTGATCATTATGTTAATTAATATTTAACCTATATTAATCAACCAATAGAGATACTTTTTTGGCAAAGGATCTCACGACCAGTAGATAACAAATTAAATGTGACCAATTTGAGGTTTCCCACTATATATGCAGTTTAGTTAAAAATTAAGAGATTTAAAAAAATATTTTTAATTTTGCCATAGTTTTCGTTAACTAAGAAATAAATGTTTGAAAATAATGTTTGAAGAAACGAGTTTAGTTACAAATCATGTTTTAAATAAATGGGTTTTGTTGATCTTTTACTATTTTTTAATATATACGTAATTGGAAAGATGATTTCTTTAAATATATTTTTATCTTTATCTTAATATTTTAATGATCCATAATTTTATAGAATAATAAGTTAATTTATTATTTAATAACTGATATTTGAATAAAAATTTCAAGTTTTAAGAGATAATATTTTTAGCATTAATCAATTTAAATAATAAATGGGGAAGTAGAAAAACCACTCATTTGAAGCAGGACCACCCAGTTTAAAGTTTTCAACACACGTAGCTCGTACTTATATAATGACATGAACTTTCTCCCATTCTCGACGTGAGATATGCAAACAACCCTTATGAAGAAGCAATGTTCTTGTTGGGTCTCACAGGATTACGGAACAAAACCATGTAGATTTATCTGTGTGTTGAACATTAAATAGTGTCCGTAATTGGTAACTTCATATGGTAAATAAATATTTTTTTCAGGCAAACCATTGAATCCTTCTGAAGTTCTGCTTCACTCACTATTAGGGAAGCGGTTTTGCATGATCAACAAGGTCCACCAGGGAATTTTTGAGAAATGCTTTGTCCAGCATTACTCTATGATTCATCGGATTGAAACAAATAAGTTACGTAATGTGGCCAAGTTCTTTGCCCATTTACTGGGCACATTTGCTCTACCTTGACATGTTTTATATACACGGCACTACGAAAGGAAAACACCACTTCACATCTTCGTATTTTATCAATATTTATTCTCATACAGGTTGGTAAATTCATATATGAAACATCAAGGTGATCGATCTACATCTATAGACATGCTTTATTATGATGATGGTTCTTAAAACCCACGATACTAATTATCATTATTAATATCTTGCTCTCCGTCATTCAACGATTCTCAGAGACAGGTTTTTCACACTTACTCAACAAAGGAGCTGATTGAGTTTGAATCGGGACCTTATGCGAAGATGTCTAATATAAATAAACAATTTAAACATAAATACCAAGCTGAGATACTATTGCTAAGATGGCATGGGCAAAACTATGTACCATCTTCACTCTTTGTAATAGCCAAAATCTTCAACTTGCGTGATACATCTGCATTACAACTACATTTTTTTCCAAACAAAATGCCAAGCAAACACCTGATAACTACATTTTTGAATTGTTTCTTAAGTAGAGAATGGCATGGGCAAAACTCTGTACCATCTTTTAATTTTGCGTTGAGTGAAATGCGTCAGTAATGAACGCGTTGGTTTTGTTTAATCATAATTAATTTGAAATTATTTTGTTTAACCATTTGATGTTGAAATACCACAAGAAGGCACATGTATAAAAATAAATCATATATAATTATAAAATCATCTATCGATAGGTCCCACAAGAAGGCACCCTAATAGTTCTCTTAGAAGGCGCCTAGAGATATACGAGGTTGTGGGAGCAGCGATTATCTGGGCGGTGTGAGGCGGCGCCCGGGCTGATGGAGCAGAGGGAGCTGATGGAGCCAGTGGTGGATGAAGTGGTCGATGCACGCACATCGAGTCCGAGTCGCCTACACGGAAGTGCGCCGGCTGGTAGATGGTCTGAGTATGGTGTCATCGTGGGGGGGGATGGATGGTGATGTGTCAGTGGGTGGGGAGTATGGAGGTGTGAGGTCAATGTGTGTATACGAGTGTAGTGCGGAAGGTGAATTCGATGTGTGTGGAATGTAGTGGAAGGTGGTCGATGTGTGTGGATGCGGAATGTGATGCGGAAGGTGATGGGTCAATGTGTGGGAGACTGAATGTGGTGTGGAGGTGGCGTCGATGTGTGGGGAGTGCGGCTGTGGTGTGGATGGTGAGGGTAAGTATGGGGAGGTAACAAAGTAGAGAAACTCGCATCAAGTGTGCATGTACCGCTGCCACTGTCTACGCCATGACCTGCCGCACCTTCTCCACCACGACCTCGGCGATCAACTCCCCCTCTGCCTCTCCCTCTGCCTCTAATGGGCTGCACCCGTGACGGAGTCGATGACACTGGAGGCCTACTCGATGGTGAATGTGATGTGGATGCCTGGCGTACCGCGGCAACGATGTTCTTCCGATCTAACATGTCTTAGAGCCAGACGATATGGTATATGTTGCACATAGCTGCTTGTTAACAAAAGCGAGGCCGTCTGACGATGTCAACCATGGCGGCAATCTGCGTGATCGAGATAAATAATTATAATTACATACTCCATTTATTAAAAGTAGGTAAAATATTATATAAAAACGTGGAGTCCACTTACCATAACACATTCATACTACCGGCGTAGTATGAAACCTCGCATAATCATCTCTATGCAAGCGTGGTGTCAAGCGGCAGGTGTAATACAGCGATACCCTTGCATGTATGGATCTTCTTGGAAGTCCATCGTACCCACGAAGGGGGTGAATGTATGACCCTCGCGATCGTGTCTCCGCGATGCGATATGCGGGCATGGTATGCCATGTCCTTGTTTGGTGTCGCCCGCGTGCATCGACTCTATGTAGGTGCTGGTCGTAGGAGGAATCTGGAGGTATCTCTGATGCGGCCCAGCGGCGCAATACGCGCTCGGATGATGCCACTCGGCTTGATGTGAAACATATGAGGTATGAGTGACATGCGTCGCGCCATATCTCTGATCGACTAAGCATATATCGGGAGGTACGCTTCGACCACCTCTCCGACATACGGTTGCCATAAGACCTACACATTCACCATTGATGTCAAATACTTTTATGTCAACAAGATTGAAATTAGTATATGAATCATATACTTTTGTACCATAAAATTACAACCATGTACTTTTACATATAATTACCTGATCCGACGTTTGTGCGTCTAGCTGATCTCGGTATAGTAGGAGCACACCGGATGGGTTAAGCACCCGTGTCAAAGGTACTCTCCACCTACACCCCAACGGAAGAGCTGGCTCTGGCTCTGCCTCAGCCTCTGGCTCGGGCTGAACGACAGGCTCAGCTGGTAATCCATCGTCCATACCCTCAGCTACGACGCCATCGACATCGTCATCATGTAAGGCATGCGCAAATGGTGGTCTTTGGATGAGTGCGGATCTCCCAATCGGGTGCGTACGTGGAAGCCTCTCCCGAGACCATAGGCGAGTATAGAATAAACATAAATTCAATTGACCTAATTTTCATAGATGAAAGTTTATGAACTTACAGTGCAAATAAGCATACACATGGAGTGAAATCTGACCACTAATACATCTATGGTCCAGTGTACGACATAACTCGATATGTGTGTGCAGTCTTTATTCACCCGACTATAAGTAGATGTCTGCGTCAAATCACGGAGTAGCGGGAGAAAGCACAGGTGAACATGGACCCCCTTCTTTATTAAATTAAGAAGCATCCTATCGTATTATGTAAAGAACCCACACGCGCACTCCGGCTCGGCGACCCCATCGACGCTCAGTCTGGGACCGATAGCTGCTTGACATAACCACGATGGAGATGGTCGATCCTCGGCGGCATCGGCGGGTGGGAGTGACCCCGGCGACTCACCACATAAGCGTGGGACATCGACATCGTGTCCCGTCGCGTAGTCCGGTCGATCACGAACTGGGATGATGGCAACATCACGCGGCGTGATCGTGTCTCGGCGGGCATGGAATGTGGCGGGTCTCGGGCCTCCATCTCTCGAAGCCGAGACGGGTAATAAGCGGCCAATCTATCTTTGCAGTGTGGCTAATCGGTATATACCCGAGTAAAATCTGTGGATCACGTGTGAATGGGCATTGGATCATCACTCCCTGAGGCTGAGGAAACCTATTCTGGCGGTCGGAGAACTTCTATGCTTATAATTAACGAAATAACCATGTTTATAATTCACTATATGTATATATATATAAATAAGAGAGTAGCTGGAATGTTAATTCACTGACCAATAAAATCTGAGCCTAAGTCAGTCTCGACAAAGTGGGACACGTACGTCTTGCAATAGCAAGGCAGATGGATCCGATGGATCAGCGTCATGTAGCCCTCTGGACGCCATATATATAGCCTGGATGTATGAAATACAGTAAACATATTAGTAAAACACATTGTGGAAATAGTAGAGTACTGTTAAAAAAATATGGACACTCATAGCAAACAGGTTTCCTGTGGCAAACAAATGAACATTCTATAAATCATATTTTGCTACATTGTGTTAAGATGAGGGTGTTATAGGAATTGTTCCTTTAATTCTTTTAAGTGGCAGGTTTTTCCTTCTTTAGCAGTGACTTTAAAGGGATGGAAATTGGTCTTTTGTAGATAGGAAGAGAGGAAGGAGGTGTGAGAGGGTTGGACCTTTTATATACTCTTTTGGACTATTCCTGGCATATGTCTCGTGCTGTACTTGCCTTGAGTTGAGCGATGGTTTGATTGGAGATATGGTCAAAGACTGAAGAGCTCCATGTAGAAAGTTCAATGGTCAAAGAATAGTTTGTGCATAATAAATGGTCCTTTGGCCTTACTTGATTTTATTGATTGGCTGGTTATGCAGTGAGATGTATTCTTCTCTAAAACAGAGGCAATATTTAGATACAATTATATCCTGAAAATTAGGTCCTAAAAAAGGGAAAAACAAATTATTTCTATATCTATATACAAGATTGGTCAACTATCATAATTTGTAGGATTAATAACACAAATTGTTTCTATATCCATATATAAGATTGGTAAACTATCATAATTTTTAGGATTAATTATCGAATCAATCTAATATTACGTACAACTCATGCAGACAAAGACTCCAGGAAAGCTTTACCGAACCACCTGAAATATCTAATGTATATTGGAAGCCTTAAAGGTGGTAGATAAAGGATAATACGAGGATATGAGTCGAATAGAAAAGATTCATGAGCATGAATATGACGGAAAAACACAGCCAAAATGCTCGCAAGAATAGCAGAAGTTCAACAGAGCATGATAGCCTCATATCAAATTTAGAAAGTGTGTTTAATAAAGAATAATTATATTTTTATGTTTTCCTTGAATTCTCTTTTTATGATGTCTTTTATCATTTAGTCAGTATGAATCATTCCAATCGAATAATGTGTATCTTAAATAGGTGAAGCAAAAATGTACTAGAAGGGCCTAAAGGGGATATTGGAATGCACATAAACGGGTTTAACTCAAATCTCTTACATGTAAGTTTTGCACCCGATTGACAAACTTATCATGTATTTGATTAGAAACTCGAAATAAATATTTGATCTATCCACCCAGCCGACGGGAATCAAAATCTAACACAAATGTGCCTCACAGCTCTGCAAAATGGACAACACTTTCCTTTATATATTATGAGGGGAAAATTACAGGGAGGTACTCTACCTATTCAATTCGAAACCAAAGACTCCGTTATTTTTAAGCCAACAAAAAGCTATGAGAATACGTAATACAAAACACGGGAAATAAAATCAAGTAGAGTTCTTTTGAGCAAGCTTTGAGGGTTGGGTGGTGTGTTTAGGACTTTTCTTGGCCTAGCTTTGAGCAAGCTGCTTATGGTTCCTTGGGTAGTCTTTTTGTAGAGTTCTTTTGGTTGTTGTGGGTTTCTTTGTGAGGATCTAGTCAGCATTCCTAAATTCAGTACCATACAAATCAAAATATCAAACAACATATCCATGTCCTAGGGAAACAACTTGGTTGGCGAAACTTATATCCGATTTTCATTTTATCTTACAATGGGGGTAAATTTAGAGGTTTATTGGGAAGAGCTAAATTTGTTGTAGTCAGTTTAAGTCAGAAGATTGAGTGTATGATCCTACTAAATTACTCCTAGGAGTCGAGGCGGTTGTAATTAAAGTTATCGCGGTGATTCCCTTTCCCCAAAAAAATACATTTTGTTCTTCCATAGTGACTCCTTCTATTCTTTTCCTATATATATATATATATATATATATATATATATATATATATATATATATATATATATATATATATATATACTATATATATATATATATATATATTTTGCCTTTGATTAGTATATTTATGCATTACGATAAAGAAAACAAACAACTTTTCATATGACATTACACATTGAGGGTTGGTTCTCTAGGGCATAAGAAACAATTAATGTATATAACTTTTTTATATACCATGGCAACATTAGTGAGGTAAAGGTAGATGGAGACTTGAGCATGTTTGGTTCATGTTTTTCTAAATTGATATTGACAATAGTTTTTGAAAACAATATTTTGGGGCCTATTTGTTTGCAGTTTTTAAAAACTATATTTTGTTCTAAAAAAAAAAGAACAAGGAAAACATAAAAACACGTTTGGTTCCTTATCTTTTTGTTATGAAAACATAGAAAACCCTATAAATACAGAAACACTAAATTTAGAGATCAAGAATAGGTTTTAAATAACACAAAAATAGTATTTTCTGTGTTTTCAAAAATCGTTCTGAAGAATAGTTATAAAAAATAGGAACCAAACATGCTTGGTGTTATTTAGCTTGTTTTTGCATCACCCGAATTTGAATATTTTGTGTTTTCAAAACTAAAAAAAGGGAATCAGACATGTTTTTTATGTTTATTTTATTCTATTTATTTTTTAGAAAAAAAAACAGTGTTCACAAAACGGTAACCAAATAGGCCATTAGGTGATGACCCGCTTATAGAAACAATCAAAAGCAAAATAACCTTCCCAGTAGCTGTTCCAGCATCTGAGTGCGACTTAGCTACCAATCACATTAGAAAGCATAAAAGAATTCCACTCTAGCCTTATGCCTTTTATTATTTATACTTAAGTGAATATGCCTCTGAGTGTGATATATTTTAATAAATACAATATATGCTACAAGGTATATGCGAGATCATATAGAAAACTACTTAATGCATCAAAAACAAAGTATGAAAAAGAAGGGGAAAAAATGAACATCCAGAGGATAGTAAAGAAGAAAGAAAAGAATCCATTAAGGCAATTTAGCAACCTTTCTAAGTCAAGTTTCTTATCTTTCTTAATCAAAATAATTAACAAATTTTCAATGCGAACTTCGAGCATATAATGATATCTTAATTATTAGGCATCATGGAGGAATATCTTTGCGGAATATATTTGGATTAATTGTTTGATGTATGAGGGAAACCTTAGGCTTTTGGCGACGAGCAATTTTAAAAGGAAAATTCAATCCATTCTTGGACGGATATTCACTCAAAATAGCAACATATGAACACTTCCAATGAGGAGAAAATCAACCTGTATTTGTGTCTTTTTAAAAAAAAAAAAAAATTCTTCTCGGGTTCTTGGTTTCCATCTGAAGAAAAAATTGATGAGTCTAATATACCAAAGTAGCATTGCTTGTTTTTTAAGAAATGCATGCATTAAAATTTTAGATAATTATTTTGAATGCTAATGAAAACATAGACAATATTAGAAAATATCTTTCTGGGCCCCATTTTCTTGAATTTATCATTTGGGTTTTTTGCAGGGGATGCTTGCACAAGAGATGTGGTTATGTTTTAACAAAATGTTTACCAAATCTAGGTGTTTTTATCCATTATGCAATCTTGGTGTTCAGATTTGTATCATCCCCGCGCATTAAAGCTTGCCTAATTTGAATGAATTTTCCTTCAATAACTTGTTTTTCTCGAGGTTCAATATAGCTTCGGGAGTGCCGGTGGCCCTCCATGTGATGCGAGTTATTGCGGGCCGCATCGTGGGAAGAAAGCTATGGTGCAGCGAACAACAGCATACATTCAACATGAGAGCTTAAAAAGACAAGCGTATAAGCATGGCGGACTTGCTAAAATTTCTACCCTTTTATCATTATTGAGGTGTGTTCTTGAGATTTACTTACTTTTGAGGCTTGTTCACTAGATTGAAGTCCTATGGAGCAAAGGCGAGAAACCACTCCCCCCGCTTCATCCCCTCCTAATTAAGGGCCGAAACCTTTACCGATTGAAGACTCTGAAGGAGATCTTTAGGATATATTTGGATTTGGAGTGCCTTTTGACTTCATAACAACACTGATAAGGAAAGAGCATGAAATAATCCGTGTGGTGGCAGCACCTCCCACTTGTGTTTTAATATGGGGAATGAACAATGGCCTCTATGGCCTCTACTGCATCGAGAATTAGTCGAAAATTCAGACCCGAAAGAGTTTGGAACCTTTTCTTTGCATTTGCAGAGTTAAATATGGGGAATGAACAATTGGAAGATTAGGGAGCTTTATTTATGCAGCTAAGGATTGAATGATGATGTAAATAGCGTGTGTCGTTGGATCTACAAAATATGTGAAGAAAAATCTAGTTGGGTGTATCTGCTACACCTCCGACACACATGAAGTATATTCTGTTATTGAGATTAGAATTATTTTGATATTTGCTAAATTACAGTGTATTTGAGGATTGCAGGGCGTGGGCGATAGAGCGAGGCGGGGCCGGGCGTGGGCACATTCGGGATATCATAAAATCAGGACACACTACATTCACCTAATATCATGGTTCATTAAAGTAATAATTGCAGACAATGAGGACACACTCCATGTTCACCTAATATCATGCATCACTACAATCTGGTGCATACCATAGGATACACTCATCTTCTAAGCTGCATTCATTAACTCTATGAACAAATGGAGCATAAAGCTGCCAATCCGCAAAAAGGAAATACGGAATCTGGTTGCATTTAGGAATGTAGAGTTTGAATTATGCTCATTTATGAATCTGCATGATGAAATTTCAATAGCAATGGCAGACCAAGAGAGTTTGCCATCGTAGTTCTCATTCTGGGAAAATAGCTGTACTTCCTAAATGTTAGACTACTCATTTGTTATGGATGCACATAATAACTAATATGTTAGATCTACTTCCTGAAAGTCACTTGAATAAGTTAGTCATTTATGTGAATTTTATCAGTGAGACCTAATAACTAATATGTACAGGCAGAACATAAGATTCAGTCAGCATCTGGCCCATTAGATATGCGGCTCGCTCAAGTTCCAAAAATGCTCTCAGTCCTGAGGAAAACATGGGCTCCCTTGGCCTTCTGCAGCCTAATACCAGTCAATCACAATAGCAGATAGAAGAACCCTCATTCCAATATTTTCCCAATAAACTAAAACATAGTGAGACGCATCCAAACATCCATAAAGGGGCAGCCATTAAAAAGAAAGAGGCGGTAGCTTTACGAGACGGGGGGCGACCAGGAGAAGAAGAACTCGCGAGGCCATTGTCGGACCAGTGGCAGGGCGGAGGGGAGAAGATAGAAGAAAGCAGAAGGGGGAAAATGAAGGAAAAAGAACCCTAGCCCGAAGCTTGGCCGCAATTGCCGCCGTTCGAGCAGCGGTTTTGATTTGTTCAATTGCGGCGGCGTGAGAGCGGCGGCATTTGAATTGGATTCAAATGCGGCGTTGTGAGCGGCCCGGCGATTAGGCTAGCGAATGCGGCCGTTCGGCGACGGCGAGTGCTCAAATCAAATGCCGCCGTTGGTGTTGCCGGCTTCTGCCTAATTCAATCGCCGCCGTTCGCAATGCCGGCATTAAGGTATAATTTGGAAAATTTTTTGGTTGCAACTGTAATTTTATTATTATTTTTTTTTTTTTTATTACGTATTTAAAAGTACAAACTACATATATATATATATATATATATATATATATATATATATATATATATATATAATTAATATTTTTTTCTAAATTGCTTTGTAAGATAGAGGAACACAATTAATTCTGAGAGGTTCTATATACACCTCTTGAATATCTCTACACACCTCATTATTAAGTACACCCCAAAATAGACTCTTTACACCCTATTCCATTACATAATATTCACATCCTACCCTCCTTACACCCCATACGAGAACCCAACCTCCATCCTCGGCTTTGTTCCCCAAACCCCATCCTCCCTTTGTTACCCCAAAACCCATCCGAGAACCCCCAATCCAGGATTCAGCGAAGAACCGGCCTCCATCATCAGCACCCCGAACCCATCCCTCCGCTTTGTTCCCAAAGGCCCATCCGGCTGACCCCGAATCGAGAAGATTCAACCAAGGACAAAATATCAGTAAGTTTGCTTCTTTGATTTGTATATTTATTCTTGCATTTTCACCGTTAGAAATCAAGCAATTTTTTG
The DNA here is from genome assembly GCA_016808115.1 of Tetrastigma voinierianum. NCBI lineage: Eukaryota > Viridiplantae > Streptophyta > Magnoliopsida > Vitales > Vitaceae > Tetrastigma > Tetrastigma voinierianum. Next base: position 672,826 of record JAEQBH010000997.1, on the reverse strand, counting down.
AAATTTCATCTGGTTTCTTTGTTTTCGGATTCTATGTTCCCGGATTCTCAAATCTGAATTTGAGCTTCTTTTCCGGATTTCATTGAATCCGGTTAGATCTTATTTTCTCGGATTTCATGATGTCCGGACAAATTGATTTCAACCGGATTTCATGATGTCCGGATGAATTGATTTTGTCCGGATTTCATGATGTCCGGTAAAATATTATTTTTCCAGATTCCATGATGTAGAGGATTCTTCTGAATCCAGCCAGGATACAATGGAATCCGAGGAAATATATAAAGAATCAGTTCCATGAAATCCGGTGATATTATTGTGAATCAGATACTTTAATTTATTTTTATTTAATAATTATATTATTTAATTTATCAAATCTTTATGACTATGAATTTGATTATTTATGATTAATTATGATTTCCAATAAATTTTATGATTATATATAATTTAAGATTATGAATATGATTATTTAAAATAATATTGTTGGGTATGATTAATTTAATTTATCAATCTTTATTTTCTTTGAAATAGATATGTCTGCGTGCTCGAGGAGGTATATCAGTGCACCTCGTAGACGACCTCACGGGATCGGGCGTAGGCGGCGAGTGCAATTGGAAAGGGTGTGTAACACCCGAAATATACACTGATCGTTTCGACATATTTAGAGATATTTTGTAAGCTAATTTGAATGTTTCGTGAGTTAATCAGAAACATGGAAACAAGAACGGAAAGTTACAGATTTGGGGCGAGAATTATAATTTGTCCAAAAAGGGGCCTAAAAGACATGAATTGATGAGTTTGAGGCCAAAATGAAATAAAGGAAACTTGAAATTCAAATAGTCAAGAGATGGAGGGACCTTTTTGCAAATAATGAAACTTAACCCAAAAATGGGTTTTTAGAGGGCCAAACAAGGCCTTAACAAAATCTGGATTTTAAAAGACCAAATTGGTCTCATTTGGGGAGAACCGGATGGGAGAAGGAGAGAAGAAGAAGAGAGGAAGAGGAGGAAGAGAAGAGAGAAGAAGAGAAAGAAGAGAGAGAGAAGAAGAAGAGAAGCCAAGCAAGCGTAGAGTATGAAACTACTTTGAGTATGGATTTTGTATGGATCACATAGATTTAAAGGCTTGATATGGTTAATATCTTGTCTCTAAATCTAGGAGTTTTGATAGGTGCATCCTAACCTTAGATTTCTTGAAATTAAGGTTGGTAAAACCCACAAGGAACAAGATAAGTATGGAATCTTTCCTTTGTTGTTGGATTCATGGTTAAATGAAAGGAAATTGAGTTAGGGTTTAGAACAAACCCTAACAATCCACTTGTGCTGTTTGTATATGGGTGGTAACCATATTAAATTATATTAGGAGAGATTCATGGGAAAGGTTTTGAAAGAGATAAGAATTGAAAGATGATTTGAGTATAAAAGAGATTCCAAGGTGAATTGGAAATGGTCTTGATGTGTGTTTGAAGTGTAGAATTGATTTGAGTATCAAAAGTATGGAAAAATGTGAGAAAACACACATTCTAGGCACTTTTCGGAGACTTGTACCGGTACACTTTGAGCTTGTACCGGTACAATTTCGGTTCTGGTCATTTTTGGCCAACTTGTACCGGTACATGTTAGACTTGTACTGGTACAACCTGTTCTGGTTTTCCTGTTTCGACCAGTTTTCGTATTTTGGCCATAACTTGCTCATTTCTTATCCGATTTGAGTGATTCAAGTGGCTACGTAAAATAGAGTTCAAGGAGAACAAAACTTAAATAATAGTATCATAAATTATGATCCTAAGTGGCCTAAAATTCCTCAAAGTGGGGCCATGTGCAAGCCAAATTCTGGTTCCGACTTTGAACATAGAGTAGTCGGGTTGTTTCGGACGTAACCTTGAAGTTCGGTGCTCCCGGGTGGTGTTCAGTTGGAATAGAGACCCTTGCTGCTTAAGCTTTAAAGAGTTCAAAGAGATAGTGCCAAATGTGAAGTTAAGACCCCGGAAAAAAGGGAGTATCTCAAACTGTCCCTCGGGGTAAAATCGGTAAAATGACTAGTTGGCATGAAAATGTCATAACTTCAGTTTGTATGATCCAATTGGAGTGTTTCCAACTCTTGGGTAAAGTAGATTCATAGAAGAATAAGAATCCATGAATAAGGTGTGATTACATACGCATCATACCTTACCAGTATATGAAGGACGATCTGTCATGAACACATAAGGGGCTAAGAATGCCCTATTATAAGATAGTAAGTTACTGACCTCATATAATTGTAAAACCACCTAGAATAAGTTATTAAATGACCTGACACTACATCTGAATAGTACTTAGGTACTCACATTTAGTGCTTTTGCACTCTGTCAAACTAATTACTTGGTGCCGATTAGTGCTTGACACTTTGATTAGTACTTCGGTACTCCTGATTAGTGCTCCGGCACTCCTGATTAGTACTCCGGTACTCCTGTTAAGTGCTACGGCACTCCACGATTACGATTAGTGCTACTGACATCTGTCTGTTAAGTGCTAAGGCACTCTGTGCGACTAATGCTACGGCACTTCCGTGCGCCTAGTATCTTGGTGCTTATTGTGTTGTGTCCTACTCATTCCATTATTGATTACAGGAAGTCGAGCAATTATATGATAAGACTCAGAATAGAGAATAAGAATAAGATGAATGTACCTCTGCTACGTTTCCTTAGTACCTAAGAATTACTCTACGTATTTGAATAAGTCTGTGGTACCTACGGTACTTATGTATCGATTAAGAATCACGATCGATAAGTTAAAGTAGTACTAAGGAGTACTCTGTATTTGAATAAGTCTTGTAGTACCTACGGGTACTTATGTATCACGAATAAGTCTGATCGATAAGTTCAAAGTAGCACCTAAAGGGTACTCTTGTATTTTGAATAAGTCTGTAGTACCCTACAGTACTCATGTATCTGAATAAGTCATGTCTCTGATTTAGTTCTGAAGTACCTACGAGACACTCACGTATCAGAATAAGTTACTCACGTATCGATCAAGTTACATGAATGCCTCTGGTATAAAGTAACGGGAATATAAATATAAGTCCGATGGTACCTACGGGTACTCGAGTATGTCATTAAAATAAGTATAAAGTCGAGTAGTACTAAAGGGGTACTCGTCTAAATAAAATAAGTATATGTATCTAGTTCGATACATTGCACATCATGGACTAATGTCCATACACATTAATAATATCTTGTATCGTCGTCGACCGTATGTGATACGATTATGATTAGTTCGACATCGTACCTCACAGTTTTCGCACAAGGATAAGATCCGAATTACGATTATATTGCTCGGAAATACAAGTATAAGTTACATGGTACTTGCAGTGCCGTATAAGAATAAGTTCATAATGCGATTTACGTTCAGTAATCTACGTGATACCTACGGAGTGCGTCCAGAACTAGTGTAAGTCACGTATAAGAATAGGAAGGAAGAGAGAGACTTGAGTCTGAATAAACATAAGTTAGTTAAGTCTAAGTTACCTTAACTCCCTACGAAGTCACAATTCGCTTATAAATCTCATTAAGTATAAGTTTATGAATAAGGATAAGTTACCGGAACTCCTCTGCGGAGTCTGAATAAACATAAAATACATTTAGTATAAGCTACATGGTATAAGCATAAGTCACGTAAGCTCATGCGAGTGCGGAAATGAATATAAGTACGGTGCGTGCATAAGGACCTCCCGAATAAGCATAAACTCTGTAACTCCTACGGGAGATCACGAGTCGATTATAAGATCGAGAATGTGATAAGTATAAGTCTGAATAAGCATAAGTAAGTATAAGCCCTAAGTAATTGTATAAGTTCATTATGTAGATACTGAATATTACGATACACATTGCGTATACGGATTTATGTTTACGTATAAGAAATGTTTCCCACTAAGCGTAAAGCTTAGCACGGGTTTTTAATCCGTGTGGAGTACGAGGAAGACATCGGCAAACATCAGCACTCTGGTTGGAAACACACTTGTAAGGGTTCACTACATGTAGGTTCCGTGCTCTGATTTGTAATTGTAAAAGTACAGTTTTGTATTTGTAAATGGGACTCAGTAAATGGATGTAGATTTTGATTATGTTATAAGATGTGGGCCGCCCTGCAATTGCAGTCGGCTTTTAAAAAAATCAGGTAAAGAGTCGGAATTATACGGTCTCGCGTCTTTGGGCTCGGTTCGGATCATGATGGTCGGGCCAGGGATTCGGGCGTGACGAGGTTGGGCGGTTGCGATGGATGGAGATCGGTTGAGCATCCGCGGCATGATAGGGATGAGGCTAGGGAGGTCTTGGTGTTCTGGAGGGGACCTGCAGCTAGATATATATTGCGGAGTTTCACAGCCATGTTAATGAGATATGGTTGAAGTAAACAATCATTGTCAAGTTGTATATATATATATATAATATATATATATATATATATATATATATATATATATATATATATATATATATATATATATATATATATATATATATTTTTTTTTTTTATGTTAATTTTTAGTTCACGTAACTTGAATTGTAATTTATTGGCATTTATATTTGGCAAGTTAGGCACCATTGAAATTTGTAAATCATGGTGCAAGGCTGCCGATTATGGGAGCTTGATGCGGAGGTCTCGTATTTATGAGGCGTACGCCGATGCAGGTTAACATAGTTGACCCAGTTGCGATCCTTCGGAGTTCGCGAGTAGGCCGATGTTGTCGGCGTTTTGTGGCGGTGGTAGCCGAGACCCTGACTTTTTTCATGATATTCCGTTTGGTGAGATGACCATCCGCATTTGAAACGACGTCGCATCCATTTACACATACCTATTCTTGGATCGATGATATCATTCTGCTGACGGCGGTGGGCGTCTGTCTTTATTGGTCGGTAATTGGGCTGCCGGCGGCATCTCGAAACGGGCGATTAATCGTTCTCCTTTGGTCGGCTAACGTGGTGAGGATCATTTTTCGACTATTGCGGATGTCTCGTCGATGATGATATCGAGTTTGCTGCCCCGAGCCTTCTTGCCCATCTGGTTGGTTGCACTGTTGTGATAAGAGTGCGACCGGTGCTCACTGATAGTGTACTTGGAATCGGGACCTCAGCATGGTTGGTAGCTATGCTTGGGGTGCGGCATGCGGCATATATGCAGACGGCGACTCTTTGCGACGGGTTTGAGGTGCAGCTTGATTAGGTGCTCACCGACCGCTTTTGCAGGTATGATTGATGACAATTTTCGATAATTTTTAGATAATTTTCAATTATCGATTATATTGATATTAATTGTCTGATTTATTTAGTAGGCTTGGATTTATGAGCACTTTCCTGAGATGTTTTCTTCTCGGTTGCCGTACCTAGTGCGACCACGTGCGCACTCGTTGGAGCGCCGCGTGATTCGATAGTTTGCGGTCGGTTCGGGAGGCGACTAGATCGGGTGCGAGTTGGATGTCTGGCAGAGACCATACGTGGATCATCATTTCATGCCTCCCAGATATTGCATGGTATTCTAGATGCATAAAAGTGCGGACTGGTTGTTGAGCCATATCATCGGCGGGTCTTATGGAGTTTAGGTATGTCGGACCATTCCTCGACCTTTCACACCTCCACGACACGAGCGTAGTATCTTATTGGATCGATGATATTGGGAGAGATGGGCGAGATCAACGTCTTTGTGTCAGTCGAGGTCGACGATGCCAGTACTCAGGCTCAGGAGAGAGTGTAGCAGAGTATATGGCCTGGTATGATCGCATATCGCATCGCATCGTTCAACCTCCACAGCTGAGATCAGGTTTTATGACAGATGCACGATCTTCTCTGCCCTCACATATTGCATCTACCAGTGATATTGTAAGTTAAATATGGACTTCGTTTGACCTAGTAATCTAAATTGTACATAATATTTACTTAACTTTTTTATTATATTACTAATATTAAGTTCACATATTATTTATGTAGCGTAATGCCAGAGCATTGATTTTATTGAGGCATGTGATATCTGGTGGAAGAGAGCAGAGTCTCGATTATTTTTGGGGTGCAGCGAGCGAGGGCGCGCCGCGCCACTTGCTGGGTCAGATGAGACTTCAGCATCTCACAGCACTCCATCACCTGCTACGCGTCCATTTTTTAGCCCTCCCACTTTTGTCTATCCTCCACCAGCATCGGTTGATCCTCCACCACCGATAGTTCCTCCTCCTCTAGTGCGATTTAACCTCCGGCACTGCGGCGGATCTCAGCACACACGGATTACACTCAATCACCTTGTATATGTTCGTTCGAAGAGGAAAAAGAAGACTTAGTTTTATGTTTATGTATTAGTTGTTAGACTTTAATGTTTAAAATAGAATTTGATTAATTTTATTGTATTATATTAGTTGTTACATTAAATTACATCATTAAAAGTAATTAATTTAAATTAAATTAAATACAATACATATCAATTACAATATAAACCATTTAAAGTTGTAGATACATCATGTTTCATCTAAATCAATTGTCTCTTGTGTCGCTACATTAGGTTCGTCCTAATGATCTAAAAGCCTCAATCCAGGAGTACATAAGGGATCTCATCCTCGAGCACATTGGTATCGGTAAATTACGCCGAGTTGCATGCAATTGGAGGTATTGGTGATGTCAGATCATGAATACACAAAATAAAGATCGTCCTTTGTCAAAAAACAAAAATATACATACATTAAACTTAATGACTAACAGAATATAATTTAACAAACCTGTACGAAATGACAATCCTCAACAAATCCAAGTGCAATCAGTTTGTGGTGAAGTGGTGCAGGTGATACAGATCTAAGTGGTAGATATGTTAGGCATTGTCTAATTGATAAATGGACTAACATATTATGCTAGTAAAAGTACATCAAATGACCCATGTCAGGTAAAGTCATCCATCTATCATATGGAGCAAAAGAGTCAAAACATGATAATGAATAAACCAACTCAGCAACACGATCAATTGATCCATACAATTGAACATACTCATCATGAAAAGTGTGAAGCTCATGAACCAAATCTTGTCGAGCCCAGGTTCCCGTCGAGTCTTCCCCATTCCCTAGTAACCCGACCCAATCGAGCGATATCCACGGTGACCATGCACCTTAACATCCGATGTTCACTATATGTTCACATGTTGATGTGGAAAACATTTAATGTACTTCAATTTTTTTTCCTTTGGTACTTTCACAGAACATGCAGTGGCTAGAGAAGTACTATCGTGGGCAGACTCAACAATTTCAAATAAAGAAAGAGCTCGTTTGGTAGATAAATTGATTTTCAATGACGGACGACCCTTTGCCTTAACCTTCTCAAGTGATGGAAACATAGATGTCGTTGCAGGACAAGCTAACTCTCTCAACTTCCTTTTTAATGCTATTTTACCTACCTCGTCTGGCTCCAGTAGTGTCTCAATCTTATCAATCTCGGGGTATTTATCGACTCGAGACGAGACACATTGTCGTTCATGACTATCAACTATCAATGAATGCACACTATCAAGGGGTGTGCGGCCTTCTTTGATGCGGCTCTGCGGGTTCGTGCGCACAAGGCAGCCATGAGTTACGTTCCCGCATGACCACGTATTCCGCTACTCAATTTGACTTGAGTTGCTCTTTTAAACTCACGTCAATATCATATTCAATTGAAATACAGATACCATACTTTATGATTCTTTAAACATATGTTGTTGATGTTTAACAATATACTTCTCTCAAATAGGCTTTGATTCAGAGTATGTTGCAACTCGATAAAGAGCATTTTGGCCACCATTCCGAGAACTCTGCCCAGGGAAATCCCATGAGACGAACGAGATGTCTCTTGACTTTGCATATTGTGCACTCTCGGCCCTATAAAAAAAATAAAACATATATTAAAATCATTTTTATGTATGGATATGTCAAGAAAAACTATTACTAATTAACGTACCTATTCGTTGTGACATTGCCTAAATGCATTACTTTATTTGTCAGTGCGACAAAATCTTTCCTTATAAAATTCGACCATGACTACGTACATATTTTCTTTGCTCAGGGGTAGAGTATAGTAATCAATTGTCAATGATCTTAAATTCCTCCTCGTGCAAATCCTCATTGAAGAAAACCTGAGGACACTCAGTGACATGAATGCCTCCACTTCTCTTTACCACTCCTTTGGCTTCTTACAGTTTGCAAGTACATTTTTTGATATATGTCATCTGCACAGAAGATTTGTTGTGGTAGGAAATACTAACCGCACAGCGTTCATTAAGGCCAACTCCCTATCAGTAACAATGACATTAGGTGCTTGTCGACCAAACATTAAACTTTGTAACTTCTCCATTTGCCCAAAGTGTAGTTGTCTACACGCTCGGCCTCCAAGTATACAAATGCCACAGAAAAAGTCAAATTTGTAGATGTCACCTCTGATCTCAAAAGTGGAAGAATATGCATTGGTTTTATAAGTGCAATCCATAATTAGAACATTTACCAAAATGCATTATTGGCTTGAATAAGTAGGATGTGCCCACGAAACAAGTCTCTCCACACAATCGTTCGACTACGTCCCTTCCTATGTCATTCAACATATTTACATTCATTCAGTTGTTTCATTAGTTGTTGCATTTGCGATCTACCAGCTGTATTAAGTAGTCGATGTTTATGACGTGCATTGTAGATTGTCTTCATAGTGCTAACATTATACTCATCATGATTTTTTATAGACAGTAGAATATTCCTTGGTTTCACCAAGTTCTTCGTCATATTGGACAATATGGTTTCTCCCATCCAGATGTCGACCGGCATATGGTGACCCTCGGTGTTTAGTTGCTTGATGATTATGAATCCACAAACAACTTTAACACTCGATCATCATTACTAGTTAACTTCCACCTGCGATTATCTTAAATGGACAATCACATTTTTTGATTTCGATTGCCTTTTAAGATTCAAGGCTTCCCGCATTCGGCTTTATTCTTTGCATGCACATATGTTGCACCACGCTCACGTAAGGCTAACTCTAGCTTTCTACTATCTCCTTTATCCGATCTTATCACAATAACAAATCCGTTTCTTTTTTCCCACATTTCGAGCCCCATTCAATCCAAAGCATCCCGACTACAAATATACGGATAATAACAATTTATTAATTCGATATATCTTAAAACAAATTACTCCTAACTTTAAAGTATTAAAATTACCTCATTATATTTAAATGCATCAACGCAATCAACTAATTCTTTGTAAAGGGTACACATTATGATCGAGGGAATCATCTGCAAAAAATAAAATGCAGATTAAATACAACAAATAATGTCCAATTAAAAAAACTGGATAAATGATCTTACCGGATTTGTAAATCCGGGAAACATCATAATTTCCGGATTTTCAAATCCGGTTTCAACTAGAAAATCCGGATTTCCAAATCCGGGTTATGTTCTATTTAACGGATATCACAAATCCGTTTCTAACAATCTAATCCGGATTTTGATATCCGGATTTTGTCTATGTCCGGTTGTTAAATCAGTTTGTTAAATCGATTATAGAGCTATTCGGTTCAATGTCAGGTTCTTTGTTATGATATCGGTTGAATCAGTTAAGTGCGAAAAAAGCGACCTGAATGTTATCCTCGTGCATACTCCACGGTTTGTAGCTCAAGGCAACGCCATTCTCACTATTTTTTAACGTCATTCTCATACAAATGAAGCCAGAGGAAGAAAGGAGTTGGGTGCATAAAACACAAACGAAGCCAGAGGAAGAAGGGAGTTGGGTGCGTAGAGAGATAAAGAAGATGAAGAAACAAATAGATAAATAGGGTTAAGGGTAAATTTGTATTTTACTATATGGGTATTTTTAATGGGGTGTATAGAGAAATAAACAGGGTGTAAATAGAATTTCTCATTAATTCTAGACTGTTTTATGAAATAAAGGAGCAACTTACCTGTTATTTTTAAAAAGAAAAACAAAAAAATTTGTTTTTAAATAAATAATATTGTTTATAAAGTCAATTTTTTTAATTATAAATTAATTTTACATTAATAGGATATTTATATTAAATAATTAGCTTCAATTAATTATGGATCCTTTTTGTATATATGCCTAGCTCAGCAAAACATGGATAAGTTTCCTTATTAGTAGTCTTTGTAGTCTTTTATCGTAAAAAAAAAAAGGCAAGACATAAAAAAAAGAGGAGTTCAAGCTCTAGTAGGGGGCAGTTTATTATATTGTATTAAAAGTTATTAACTTTAAAAAAACATATGAATCCTTTTTTACCATTTTAATTATTAAGGTTACATATGGTTCTTGAGAAAATGTAAGGAATAAATTCATGGAGACTAGAACCTAGTCACTTCCTATGCTTTACCCAACCGTTAGCATTTATAAATATGGTATGTTTTATCAATCTTATTTTATTTTAAAAAAATTATAATGAATGAGAAATTAAGGACAAATTAAATCATTTAAAAATAATTCATATTAGGTGAGAGAGGGTTCTTGTTAAAAAATGTATTTTTTAACAACGGTAAAAAAAACCCCAAAAAAAAGAGAACAAATTTTTTTTTTTACATCAAGAGCATGCATTGTATAAGTTCAAAATCTGTTTCTTTTTTTTTAATTTAGGTTTTCTGATGACACTTAAAAAGGGTATTTTTGGAACAAAAACTCTTTTCCACATGTGTAACAGTCTAATAAGTATTATTTTTAAATTAGTTAACTTGCTCTCATTCTTTATAAACCTTTTTTAAAAAATAAAATCAGATTAACCATAGCATAATTTTCCCTTTAATGTTTGTATATTCCTTTAAACTCATTTTATATAACACCTCAAATTATACCCTATTAGTTTATTACAGTTTAGGATATAATATAAGTTAAATTTGTATTTTTTGAAAATTTAAGTGTTGTGACACTCTTTCCTAACACAGGGTGTCGGGTTGGGGCGCCATATTTTACATGTTCTTAATTATATTTAAATTATATAATTTAAAATTTCGTTATCTTTTACATAATTTTATATATATATATATATATATATATATATATATATATATATATATATATATATATATATATATATATATATATATATATATATAAATTGATTTTTTTATTCAATAATTTTTATATTTCACACATGGCTACATCTTCTTTATTTTTAGTACCAAGATTTTACTTTCATTAACTAGATTAAAAATATATAATAAAAAATTTGATTGTTAAATGTGATTAATTTTCATCAATAAAGTGGTTTATTCCACACCGATCTGGGTTTACATTTGTTTTTTTGTGTTTTTGTTACCGACCTGTTGCGGATTGTTTTTGTCACCTATCTCTTACAACTTGTTTTATCGTCTACTTGTTGCGACAGATAGTTGTGTTGTCGACAGCTAGCTTCTTCATGAGTTTTCGTCTTGGCAGTTAAGATGACAAAGTTTGATTTGACAAAATCATTAGATCAAATCATATTCGTCAGTATGTTACAGATTTGAAATCGTAGGTATTCTAAGCATTTTTTTATTATCAACTGTGTAGGCATGGAGTCGATTATTTTTTATATTAACATGTATGTTGCGTCATCCTTTATAATTTTTATCACTTTTGATTATATGTTTTTATCGATAATATTGCTAACATGAATCAATGAAGTTAAAATTAGTTGTTAATTCGAGCTTCTCAAACCCTTTTCCTTTTCGAACAATTCCCTTTGTTTAGTCATTATAAACACCATACTCAAGTTAATCATAATCTCAATGTCTTTTGACAATTCTTCAAGTTCTAGACATTGAATAAGTAACAAAGTTGATGACTTTAGTTTGCCTTCCCAAAACCATGTTTATGGGTTTGATACATAATTTTGTGACTTTATATTATTGAAAAGTTCACACTCCAAACAACAAACAACTATAACAACCACACATCATGAGTATATGCGAAAATAAGACAAGTAAAGAAACACATCATTCAAGAAACTCGAGTCCCCTTAGGTCACACGAGGTATTATCATGCTGTTAATTTTAAGGTCTCATAGAATTAATTGAGGTGCACACAAATTGATCTGAAAGTACAAAAAATAATAATAAAATATAGTTCAACTTTGAGACAACAAATCCACAATCAAGAAAAAGTCAAACAAACAAAAGCCCAAACAGTAGCTTTGATCAATCCTCCATTTCAACTCATCAACACTCTTCCAACTTTCTTGTTCCAAGTGCATTGCATCATCCAATCATAGCAGAAGAACCACATTTGATTGCTCCTCCATTTCCACCTCCACTCCATCTCCATTTCTCACCCAATTCTTTCAGCAACAAGATATATAGAAAGATGATTAATATCATTAAACTTTTATGGAAAGAAATTTACAACTAAAAGAGAACTGAGAATGCATTGCCCACTCTCACTAATAAAGAATGGTTAACAACATATTCAAACATAAATATCATGAAAAATGGACATATTATACACTTTCAATAAAGAAAGCAATGAGATGAATAGATATAAGAATTGACAAGTGTTACAAAAACGAGAATAAGCAAAAATAAAAATGAAACAAGGACACAAGTATTAACGTGGAAATCATAAAATGGAAAGAAAAACATGGGTAGAGGGATTTCAAATTTAAATATGGTGACAAGTGTTGGTACCTGGTTTGTTTGATTTTCGGGGCATCAGCGGAGCGGCATGAACCTGCAAAAGGATGGAGAAGATGAGGAAGAAAAGCGGTGTAGTTAGAATTGCCTACCTTTTCCTCATTGTGAGTTTTTGTTTTATACTTGAATTTCTCATTGATTCTTGGAAAGATAATCTTGTGATTTCGGTGGTAGAATCTCTCCTTGTCACACCCCTACCCCCGCCTAGGTGAAGATAGGAGGCGCGGCACGGGACTGGGACTCCTTTACCTGACTTTCTGATATTGGTGGGTCCATTTCAATAAACAAATTCATATATCAGAATATAACTTGTAAAACTACCATCGTAGTGGTGTTTAAAATGCTTTATGCGTATCATTACACGAGTCCCATTTACTTGTACTTACACAAATTCCACTATTACAAAATATTACATTTATATTACAAAACAGAGACAAAAACCTACATATGGTGGGCTCCTATTACTGTGTTAGCTCTGGCGAGTGCGGAATGCCACAGATATCCTTTTCAGTACCTACATGGATGAAACACCCGTGTTAAGCTTATAGCTTAATAGGAAACAGATAGCAGATATGACCACTTGAAGTGATCCACCATTACAGGATACATATAACATAATGCATATATCAGAGTTTTCATATAACATAATTCTTATAACGGAATTTCATATCTTCCGTAGGAGTTCAGAATAGAGATTTTGTATAGAAGGTACCCGTAGGTACATTACAAAATAGAACTGATTTCTTATGCTTTCTTATTGTTTATTATTCAGATTCTTATCATATCAATGTTTGCATATGTCATATTATTCAGATAGACACATTACAAAATAGAACTGATTTCTTATGCTTTCTTATTGTTCATTATTCAGATTCTTATCATATCAATGTTTGCATATGTCATATTATTCAGATAGACAACATATAAGTATTTGTCTGCATAGATCGGTAATAATGAATGATAGGAATGCGACCATGATGGGGTACCGGAAGGTGCGGTGCGATTACTAAGCGAGGATGTGCGCCCGTATAGCGAGTATCGTATACGGTAGGAGTCTTAGAAGCATTGATCGGAGATGTGCACTTATGAAGTGCATTAGCATTGGCAAGGTGTCGAAGCGGGCAGGAGGTGCCTATTCATTGATACGTCTTCAGCGGACATACAATTGTGTCTTGCGAGACTTGTTATATTGTTCTTGCATGGCGTTAGCGGAGTAAGCGAGAAAGCGATGTTTGTTGCAGGATCCACTTCCACGAGAGCGAGGTACATAACATTTTCATATAATTTTTATCTTTATGCGAACCTTCGTTCGGCTTGTGGATCCTCATTAATCAATGGATGATTGTTAGAATTAGCGGAAGAGGAACCAAAACGGGACTTGCAGTGCGCTGGCGGCTGGTGCTATACTGGCGAAGGGTTCACTTTGGGCGAAGCCTTTGCTACGCTGGAGTGGACCGAGGAGAAAATGAAACTGCGGGCTTGGGTTCACCACAGGCGTAGTGACCTGCCTAGGCGGGCTCCATGCCCTAGGCGTGCACTCCTACACCGGCGTAGAGGGTGTCGAGTAGAATGCGAGAAATGTGGTGGCCATTTTCATCAATTTCCTTCAAACCAAAACTGACTCAGCAAAACTCAAAATAAACCATAAAACTCATTTCATACCAACCAACAACATTTATAGTAGGATTTTTTCCTACACAACTTAGACAAGGGTTATGATAGTTCCATCTGAGGAATCGAATATAATTAAACGATTATGCAAAGTTCGAACATGAGTTCCAAATGAAAAGGGATATTCCAAACATCACATAAGAAATTTCCAAACCTGGATTTTCTTCTTCTTCTCTTCTTCCTTTTTCTTTCTTCTTTTTCTTTCTTCTTTTTCTCTTCTTCTCTTCTCTCTTTCTCCTACTTCTTGTTTGAACAATTGGGAGCCAAAAATGGCTTCTCCTTCCTCAACCGTGAACCCTAACCAAATGAGAGAAAAATCTCTTCTCATAAGACCATGTTTGGTCTTATCCTATTTTGCTCAAAGTTCCTCATTTTGCCATTAAGTCCTTTTCTTCATTCTATTCGAAAATTAAGTTGTCATATTTCCAACTTAGCATATAATCTTCTTGTGTTATGACCTTTGGGTCCTAAATGTCAAATTACCAATTTACCCTTAGTACTCAAATTTCCGAAAAATGAAATTTTTACTTTTATCATACCCTAAACATGTAATAAATTACTAGGGTATAATTTCGGGTGTTGCACTCCTTTCTTATCAGAGACCAATTCTCCTTGATTTTTGGAGAGATAATATCACCAACTTAATGATAAAATTTGACTTTCCTAATCAAAGACCAATTCTCCCTTATATAGGATTATTGTTTTGAGACGTAATGAATTAAGAGATTCGTGGATGAATATCTTGTAAGCGGTAGTACGACCGACTAGGGGACTCGAGGCTTTAGACGGGGCGTAGGCGGGGCGAGTCTTTCCGTCCCGAGTAACTCCCGGTATGGTTTGGTGTAGTAGGTTGTTTAGCCATGAGATTTGAATGAGTGATGGGCGGCAGGTGCGGATGTTAGGCCTATTGGATAGTGGGTTTTGGGCCCAAAATCCATGGTACTCACAATGGCCCCATTTTTTCTCGTCTAGAATATCATGCTCTTTTAGGCGGGGAAAAATATTTGTGTCGAGGACCATGGTGTGAAGCTGAAGGTGGGTGTGCGCATATGTCTTGAGGCATGTTGCAGGAAATGTGTGTTGACAGTGTATTTAATGCTCCTTGAGACTTTCCCTATATATATGATGGTGATTTGCTTCAATCCTATGAGATTCCCAACGGATTTCTCTTCCATTAGCTTATCCCCCCATTGCGAATTCTTCTCTGGGACAGTGAAGGTGGAACAATGGTGGGTGGAGACTTCCAGAAGCCTCTGCCGCTGCTTGTTGCTTATGGATATTGTGCTTTTGAAGACGATGTCTCTATTGACCCATCGTACGCCTCAAATGGGAGGCCTACCTACGCTAATATCACCTTTTCAGAACTCTTAGATTTGGGCCTTCGTGCTGCAGGTGGTCGGAGTCATGGATAAGGGCTAATTATCTTTCATCCCTTTTTTAAGTTCATATTGCATTTATGTGCCCCCTGTCTTTAGCATATACGAGGTTGCGAAGGCTGAGGCGTGAAGCTGAGATGAAGGGAAATTTCAAGCGGGTTAATGCATATTCTTTTTCATCTTGGCCTTTTTTTATTCTCCCTTTGGCCTTTTCTAATTCTTCTTTTCTGATTGTAAGCAACCTAGTACATTTGTCTGGATATTCTTGTAAGGGATCCACCAAGGTTGTTCGGATATGTTGGTCTTGGTTGCAATGTATATATTTGGCATATTTTAATAAAATTGGGTTTTTAGGCACATTGATGCATCGAATTTTCCATTTCCGGAAATTACATCTTCGTGTCCATTAGAAGTGGTTATCGCGAAGGGGATCTGAAGCCTTTATTGGTTTACGAAGATGATTTATCGTATTTCCCAGATAGGGCTGGTTGCTGAGCTCTGCTTGGTTGACAGGCCCGAGCCATTTTGATGAACAAGCCCAGGGGCTCGGTAGCTGAACGGAACTGGGCTCATAGGGCTCACTTGTTTTTTCCGTGCCTTAAAAGGCGAAGCGTTTTGCAAATACGAAAAGTTGGAAGGAAAGGAGCATGTCTCCCGATATTATGGCTGATCCATCGGTGCCATTAATGCACTTGTCTCATCACCTTACCCTATATAAGAATAGGGGCTCGGAAGGCAGCTTCTTTGCTTCTGCTCTTTTGCTTGAAAGTTCTCTGCTTTTCTGCAGCACTCCTGAAGTTTTTGGTGAAGGAGCTGATCGTTTTTGATCTCCTGGTGGGT
The DNA here is from genome assembly GCA_016808115.1 of Tetrastigma voinierianum. Lineage (NCBI taxonomy): Eukaryota > Viridiplantae > Streptophyta > Magnoliopsida > Vitales > Vitaceae > Tetrastigma > Tetrastigma voinierianum. Next base: position 656,307 of record JAEQBH010000997.1, on the reverse strand, counting down.
TTTTCATTTGATATGCTTTCGATTTCGTTTGTATGGATCGTTTGTTTTGTTTTGTTTACGTACGTCTTTCAGTCACCGATAGATTTCCGAGGACTGAACTGCACGTGGAGTTTTAGGATGCTCCCAAGCCTGGGGGTTTCCCAATAGGCTTTGTACAACTTCAGGGCTTTTAGCCCTATGATTGCTTTGGTAGGATATTGCCGAGTTGATCCCCCATTTTTCTTTTTGTTTTTAACTTGCGAGTGTGGTTAGAGGGAGACTTCCACTAGTGGGTTGGGCGCGGGGAGAGGGGCCTGGCCAGGAGCTACCTTACAGAGCAACTTTATCTCTTCCAAGTCTATGGAGGAGTTGAGATCCTACCGCCAAATTCCCAACAACATTAGTTTAGAATTTTTAGACGGTCCGACTGCTTCAACGGTAGGAGAAGCGGATATCGCCGTTTATTTTATCTAGAAGCAGTTTGTAACTGGACTCCACTTCCCCATGTCATCATTGGTGAAGCAGTTTCTACATGTCTCCAGGGCACCTCATATGCTTATCCATCCGAAAGTTATTCGGATTTTGATGGGTTGCAGTGTGCTCAATCTTCTCTATCGGCTAGATATCTCGTTGGTTGAGATTTGTTTTGTTTATCTGACGAGCTGGCAGGGGTGGGTGTCGATGTCATATAATCAAAACTTTGGTTTGCCAACCGGGCTCCTGGTTCCCAGAAAACTGAGGCAAGGAGTTTGTCCCTATTCAGGGGCCCTTGGTATGAGATGCTAGGCTCTGTCAGAGCTTCCTTGATGAATAAGTCCTGATGTTCCCTGGGGTTGTTTAGCTAGGTTTCTACTCATGTTCTGCTAGGTGGATTATGTACTGATGTACTTCTATTTTCTTGACATCGTACAAACAAGCGTAGGTGAGGCCGGTTAGTGATTCGTTTATGCAGTAAGTTTGTTAGAATCAACGATATTTATAAACTAAATTCCTCTCATCTTTGTCGTAGCAAAGTTACTCTGATTATGATGAAGCTCCCAAGGTCGAACATGGGGATGGGTTTTCGCCGTGAGAGAAGAATTGCAGTGCATTGAAAATGGTGTTTCCTCGTTGGATTTTTAGGATTTGTGTGAAAGGCAGTGTGGGTGAATGGTTGAAAACTGGAAATAGTGTAAATCAAGTTAAAGGGAACTCCTTAGTTTCGGGCCTTCCCAGGCTTAGGGTTAAGTTAGGCATGTCCCTTGGAGTCTTTTCTCGCGTTGGAGGATGACATATAGTCATTTCCAGGCCGGATCTTCATTTAGCTTTAAAACCTAAACCCTAAAAGTTTTCCTCTTAAAAATGGCATTTAATGAGCATAAATGCTCCCAAACGGTGAGAACACACCTCCTAAACCTACCCTTCAGTAACTAATAGGAGACAACTAACTGGGTATCAGTGGATCTAGTGATAAGTATCCATTGAACCCAAAAAGCTTGCCAAATACACGTTAGAGAGAGCATGCCTAAGAGATTTAACCTAAGGTGAGAAGCGGGAGCCTTGAAATACCCTTAAATGCATACATGAAAAGCATGAACATGTGGTTTGCCTCAAAACTAACACCCAGTGGCCTTCCCCTTCAAGGATGAGGGTTTTAAGTAGAACATCCCTTGATTTGTCATCATCAAGGGTGTTTGGCTTTAGTGAGAAAAATACAGAAAGTGAAGGAAGGGAGAGAAAATCACGAAACCACCCGAGGAGAGGAAGCAGTCTTAGAATTTTTGTTAATTGATTGATGGTGAAGATTGAGTTGAAATTACAAGCTTGATTCGAGCTTATATAGTTGCAATTAACAAGGAAATTACAATAATGTCTAAGAGACAAATTACATCAAGGGCAATTTTGTCTGAAAGCCAAGCGGAAATGGCGAATTAGCGGTCAACGACGGGTACCTTCCACGGTCGTAACTTGCAAAATTTCGCGAGGTTGTAAAAATTTAGCAACTGCGAAAATTTGCGGGTTGCAATTTCGCAACCTGAAACTTTCACGGAATTTTCCTTCTCTTGACATTTTGTCTCCAATTTCCTCACAGTTCGATCATCAAATCTTGGTCGGCTCGGGTTCGTCAGTGTTCCAGATCGGATTGAAGATATTGGTGGTAGGCTGCGAAACTACAAAATAATATATTGCTGTTGATGTCATGAGACCTCTTCTTATCAGATTGGGTTATTTAAAGCGATTAGTACACAAAGTTCTCAAAACCTACAATAAACGGGGCTCGTGATAGCCTTGTTGAGTGTCACTCCACGACCGAGCTAGTCCCTTAGCGATGATAAAAAAGAAAGGAAGATCATCACAGACTATGTATGCAAAAGAAGGGTTGTATGTTCAAAAGTCTGTGTGTATTAGTATGCTTACCCTTATCAGCTCGAACTGCATAAAAACCGACTTGGAAGAATAAGTGTATAAGGAAAAGTTTGAGACGTGTTCATTCAGGAAATAAACTGAACTTCACGAAATCCTATGTGTTTAGGTGATCGGTTTTCACCAATAAGGTACCCTTCTAAGCTGCTCTCCTCCCCCGACTAAGCTCATGGGTATATTGATGACCAACCCCTAGGCAGATCAGGTCCCACTCTTGTTACCCTCTTTTGTGTAGGGATGCAATCTTTGTGAGCTGACGCTGCTTCAGATCTAAATTAGCCAGCAGGATCAAAGTGATGACTGAACTTGACTAAGGGTTTAAGGCAACAAGTCAAAAAGATCTTTCGACCACAAACTCTACAGGTTTCACCCAGGACTCCGAATGATTTCTAAATTCCAGCACCTCTGTTCCTTCAGCTCTTATCCACCCGCGCTGGCGAGCACTAAATTAGGGTGGCTCCCCTGACCCCGAGTTGGTTTAGGGCACCCAGGGCTTTAAAGGCTTTGCGTAGACCTCGGCAGTCTCAGGTTTCAAGGCAAAGCGTCACGACTTTTCTATTCTCTTTTCTTTTTTTTTTCTTTTTCTTTTGGAAGACTCATTGGCCTTCTTTTCATGGGGTCATAACTTTATTAAGGTCTGTCAATGAGCTAAAGGCCGGTTTGCAAGTAAAGAGATGCAGTTTCTCGACTGTGCAGCGGCGTGTGCGTGTGTTTGTTTAATAAAGGTGGATGAAAAAGGTTGAATACTCGGGGACTTCAACTAACCATCTACTTAATCATGCATGGGACTATTCTAGCATTGATGGCATCATACAGTGCTTCAACTTTTCAACTTACAGGAAAGGCAGAATCATAAAAAAAATGGTGGTAAAAAAAATTTGGTTGCAAAAGTATAGAAACATGGAGTACATTATGAAATATATATATGATTGTATTTCACAAAAATTTAAAGCTTTTCAACATGAAGTATCTGACAAGCCATTAACATATAAAAAATGGGCTTTCTTTGAGACGGTGGTCTGAAGCAAGCGAAATCAGCGTATAAACATCTTCAACATAACTCTCCCCACGTCACGAACCAGTATACCATTGTCCGCAATGGGGTGTAGATAGGAAAGTTAGTGGAGGTATTGGTACCTCCTCAATGGGTGGCTGAAGAAGAATCGTCCTTAGCCTAGGCAGTGAGTCTTCTTGGAAGGAGGCTGGCGATCTTCTTCATGGCTACCGATACAAGCAAACAACTGATCACAACAAGATCATTAACAAAACTGAGATTTAAACAAAATTAAGCAATTAAATTAGTGACTTCCGAGATACTGCAGAAGCCACTCCCAAATGTGTAGCTTGAGGGTTTCATGGGGGGTCCAGGAGGAGAAGCTCCTCCATGCTTGTAGTGGTGTGCTCGCGGTGGTTAAACACGCTCCTTTGTTTTAAGCATCCTTCTCTCTGGTGGTACTGGTGGGATGACTGATGCAAGAGATTCTTCATTAATTGCTTCTTTGTTCTTTGTTAATTCTTCCTGTAGTTCTTGTGCACTGTATTTTCCCACATTTGCACCGCTCAGGCATGCTTAAATCGGTCTTCTCCTCATCCCCCTCTTTAACTTATGCTTGTTGCTTTCCCGGGTGAAAAATGTGTTGAGCTCCCGGGGTCATGTTATAGAAGGTGAGTTGCATGACTCCATTCCGACAGTTGATTATGGCATTAGATGTGGCAAAAAATGGCCTCCCAAGTATGATGGGCACTTGGTTAGTGCCCTCTGCCACTGGCTCTGTATCGAGAACCATAAAATCCACCGGATAGTAGAATTTGTCTACCTTCACCAAGACATCCTCAATTATTCCCTTTGGTATTTTCACTGATCGATCCGCTAAGGATAGGGTGATGTTGGTAGGCTTCAGCTCCCCCAAACCTAACTGCTTGTACATTGAGTATGGCAGTAGGTTGACACTAGCTCCCATATCTAGTAGTGCTTTGTTTATGCAGATCCCTCCAATATTGACTGATATGGTGGGGGATCCTGGATCTTTGTATTTCACTAAGGTTTTGCATTGGATGATAGAGCTGACTTGTTAAGTCAGGAAGGCCTTCTTAATCGATACTTGACCCTTTCTTATTGTACAGTCCTTTAGAAATTTATAGGTTGGCTGTTTGATCATGTCAAGCAGTGGAATGTTCACTTTTACTTGCCTTAGTACTTCGGGATGCACCTTTGGCAGGAGGCCTTCTTTTGCCTCTCGGTGCTTGGGGGAAATGGAGGAGGCATGCTTTTCTTTATCGAATCCTCTTTAATGAAGTATGTGATGCAAACCACTTCCTATTTTTTTCTCGGTTTTACAACGGGTTTGAGCAGTTTGTTTCAATTTCCTTACCACTCCTCAAAGTGATAATGCTTTGCCGTCCATCTTTGGTGCGAGCTCAACGGCGCTAACTTGAATTCATGCACTCCCTTAGGATTGGGCGTGTACGGAAAGTCTCCCTTGCTCCTTCACTATTTGTACAGTTAGTCGAGCTTGTGATGGATATTTAACGAGATATCAATTTTTTTGTTAAAAATTTATTATGGAGCCCATCAATTCTTTCCTTTGCAGACTTTCTACATTTTCTATTCTTTGATTCAACTGAGCATTAATAGCTTTCTGCTCTTCTACAAAATTCCCCACCACCTTGCTCAAATTCATTATGGCCTGTTCTACTGGAGAAGAGGAAGGTGGTTGCTGCTGCTGTGCACCTGGGGGAACATACGCTGGAGGTTTAGGCTTCCAGGAGAGGTTGGGGTGGTTCTTCCAGTTGAGATTATAGGTGTTTCCATACTGGGCATCAGCTGGTGGCCTATTTTGGCCCACGACATTTGCATTTTCAACCATCAAATCCCTTACTGAGGAAGAATTTGGACAATGCTCTCCTTGGTGACCGGTGGATTGGCAATTGAAACATGGTTGAGTGGGGCACCAGATGCCTCGATCCTTTGCTACGACCTCATGCTGATTTCTTATTTCAAGTTCTTCCATCCTCCTAGCTAGGGTGGACAACTTAGCCTTTAGTTCTACTTCCTCCCCCAGTGAATACATGCCTCCCCTTTGGTTTACTGGTGGCCTATGTGTATCATTTTCCTTGGGATTTTGTTCATCCCAAGCTTTGGAGGTTTCAACAACATAGTTGAGGAAGTCCATGGCTTCATATGGATTCTTTTATGAAGTCCCTACGCATAGTCTCGAGAGTTGTTTCATGGCGGGGACATTCCATCGTGAAGTGGTTTACCGACATCAATTATCGAAAGCCGCGTGGTGTGGGCATGCATTGATGGTTTCAAGATACCTTTTCCAACCACGATAAAATTTTCCACTTTGTCACTTGAGTTGCAAAGGTGTAAGATTTGCCTCTTTCAAATTGTTGGTCTTGTCTTGCTGAAGAGAACTTCTTCAAAAATTCTACCTACGGCTCTGCTGGTTCACGATGGTCCTTGGCTAAGTGGTCGTAAATTTTGGCTTTGTCTTTGAATTAATAGAGCTTTCAACTTCAGCATCTCTCCATATCGGTTGCACCCTCTTTGAAAGTTGTCTGAGCTTCCTCGAAATCCCGGATGTGTGTGTATGGATTTTCATTTTCCGCCTGCATGAAAGTCAGTAAGGGGAACCAGATAAGGTCTCACTGCCACATCCTCTGCAGGGGGTATAATGCATGAGGGTGCACTCACCCTTGGTTGGTGTATGTGATCCCTCATTGACCTGTAGGCATTAGGCTCTCTTTGAATCCCCTGTTGGCTCTGCTGCTCTTCAGGTGGGGGCTCCATCTGGTTGGTGTGCAAACTAATTTCACACCCTTGTTGTGGAGCATAGCCTTTCCAATGCGCACTAGGTGTTTATGTCCCCCTTTGCATAAGCTTGCTATGAACACAACACAAACAAGAAACCAACAAAAATAAGGCTACCAAAAAGGTTGATGTAGTTAGAATAGAAAGCGAGGAAAGATGCGCTATAAGCAGTGCAAATTTCAAATTCCTACTTGTTGAACTCTGATTGGGAAAAATGGTAAAATAAAAAAGAAATGAGAATTCACCAATACTTGTGATGTGAATCACAAGTTCACAGCTTCTCTTTCGCACTTAGGCACCATCCCCGGCAACAGCGCCATTTGATTCGTTTATGCCAAGTAGGTTGTTCCGGAATCAACAATATTTATAAACCTAAATTCCTCGTAAGTAGTAAAGCTCTCTTTGCAGTATAGTGGCTCAAGATTGAACACGGGATGGGTTTTCTTCGTGAGAGAAGGTTGTAGTGCATTATAAATGGTGTTTCCTCTTTAGATTTTTAGGATTTGTGTGAAAGGCAGTGTGGGTGAATGGTTGAAAACTGGAAACAAATTGAAATAAAAGTTAAAAAGAGAACTCCTTGAAGTTTCGGGCCACTGGGCTTAGGGTTCTAAGTTAACCGACATGTCCTTAGGTCTTTTTCCTCGCGTTGGGGAGGATGACATATAGTCATTTCTCGAGCCGGATCTTCATTTAGCTTTAAAACCCAAACCCTAAAAGTTTTCCTCTTAAAAAATGGCATTTAATGAGCATAAATGCTCCCAAACGGTGAGAACACACCTCCTAAACCTACCCTTCAGTAACTAATAGGAGACAACTAACTGGGTATCAGTAGATCTAGTGATAAGTATCCATTGAACCCAAAAAGCTTGCCAAATACACGTTAGAGAGAGCATGTCTAAGAGATTTAACCTAAGGTGAGAAGCAGGAACGCAAATACCCTTAAATGCATACATGAAAAGCATGAGAACATGTAGTTTGCCTCAAAGCTAACACTTGATGGCCTTCCTTCAAGGATGAAGGGGTTTAATAAGCATCCCTTGATTTGTCATCATCAAGGGTGTTTGGCTAGTGGCATCTACGAAAAGAAGGAGAAAATCACGACACGAGGAGAGGAAGCTTAGGTGCTGATTTTATTGATTGATTGTTGGTGAAAGATGAGTTGAAATTACAAGCTTGGCCAGGCTTATATAGGTGCTTCCCGGTAATAAAGTACAATAATGTCTAAGGGAACCAAGAAGTACATCAAGGGAAATTTTGTGCAAAGCGAACAAGCGGTGCGGTCAATAGCGGTACCTTCGCGGTCGCAGCACACGAAATTTTGCGAGGTTGCGAGAATTTCACAACTGTAAAATTTGCGGAGTTGCGAATTTTCGCAACCACAGAACTTTCAGTGCCTTCTTTTAACATTTTTTGTGCTCCAATTTTCCTCTGGTTAGATCATGCATCTTCGAATTCGGCTCGGGTTTGTCATGTTTGAATCGGATTGAAGATAATGAGGTATTTGACCTGTAAAAGTACAAAAATAGCCATAAAATGTGATCAGTAGCAAAGCCGGGACCTCAATGTATCAATTGGGTTATTTAAAGCGATTAGTACCGCAAAGTGCTTAAAAACACAGTAATAAACAAGGCTCGGGATACTTATTTGGGTACTGCTCCCGATTAATAAAGCGGATTGAAGTGGCTTGGAGAACATCAGGTGATTGCTTGAGAAAACGGAGGCAAAGCGAAACCATGAGCTTCTACTGACGGTGAAGAATTTGCGAGAGTTGGGCGGTAGCCCTTTCCCTTATATTATCCCTATCGTTCCCAACTCGTCGCCCGTTGATGTCATTGAGGGGGAGCATTTCGTTCCTGTTGATCTCCTCAGGTAGGTCTCGGGCAGATCCTCTCAGGCGATTTCCCACTGGGAGGACGAACGAAGGCCTGGCTTCTGAGGGCTTTAGTGAGAGGCTTGCCTGTGTTACTTGACCCTAAGAGTCCCACGGCTACCCTGGCCCAGAGCAAAGAAAGAGCGAGACGAGGGCACGACAATCAAAGGTAGTCGGCGCTAGGTTAGAAGGTTTTTAGATTGAGGCGGGGATTAATGGGTAGTGAGCCCCTGCGAGGGAGGAAAAATGTTTGGCCTTGCCGGTCGGGGTTTACTGCCGGCGTAGACGGCTGCGACCACAGGGTGTGGCCACCTCCCAGTTCGGAAGGGCGACCTGGGGCGGTCTACCTCAGATGAGGAGGCTCAGAAGGACGGGGCCATAGTCTTGGTGGAGTCCCCCGATCTGGCTTCCAATGACTAGCCGACGTTGGGGGTTTGCCTCAAGGAGGCTAATATGCTTCTAGAGGAGAGTTACGGTTGTAGTGAGTCCTCCGGTGTTGAAAGAGTGGAATGGGTGCCCAATCGGGGAATGTATTACTACTCCGACACCAGCGAAACTCTTAGCGGCCCGGACCAGCGAAAAGTCTACGACCCGATGTTGGTAAGTACATATGTTCCGCCATTGGAGAGGGTTCAACCCTCGACGGATCACGGCTGACTCGGATCGAGGAAGTGCGAGAAAATCATCCATAAGGAGCCCCTCAATCGAGAGGAATCTCTGGTTACGTCGCGTAGGTGACGTTATCCAGTGCCAGGATGCTTGTGACGGCCCGCTCAGAGCAGTATTCCATTCCGCTTCCTCTTTATATGGATAAAGGGGACTTCCAGCCTATGGCCGATAATGGGATGTTCATCCACAATCACAACTTCCATCGGTCAGCTGAACTGGTAAGTGCTGATTCTTAACACATGACTACTAGTTTCGTATAAAAATTTTCTCTAACTCCTGGTCATTTTAGGAGTACATGGTAGTGACACCCCTTCCAGTCCGACAATTGGTGGAGTCGAACGGATCAGGATGCTCCCGTTTTACTATAACTTATAAACTCTAAGCTTCTTCGTTCATTATAATGTTCGGCGTTTAACATCTTATGATACGTAGCAGTGGATTACAAAATATATACAAGCTCCATATATGGAAGTGTTCAACGTGTACAATATTTACATTGTTTAAAAAACAAAAAAATACATGCATATTATACCAAATGGTCTTCTAATGGGCACCTAGTGATGTGTTGGCCTTGGTTGTTGATGTGGAGTGTTCAGACTTCTTGTTTCTGCTTCTCCTGTACCTACACAGATGAAACACCCGTGCTAAGCTTATAGCTTAGTGGGAATTAATACATATGGACGACCTCTGATAAAGGTCATCACACTTTAAACAACTACATATAACTTTAACATTCATTTACATATACACATGCTTATTCATGTTTTGAACACATCATTTGTAACACCCCAAAATATACCCTAGCAGTTTTCGACATGTTTAGGGTATAGCAATAATTGATGTTCGTGGGGTTAAATCTGAAACATGGAAACTTGAAGACCCGAGAAATTTACAAGATTTAAGGATAAAATTATGTAATTTATTAAGAAGGGGCTTAAAAGTCATAGTTGATGAGAATAGAGGCCCGAAATAAAATAATGGGAAGTTGAAATTCAAATAGTCGAAGTTGGAGGACGAAAAAGCAAATAAAAGAAACTTAACCCCAATGGGTTTGAGGCAAACAAGGCATAAGAGATATTTTGATTTAAAGATCAAGAATTGGTCTCATTACGAGGAGAAGAACAAGCAAGTAGAGGAAGAGGAAGAGGAGAAGAAGAGAAGCCAAGCAGATTAAGGTATGGAAACTAACCTTGATTATGGATTCTATGAGATTTGGTATGGATCTTTGGTTTTGTATGGTTATTATCTTGCCTCAAACCTAGGGTTTGTTAGGATTCATCCCTAGCACCAAGATAATATTGAAGTAGGGTTGAGTAAAACTCTAAAAGGCCTGAAGATAATTATAGAATCCTCCTTTTGGTTGGATTCATGGTTGAGTGAGTAATTGATTGGGTTTAGAATGACTAACTAATCATTCTATGTTTGGTTTGTGTATGGGTTATGACCCATAGTAGAATGGTTATGGGATAATTCATGGGAAAGTTTTTGAAAGAAAGATAATTGAAAGATGAATTAGTCTGAGATTATAAGATGAATTTGGAGTAGATTTGATGTGTATATTGATGATTGGGTTGATTTGGGTATCAACACATGGAAAAATGGGAGAAAAATACACATTATGGGCATTTTTTGGTGACATGTACCGGTACACCCTGAACATGTACCGGTGATTTGGGTTACCTTTCGTTTTGTGACATGTGCTAGTGCGAATTGAACTATCTGAGTACACCTCTCTGTTTTATTCAGTATCTTATTTTAGCCATAACTTTCGTTTCTTATTCCTAATTGAGTGATTTAAGTGGCAAATTAAACTAGACCAGAGAACCAAACATCAGAAATGACGTCAGTAATTCTGACTCTAAGTGGCACAAGAGATTCGCTCGAGGTAGGGCGTATTTCGACCCAATTTTGCTTCGGTTTTGCTCATAGAGTAGTCGGTTGTTTGAGCGTGTCTTGAGGTTTCGATTGCTCGATTTGGGTGATTCAGTTGGAGGAGAACCTTGCACCATAACTTTAAAAATTTTAAAGAACTAGTGTCAAATATGGAGTCAAGGCACTGGAAAATGAGTATTTCAAATTGTCCCTCGGGTAAAATCGGTGAATTGACTAGTTTGGCATGAAAATGCCATAACTTTAGTTTAGATGATCCAATTGAAATGATTCGATTTCTAAATGAAATAGATTCATAGAGGACTAGAATACATGAATGATGTGTGAATACATAGGCATTATATACTATGCAAGTATGTGAAATGCCATATGTAATGATAAATTCTTGAACTCATATAATTGTAAAAGCTACTTTAAGACCCGGTTATTAAACGACCACGGCCTCTGTCACGATTGGTGCTCAGGCACTCTGATTAGTACGGTACTCTGATTAGTGCTCAGGCCTCCCGATTGAAATAACCGGTACTCACGATTAGTGCTCGGCACTCGTCCCGATCATGGTACTCTTTGTTAAGTGCTACGGCACTCTGTCTGATAGTGCCCGACACTCTGATGCGATTAGTCTTTATGGCACTCTGTTGATACTCGGCAATCTTGCTTTTGTGCTCGACACTTAGATCTGTCTGGTATCTTGGGTACTTATTGTGCACGTGTCCTACTCAATCATGTGCTTGGTCTAGGAAATCAAGCGGTTATATGATAAGACTACGAATAAAGAATAAGAGTAAAGATACGAATGTATTTACGTATAAGTTATGTAGTACTACGGTACTCCTATATCGGTCAAGTTACGTAGTACCTCTGGTGCTCCTGTATACGATTAAGTTAAAAATTGCCTCTGGTGCTCCTGAGATACGATTAAGTTACGTAGTACCCGTACCGTACTCATTATCGATAAAATAGGTATAAATTTTGTAGTACCCACGGGTACTCGTATCGACCAAAAGCAAGAATGAGTTCGTTAATACAATTATAAGTTAAAGTAAGACGGGATATGCCGTAGTACAGGATTTTAAGCGAGTACTGCAATATAAGTTCTGTAGTACTTAAGAGTACTTATGTATAAGAATAAGTTCCTGATACCGGTATACGATTCGTCATATCTACGTGGTACCTCGAGAATTGCTCTCGTATCATGGATGATAAGTTGATTAATTTTTCTGAGATACTCAGGTATAAGGAATACGTAGCAGGTACTTGCGGTATTTTGTACCAAAATAAGCTACGTATAAGATCCGAGAAGTACAAAGTATGCTTTCTATAAGGAAACAAGTGATATTAAGATCCGAGTAAGACAAGTACATGTTCAGTGTACAAGTACAAGATCAAGTAATATAAGTGTATGCTCTGTAAGACAAGTATGAGATGCGAGAAATACAGAATAAGTATAAAGTCTGTAGTACCTCTCGCAGGTGCCTGCGTATAATGAATACGTACGTAGTACCTACGAGGTACTTTTGTACCGATGGAAATGTTACGTAATACCTCACAGTACTTATTATCCGAAATACAGAGTGGCTCTATGTAGAGTATAAGTTCCGTAAGACAAGTATAAGTTGCATATTACATGTATAAGATGCGAAATACCAAGGAGCCAAGATCCGAGTACAGAATAAGTTCCGCAATACCAGTATACGTTCAGTAATATCTCTATAAACTCCTATGGGAGATCTGAGATGAATATGAAAATACCCCGATCGTGCATAAGAATCGGTTATGTAGCTTTCTACAGAGTCAGAATGAACATAAGTCTGTTATAAGTATAAGTTCTGGATAAGAATAAGTCCTGTAACTCCTACGGGAGTCCCGAATGAACATAAGTCTGTATAAGAATAAGTTCTGCATAAGAATAAGTTCTGTAACTCCTACGGGAGTCTCGAATGAACATAAGCCTGTTATAAGCATAAGTACTTATATAAGTCCATGATATGAATGCATGAAATTTCTGATATCTGTTATTGTTATACACTTATTATAATTGTGTATATGCATGTGTATCAGTATAAGTTATAGATATGTTTCCCAGCGTGGGACTTAGCACGGGTTTTTAATCCGTGTAGGTACAGGAGAAGACGTTTGAAGACATCCGAATACAGCTAGGCCAACACACTTGTAAGGGTTCACTACATGTAGGTTATGTGCTCTGATTTGTAAATGTAAAAGTACAGTTGTATTTGTAAATGGGACTCAGTATATGTGTATGATATTTGGAGTCTGCTATAAGATGTGGGCCATACCCACAGGTACAAGTTCGGTTTTAAAAAAAAAAAGAAAAAAAAGAAAATAGAAAAAAAGTCCCAGTATATGGTCTCGCACCCCGAACTCGGTTCGGATCTGCCAATCTGGTCGGAATGGGAATCGGGGTGTGACATCATTTATAGATATACTTCTACATATATCATACTTATTCGTCTTATCATATTTCATTGCTTACTATATTTCATATACCTTTCGTGTCAACTTACACTTTACTTCTTGTTCTTGTAACCGTGTACTATCATCACATAGAAGTGTTATGTTTCTCATATCATGTCATATATTATATACATTTCATTTATGTATACTTGTCATTTTCTTTTATACTTCATGTTTGCATAAACCTTAGAAGTGGATACGGGGAAGAACTGTATGTACCCGAAGGTACTATCCTTGTAGAATGATGATCTCCTATCTGTATGACCCAGCATTTGCTATAATGATCCAAACGAGATTTATGTCATTGACTCAAACGGGGCCTCGATATCTGTAAATTGTATGTTGTAACAACTATACCCTTATAGGCATGCCTATCTATCCAACACTACTACCGATCTGCCATGGCGGTAGTTTTTTTATGTTTCATATTATCTTTGAGTATTAGAAAAAAGATATCTCATATACATGAATAAGTATACTTATGAGATATTCCTTATTAAATAATTTCTTATAAACATTTAACTGCACTTTTTCTTATACAAAATTATACGTGTATTCTCTTTAGCTTTCATATATCAACTTATACATATACTTGTACTTATAGCAAACTTATACTTATTCAGGAACTTACTACCTTATCCTAAGGCATTAAGTTTGCCCACATTAATCTCGCTCCACCGAGGCGGCGAGGTATGGTGCGTTTTTCACTTAGTTTCATTCTTATTTGAACCTCTCTTAGTCATTTATTAGGTTTCCTATACTATTGGTGTACAATTTGGGGCTTAACCATGCAAAGGTACAAAACCAGGACTGCTGGGAGTATTGGTATAGGTACCACTATGATCGATCTTTGGTACTAATTCTTTTAAGTAATGGGTATCGATGCACCACATGGATTTGGTCTTAGGTACCACATGGTTGGTACCAGTACCACTTCTTAATATCATGGTTACGGTACCACCCTGTTTGGTAAGTCAAAACTCCTGGTCTCACCTTGAAATGACGAGATTTCTCCTTCTCTCACTCACTTTTCTTCCATAAACTTCCTCAATTTCTTCCTACATCAAAACCCACCATGGAATCCATCCAAAACACTCCAATAATGGGTTAGAACCAATACAAAAAAAACCCTTTACTCAAGTTAGGGCTTTTTCTCCAAATCAAAAATCACAAAGAGGGAAACTAGGGTTTGTTTTCTTACCTCATCTTACACAAATTAGGGTTTTACCAACCCAACTTTCAACAAATCTAGGGTTAGGATGAATTCCTAACTAAACCCTAGAATTTGAACACACTAATATCAATACGAAACCATAGTTTCCAAACCAAACCATAGAAATCCATACCTTTGTTCTTCTTGTCTCCTTCATTCTTCCTTCTTCTCTTCTCTTCTTCTTTTTCTTCTTCTTCTCCTCTCTTCTCTCTTTCTCCAAAACGTGAAGCCCTATCCCCCAAATGAGAGACCAATTTAGTCTTATCCTCATTTTGGAGTTAAGGCCATGTTTGGCTTAACTCATTTTTAAATTATTTTTTCCATTTTTGCATTCAAGTCCTTCATCTCTCTATTATTCTCATTTTAACTTATCAAAATCCTACTTTGGCATACAATCTTTTCTTCTTATGTCATTGAGGTCCCTAAATTTGCAATTTACCAATTTTACCCTTGACTCTGGTATTAATTCTGGGTTTTGCTTATTTTATTTTTAGCATTATTTCATTCCGGAAAAAAATATACAATTACTTTTATTATACCCTAAACATGCTATAAAACTGTTAGGGAATAAATTGAGGTGTTACAGTGACAGCCATCCGGAACATGGCTTGCCATCACCGAGAGTTCCGGTCCTACTTGGATGACGCTGAGAAACTGTGGCTGTATGCACAGTCGGCCGCTTTGCATCATCAGACCTTAACCGCTTCTCTGGCCAAGGCGGAAACTTCGTCGAAATGTTGGGAAAAATAGGCCATAGATGACGCGACAAGCTTTATTCGGGCAGAAAAAGAAAGGGACGTGGCTAAGTAAGAAGCCAGGGCGGCCCAGTTAAGGGCTACGGCAGCAAGAGATGCCAAAGCTAGGGTCGAAGTCGATCTGACTAAGGCCTGATTCTTTAACCTTAGATGGAAGAAGGGCCTGGTCGGGTGAGATCGCCCACTTAGAGTGATTCTTGTGAAGGTGGGTTCACACGTGGTGAGTAGCGTCGCTTTTGTTGGAGCTCGAGGCATCCAAACGTGAGATGTCTATTTTCATGCTCGAGCAAGCAAGGATAGGGAAGACATAGTGGAAGACTACCAGGGGTCTCTGGATCTCATCTTTGCTTACGGCTATGGGTGTTGCGCATTCAAGAACAACATATGGGGGGATCAACTCGAAATCCTAGATGGCATGCTTGACTCTTCCAACCCACTTCCTCCGAAATTTTTTAACAACCCAAGGTGCCCCTCGGCCTTAGTAGCCGTTGAGGCCATAGACACAGAAGTAGGTCAAGGCGGGGCGGTTAGAGACTCGGAGGGGGGTGTCGTTGCTAAGGAATAGGGCTTTATTTCATGTGTTAGCTTCGACTATCTTGGAAAACTTTGCAAGTGGCGCCGCTTTGGCCACATATGAACTTTATTTGTAATTTATGATGACACTTAGTGTATTTTAATGAAATTTGAAAATGTCGACCAGGCGTAAGCATTGTTTGTCGGAAACTCACAGCGGGATAGTAACCATGTTTTTAGGGGACACCGGCGGACAACCTTATCTGGACTCTTAGGCACCGGTCGGAGACAACTGGCGAGTATCGGTCTCTAAAAATTGGCCGAATGACAACCATTATATGGACACCCAGATTTTGTCGGACAACCTTAGTTCTGGAATTTTAGATGCCAGAGAATAGCAGTTCTGGACTTTAGATTCAGCAGGACGACAAGCGGATTCGAACTTTGAAAAGTATTTGTAGGTTTAAGAGGAAATGTGTGAAGGATAATCTTTTATTGATGATAATTTCCTCAGTAGATACATAACGATAATACTTCTTGAGGTCATGACATTCTTTGATAGGAGCAGCCCGATTCGTCCGTGATGCGTAAGAACCAACTGGCCCTACTTGGACCACTATGTATGGTCCTTTCCAATTGAGCTGGAATTTCCCGCCCGCTGGGTTAGACGTGTTTTCAAAAACCCTTCTTAGGACTAATTCCCCGGCTTTGAAAGTGCGCGGCCTTACACGCCGGTTGTGGAAACTTGTTAACCTCTGCTGGTATGAAGCTGTACGACTGCTACTTCTCGAAGTTCGTCAGTCGTGTCCAAGTCTTTGCTTATGGCTTAAGTGTTTGCTTCTTCAGGAATTTCCGTTCGAATGGTGGGCATCCTTATTTCCGTGGGGATGATAGCCTCCATCTCGTATGTGAGGGCGAATGGGTGATTTCCCCGTTGGCTTTTGGCTGGTCGTCTTGTAGGCCCATAAAACTCCTAGTAACTCCTCTACCCATTTTCCTTTAGTTGAATGTAGGCTTTTTTTTAGAGCTGACAGGAGTGTTTTGTTGGACACTTCTGCTTGGCTGTTGCTTTGTGGGTACCGCGTGGTGAAGTATAGGTTTTTATTTTCAATTTGTTGCTGAAGTTCCTATATATCCAGCTATCGAACTGTGGCCCATTGTCCGTTACAATTGATTGGGGTATCTCAAACCTACACACAATGTTTTTCCACATGAACTGAACGACTTCCTTGTCTTTGATGGATGCAAAGGCTTCAGCCTCTATCCATTTGCTGAAGTAGTCGGTGGCAACTAAAACAGCTTCTTCTAAGTCGGGGCGATAGGGAGTGGCCCAACTATGTCAATAACCCACTGAGTGAAGGGCCAGGGGCTTGTTATGGTTGTTAAATCTTGGGCTGGGAGTTTCGAGACGGGAGCCTATCGCTGGCAACGATCACATTTTCTAACATAGGCAGTGTCCCTATTGTTGAGTGAGGCATTTAAGATAGGGTCGGCCCAAGGACCGCTTATACAACTATCCGTTAATGAGGGAGAACCGAGCAACCTGGACTTGGATCTTGTGGACTTCAGCTCTATTATCCGGCAGTTCCCCCGAACTTAAATAGCGGACTACTGGAGTCATCCATGAAGGACTTGTTTCATCTACTTCATTTACCAGGTTGGTAGTGATCGACGACTACGGTTGATGGTATCTGAGAAGAACCTTGTCTCTTTTATTAGTGAGGTGCGACTAAAAAGTAGCCCAGCGTCCTTTTTTTTCATTAGAGCTTCTCGAGACATGCTCTAACCGTCAAGCCGTAAAACTTCCCAACAGTAGGTTGATCAAACTCACATACTTGGCCATACGCCGATCTATTGTTTCATACTCTCCGTTTACCTACCCGACCACCAATTGAGAGTCGCTTATTATGATGATTCTTTCTGAGGGCACAAAGATTGCTAGGTCGATCCCGACTATGATTGCTTCATAGTCGGCTTCATTGTTAGAAGCGGAAAAATTCAGATGTATTGCTTGCTCTATGACTTTCTCCGGTTCAGGAAAACTTTAAGTTGTAGCCACAGGCCTGCTCTAAATGCAATCGTGATGCACCATCCACATTCGAGTCCACAGCCGGGAGGCTATGCAGTTCCATTCTTATTGAATCTCTACTAAGAAATTCGGCCAATACTGTCCTTAAGCATCATACGGGGTTTGAATTGAATGTCGAACTCACTTAGTTCGATTGCTCACCGAGCCATTCGCCCTGATAGGTTTGGCTTTTGTATATTGCGTCTCAGAGGGAGGTTGGTTAGCACAGTAATAGGGTGCGCCTTGAAGTAGGGGCGGAGTTTCTTGGTGGCTACCCTGAGGGCCAGTGCCGCCTACTCGAGAAGGGTATATCGGGTTTTTACCTTGGATAGAGACTTGCTTATAAAGAATATGGGCTTATGCTGTCAGCGCTCGTCTTCTTTGAATAAAGCTGCACTTACTAAAACATCAAAAACAACTATATAAAGGTGGAGCATTTCACCTGTCTCGGGGCTAACTAGAATGGGTGGTTTGGGGAGATACTGTTTGATTGCTATAAGGGCTTGGTAGCAATTTGTATCCCAACCGGCCCACTTGGGCTCTTTCAAGGTGGTGAAAAACAGCTTCAATCCATCTGTAAAGCGAGAGATGAATCGCCCTAGAGCTACCAACCGACCAGTCAGTTGATGCACTCCTTTTTTGGTGGTAAGAGTCTGAGATTCCATAATGGCCTTGAGTTGAATGGGATTAGCCTCAATCCCCCTTTGCGTCACCATAAAGCTCAGGAATTTACCTGAATTGACTCCGAACGCACACTTTAGGGGATTGAGTCTCATACCGTTCATGTGCAGCAACTCAAAAGTTTCTTGCAGATGCTTTGTATGATCGAGGCGTTCTTTGGTTTTGACAAGCATATCATCAATATAGACTTCCATTGTCCTGCCAATCAGTGGTCGAAATATCTTGGTCACTAGTCTCTGATAGGTTGCCTCGACATTCTTCAAACCAAAGGGCATCACGTTATAGCAGTACACCTTGTGTGGCGTAATGAAGGTCATTTTCTCTACATCAAGCTGGTGCATTGGGATCTGGTGATAGCCGGAGAAGGCGTCCAAAAACGATAGCATCCCATGTTCGGCAGAGGCATCAATGATTTGATCTATTTGTGGCAGGGGGAAGCTGTCTTTTGAGCATGCTTCATTGGTCGATGTGATCGCGCCTTACCACTCCGTTTACCACCGCTTCTTTGGGGCGACTACTATGTTTTACAAAGCGTTCAGGGATACTTTACCTCTATGATAAAACATGCACTCAACAGGTTATCTATCTTTGTTTGAATAATCTGATGGCGATCTGGGTGGAAACGCCTTACCTTTTGCCTAACATGTTTTTCCGTGGCAATCACGTTCAGTTTATGAGAGGCCAACGTTAGGTCGATCTCGACCATGTTTGAGTGACTTTAGGCGAATACATCCATGTTTCCAACAACAGTCGTAGGCCCGTTTCAACTTTTCTTATTTGGATAATAGAGTGTGACATATGTGAATTTCTGCAGTGCGTCAACGCTACGCCTCGAGGAGGATCCACAGTACTTGGATCACTGCTTCCTTACACGGCGGGAGATTGTAGTTGCTACGTGGGAATGTGATCCCCAAGGGGAAGATTGTCTGAACCCTTTTCTTCTCTACCGCTCCCAGGTATAGATGGTGGTAGCATTCTTAGTGCGACGGTGGTTATAGTTGACTACCTTACTTGGTTAAATAAGTGACAATTTGATGATATGTTGATGAGACGACCTTCATCGAAGTGCAACTAGGCCCTTCCTACTATGAAATTATATAGTCCCAAGTCTTTGACAACTTAGAATAAAACCTGCTGGACGACCAACCCTGCCTGTACAGGAAGTATGATATCTCCCAGTGTTGTGGTTGTTGTGCCGTTAAAATCGGAGAGGATTCACTAGTGGGGAAAGCTTCATTTGGTTGAAAGCGGGCAGTTGCAACAAATCTACGACGCTGCTAGGATTTACCAACACCTTGTGCACATCCAAGCTGAGTATCTGAACAGTGCAAGTGCATCATAATGGGAGCCGCAATGGCTACATGCGGGTTTACAAGGGGAAAGGATATGGGGTCGTCTATAGGCTTAGTCTCTTCTCGGCTACCGCTTATGTGGACAGCGTTCACCCGGGCTTTGACCATGGCTACTCTCAAGAGTTTCTTTTATTAGGCGTTTGATTGAAATGCTTGATGTCGAAGCGGCCACTCCTAATATATAGTTTATGGGCGGCTTGGAGTTTGGGGCGAATGCGTTATACGGATTACAATGGTTTACTTGGCGTGAGGCGAGATCCTTCCTCGCGATTGACTTCCCTGATGTATCTTCTGAGGTGCCCTACTTTAATCAGTCTTTCTACCATGAACTTTAGGCTTCAGCACCTATTGGTTTCATGCCCATGATCTCTATGATAATCGCATTGCATGGATGGGTTTCTCTGAGAGGGGTGTGTCTGGATTGGTGTAGGCCACTTGAAATTTGGTAAGTCGCAAATGAGGGGCAACAACCTCTCACAAGTGATATTTAGAGGAGTGAAATGTGGGGATTCCCTCTTCTTCTATGGCTGGTCTCGGGGTCGCTCCGGTCTTTGCCTTGTCCTTGGCCAGGCTCAGATGGCTTCTTCCCCTCCGGCTTACCGTTTCCAGCCGACTTGCTTATCAGTTTGAGTCGCTGCGTGAATATTGTCTTCCAAGGTGGAATATCTATCTGCCCGTCTGTAAAATTCTTCCATTGTAGTCGGCGGGTTTAACAACAATGAGTGGAAGAAAGGAGTGGATGGCGCGAAGCTCTTCCTGAAGTTCTGAAGGACCACGTCCATGCTGTAAACTTCTACCTGCTGGACTACCTTCTCGAATCTCCTGGTGAGAAGTTCCATATGGTTTCCTCTTCTTGTTTTATTAGGGTTTGCAAAGAACTAATATTCCTCTTCTACCGTACTGAGTAGAGGTATTGAGAGATGGAGGAATATGGTGCAGAAACTCGCCCGAGCAAATTGGCCCAGATTATCGAGCTGTGGAACCAAGCTACTTGCGGCCGCCCAGGGCTCGCCCGAGAAGGCTTTACCTGACGGGTGATTGTTTCCGGCGTTCAGGTCATTGCTTGGTTGTAGTGAAGCATATGGTCATAAGGGTCGTTGGAGCCGTTGAACATAGCAAAGGTCGACATGCTGAACCCTCGTGGTGGCTCGTACTCAAGGATGTGTTGCCTTAGGGGGGAAGAGAGTATGTCATTGGGACCTCGGATCGCTGCTGTAGGCGGCATGTGGAGTGTGGGCCCTGTTTCGAAAGCGGGGTAAATCGGTTGCACGGGCATTGGGCCCGCAGGTAAAGTAAATGAGTTCCCGGGCGCTTGGTTTGGCAGATTCTAACCTCGGTTCGTTGCCCGACGAAATGCACCACCGTTGGAATTGCTGAATGCAGGGCTATGTGAGTGTCTCTGGCGCGATATGTCTTTATTGCTTTTTGCTAGGGAGGGATTTGGCGAGCTGGTTGAGGATAGCTCGTTGTTTGGAGGGATATCTATATCGTTAAGGGCGATGGACTTCTTTCCTTTATCGCGGACAACTGGATGCTTTGCCAGACTGCTATCTTGCGCGTCTCTTTCGTCAAGATCGCGTCTTTTTTCTATTTGAGCAATGATTGTAGGTGCTTAGCGCGTTCTCATAATTCCTCCAGCTGTCTTGTTTGTTCCTCCTGCTTCTTCTCCATATCTTGACGCCAAGAAGGAATTGATCTTCAGCGATTGGATCACTGGGTTGCTAGTCATTGCACCTGTGTCAGACGAACAAGATGCGGGAATGGGAATCGTCAGAGCTACTGGTGGAGGAGGGATATTAGAAAGCCGTTGGAGCCAAGCTGTTGCACGTCGTCAATGAGACTTTTTATTTGATTCCCATAAACGACACCAATTGTCGGTACTGGTTAAACGGCGTGAACACAAGGGGATTCGGTGGCGGTGTGTGCGGCCGCCCTCTCAGATGCCAAGTTGTAAAGGATGGAAGATGAGGAAGAAAATCACTGCAATTAAATTGCCTACCTTTTCCTCGTGGGGAGTTTTTATTTTATACTTGAATTTCTCCTTGATTCTTGGAAAGATAATCTTGTGATTTCGACGGTAGAATCTCTCCTTCCTTATCAGAGACCAATTCTCCTTGATTTTTGGAGAGATAATATCACCAACTTAGTGATAAAATTTGACTTTCCTTATCAAAGACCAATTCTCCCTTATTTAGGATTATTGTTTGAGGCGTAATGGATGCAGTCCCGGGTTGATGAATATCTTGTAGCGGTCACGACCAGAAGCTGGGGACTCGGGGTTCAAACGGCGCGGCGGGGACAGGAACTCTTTCCGTATGAGCTAACTCCGTATGGTTTTGGGAGTAACCAGGTTGTTTGGGCCTGTGGGGGGTTTTGAATGGGCATGGGCCGTGCGGATCTTGAGCCCTGTGGTTTTAGACCCCAGGCCATGGTCCTCTAGCAAGGTGGAGTATTATTGATTATTAGAAAAAAAAAAAAAATCAATCCACAAACCCTAAAATTTATAGGCATCTTAAAATTAAACAGGTTCATGCCACGTGAAATTCACCTCGTGCTCTAATGGTATTAAATTAAGATGGCCTGATTCCTTAGTTATCACTACAAATCCCAAAAAAGTCATAATTTTACACAAAACTATGGATATCAAATCAAGACAAAATTTGAATAATCCTAACTCTAACAATAAATATAAATCTAGTAACTATATATAGCTCTTACAATATATCATATTATCATAAAGACCCCAAAAAATGTTTGATCCTCTAAAAATACATATAGAAGTTTATCTAATTGCTT
This sequence comes from Tetrastigma voinierianum, assembly GCA_016808115.1. NCBI lineage: Eukaryota > Viridiplantae > Streptophyta > Magnoliopsida > Vitales > Vitaceae > Tetrastigma > Tetrastigma voinierianum. Next base: position 633,829 of record JAEQBH010000997.1, on the reverse strand, counting down.
GTGTTTCATCTTATTTTTCAGTTTCTTCTTGCCTTCTTAAAGATTATATACACAATGAAAAGCAGAAACTCTGATTTATGTGTTATAGAAAAATTATAATACCAATTTTGTTAGAAAAACCCAATTAAATCAATTGATACATGAATTTTATATCAAAAGAATAAAATTAAAAGCAAGAACTAGATGGATGAAGGTACCTAAAGCCTTGCAAAGTCAACAAGAAAATATATTAGAATTTAAAATCTCTCTCTTACCTAATCATCAGATAGTTAGGGGTGGCAATTCGTGTCGATGGGTCGTGTTCATATTGTGTCGAATTGAGTTAACATTCGCCAACCCAAACCCGACACGAATAATAAACATGTCAACATTCGCTAACCCCAAACTGACCATTTATTATTAAATTATTAGGCAGGTCAATACGAATATGACATTAGTGATTATTTAAAATAATAAGATTATAATTAATCATCATGCATGTTTAATACAAATAACCATTAAATTTATGTTTATTAATTTTTATTATTATTTAAATTAATAGGAATTATAATTAATAATCCATATTTAACACAAATAACTTATTAAATAGGTTAATTAGTACTATAATAATTAAACGGGTCAATTAGGTCAGAATTCGGTGCTGAGCGGGTCAACAGAATATGACAATTTGTCGCACGTGTTAGGCGGGTGCTACGAATATGAGGATGCTCAAACATGATTATACTCAACCTAAACCCGTAAAAATTGTGTTGGGTTCGTGCCGTGTCAAATTTTGTCAGCCCTAAGATAGATGATGAAATCTTTTTTCCATTAAGATATATTTAAGATATATGAGCAATTTTTTGCCAATCTTCTGCCGTTTCAGGTTCGCATCTTTCTATCAGTTCAAGAAAATAATTAATTGTAAGTTTTTGAAGGGAAGTGAGCTTTTGTAACCCTATCTCTGAGAATGCTTTAAAGTTTGGACAATCTGAAATATGTAATTGATGTAGAGTATTAGAAGTTGTCCCATGAAGAAGCAGCCTCTGACCGTGGTAAATTAATGAAGCACAAAATCTGTAGGCTTCCAAAGCTTTGAGAATGTCTTCTTGCCCTTCCACTTCTCCATCCATGAATATTTCAAATTTTTTACAACCATGAATTATCAAAAGCTCTAATGACGTCAGGAACCTCATAACTAGGTGACAATGAAACCAAACTTAGACAGTCAAGAATGATTAATATTCAAAGAGCCATAGGACTTCCCATTCCTTTAAACAAAAATTCCAAATTGAGACAATCAAGAATTTGTAAATGTTGAAGAGAATTTAAGCATTTCAACCTTTTTTCTTTTTCAAATAAATCCCTTTGTTTTGTTGTTATAGTCAAAAACCTCAAACTGATCATACTCCCTATGCCTCTTGGTGATTCTTGAAGCTTAGAACATCCAATGAGTAACAAAGTTTGCAAATGATACAACTTTACAAATGAAATTTGGGGACTGCTTTGCTCCTCTTCTGCGACCGGGTTCAATCTCTTAGATGTTTTAGACTACCGGTAGAACTACGCAGGACGTCAAAACTGGATTCAGATAATTCCAACACCCGTATGCATTTGAATCTTAAGTTGCATGCATTAACAAATTGATTTGCTAGCTGGTGCCACATCTTCCATTTGAAAAGAAATGCTCCGAATACTACTGTTTAACTTGATCTCCAAAAATCTTAAAGCTTCATACTCTTCTTTTGGCCAATAATGATCAGAAAATGCAACATACTTGATCCTTTTGGGGATATCCTTACTTTGAAAACTTAGTGTGAAGTATTCATGTTGTGCAAAAAACAAGGCAAGATCATGCAATTTGATGCTATATACTACTCTTGGTATTAGTGCTAAATTATTTTGTAAAATCAAGAGTATTATTGATTCCAAAAACAATTGATCAATAATCAAATAACCTAATAAATACATAACAAAATAATAACTTTATTGAAACAATGAAGCATATCAATTCGTACTGGGTAAATAACATACCTGGCATGGATCCATAATTTTTTACTACCATTACTCTCCCAAATCTGCAAAAGATGAAATCAAAGAAAGGCTAGGGTTGAAGATAATTTTTTCTTTCTCCCCAAAGTGTGTTATACTAAACCCTTGTAAAATTCTAGGGCTCATGTACTTATATATATGAGCACAAGGGAACAATTGGACTTTGATCTAATGAGCCTACCAAAGCAAGGGAGAAGATAGAATCATGGGCCCATATTAAGTTAATATTAAACCATCCTATAAATGATCCATAATTAATATGCACAATTATACAATTAAAATTGTAATATGATTATGCTTAGTCCATAATTAATAAATTAATCTAACATTCTCCCACTTGGATGACATAATCATAACTTAAATGTTTTCTCATTAGATTTACATAGTCATAACCAATCATATACAATTAACACACCGAGAGGATGCATAAATCGTACATAATTAGGCGCTACTAATCAAAATCATAACCTAAATGCTTCAATAAGAGACTTACATAGCCATAACCAATCATATACAATTAATACATTGAGAGGATGCATAAATCGTACATAATCAGGCGCTACTAATCTAGAAGCATTTCAATGACAAGAGTATTGATTCAATAGAAAGAGAAAACATCATTTTGTCATTCATCTGGTCAAAATGACACAAAATCATAAGATAATGACAAACGTCAAAATGTGCATGTAATAACGAAAAACATGAGCTTTCCTTACAAAATACATGAAAAGGTAAAACTCCCACTAAAATAAAGATTCTAGGCTCCTAACAATCCCATGTAGGTGACGTGTTCTTGAAACACACAAATAGGTGAGTCTTTGGTTAGTGGGTTTGCTAACATGCTAGTCATAGGTGTGTGCTCAATTGAAATGAGGGACTCTACAACTTTCTCTTTCACAAAAAAGATACAATTGTGGAATTATTACAGAACAATTTCAGCGGTCTAGAAATGGAGTGAACAACCTCCAAAGTTGGAATGAAGTTTCGCAACCATATTGCATGACAAGTAGCCTCATAACACGCCACATACTCTACCTCCATAGTAGAAGAAACTATAAGTGTCTGCTTGACACTTTTCCACGAAACAACTCCTTCAACCATCATAAAGATATAACCAGAAGTGGGCTTTTTATCATCTACGCAACCTACATAATCGGAATCACTATAACCAACCACCCAAAGAGTGTCGGTACGTTGATATGTCAACATGAGATCCTTGGTACACTGAAGATACCTCAACACTTTCTTAGCCGCTTTCCAGTGGTTTTGACCAAGATCACTTAAGTACCTGCCCAACATGCCGATAACAAAAGCAATATCAGGACGTGTGCATACTTGAGCATACATCAGGTTGCCCACAATTGAAGAATAAGGGATCGCTTTCATCTGATCTCTCTCAATATCATTATGAGGACATTGGCCTTTAAAAAATTTAACACCCTTTACAATTGGTGTCTTGCCAGAAGAATATGATTGCATATTGAACCTTTTTAGAATGCATTCAATATATGTATATTGAGACAATCTCAGAATGCCACTAGGTCTATCACGAAGTATCTGTATGCCTAAGACATAAGATACTTTCCCAAGATCCTTCATATCAAAATGGTTGAACTATAATTTCTTTGTCTCAATCAACAGGTTAGTATCATTAGTTGCGAGAAAAATATCATCAACATATAAAACCAAGAATATGTATTTGCTCCCACTAACCTTCATATATATGCATTGATCGACGATATTCTTTTTAAAACTATTGGCGGTGACAACTTCATCAAATTTGAGATACCACTGCCTAGAAGCTTGCTTTAAACCATAAATGAACCATGTGGTCCTTACCAACTTCCTCAAAACCAATAGGTTGAGACATGTAAACGTCCTCCACTAAGTCTTCATTCAAGAAAGTTGTCCTCACATCCATCTAATGCAACCCTAAATCAAAATGAGCAACTATAGCCATAATAATGTGTAAAGAGTCTTTAGTGAACAAAGGAGAGAAGGTTTCCTTAAAATCAGTACCTTCTCGTTGACTATAACCCTTAGCCACTAATTTTGCTTTATATCTCTCTACATGTCCCTTGACATTGCACTTGGTCTTGAATACCCATTTGCACAAAATAGGTATGCATCCATCTAGAAAATCTACCAAGTTCCAAACTTTATTCTGTGACATGGAAGTTATCTCATCTTTCATTGCATTGATCCAGAAGTTGGATTGAGGACTAACAATGGCTTTTTTGTAGGTAGTCAGATATGATACATCACCCACATCATATTCATACCATTGCAAATTGACAATATAGTCATTTGAAATTGAGGGTCTATACACCCTCTCTAACTTCCTCAAGGGTATATCCATGGCTACATCTAGGGCTATTGGATCTACATCTGGGGTTAATGGATCTACAACCTCAATTGGTTCATCATTGGTAGTGACTACTGGATGCTGGTTAACAATAGGGCTAGAGATGGAAGTGGAAGCAATAGGCACAGGAATAAAAACTAGGTGTTCCTTGAACACAATTTCTCTTAGCCCTTGGCTTGTACCAGTATTATCCTCAAAATAGATAGCTCGATCTGACTTAATCACTCTAGTGGTGTGCAACGGGCAATAAAACATGGAACCTCTTTATCCCACACAATAACCAATAAAGTACTCACTAATGGTTTTTGAATCAAGTTTCTTAGTTAGGTTATGCAGTCTCACTTCCGCCTTGCGACCCTGAGAACATGGAAATAACGAGCTGAACTTCTTTTATGACCATAACTCATATGGAGTCTTATGAATAGACTTACTAAGCACTTGATTCAAAATATAAACTGTAGTTTTCAAAGCTTTACCTCAGAAGAACTCAGGTAGTAAGGAATTAACAAGCATACATTGCACCATATCAAGAAGCGTGCAATTTCTCATCTCTGCAATCCCATTTTGTTGAAATTTACCGAAGCTTGTATATCACCCAGAGCATCGATGCCACATTCCTGAAGGTGCTTTGCAAATGGTCTGGGGTTCGTCCGATCCCTCATCATATCTACCATAATACTCACCACCTCTGTTAGAATGAACCACTTTGATCTTCTAACAAACGTCGAGGCTCAACTTTAGCTTTGAAAGCTTTGAAAGCTTTGAAAGCCTCCAAAGATTTAGACTTCTCACGAATGAGCTCAACAAAACCATAACGGGAATAATCGTCAATGAACGTGATGAAATATTTGTAGCCACCCATAGCAAGAGGAGTGAATGACCCACAAACATCTGCATGAATAACCCTAAGCAACTTAGTGCATCTATCAATCTTAGCATTATTAACCTTAGTGGTTATCTTACCTTTGATGCAATCTACACAGGTATCAAAATATGAGAAATCAAGATCTGGAAGAATTTCATCTTTAATTAATCTCTCCATTCATCATCTAGAAATATGACCCAAACCCTTGTACCAAAGAGTAGAAGACTTTTCATTCAATCTCAAACGTTTGGAGCTACTACTAGTATTAATAGTAAGGTAAGCAGAAACAGAAGGCAAAGTAGACAACTCTAATATGCAAAGACTCTCACAAAGTACTCCAGTGCCAATAAATAGCGAATCTCGGTACAATTTAACTTTTCTAGTTCTAAAAATAAAACTATATCCAAGTCTATCCAAAATAGGTACTGATATCAAATTTCTCATGATCGAGGGTATATACGCACATCCACACTTAATTCAAAGAATTTTTTTGTACTGAATAATCTAAGCTCTAGAAAATCAACTTGAGCATTGTAATGTCTCCCCATGTGCACATCTTTGCTCGAGCTAGTTGGACTTCTTCTGCTTATCATTGCTTGCATAGAATTGCAAGTGTGAATGTTAGCCCCACTATCTAACCACCAAGTATCAGATGACATATCAATGATATTGGATTCAAAACAAACATTCACCTAATGATCATCAGATAGCTCATTTTTCCCATTCTTGTAATTAGTCCTATTGAGTTTCGTGATGGCAGTGACCGAGGAAAACCCAAAGCTGAAGAATACATACGAGAGCAATGTAAAAAATATATGTACAACAAAGACATGAAAATTGCTCCATTCTTTGGCTTACCAAATGACCCACAAAAGTGGTCACCAAATGCAAGAATCAGTAAAATACATGATGAGTATCTTAAATACTCATTTTATCATCATTTTTTTTCTTAGGTTTTAGTATTTTTATAAGATAAATAAGTGTCATAATGCTCCATTTTCTCAATTTTGTGATTAGGCCAACCATTGAGCGGAAATGAGCGAAAATAGGTAAAAAAATTAGCAAATTCAACATTCAACAACAACTACTGTATTTTGGTCTTTTCAGCTGTAGGATGGCCTCCCATGGATCCAATATTCATATGGATAGATAGTAGACTTCCTAATCTTTCCAAAGAGTCCTTATTTACTTAATTTGGACTTTAATTGATCAAGTTACGACTTTTGGAAGTTGAAGGAATGAGGAAGAGTGCTCAAAATCTGACAAGTTGGAACAATTTGTGGATTCAGTATTTACCATAAACTCTAAAGTGTTCTCTCTGAACATATCCGTATTCTACACTCTCTAAGTTTTCTGTAGATATTAAGATTGCTTAGTTTGGAGTTCGGACGAGAAAGTTATGGCATCGGGAAGCAGAGGAGGAAAAATAAAGCAAGCTGGTCACGTTGTAGCGTGAGTTTTCACGCTGTAGCGTGATTTTTTCACGCTCTGCAGCGTGGATATGGTTATAAGGGTCTAGTAGCTCCTCATTTTTCCACGTCTTAGTGTCAGATTCGCCACACTACAACGTGAATGTCGAGGCCCAAATGTGATAAAGCCCATTGTCTCTTGGTTTGGCGATAAGAGGGGGAAACTAGGGCATTTTGATGGGGATTTTTAGCAGAGGAGTTTGGGAGGAGCTCGACGGGCAGATAGAAGTCCCTTTGGGTAGAAACACCTGAGGGCACAAGTCATGTTTAACCATAGAATAGAGATATTTGTGGGTTACATGTTGCTTATTGGGTTTCTAATGCTTAATGCATCTTTGGTTATGATGGTTTGAGGTAGAGATACATTAGAACCTTTCCCAAGGGTAGATTGTTATTGCTTGAGAAAGAATAGCATGTGCTTAGGTGAAATTCACCATTAATATATGATTTAAGCATCATTGGGAACAAGTAGAGCCTCACCATAAGAATTTGTTAGATGAAATAAAAACCCTAGGCTTTCTTGTAATTACATTTTCCCTTTAGCATGTTAGACATTTTAGTTTAGGATTTATTTAGTTTAGTTTGTTTTCATTTTAACTTCCCCTTGGTGTTAATCCAAATAAAGTTAGGACTATTATAATTTTAGTACTTAAAGACCTAATCCTCGTTGGACAATGCACATACTTTCATTTTATTACTTGTGGCGACACGTGCACTTGCGCATATAAGCACACACATTTTATATAAAACATTTTGAGCCTTTCAATACAAAAAGACTTATACACATGTAAGAGCAATTCATCGGTTGTCACAACCAAATGCGACAATTTCCCACCAATAGAGTAGTAAAATTACGCGGTTCATGACATTTAATGAAATCTCTTCACCAAACTAAACATCCTACCAAATAAAAAAGTCATCGATAGGATAACTTCACTATTCGTATGGATCTTAGCAAAATTGATGTACAAGAAGGGAAAAATAACAATCGCAACATAAGTTTCAAAAATATCTGACATGTTCAGACTCACGAGAGGCAATTTCATAAGCATTCAATATTTCTTAATTTTTACCCAAATGCAATAAAATAATTGTATTCACAACATAATGCTATAAATAATCCAAATAGCATAAACATAAATTAGAAAAACAATATGAGAAAAAAAAAATCAAATTATTGCAAAATTGGATAAAATATTCAATTTTGTCAAAGATCAAATTTAATGTTTAATGGGATAAAATACCAAAAAAAAAAAAAAAGAAGAAAATGAAAGTGATAGCCAATCAAAATTGGAAAAAAAAAACGATTTCATAACTTTTTTGGTTATAGGAAAAATTGAAAAGTAATAATTATTTATATATATATATATATATATATATTGATGATACTTTTTCAACCGGAACTTGGCTGGTCTTGCATCCTTGGAGATTGGCGTGGCTCTTGTTCGTGTTTCGAGTCGATACCATCAGTCACTGAGAGGTCAGCTTTACTTGTAAAGGAACTGTCCTTCCAGACGACCGTAAGCGTGATGCTTTTCAGCCAGAACTAGGTTGGGCGATCTTTGGAATTCTTTGGGCCGGTCATTGACTACGGATGTCGGGCTCCTACACCAAAACAGAAACAAAAGGATCAGACGGGGCTCGCATGTCCAGCCTCTCCGATGCCTAAGTCGGTTCTTTAGGTGGAAGAAGATCAGCGCAGGAATGAAGTTTTGTGCGTTTGTTTGCGTACCTTTCACCGATAGGGTGGCCTGGTATTTTGTTTGCCTTTTTCTATATAGAATAAAACCCCTCAAATTAACATAATTACAAGAGCCTTACACTTCTCTTGTATCCATGTTATTTTGGATAATTTTGCTTGATAAAATAGTTTTCTCTTAATGTTCATGATTTAAAAATAAGGGTTCGATCATGACCACTTGCAAGTACAGGTCATCTGGTAGTAAATCTGAATGTAAGTCGGGTATCATCCCACGAGAGATTGATAGCGGTAAGATCAACTACCCCAACTACTAAAATTCCATACTATTTGGACTCAAAACTCATAGTGAAGGTTTTATCTAAACAACAAAAAATAAAAAATCCTATACTATTGAATATATTCAAGCTAAACTAAAACAAAAGTAAATGAATAAAAATAAATTGTATATAAAAGAATGGATTGAATCATTTCTTGTGAGAAAGCAAAAATATCAATGAAATACAATGAAAGCAGTCAATTCTAGAGTTAAGTACATTTGCTCACGTTTCTATATATGGATACGGATTTATTGTCAAAGATTTCCTAGTTTTGCGGAATTGGATTTCTCGTATTCAGATTAGATATCCTTGCTTCTCTCGAAGACAAAGATCAAACCGGCTACACGTATTCGAAATTCTCTTCTGAATCTGGGTATTTTTCTTTCTGATACTTCACACCCGTTTCACAGTCGACAAAGAACTTTTGCCCCTTTTCCTTCTCGGGATTTTAAGTAAGTTTCTACCACTTAATTGGTAGCTGACCTTCAAATCTATGGGTTTTATCCCATTCCCTTGATGAATCCCAAGCTAACATGAGGATTGGAACTTACCTTTAGATTAAGGTGAACTCTACGATTATTTATATTGTTAAATACTTACACTCCAGCTTCAGTATGAAGCGAGATAGAGTTTATCAAAATGAACTCGAGCTCGACGGTTGATCAATGGTAGTCGAACATACCCGAGAAAAGAATGCTCTCGGCTCTCGGGAATCCGTCTACATTATTATAGGGCATCACGGATGTCAGGTAAGATACATTCCCTCAAGCGGTATTAGGTACTACTATTGGAACTATCCATTCAAAATGACACCGATTAGTAGAACCGAACCCCAAATTAATTTCTCATCATTATTAACGGGAAAGGCGTAACTAGAAGTAAAATCAAATCCAGCGGGTACAACGCTACGAGTACTACGTGCGAATTAAATGGAGCACCAATCACTTTACAACCATTGTAATTGCAATAAAGCGAGAAAAATGAATTCCGAGAATTTGATACAGATTTCCATAAATTTTCAGCGATAATACTTAAGAAAAATAATAGAACTAAAAATCCGGCTACTCGATCTACGCACGGTTAAGAATTCAAACCGAAAGTAAACTTAAAATAAGAAAAATAAAGAAAATAAAAATCTACTCTAATATATACACTGAGTTCCTCTTCTTTTCCCTTTTTTGGGTATTGAAGACGGAAAAACTTCTTTACTCTTCTAAAGCTATCTATTTATACTGTAAAAAGAATTTGGCGATCACCCCAAATGCTCCCGAGTGGAACTCGAAAAGAAAAAAGCCCGAAGCTCAACGTCCTATGTCGCGACCTCAAGTTGATGTCGCGACATGGATTCTTGATTACTTTCGTGATCGATCAGCGACTTCTTTCTTTAAGTTGCAACCCGGGTTGTCTGCTTTGCTTTTGATCGATGGTCGCGACATCATTTGTCGTCGACCTCATTTGCTCAGTCATTCTCCGGTGTTGATGTCACGACCTCAGTCACATGTCGCGACATCATTGTCTTATTCTTCGGCCGAGGTTCAGAACTTGCTCCAGGTTTAGGTTGCGCCACTTTACGTTTGTATGATGACTTCATGTTGTGACTTTGATTTCTTGGTCGCAATCTTGCTGGTGGTCTTCTTGCCTTCATATGTTTCAATTTTATGTCGCGACCTCTTTTGCTTCCCATTTCTTTTTTTTCTGGTTGCAACCTCAGTTCTTCATTGCAACAAATTTCCTCCTTCTCACCTATTTTCCAGGTCGCGACCTCAAGGTGGTGTTGCAACCTCAATTTCTTACCTTTCGGCTCTTCTTTGGAAATTCGCGACCTTAATGAGTGGTCGCGACATCATTTCTGATCCGCCCAGTTCGTAAAGGTCGCAAAGTTCGGTTCTTGGCAAGTGCTTGTTGGCTACGAGGTTGCGACCTCCTTTCAAAACTCTATTTTGGTTTGCACTTTGAATCTTCTGTCTTTATGTGGCGACATCATAGTGGTGTCGCGTGCATAGAAATCAGACCTAGCATTTGAAAACTAGTTGCAACCTCTTTCTTTTAAAGACCTTTTCTTGTGGCTTTATAAGCGGATCCTTGTCGCGACCTCGAGTGGTGTCGCGACATCATTCATATCGCGCGTCGCGACATCAAAAGTGATGTCCGCGACATGAATTCTTCCTTGATTATTTCCTTTAGTCACCGACCACGTTTTCTTTGTCGCAACCTCCTTCTTCAAGTCACGACTTCACTTGTTCCCGAGTTTTCTTTCTTCTTGGCCGAATTTGTTGATGTGTCGTGACTGGAATGGGCAGCAGTGAGTTTCACATGTGAGAGTACCTCAGTGTGACCTCAATTACTGTGCGGCTAGTTTCTTACGATTTTTTGCTAAGATTTGAGTTTTACGTTGTGACCTCTGCAAAATGAAATTTGAGTTAATTATCCACTTTTCTGCAAACAAATCAACATTTATCTCATAATATACTCAGAAAAATGGATTAAAAAACTTAATGAATTTTTAGACTCATCATATTTATAATGGACGATCATGATAACTTTCCTAGTTGGATGATGACAGAGAATAATATATTTCCTTGTTGGAGGATGATACGATATTCCTCCCATGAGAGATTTTCTTTCCTTATCGTAGCGGAATTAATAAGGGATGGTGTGAGTAATAATTAGGAGTATTCTACTTTCCTAGTGGTGGAGATCTGAATTCTTTGATTCTGTATGACCTTTTGAAGGTGAATTGGGCCCTTGTTTTGGTCCTATATTTAGGGGATGTCATCAAGGGCCCATGGCGGTCTTCAGGCACGCTTCTTAATCCCTTCTTAAGCCAGTTGCTTGGGCTCATGTTTTGGGCCCGCGCGCCCATTATTTTAAACCCGATCATATATATAGATATAGATATAGATATAGATATATTTGAGAATCAAATATTTGATTAACTTAATCCTTTTAAAACAAATAAAAAAATGCCATTTAATGCCAAGAAACTTGAGTGATTATGTCAGATCCAAAAGCAATCGTACAACCCACAATAAACTTATTTGGATTAGAAAACTTGAGTGATTGAGTCAAATCAAAACCATGCCAATCCAAACTTAAATTGTCCTTTAATGTGAATAAACTTAATAACAATAATAATAATAATAAATCAACCATCATGATATTCATTAGGAAACGATGGAAATATATTGGATTTTTTAAAGTTTTTTATTATTTTATGGAAAATTGTGGTCCATTCTTTCAATCAAGAGGCAAAACTCAAGACCAAGAAAGAAGCGAGAAACAATCTGAGATAAGAAAAATACGAACTGAACCTAGAAAACGATGAAAATAAAATTGACAGCTTCAATGCCAACTAAAGTTGCTCTGATACCAATTGCTAAATTATTTTGTAAAATTAAAAGTATTTATTAATCCCAAAAACAATTAATCAATAATCAAATAACCCAATAAATACATTACAAAATAATAACTTTATAGAAACAATGAAGCATATCAATTTGTACTGGGTAGATAACATACTTGGCATGGATCCAGAATTGTTAGCTGTCATTAGTTTCTCAAATCTACAAGGGATGAAATCAAAGAAAGGCTAGGGTTGAAAATAATTTTTTCCTTCTCCCCAAAGTATGTTATACCAAACCCTTATAAAATTCTAGGGCTCAATGTACTTATATATATAGAGCATAAGGGAACAATTGGGCATTGGTCCAATGGGCTTACCAAAGCAAGAGAGAAGATAAAACCATGAACCCATAGCCAGTTAATATTAAACCATCCCATAAATGACCCATAATTAACATGCATAATTATACAATTAAAATTGTAATATGATTATACTTAGTCCATAATTAATAAATTAATCTAACACTTAGTACCCTGACACCTTGAAAGAAAGATCTAGACAATAGTTCGTTGATTTATTTCTCACTAATATCTTCCATTGTTGCATTTTTTGGTCCAATGATTGAAAAGACCTTGTGCAATCCAAAAGGTGATCAAGCTTTGATTACTAATCCCGTAATCTTTGGCAAACGTTGAACAAAGAGCTAGGCATTGTTTCAAGTGATAAGGCAAATCATTATAGCTCAATTTTAATGCAGCCATAATACCATCTTGATCTTGTTCTAATTCCCAAATTTCCCTATCTCTGATAGATACCCATTCACGTTCATGTTTTTTGGAATAAAGTAAGTTCTCCAAGCTTCTGCCAGAAAGAGGAACCCTTGCACATTTTTGGACAATCTGCTCCCCAATTTTTATAAGGTTTGGATATTGTTTATCTTCTTGATCCTTGAATGCACATTTCACAAATATAGACAAACAATCCTCATAGGAAAGATCCTTTAATTCTTGCACGGGAAAAGTGGCCATGATTGAAGCAATTGATTTCTTGCTTGTAGTTACAAGAATTTGGCTTCCATTGGAATCGTCCATGACCAAGTCCTTGAGCTTAACTCACTTCTCACAATCCTTGTTTCACACATTATCCAAAATCAGAAAGAATTTTTAGCCATCTAATTCATTTCTTAGATAACTTTGCAACCGCTCCATGGAGAAGTTACTATAACTTTCACCACCTTTCGTCTCCTCGAGGATTTTCGTTATTAGCTTTTCATCATCAAACTCATCTGACACACAAACCCACATTTTAGTCGAGAAATGGTCTACTACCCTCTCATCGTTATACACAAGTTTAGCCAGAGTTTTCTTGCCTCCCCCCAATCCCAACAATGGGAATTGCGGAAACATTCTCACTATCATTGGACTGCTTCAAAAGGCCGATGATATTTTCTTTCTCATCGTCTCTTCCGATAACATCGGAAGCTCGGACAAAGGAGTGGGTCATCTCACTTTTACTCAACACAACAAGCGCGTTTGAAACACCCTTAATGAGATTACATTTAGACTCATCAGTTGCAATTTTATTTAATCTCTCTCTAATATTCTTCACTCTATGACCCATCTTGAGATTGAACGTAACAGACTTGGGACTTGAAAAGAAACTGCGTAGCTTGGTTTCAATGCCCCCACAAGCCATTACTTCCCAGCGTAAGGCCTATTGGTTTAAGTGGAGTGAATGCCATTCATTGCAGGTGAATGAATGACATTTACTCTGTGAAGGTGTCTAAAAGGTGGAAGGAGCCCAAACATTTGGCTTGCCAGACGTTTGGCTTGCTGAAGGCTAAGGGTTTCACCTTTATCCCTATAAAAGGAAAGGCTTGCATTTACTCTGTGAAGGTGTCTAAAAGGTGGAAGGAGCCCAAACGTTTGGCCTGCTAAAGGCTAAGGGTCTCACCTTTATCCTTATAAAAGGAGAGCCTTTCCTTATTCAGGAATGATCATTTTTAGTTTTACGTATTGCAAGGATTGGGGCGGGGTAGGTTTGGTTGGAGTCTTGTCTGAGAGTGTTGATTGGGTGATAGCTTCCATCACAACTTCAGTTCGTCGGAGTAGTATCAAGGTGTTGAGGTGCTGCTCGTACGCCGTTTTATCTTGGGAGACAGACGTCGGCGTGTTTTTCTTTGAGCACCGAAGGAAACGACGAATCTATTTTAAGGAGATTGTGATTCTGCATAAGACTTGGCTTTCCAGTCTCTAAGGATCTTTTTTACCGTTAACACACCGTTTACGATCAGGCACGTGTTACCTTCCCTCTCGGGTAGCTTATTGTTTTTTCTTTAATGACAAGTTCTATGTTATTTGCAGAAAGAATTTCCTACAAACTTAAAATATATTGGAAAAAAAAAGGAACAAGAAGTGCAGTGTGGCCAAAGAAGGAAGAGTGACGAAAAAGTGCGAAGAGCATAAAATTAACAACTTTTGATTTGCTTTCATTCTTTTTTTTTTGGAAAAAAAAAAAAAAACGTTTATGTTTTGACGGGATAAGGGAAAAATTTGTGTACAAAGAATAACAATTTGTTTTGGAAAAATATTCCTAGGACAAAGAAAGCATTTTGTTTTTTTTGTTTTGTTTTTTTTTAATTTTTGGAAAAGATTATCCTTTTTTTAAAGAAAGAAATATAAAAAAAAAATGGAAAGACTTTCTATCTAGAAAATATTTTTTTTTAAATAAGCAACTTGTTCCAAATAACCCTTTAAGGAAAAATTTGAGATTTATTCCTTTAATTCCATTAGAAAAAAAAAATAAAAAAAAATCTAATTTGTTATAGATTTAATATAATAAATATCTTAAAATCGAACAAACATTCTGGTTTCTTAGTTGGTTGAAAAAACCTTGTAATAAATTTACATGGAAAGGAATTGAACCCATAACCTTGGGTTCCTAGTACAAAGCCTTAACCACTAGGCTACAACTTACTTTGTGTTGAGTTGTTGGAATAATTACCCTAAGGTTTTATGTCACTTTCTTTTGAAAAAATTTGAAAAATCATCATATAGGGAAATTTTGTCTAAGGAGGCTGGTCCCTGGCCTGGGTTTCCCTACCCCACCAGTCTTTCTTGGGAATACTCTGTAGAAGTAATTTTTATTTTTTTTTGGGAAAAAGGAAAAACTTGACATTTGTTAGGTTTGGAAAATGGTTTTCGAATCCAAAAAAACTATTGTGCTGATGCGGCGCTGATGCTTCCTTCTATCGTAGCCAGAGCACCAATGGTGCCTCTTAGGGCTTATTCTGTTGCTCACGAAGGAGAAGCCGAAGTTCAATGCACTCAACTTTAAAGACTGGCAACATAAGATGTTCTTCTATCTAATCACTTTGAATCTTGTGAGATTCTTGACTGAAGATGCTCCGAAGCTCAAAGAAGATGAGAGTTATATCCTAGTCATCAATGTTGTAGATGCTTGGAAGCATTAAGACTTTATGTGTAAAAACTATGTCTTGAATGGGTTGGCTGACTCGTTGTATAACATTTATCAACATACTAAGAATTCATCAAAGGAGCTATGAGAATCTCTAGATCGGAGTATAAAGCTAGGGATGTTGGGGTCGAAATTCGCCATTAGGCTAATTCCTTGACTTCAAATGGTAGATTCCATGTAGTCGATCAAGTCGAAACTTCAAGTGTCGTGTAAGCTAGGAAAAAATTGATTTTAGAAAAATAGTAACGGTAATTTCTTGGCTATAGTACATGTGAAAAATCTAAAAATTCCCTAGACCTTGGGTGGCCAGGCAGATATCTAATAAGTCGTCTTTGTGGAGTTTAATGCACGGCGAATTGTCGAATTACGAGGTGAGCGAAATTTCACGTAATTCAAGGTGAGACGGGTAAATGGCATGACAACGTGTGACATGACGCCACATGGCATCATGACTTAAAATGGGACATCATGGCTAAATTCCACATGGGTGAGACCATGTGTGTCTTGAAAGATCGAGAGTGGGAATGGTTTAGGTGTCTTAGATGACAACTTTATGCGCTGAGCAAAACAAAAGGGGACACATAGGGCCATGTCACACCCCAAGAAAGATCAAGTAGTGGATAGACGGATGAAGGAAAGGGGAAGAAAGGAAAGGAAAAGGGGGGGGAAAGAAAGGGGAGAGGAACGGAGGAGCGATGAGTGACATTTCCTTAGATCTCAGACAATGACGATCAAAACTCAGTCGGAGCAAGAAGGCAAAGTTTATCTATGCAACGAGGCTTCGGTGTAAGATGCCAAGATTTGGAATTTTAAATCGGACTTCCCAGGGTAGGGGTTCTTCCCTCTCTGGTTGAGTCCTTGTCTAAGGGCCATTCGATGGCCATGAGGTGTAGCCCCAACCGGTGGGTGATTAAGCAGTTGTGATCAAAGTTGGTGAATTTAAGACCGATTTCTAGGTCCTCTATTCTTAGAGCTGAGTTCACGAAGCGGGGAGTGTACTTGATGGAAATACGGGGCTTGAGTATGATGATTTTGTAGTGTGTCGATTGCTGGACATGGTACGACATCTTGAGCAGTATATCTTGTTATGGGTGCGAACATGAAGATCAGTTTTGACATTGTTGCTTGATTGAATGACATGCGAGTGTGTGAAAAATCATGTGGATATATCTTTGAAATTGATGTATTTACATAGTTGTATTATGGATATAAATTGTATGATGTATATATGATTATCCTCAAATCGCTGAAGCGCATGTAGCCCTCATCATGCATGTAACATGAAAGAATAAGCATTGACATTCTGCATTGCATATGCACGGGGACATCACGTGAAATGGGTGGGAGTGCATGGCATGAAAGAACACTGTGTTTGGTGTTTAAATGGTGGGCTCTGAAAAAGGGACGACGTCCTAGAGTCGCATGGTTTGAAATTATGTGTCGAGTAGTAGCAAGAAGGGATAGACACCCCCTACAGACTCTTGGTCAGACATATGCATCAAGCGATGAAAGTTCATGAAAGTGTAGGAAGGTGTACGACGCTTGTGGTGAGACCTCGGAAAGTTCGTTACCCACAAAAGACACATGACTTTTGAATAAAGCGGTTTTTCGGAGATTGTCCAAGGAGTTGAAATATAAAACAAAAATCTTTTGTTTTGGAAATGAAGGTTTTTCACGCATGACATATGCACGTGTGAGGAAGTTAGTGAGGGCTCGGGACATTGGCATGACATGTGAGCATTCATGTAGAAATGCATACATTGTTGCTAAATATGTTTGTAGTGATTGAATCATGGCATTGCATGTGCACTTAGGTGGGGAGTAGTCCTTATGAGATTCTCTGCGGCCATTGCTCACCACATCGTGGGAAAATATTTTCAGGTCTTTGAGGCCCGCGGGAGATGGAATCCATCTGAGGCCTTAATGGCAAAGAAGGTTAGATTATGGCTTATTTTGTATTTTGTAAAATTCTGGACGGTTATCCAGTTTTCTGTTATGTAAAAGAGAAGAGTTGTAATAAAACTCATTTTGAATTATCTAATACAATTTGACATGTTTTTCCCATATTTTTATGTTTCCTTTATCATATTGAGGCCATTGTGATAATTTAGAGTGTCTTGAGAAAAAGCTAGAGGTGTAGGAAATGTTTATAAAGACTATTGCAGGTTTGGACAAGTTTTAGGTCGCGACAGGGGGTTTCTTGGTCCTGATAGAGTTTCTCGCCCTGTGTCGCGGCAGGGTTTCCTTATGTCGCGACATGGTTCTCAGGCTGCAGGTAGTTGCTTGGTTGTGACATTGTATTTTCATGTCACGACAGTGCTTGCTTCTCTATCGTGACAATATCGCGACAGAGGTTTTCGTGTCGCAGCAGGGACGACCACGACAAGTTGCACCCTTCGTGTTGCAACATGTTTGGTGTTGGCAGGGATTTCTCTATCGCGACAAAGTATTTATGTGTCATGACAAAGTTTAGCCTTGGGTAGGGATTTTATGTTGCGACAAAGTGTTTTTATGCTGCGACTGAGTTTGGTCAAGGCTAAGAGTTTTTATGTCGCGAAAAATTATTGTTATGTCGAGATAGAGTTGGCCAAGGTGAAGAGAAATCATGCCACGATAAAGTGTTTTTGTGTCGTGATAGAGTTTGGTCGAGGCTAGGAGTTTCTATGTCATGACAAAGTATTTTTGTGTTGTGACAGAGTTTGGCCTTGGGCAGGGGTCTTATGTTGCGACAAAATATTTTTGTGTCGCGACAGAGTGTGACCTTGGATGGGGTTTTTATGTCGAGATAGATTATTTTCATGTCGCGACGAGGAGTTTAGCTTTAGGCATTAATGATGGGAGTATTTTCTTATAAGCGATAGAATTTAGAGGCGAAATTGAAGAATTCACGTCGTGACATAGGGTTCTATGCGGCCCGGTGGGGCAGGCAGTGTTTAGCCCGGGTTAACGTCGCGTGCGATAGACAACTGTCGCGATAGTGTGTTGCTGTGTTGTGTCATGACAAAGAAGGCCATCGCGTAGCGCTAATGGAGCCCGGAACGGAGGGCTTGCATACGACGATAGACCCGGTGGGGCGCGCCACGACAAGGTTGGCGCACCAAGTTTGGGAGCACAAGCGAGTTATTTTATTCGACCAGATTTCTCGTCGCGAAATTCTCATATAGTGGTAAAAAAAAAAAAAAAAAAAGACCCCCTTGGGATTGGGGCTTCACAAATCATCCATGAAATACACACTGATGGAATGGTATTGGGTGAAAGCTTCCAAGTGGGAACCATTATTGAGAAACTGCCTCCGGCTTGGAAAGACTTTAAGAATTACCTGAAGCATAAGAGAAAGGATATGAGCATGGAGAATTGTGTTATCAGGCTTCGCATTGAAGAAGATAACAGGGGGTCTGAAAAGAAAGAGGCACACTCTTCAAACAAAGCTAAGGCTAATTTTGTGGAACATGGTCAAAGTTCCAAGTCTAAGAAAACCTTCATCAAAGGGAAAGGCTCTAAGTTGGGACCTAAAGGCGGGGTCTCCAAAAAGCAAAAGTTCATAAGGAAATGCCTCAACTGTGGAAAGCAAGGTCACAAGTCTTTTGACTGTAGACTACCAAAGAGGAACAAACCCGAAAACGATGTGGTTGGCATCTCGAGGATGTGTCGACATTGACTCCAGCATAGTAATCTGCGAGGTGAACTTGGTAGGGTCAAATCCCAGAAATGGTGGATTGACTACTTTGGTGCTACCCGCCATGTATTGTGCTCACGATAAGAAGAAGTTCTCCACCTTTGGACAATTGAGGTGGGAAAAGGTGTTCATGGGGAACTTTTCCACTTTATAAATCAAAGGGCAAGGAAAAGTGGTGTTGAAGATGACACGGGGAAGGGCGGCTCGATGTCATCATGTATGTCACCCGAAATCGAAAGAACACAGTGTGCAGTTCTTCTTGAATAGTCATGGATTTCAAATTGTTTTTGAGTCAGACAAATTTGTATTATCCAATAGTGGAATGTATGTCGGGAAAGGTTATATGAGAAATGGTATGTGGAAGCTCAATGTAATGACTATTGTTAAGTCAAAAATGAATAAAGCTAGTTCTTCTACTTATATTCTTGAGTCCTCTAATCTATGGCATGGTAGATTAAGACATGTTATGTCACACCCTAACCCTTGCCTAGGCGGATGAAGGGGGCGTGAAACTATACTGGGACTCTTTACTTGTTTTTTTTTTTTCAGACATTGGTGGGCCCAAGTCTTATAATTGAATCAAAATATCATATACAAAGATACAAAAATAAAACTACCACCGCTGATGGAGTTTCACAGTGTCAATACATACAGTCTGAGTCCGGAACTACGTATACAGGTCACAAAAGCTTGTACATTTACATTTACATAATACTTAGCGCAAAACCTAGTGATGGACCCACAAGTGTGTTGGCCCGACGAGAATCACGAGGAAGATTATGGACATCCTCCTACATGCCCTACAGTTAAAACTACGTGCTAAACTACGCGCTTAGTGGGAAACATATGCTTATACATATACACATGCACTAATACTAATTTACAGTAAGCATATAATAGTAATAGATATCAGAATTTTTTTATGAAATCATATAACAAACTTATACACATACTTGTACTTATAGCAGACTTATACTTGTTCACATCTCAGTAAATTCTTTGAGCTTATGCTTGTATGGAAGTACGCAGTATGCACTACGGAGAAACATGCTCGTATGGAGTGCCAGTGAGCCTCAGGGAAACTATGCCGTACGGAGGTGCCAGTAGGTACTGGGCTTATGCTTGTACGGAGGTGCCGGGTGCTCTGGGCTTATGCTTATGCGTGGAGGTGCCAGGTGGGCTACATTCGGGACATCTTGATGTACATTGCTACTCTTATTAGTTATTAGGACTCTTGTCATCACTAGTTGTTTGACTACTTGGACCGATGACAAGAAATGGGTAGGACACGCCTGATAGAGTGATACTCGAAGGTGCGATGCGATCTTGAGGAGTGTGTGGCATAAGTAGAGTCTGGAAACTGCTATTGAAGGGTGTCGTCACACTAATCAGTATCGAAGTACTAAATGTGCGAAGCACTATTCAGAGGAAATGCAGAAGTACTAAATGTCTGAAGCACGATTTAGAAGTCGTCGCATTAATCGGAAATGCAGAAATTACTATCGTACTGCCACGCGGTGCCATGTCATTCAATATCGGTCTTATTGGTCAACAAGTATATGTGTTAAAACTTACTATTTATCATAGGGGCATTATGTTTGCCAACATCAAACTGCCGTGACTTGCCAAGGCGAAGTCGAATCTAATTTTTCCATTACCTTACAAACATGGGGACATTTCATACACTTATAGATTACTCATTTGTCGATAAGACAAGTCACCGAAGCAATGGAAAACATAAAACAAAAACACAAGGGTTTCAGCGCTGAAGCGAGTAGCTCTGTGCGCGAGGCGTAGAGGGCCGAGGCTTGTCCAAGCCTCCTTTCGGCCACATCGCGGCGTGGACATGCCATGCCTTGGCGTGGACCTACACTGCTACGTGGGATCCCTACGCCGCGTCATAGGACCCCGAAATTTGCCCAGATTTGCTGATTTCGACCCTTTTTCCAGAAATCCAACCAAAAACCCCAAAATAATCCAAAAGCATCACAGCGACTCCTAAGTACTTGTTCTTGACCAAACCAAACATAGAGATTAATTAGGGTTTTCCAAACCCAAACTCAAATACTTATAAGTTTGGTTAGCTTCCTAACACCCAAACCAGTATCCATACATCATAAACCAAAGATCCCTTCTCCAAGGGAGGATTCCATGCTGTCTTATACAAACTGGGTTTTACTGACTAATTTCAACAAATCTAGGGTTGTGATGAATTCCTAACTAAACCACAAACCAATATCCATATAAAAGTCTAAAAATCCATACTTATCCATACAAAATCATAGCCATCCTTACCTTTCCTCTTCTTCTTCTTCTTCTTCTCTTCCTTTCTCTCTTCTCCTCTCCTCACGTAATGCCCTAGCTTCCTCCCAAATGAGAGACCAATTTGGTCTTATCCAATTTGATCAAATTTTCCTTTTATTACCTTTTGGTCCTCAAACTCTTTTCTATTTGCACTACAAGTTATGCTATTTCCATAATAGCATATTATCTTCTTATATTATGACTTTTGTGTCCCATTTTGACAAGTTACAAATTTACCCTTGCTTATTTCCGGGTTTCTCAGTTTTTGCGTTTTGAATTTAAATTACGAAAAATTCAAATTATACCTACAAAATACCCTAAACACATTGAAAATGACTAGGGTATATTTCGGGGTGTCACATGTTAATTATGATACATTACGTAGATTAATTAACTTTATATACCGACATTCCAAATTGATGCAAAAGAGAACATAAAGTGTGAGGAAACTTGTGTTTGAGAGGCCAGAAACCCAGACCAAAGTCATCTTTTTTTAAAGGTGTTGAAGGCTTTGCTGAACCTCTTGATTTAATCCATAGTGATATAAGTGATTTGAAATTCGTACAAACAAGAGGTGGTAATAAATATTTTATTATCTTTGTTGATGATAGCACAAAGTACTGTTATGTGTACTTACTTAAAAGTAAGGATGAGGCAATAGAGAAATTTGTTCTCTACAAAAGTGAATTTGAGAATCAGCTCAACAAGAAAATTAAAGTACTAAGAAGTGATCGAGGTGGTGAGTATGAATCGTCATTTGTTGACTTTTGTGCTAAACATGGGATTATACATGAAACCACAACACATATTCCTCAGTAGTAGGTACATTGAATGAAAGAATCGCACTCTAAAGGAAATAATGAATGCAATGTTGATAAGTTCCGGCCTACCACAAAACATGTGGGGATAAGTCATTTTAACTGCTAATTACCTTTTGAATAAGTGATTGACTGATTATTAAGCAAGGCCAAATCGATGAAGTAGTGTAATTCATCAAAGACTTGAGTCCCCAAATGGAATACCATAAACTTGATTGACTAAATTTTGATAAAAAATATGTGTTTAGCCCCTTTTTGAAAGAAGAATCCATTAAAATTGATTTTGGTCTAAATCACTGCAAGTGCACAGGTCATACAAGTAATAAAATGGATTTAAGTCCAGATATCATTCCGACCAGTTGATGATGATCAGAATCAAGTACCCCATCTACTCAAGATCTTTTCTATTTGAACTCCAAAGTTAAAAATGGTTTGTTTCTAAACTTAAGAGAAAGCAAAAACTAGATAAAACTCTATAACTACATGTAAAGATAAATGGGTTGGAGAGTTCACTAGATAAAGTAACACTGGGAAATAGATTAATGTGCAATTATGAATTTCTGCATCATTTTATAACATATTTTAGCCATTAGTTTGAAATATGAACTTGTCAAAGATTCAAGGTACTATTGTTTGGATTTCTCCATAAACCATACATTTCACTAATTTGAGATCCATATTCCTTTCGGATACATGGGTCTAATCAGTTACTTGTAGAATAGAAACCTCTTTTCTGGAATGCGGGTGTTTTTCCTTTAAATTATTTCATGCCCACATTTCTTAGGGTGAAGATTTCTTGCCCCCCTATAGACGAATATTTGCAAGCCTTCTCCAATCCTAATTGTTAACTCATCCATCTAATTTGATGAGATTCTCTATTTCCTTGATTAGATCTATGCTAACATGGGATTAAGATCCTCTCATCATATTGAGGAGAAACCTCTAATCAATTAAATTGATACATCATCTAATTATCCTTACACTATGAGTAAGACAGTGATCTATCTAAGTGATTTTTCAGAGTTCAGCTGTTCCATAATATTAGTCTAACACACCCCCAAGTAACTGCTTTTCTCTCTCAGGAATCTCTATCTTTGTGCCACTAAGAGGGCTTCCTGGAAATCAGAGCAAGATACAGTCATTTTTTGGGTACAAGCTACTAATATTTTGAACAAGTAGCTTCAAGAACAATACCAATTAAATAAATCCAAACATTTGAACTATGACCTTCTTTCAAGTTGAGCAGAAAATAATAATCAACATTGATCCATTCCCACAGGCTCATTTTTTCAAATTGGATCCGCAGATAACGTGTTGAGGCGTCGGGTAAATTCATTAGAGTACAAGCAGTTGAAATAAATGAACTCTAGAAAATTTCCAAAATTCATTTAATCAAATAGTAATGAAAAACAAAATTTTACAGCGAACCCAGCTCAAAACTTTACACTAGATTGCTGTTCAATCCCAAAGAGAACTAGTTAAAATGCTACTCTAAAAACTAAACAAAAGAAAAGAAACATAAAAGAAAAAAAAAATAATATACAAGAGTCTCCAGCTACCCCGAAGTTCCTGGTTTGGTAGAAGTTCACGCCACGGTGCCTAGATCGTCTATTTATAGATTTTCAAATGATGGGCTGCACTTCCTAGGCAATTGTGGATCCCAAAGTGCAGCCGATTAAGTAACTGTCGCGACAAAGTTTTTCATCTGTCGCTTCAGCATCTTGTCATGGCATCACGGTTTTACTATCGCGACATATTTTTATGCTCGTTCGGTACATCCGCGACATAAGTTGGCAATGTCACAACATAGTTCTTCTGAGTTCTGCTAAGTTTGTCAGGTTTATGTCGCGACAAAGCTTTTCTTGTGTTGCGGCAATTCTTCAGTTCATACGGCAGATAGCAGATGGTATATGGCGACAGCAAATTCTTTGTCCGCGACTAAGTTTCTTTCTCTTGCATTGCTTTGTGTCCACTGACATAGAATTTTGTGTCTTTCTTCTCAACACATTTGTGTGATAGCCATCTTTAATCGCAGAGTTTAAATTCAGCCTAATCTTGTGTTTGTTGCGACTTAAAAATTCTCTGTCGCGACAGAGTCTTTTTATCTTTCATTGTTGACTCTAAATGTTGTGTTGCAACATGGTTTTCTTTTGTCACAACATATACTCTGCCTTGGTCTTGTCATAAGCTACAGAAATATACGTCTGACATGGAAAATTCTACTCAGCGAGACACTTTGTCTTGATACGTAACACCAAAATACTCTTAGAATTTATAATAGTTTTATTATATATTCAGTATGGTCAGGCTTCAAACTTGGATTTTAAGGAAAAATTAGCAAATTGTGAAATGTAAGTAAATATGTAGAGCATATGATTAAATGTTATGTATAAGGCGAGAGAGATTGATTGAACCCGGAAATAAACCCAAGTGTAAAAAGGGGCAAATTTGGAATTGGTAAAATGAGGACCTAAGGGTCATTTGAGAAAAATGTTTATGTGTTTAAGTACAAATAGAAGTAATAAATGTGCTATAAGATAAATTGAGGCAACTTAAATCCAAAAATGCATTATTGAAAGCCAAACATGGCCTTAAAATGGATAAGTGATATTAGACCACGTGATGAGAATGCTCATTGGCAGCGTGTCGAGAGGGAGAGTGAGAAAAGAAGATCTTGGGTTGAGGAATCAGGTTTAATGAGTGGAGTCATCCCCCATTTGTTTCAAGTGATAAAGGAGGGAAAGAAGGAGAGTTGGGCAAGAGTTTCAAGAGATTCAAGGTATGAACCTAAACCTGAAGAGTTGTGTTTGATGTTTGGATTAGAAAAACCTAAATCCGTGATGGGTTTTGCTCCTTGGTTGGTTTATGATGATATTAAGGATGTTATTGGAATTGATTCCCATAATTTGTTTTAGTTTGAGGATTTTGGAGAAAAATGCAAAACAGCTGAAATAAAGACTCTAGGTGCAAAATGGCACCTCGGGCTCTGGCAGCGGCGTATATCTTCATTCATAGCATGCAATTTTTGGATTTTTGTTTTCGAACACCTCGTATTCGTACATCAATAGTTTAAGGACCCTAATAAATTATTAATGGGGGTTTAAATAAGGATAAAACTAAATGAAAAACGTACCTTACCTTGCCACCTCGGCGAGTTCATCTTTGGGCAAACTTAGTGTCTTAACCAGAAAGCGGGTGCGAAGGTGTCGTCATTCACTAAAAATGTATAATAATTGTTTATCCATTGAGAGTGGCGTAATTGTTATTGACTAGGGACGGGTGAGTATCACCTAACCTAGGACCGAGATGGAAGGGAAGGAAACGAGAGCTGACATCTTCGGTTAGTTCTTCGGACCTCTATTCTGATTCAAGTATTGTTAGTACTTTGTTCACCGTAATCATATTTGGATTTCAAGTGTTTTGGTAGTTTACCAAATAAATCTTAAATGAGTATATGGAATGAGTATATCTTTGAAATGATATTATGAAAGTACATATGGATTTGAAATGTGATATTTGAAATGTTGACAATTAATTGCATGTGAGTGATTAATTGATTTATAAGCAATTAGTCAATTCTTAAACATCTTGAATTGAATCGATATCGCAGAGCGACCCGACATGGCGATGCACTGATCAGCATCCGTCATGACCAAACCAAATTGTACGTGTCACTTGTGGGATGCACCAATCGGCATCCGTCATGATGGTGTATGGCATTTTTAAATAACCACTTGGCGGGATGCACTAATTGGCATCCGTCATGATGGGAGACTGAAATTGTTAAATGTGTAAGTACATTACTGAATGACAAAAAGGACGAGATTCACCGAACGGAACCCGCCATGAATGTGAATTGTATAGCCAAAGTGACATAACAAACTTGGATGAGTGAAAATGAGATTTGTAAACCAAACACGTCCTTAAGAGTATATGTTTGAATCTCATGATTTGAGTTAAGTAAATTGAAAGCATGTGAAAATGCATATTTTGATATGATCAATGATTTGTAAGGTGAAAGCATGTGAAAATGAATAAGTATGGTATAGTTTTGATATAAAAGGCATGATTTTTATGATAAATGCATGTCGTGTTAAACTTAAAATTGGAATGAGAGGCTGTATAGAATCACTAAGCATGAAAATGCTTGGCGTGTGATTTTATCTATCGCGGGTTTGAGGTAAATAGGAAAGAAGGCAAGATCGAGAAGCGAAGTCATAGAGAAAGTTGCGTATAGGGTATATACCCGTCATATGCATATCATTTCTTTTGAACATGTGATATTTTGTGAACAAAGAGTTAATCTCAGAAATAGTGTTTGTACATCATTTGTAAGGCATAGTGCGCCATTTGGTAAACGTGTTAATATAAAAGTAAATGTTTATGGGCACACCATTTGAAATGCTTCAGCGTAAGTAAGAAAACTCCTAAAATGAAATGACATAAATAGCTTGTTTTGATAAGATAAGTAAGCGGTTGGAGTAAACCCGGGCTAAAGTTCGGATCATGCATTCGGTCGGGCGGGGATTAGTCGCGACACTTTGAAAATAATAATAATAATAAATAAATAAATAAATAAATAAAAAGTAAATAAAAAGAATTAAACGAGCATCCCGGAACTGGTTCGGATCCGTCAATCGGGTAGGGCCAGGAAAGGGTTCCACATATTTCATCTCATTGTTTTGCTATTTTACGTCGGAGCCATAAAATTTCTCTGTTGCGATAGAGTCTTCTTGCCCTTCAAAGCTGACTGTGGATTTTGTGTCATGACATAGTTGTCTTTTGTCACGACAGAGCTTTTCTGGTATCTTCGATTCTTTATGTCGCGACAGAGTTGTGAGATGTAGCGACATGAGTTTCATTGCCATGTGCTTGATCAGTGTCGCTACATGAGTTAAGAATGTCATGACATTCTTCTTTATGAACTTCTCTAGCTTTGTTGCGACATAAAAATCCATTGTCGTGACAGAAATAAGTTAGTCTATCAAAAATTAGGTCGCAACAATCTTCATTTTTGGCTTGAGTTTAGCTTGATCCTTGTTGCGACATAACTCCTGCTGGTCATTTGGGATTCTGTCACGACATTCTGAAACTGTGTCGCGACTGAGGATTCTGCCATGGCCAATTTTTCTGCTTTTCTTGTTGGAATGTCTCTTTTTATTTATTAAAAACTTGCAAAACAAAAAGTTGGTGAACATTCCATAATTCAGCATTAACATGAATTATAAACTTCTAAAATTATGCCAAAAAAATGGATAAAAATAGATGAGTTTAGGACTCATCAATAAGGTGCCTAAAAAAAAGCAGGAAAAACTCCATATGAGTTTTGGAGAGGTAGAAATCCATCCTATAAAAATACTTGCGAGTGTGGGGATGTCTAGCTAAAGTGACAGTTTCTCTACCCAAAAAGGTGAAAATAGGACCTAAAAATATTGACTGCATCTTCATTGGTTATGCACATAACAATGCTGCTTATCGATTTCACGTTTATGAGTCAAATATCCTAGATATTCACAAGAGCACGATAATGGAATCGAGGAATGCATAATTCTTTGAGGATGTGTTTCCATGCGGATCCAAGGAAAGCCTAGTTCATCAAAACGCATGTTGGAGACTATTCATGAAAACAGTTAGGATGAAAATACTAATGGAGAGGTAGAACCCATGCGTAGTAAAAGAGCAAGGACATAAAAATCATTTGATTTAGATTTTCTGACGTACATGCTTGAAGGGGAACCTCAAACTTATAAAGAGGTAGTGAACTCTACGGAGAGTCTCATGTGGAAAGAGGTCATTAACAGTGAAATTGATTCCATATTACATAACCATAATTGGGAACTAGTGGATCTTCAACCAGGTTGTAAACCTCTGAGTTCTAAGTGGGGTTTTAAGAGGAAATGAAAAGTAGATGGATCAATAGATAAATACAAGGCAAGACTTGTGATAAGAGGCTATAGGAAAATTGAAGGCCTAGATTATTTTGACAGGTATTCTCCTGTGACAAGAATAAACTCCATAAGGATGGTGCTTGAAATTGCTGCACTAAGAAATCTTAAGGTACATAAAATGGATGTCAAGACAACCTTTTTAAATGGAGATTTGAATGAAGAAATCTACATGGAGCAACTTGAGGGGTTCTCTGCTCCCGGGACAGAAAAGAAAAAGTCATGGGTGGTGGAAATCCTTATGGATTAAAACAAGCATCGAAACAATGACATGAGAAATTTGACAATGTGATGTTGTCACATGGATTCAAAATCAATGAATGTGACAAGTGTGTTTACATCAAAGAAAATGAACATGGATATGTCATTGTATGGTTGTACGTAGATGGCATGCTTATTGTCGGTAGTGATGGTAAGATGATTACATCTACCAAGAACATGTTGAATTCAAGATTTGACATGAAAGGCATGGGACCTAGCGTGTTATTTTTAGAAATAAAAATCAAAGAACATCGAGATGGACTCACATTCTAAGTCTGATCCACTATGTTAACTTAATATTCTTAGAAGTTTGATAGGACTAACTCACAGTATTGCCGGAATAAATTTTATGCTCTTCACTTGTCCAAGAATAAAGGAGAGAGTGTTTATGAAGTACAATACTCTAGGGTGATACGTAGTCTAATGTACTTAATGAGTTGTACAAGACTAGACATAGACTATGCAGTTAATAAACTAAGTAGATACACAAGTAATCCTGGAGCTATGCATTGACAAGGAATAATGAGAGTATTAAAATACTTACGATTCCTTTCGTGACTATGGAGTTTACTACACATGTCCTTACCCTTGTACTTACTTTAGGCGGATAGAAGGGGCTGTGAGAAACTATACTAGGACTCTTTGTAAAAGCACGGACTTATTCAGTGGTGTCAATTCTTATAACTGAATCAAAATATCATATACAAAGATACAAAAATAAAACTACCACCGTAGTGGTGTTTACAGTGTCAATACATATAGTCCTGAGTCCCATTTACATATACATATACAAAAACTGTACATTTACATTTACATAATCAGAGAGCAAAACCTATTGTGATGGACTCCTACTAGTTTGTTGGCTTAGCAGTATGCGGAAGATCGTGGATGTCCTCCTCTGTACCTACACGGATAAAAACCTTGTGCTAAGCAGCGCTTGAGTAGAACGCCGCCAAACTTATACGTATACGGATGCACTAATATGATTTACGGTAATCATATAACAGTAACAAATATACAGTAGCAGATATCAGAAATTTTCATGAATTCATTTAACAAACTTATACACATCGCGTTCTTATACGAGGCTTATACTTGTTGGATCTCATTAGGAATTCTGAGCTTATACTTATGCAATTGGTACGTAGGTACTACAAAGCTTATACTTGTACAGAGGTACCAGTAGGTACATTCAGAGCAGAATGATGTACATTACTTTACTTTTATTCGTTATTTAGACTCTTATCATATAACTGTTTGACTACTTAGACCAGTAATAAGAAATGAGTAAGACATAGCACAATAAGTACAAGAAGTGCGGTCTGATGATGGTCTTGTAGCCGCATGGTAGGAGTCTTGAAACAACGGCGAGTGTCGTCGCACTAATCAGTGTAGAGTACTAAATGTGCGAAGCACGATCGAGTGTCGTCGCACTAATCGAAGTCTTAGAAGTACTATACGTGCACCTTGCGTAACGAGTCGCAGTGTCGTCAATATCGCAGTGCTTGGGTCAATGATTATATGTTGATTGGGTTCATGCGTCATTGGGACATTGGATTTTATCAATATCATTCCTTATCTCATTTGTTTGAGTCTACGATCAATACCTTGACACAGTGGACCTTTGTACCATAGGGTCCTCATTAGTCAATGGGCAAGTCCTCGAATAACGGAATAGCAAAAACATGACAAAAACACATGTACGTGAGCAGTCTTGTGTAGCAGCTCAAAAAAATACCACGGAAATTTTGTATGTTTAATACGTATTAGGTATGATTTGGGCCAAACTTGGGTTTTTCCTAGAAAATTGATAAATTGATATATGACAGATGTCAAATGCAAATGATTATGTGATAAATACTGAATGTAATTGTTGATTGATCAAACTCGGAAATTAACCCAAGTGTAAAGGGAAAATTTGGAATTTGTAAAATAAGGACCTAAGGGTCTAATGAAATTGGACTTAAATGCCAAAGAGAATTAAATGAGAAAAGGAAAAGTAAATTTAGTACTAAAATGAGAAAAATAAGAAAAGCCAAACAAGGTTTAGGAGGAGGAAAATGAGGACTGGGGTCATTTGAGACTAAGTTATAAATCTAAGTGTGATTATTGAAATTTGAAGTCTGGAAATAAAATGAAATGTGGGCTATATAGTAAATTGGGATAACTTAACCCAAAAATGGGTTTTGGTGAGCCAAACAAGGCCTTGAGGAAATAGGGGTTTAAAGACCAAATTTTGGTCTAGGAAGCTCATTATGAGCAAAAACGAATTTGGGAGAGATTGAGAGGAGAAAAGGAAGAAAAGTAAGGGTAAGGTGAGAAGATCAAGATTGTTTGTGTGATTTCTTCCCATTTCTTGTTTCTAAGTGATCAAGCATCTTAGGTGAAGAAGATTCAAAGGGATTCAAGGTATGAACCTAAACCCTAAAAAATTGTATTTGATGTTTGGGTTAGAAAAACCCTAATCCATCTATGGGTTTTGCTCATGGTTGGTTTAGGATGATATTGGAAATGTTATTGGGAGTGATTCCCATGTTTTGTTTAGGTTTGAAGAGATTTTTGGAGTCGCGGAGGAAAACTGGAAAATCTGGGCATTTTGGGCTCCTACGCCGCAACGTAGGGAACCTGTAGTGTAGACCGCGGCGTCTGGGACACCACCTCTTGCGGTGGTAGGGTGCGAAATGGCACCTTGGTACACCTAGGCGTTGCTCATTACTGTTCACAAAGGCGAAATTCTTGATTTTTTGTTCGAAAGTTTTAGTTTTATTACGATAGTTTAAGGACCCTAATAAATGATTAATGGGAGTTCAAATAAGAATGAAACTAAGCTGAAAACGTCTGATACCTCGCTAGCATCGGGCAGATCGTTAAGTGTGATAATTGTTTACCCGGCAAGTGGTGTATTTATGTTTGATTAGAGTGGTGAAGATCACCTAGCATTAGGGTGAGATGAAGAAGAGAAATGAGAGCGCGGCTTTGGTTAGTTCTTCGGACCTCTATTCCGATTCAAGTATTGTTAGTTCTTTGTTCACCGTAATTATATTCGGTTTTCAAGTGTTTTGGTAGTTTACCAAATAAATCTAAAACGATTATATGGAATTAGTATATCTTTGAAATGATATTACGAAAGTGCATATGGATTTGAAAATGTGATATTTGAAATGTTTGACAATTAATTACATGTGAGTGATTAATTGAATTGTAAACGAATTGGCCAATTCTTGACATCTTGAATTGAATTGATATACTGAACAACCAACATGGCGGGATGCACCAATCGGCATTCGTCATGAAGGCAAACCGAAATTGTTCAATGTCCCACATGGCGCGATGCACCAATTGGCATTTTTCTTGATGGTTTATGGCATTGTTAAAATGTCCCACTTGGCGGGATGCACCAATCGGCATCCGTCATGATGGCGTATGACATTTTTAAATGACCACATGGTAGGGTGCACCAATCGGCATCCATCATGATGGGAGAATAGAAATTGTTAAATGTGTAAATTATATTCTGGGAATGATAAAAAGGAAAGAGATTCATGAGAACGAAATTAAATCATGAATGTGAATTGTATAGACAAAGTGAAATAACAAAATTGATGAGTGTAAATGGGATTTGTAAACTAAAGACATCCTTGGGAGTATATGTTTGAATCTAATGATTTGAGTTAAGTAAATTGAAAGCATGTGAAAATGCATATTTTAGTATGATCAATGATTTAACAAAGTAGAAAGCATGTGAAAATGAATAAGTATGAGTATAGTTTGTTATAAAGGCATAGTTTTATGATAAATGCATATGCGTGTTGGAATAAAAATTTGAATAGAACTGTATAGAACCACTAAGCATGAAAATGCTTAGCGTGTAGTTTTTATCTATGCGTAGGTTTTGAGTAAACAAGAAAGAAGGCAAGATCAAGAAGCACATAGTCATAGAGAAAGTTGCGGAGTATAAGTATATACCCCGTCATATACATATCATTTCTTTTGAACATGTGATATTTTGTGAACAAAAGAGTTAATCTCTAAAATAATGTTTTGTATATCATTTGCAAAGGCATGATACACCATTTTGTAAACGTATAGTATAAAAGTAAATGTTTATGGGCCTACCATTTGAAATGCTTCTGTGTAATTGAAAACTCTAAAATGAAATGACATAAATAAAATTGTTTTTGATAAGATAAATGAAAACGGTCGGAGTAAATCAGGCTCTGGTTCGGATCCGCCATTCAGGTCGGGCCGGGGATTTGGGTTGCGACACTTAAAAAAAAAAACAAAAAACAAAAAAGTGAAAATTAAATAAAAAGAATTAAACGAGCATCCCGGAACTGGTTCGGATCTTCCAATCAAGTCGGGCCCAGGAAAGGGGTGCTCACATTCCGCCCATGGCGTAGCACTTCACTTCTTGACATTAAGCCGTCGCGGCATGGCTGCTCACGCCTCGGCACCACTGAGCTTGTCCTTTCCTCTCCCTCTCGAGTTCTTATTTCTTGGCATGGACATGCCATGCCTTGGTGTGGACGGATGGCTGCTCATGGGATCCTACCTTGTGGGACCGAAATGCCCAGTTGTGATTTCGTCCTTTTTCTAAATCAACCAAAATCAAAAAGAAAGCTTCGTATACTCTCCGAGAAAAACATCTCTAAAGTGTGTTATAGCCCAACCCAAACCAAACATAGAAGATTAGTGGGGTTTTTAGAACCCCGAACTCGAATACTTGTAAGTTAGGTTAACTTCTTAACACCCAAACAGGTATCCATACCTCATAAACCAAGAATCCATACTCAAAGGGAGGATTCCATACTCATCTTATACAAACTAGGGTTTTACCAACACAACTTTCAACAAATCTAGGGTTATGATGAATTCCTAACTAAACCCTAGAAATGGAACAAACTAATATCCATACAAAAGTCCAAAAGTCCATACTGATCCATTGTAATCCATACAAATCCTTACCTTTCCTCTTCTTCTTCTTCTCTTCCTTTCTCTCTTTCTTTCTCTCTTCACGTAGGAGCCCTAGCACTCACCCAAATGAGAGACCAACTTGGTCTTAAGTCACATATTCTCTTAAGGCCATGTTTGGCTCAAAACCCATTTTTGGGTTAAGTTCCCCCAAATGGCTATATAGCCCATACTTATTTCTATTTGCACTTCAATCCCCATATTTACACTTAGACATATAATCTTATTATCTTATGACTTTTATATCCTATTTTGACAAATTCCACTTTTATCCTTGTATCTTGTACAAATTCCGAGTTTCGAAATTTTCTCACTTAGCGAAATAATAATTACAAAATTTCAAAATGCACTTATAATATACCCTAGTTATGTTTAAAAATGACTAGGGTATATTTCGGGGTGTTACAACACAAGATATCCTACTGTACTTGAAGGATACAGTGATGCTAATTGGATATCTAATGTTAAAGACTAAAAATCCCAAAGTTGTTATGTCTTTACATTGCCAGATCCATAATGGAATATGAGCTTATAGCACTTGGCAAATATGGGGAAGAGGCAGAATGGTTACGCCACTTCTTAGAGGACATTCTAAGGTGGCAAAGCGGTGCCTCAATATGCATTTATTATATTGATCGTCTGCTGTGGTAGAGCCTGAAAGCAGTATATCTGATGGTAAGTCTAGACATATTCGTCGTAGACATAATACTAGTAGACAACTACTCTCAACTAGAGTTATTTATGTAGATTTTGTAAAATCTAAGGATAGCATTGTTGATCTGCTAACCAAAGAGTTAAATAAAGAGTTGGTTGAAAAGTCATCAAAGGGAATGAGACTAAAGCGTAAAGAATAGAGTCGTCTGATGGATACTGACCGGTGACATAAGATCCCAAGATCTAGGTTCAAAGGGACAACTAAATTGTAAGACTTGGATATAATCACTGTGGGGATATTCCCGTGTCCATTCTTGTGATGAATCAGTGATGCTCATAAGAAGGCTAAGCTATGCTTTTAATGATTTCTATGCATTGGAGAAGAGTAACATGAGCTACTCTCAATTTAAAAGAGATCACCTATATAAGAGTGAAGTGGGGCCGCTTCAAAGGGAATTGAATAGGGCACAATTCCTATTAAACTCTTGCAGAACTAGGCGAATGTGCATGGCCAAAATGGATGTAAAAGTAAGATTTGAAATGTGTTAGGAAGATTCTTGTGTGGAATATGTCATTGTCTACACCAATGGTAGAAAAGTTCAAGGACATCGTGTGTACCGTTCAGTTAGTAGAGTAAACATATTATTACAAGGAAAGGTTAAAAGGGTAGCACCTACCTCTCCTATGCAAGTTTCAACTAATGAATCTATCACCTAGTCTTTGAAATCTTTGGTCATGAATGTCCTTCATGTGGCGAATTGTTGGTTTAAGTGGAGTGAATGACATTCATTGTAGGTGAATGAATAAAATTTACTCTGTGAAGGTGTCTAAAAGGTGGAAGGAGCCTAAACGTTTGGCTTGTTGAAGGCTAAGGGTCTCACATTTATCCTTATAACAAGAGAGGCTTCTCTTGTTCAGGAATGATCATTTTTTTTTAGTTTGCTATGTTCAAAGGATTAAGGAAGAGTGAGTTCGGTTAAGTCCTGTTTGAGAGTGTTGATTGGGTGATAGCTTCGATCATAGCTTTAGTTCTCCAGAGTAGTATCAAGGTGTTGAGGTGCTGCTTGTACGCTGTTTTATCCTGGGAGATAAACGTCGATGTGATTTTCTCCGAGCACCAGAGGAGATGACGAATATGTTTTAAGGAGATTGTGATTCTACACAAGACTCGGCTTTCCAGTCTCTAAGAATCCTTTTTTTTTCGTTCTTACTTTGTTTCTGATTAGAGCATGTGTTACCTTCCTGCAGGTAGTTTATTGTTCTTTCTTTACTGACAAGTTTTGTGTCATTTGCAGAAAGAATTTCCTATGAGTCCTCATATTCAAATTCATCGACAATATCTTCAGCATCATACAAGGCATCTTTGAGCTTTGCAAGCCAATCTCTGAGCTAATGGTTGGTGCCCTGCTTCTCTTCAACATCTAGAAGTACAACACAGATGGCAGAGGAAGTATCCTTGAGATCTTCTAGCTCGGATTTAACACCCCGAAGCAAGTTGACTTCTTAGTGTTAGTAGCCAGTGGTTTTCAAAGGTGTTGTCATGGAAAAGACAAGAGTCTTTAATTGGGTTTTATAGACTAAAACCCCGATTATGAACACATGACTTGAGAAGAGGAGTGTCCTTGCGTGCACATGAAATGGGTCGAAAGCCCGATTTAAGTGCAAATATGGATTTGCGCCTCCTCCCCCCCCATGCATGAATAAACCCGGGACACATTTGGTTTTGCTCCAAATTAGTTTTGTTTTTGTTTGCCTAAATAAAAACCTTTGTTTTTTAGTATTTAAAATCAAAACGGTCCAAGTCATAAAATCGCAGTAAATTCTAAACGGTTGATTTTGAATTCAAAGTCTAAATAATTAATTTTGTATTTAATCCATAACGTTTTTGAATTAAATCTTATTCTTCATGGCCATAACGGTTTTGAAATCAATCTTATTCTTAATGGCCAACGGCCATAAGCCTGCCTATAAATTCAAATGGGTTTCAAGGTTGAAAAAAATTATCATTTTCATCTCCACCTAAAACTTGGAATCACTTCCTCTCACATTTGTTCATGTTCGGAGATCATCTGAAGCTATTGTATCTGAGAATAAAATTCCTGAGACAATGTTCATACACACCTCGGTTCTTGATACTTCTCGGTGCAACATTTGTGCTTGCATTCCTCATATATCTCCAAGTTCTACTATTGTTTCCTCTAGATTCTGCTGTTGCTGCACTCCCGCCATATCAGTCAAGGTTGTAATAATCTTAGGAATTTTATTATTGAAACAAATGCTTCAGTCCTTACCCTTGCTGATGGAACTACAGTAGCTCCTCCCACTACAGCTTCTCCCCACTACAACTCTCCCCACTGCAACTCTCCCTCCATTGATCACAGTACCAGCCACTGCTATTGTCTCTACACTAACAATTCCTGTATTTCCTGCCTACGCCAAGCCCTTCCCAGACATCTCTAGAATTGAGGTATTCTCTGGGCAGAATTTCAAATGTTGGCAGGAACACATATATTCCACTCTTGATATGCATGGAATGACATGATTACTTTCCACTGAAAACATGCTTACCAACACAGAGGCGTGGACACACATGAACAAGGTTTGTCGACATACCATCCTAGCTACATTTTCTAACGAATTATTTGATGTCTATTGTGCCTACAAGGAAGAAAAGGGTATATGAAAATCAATGCTCAGAAAATACATTGTTGAGGATGTGGGCAAGCAAAAATTTTTTGTAGGAAACTACTACAAATGAGAGATGGTAGACAACAAGGACATAAAACTCCAAATCAATGAGTACCACAAATTGGTGGAGGAACTAAGGGCTAAAAAAATAGAACTACCAGAACAGTTTGTAGAAGGACTGTTGATAGAGAAACTGCTTGAATCGTGGAGTGACTACAAACAACAATTAAAACACAAACATAAGCAATTGTCCTTGATCTAATCACTCACATTATCATAGAAGATACAAACCGCAAAGAACAAAAGGCAACCAAAACAAAACAGATGATTACCAAGGAAAACTTGGTCCAAACCAAACCAAAAATGTAAAAAAATAAAGCTCAAAACTCTGATAACAAATCCAAAATTTCCAAGTCCCATACTTTAAAAAAGAAAGGCACTTGTTATGTTTATGGTAAACCAGGCCATCATGTGACCCAGTCAAAAGAAAGTAAAGGCTGAAGCAATTAAAATCCTCTAAAAACTGACTTGGTCGAAGGAGATGACATAATAAACTGTTTCTTTGTCATAAAGCTAATTTGGCGACCAATTCAAGAATTAGGGTGGTGCAGACTCTGGTGCAACAAGGCATATTTGTGGACGATCGAGGTCACTTTTGCCTCTGCCTCCCATTAGGGGATGTGAAAAGGTTGTTTACCTTGGTGATTCTCCTGCTCAGGATTTTGGGAAAATCACGAAGTCA
Source organism: Tetrastigma voinierianum (assembly GCA_016808115.1). NCBI lineage: Eukaryota > Viridiplantae > Streptophyta > Magnoliopsida > Vitales > Vitaceae > Tetrastigma > Tetrastigma voinierianum. The sequence goes on along the minus strand of JAEQBH010000997.1, from coordinate 596,201 downwards.
TCTTTGAAGCTCACTTCGGGAAAGACTCTGGCTTTGAATGATGTGCTGCATGATCCAAATATTAGAGCAAATTTAGTTTCAGTTGCTCTATTGGGAAATGTGGGGGTTAAAGTGTCATTTGAATATGATAGGATTATAATCACAAAAAATAATGTCTTTGTGAGAAAAGGGTTTTGTAATAAGGGACTATTTGTGCTCAGTATTTCTGAAGTTATGAATGGAACTTCTTCTTCTGCTTACTTGATTGATTCCTATGATGTATGACATGCTAGATTAGGACATGTTAGTAGTGGATACATTAAGAAAATGCAAACTCTAGGCCTTATCAATAATATTGATTATTCAGGCTTAAGTAAATGTCAAATATGTGCCACTTCTAAGCTAAATAGAAAGACATGTGGTTCAGTGACTAGAGAAACTAAATTGTTAGAACTTATTCATTCAGATCTAGGAGATTTGAAACAAACTATGACTAAAGGAGGTAAGAACTTTTATGTGACCTTCATTGATGATTATTCTAGGTTCACTAGAGTTTACTTGCTTAGAAATAAAGATGAAGCATTTGATATGTTCTTAAGCAATAAAGCTGAAATAGAAAATCAACTTGATAGGAAAATTAAAAGGATTAGATCTGATATAGGTGGCGAATACATCATTTTAAATGATTATTGTAAAAAGGAAGGAATAATTCATGAAGTGACTCCTCATTATTCACCTGAGTCAAACGGAGTTGCTGAAAGAAAGAATAGGACTCTTAAAGAGATGATGAATTCTCTACTTGTTAGTGATTTAGCTCTTGATAATCTATGGGGTGAAGCCATATTGTCTGCATGTCATCTACAAAATAGAATTCCATAAAAGAAAACTGGTAAGACACCCTATGAAAAGGAACATGCAAGGTCATGCAAATACTTAAATATTTGAAAGTGTGGATGTCTTGCGGGTTATGTTACGATCACAAAGGAAAAATAGGATCAAAGACTTCTGATTGCATGTTTATTGGGTATGCTAGTAATAGTGTGACTTATAGATTTCTTGTTTTAAAAAGTGATGTTCTAGAATGCAACACTATTATTGAGATAAAAAATGTTGAATTTTTTGAACATATTTTCCCACTTTTTGGAAAATTTCTCATACACCCACAATTGTGGATGACATAGAAAAATCACATGATGAGCATATGCCCCTCACGTGGATGATGATATGACTCTCATGATGAGTTGAAGGAGTAGAGACAAAAGAGAAAGAGGTTTCCTTTGGAATGAGTTTTTATACTTATTTGATTGAAAATAGGCGGAGTCACTTATTTTCTGGTTTTTTTCCTCGTGCATTACTTTGGAAGGACGCCATTAAAGTAGGCAAACTCTATTTTAAAGAATCAAAAGTGGGAGTTAGTCGATTTACCTTTAGGAGAAAAACCTATTGGTTACATGTGGATGTTCAAAAGAAAATATTTTCCAAATGGTTTTATTGAAAAATTTAAAACTAGGTTAGTAGCCAAAGGTTTTTCACAAAAACAAAATGTTGACTATTTTGATACGTTTGCTCCTGTTACTAGGATTTATTCCATTCGTATTTTGATTGCTTTGACTTCAATTTATAAACTTTTTATTCATCAAATGGATATTAAAACAACTTTTTAAATGGAGATTTAGAGGAAGAAATTTACATGTTACAACCTGAAGGTTGTATTACACCTGGACAAGAAAATAAAGTTTGAAAATTGAACAAGTCTCTATATGCTTTAAAACAAGCACCTAAACAGTGGCATGAAAATTTTGATAATGCTTTGTTGAAAAATGGGTTTTTATCTGTTGAAGTGGATAAATGTGTATATACAAAGTGTATAGAAAAAGAATGTGTAATCATTGTATTGTATGTAGATGATATGTTTATCTTTGGCACTAGCCTGAGTGTGATACATAGTATCAAGAGATTTCTAGTTTCACAGTTTGACATGAAAGATATGGGTGAAGCTAAGGTAATTTTGGGCGTAGTCACACAAGGATGGGTGATAGTATATTGTTATCACAAGAACATTATGTTGAGAAAATACTTAAGAGGTTCAGATATTTCGATGCAAAACTTGTGAGTATCCCTTATGACGCTAACACCCATTTAATGAAAAATCGAGATGATCCTATGGGTCAAGCTGAGTATGCATAGATTATTTGGAGTCTGATGCATTTGATGAACTTTTCTAGACCCGGTTATAGCATATGCGAGTGTAGATTAAGTAGATATACATAATCCCAAATAATGATGTAGGCTTAAGGAAAATTAGAAATTTTGGAAAAATGTGATAATAATAGCCGTAATAAATTGCCAGAATGGTTCAGGAAAGCTTGGAAAATTCTCTAGATCTCGGATGATGAAACAGACTTCACCGTTGGATTCGTCTTGCGAAATCTAGTTACCCAGAAAGATTTCGTTGAATTTCGAGAAAGTCGAATTTTCATGATTTCCTTAGGTGGATGGTTATTGATGAATGCACAGGGACGAAGTTTCCACGAAGTCTCGAGTCGAGGATTGTTGGTAAAGTTTAATTAAAATAAACTGAACTAAATCGGGACAGAAATAAAATTGCTCAGGGTAGGAATAGGCTCGAGCAAGGATCAAGTGACACGTGGCGCCATGAGAGTCACTTATCCAACTTAAGCTAAGTTAGACAAAATGGGCAAAGGAGGGAGGAAATTTCATTTTTCCCTTCCAACCGTGCGTGAGAAAGAGAGGAGATGAGAGAAATAGGGAAAAAACTTTTCCTTCTCTCTACAATATATGGAGATCAGATGAGTGGAGTCTTCAGAAGCGAATTTAAAGGTTGCGTCCAGTACTCGTGAGGCTACGCGTGGATGCGAAACTCGAGTTTCGCTAAGGTTTTTGAGCGGAAGGTTGGAGAATCAAAAGCTTAGTGGGTTCGAGGGAAGTGTCTACGGATTCGTTGCTCACGCTTCAAGAGGTAGAGATTCTTCCTACTTTCTTTATTTTCCATTCTAGGGGCTGTTAGGCCCTTTTTGCCCTAAGGGGCTATATGGCAAATTAATGGGTTATGGGAATAGTGCCCTTTTTTGACCCTATATGTTGTCTAATTTTTGGGGTTGATTTTCGGTTCAAAAAAGGGAGAATTTGGACTAGTATCCTTCAAGGAAATTGTATCCCTATTTGAGAACTTGATTTTAGGCTTTTGAATCATCAGGTGGACATACATAGCAGTTATGATCGGGTTTTCGGGGATGCCCTGGTGCCTTTGTTTGGCCGAACCTCTTGTCCAAATTTTTGGAAACTGATTTTTCGGTTGAAAAAGTAGGGAATTTGACTAGTATTGTTCAAGGAAATTGTAGCTCTATCGAGAACTTGATGTTAGGCCCAATCACCCCAGGTGGACCTCTATGCTCAAGTTATGGTCGTTTTGAAATTTGCTATAGATGAGGTATTAATGGTTGTGTCGGATTTTTGCCAAAATTGGTATATGATTGTAGTATATCATTGCTTGAATTGGTGATATACTTGGGTGAAGTGTGTGGAGATCAAATTGTGTTTTTCTAATGGTTTTTGGCTTGTGATGTGTTTGTTTATGAGCAAGGCCATTGCATGAAAGCGGTTGTAAACGTTTGGACGTAATTGTCCTGATTAAGCCTAGAGTATAATGTAAGTCATTGCTTGGTTGGTGATGACTTATAGTGTCCAATATATGTGTGTATAATATGTTGACATGTATTGTGGTTATTGAAATTGTATGTTAATTGATATGATTGTCGAATGATGCATAGGTATTATGCATGGTTTAAAATATATATCACTCCATCGCCATCTTGGCATAATATAGGCATGGAATGGCAAATTTCATTTCATATGCCTTTGGGACATCGCATTTAAATGGGTGCGTGTACATGGTGTAATCATTAAGTCATTCTTGGTGAGTGGGTGGTGAGCTCGGTACTTTGGACTACGTCCAACGGAGTCTCACGGGTGCATTTCATAGCTTTGAATAAAGCTGTTTATCGAAGACTGTCCAATGCTTTTGAATAAAGCGGTTTATCGGAGACTGTCCAATGCTTTTAATTAAAGCGGTTTATCGAAGATTGTCTAATGCTTTTGAATAAAGCTGTTTATTGGAGACTGTCCAATGCTTTTGAATAAAGCTGTTTATCGGAGATTGTCCAATGACTTTGGAACCAATTAGTTTATGGAGGATGTCAATGAGTTTTAAAAACAAAAAGCTTTTTGTTTTGGATAAAAGAAGTCATTCGATTGAAACACCAATGACAAGTTTTTACACTTGGCATAAGCATGTGTAAGGGAGTCAGTGAGGACTCGTGCTAAAGGCGTGGTGAGTGACACTTCATTCTTGGCATGTAGGCATTCCAGAGAAGAAATTGCATTTTACTTGGAATGTTTGATTTTGTGAACATGGCATTGCATGTGCACTTACGTGGGGAGTAGCTCCTGTAGGAGTTTACCCTACTGGGAATTGCTCACCCCATCGTGGAACCCCCTTTCAGGTACAGGAAGTATGCAAGTGGACGGCGCTCACTCGAGGCCGCAGTTATGAAGAAAGCCGGATTGTGGCTTGTAATTCATTTTTCTAAAGAAGCTTGGGACAAACTAGTTTTAGCTTGTATTTTGTGTAAAAAGAATTGTAAAAATACTTTGGAACAACCTTGTTCTAATTTGTAATATTTGTAAGAGTGTTGTAATTAAACTCTTAGGGGTATGGTAATTAGTCACATATTTTTGTAGTGTAGATGAGTGGGCCCGGTTAGGCCACTTTCACTCATAATTGGACCCAGTGAGGTTATTGTATTATATTGGGCCATGTTGCCAGGTTTTTTTGTATAGGTTGTATTTTGGATAGAGCTCCCAGTACAAAGGAGACTCTGTCCGATTTTCGTTAAATCACGGGTCTCGAAAATGGGGACACGGTGGTGTGGTGTCGGGTTACTCAACATCCATGAGTCTTCCATGGGTTGACGGGTCGTCAAAGGATCCTCGGGTTTTGGGGCGTCACGAATTTATCCTTTGGGTGTATTAAACTAGGCGATGAAATACTTAAGGGTACCGAACTATGGTATCATATAGTGGATTTCCCCCTTTGTGTTGGAATCTGGCTTGATGCTAACTCGATCTCTGATTTAGATGAGATAAAATCCACAAGTGATTATGTCTTTACTTTGGGAGGTGGTGTTGTTGCTTGGAAATCATCTAAACAAACCTTCATCGCTACTTCTACCATGGAGTCAGAGTTTATAGCTCTTGAATCTACGGGTAAAGAAGCTAAGTGGTTAAGGAACTTCCTATAAGGAATTCCTTTAGAATCTGTGACACCTTAGAACCTGCAGTGCATTACTGATTTACTTGGCGACAATATTGATCTCAAAGAATAAAGCATTTGATGGGAAAAACAGACATATTCGTCTAAGACATGAGATTGTGAAATTGCTATTGAAAGATGAAATTATTTCCATCGACTATGTAAAGTCAAAATTAAATTTGGCCGATTCTCTTACTAAGCCTTTGGGAAGAAAATTAATTTTGGAAACATCTTGTGGAATGGAACTTAAGCCAATATGAGATTAGTAGTGATAGGAACCCAACCTTTGTGATTGGAGATCCCATGAAGAAGGTTCATATGGGTAATAACAAGTCACTTGCTAAATCACACTGGCACCCACGATAAAGCTGTCCCTTCCTATGGTGTAGTTAGTCTTTAAGAATGCATAATTTGAGAGGATGAGTAATAATCTTAATGATTTCATATCCCTTATGGGTGGTACATATAAATGCAATGTGTACTTGATGAAATCACCTATATAAGTGTGGAGTGGGGCCGCTCCCATGAAGTGATATGGCAAAGATTTCTAGAGCACTTATGAAATAATCAGGCACGTGCATGACACAATCGTGCTTGTGACCGGCGTTGAGCAAGCAAAAGTGTGATGTGGTGTTGATGATAAGGTCCACAATTTCAATCTAGAGTACTTTATTTCATAGAAGCTATAAGCTTCACCAATACTACCGCCAAGTTAAATCTTATTAAATACATGTTTGGTTCATAGTTCATTGAACATCAAATTTAAGGCACTAACACCTTCTTCCATATTCCAAACAAAGTGTTTTAAAAACAAAATTTTTAATACAACATTCTTTTTGAAAAATGTGGGGGATTGTTAGTAAACAATGGTTTTTTAAAAAAGGTGTTGTCCCACATGGAAAAAAGACAAGAGTCTTTGTTAGGTTTATATACTAAAACCCAATTATGGGCTTGTACATGACATGAGAAGAGGGGAGTCCTCGTGTGCACAAGAAATGGGTCAGAAGCCCAATTTCAGTGCAAATCGATAGATGTTGTCCCACAATGAAAAAAGACAAGAGTCTTTGTTGGGTTTATATACTAAAACCCAATTATGGGCTTGTACATGACATGAGAAGAGAGTCTCGTGTGCACAAAGAAATGGTAGGCTTAGATTCGGTGCAAATCGATAATTCCGCCTACGCATATAAACCCGGGACACGTCGATTTTTTGTTTTTGTTTGCCTAAATAAAAACCTTGCTTTTTTAGTATTTAAAATTAAAATGGTCCAAGTCATAAAATCATAGTAAATTCTACACGGTTGATTTTGAATTAAATTCTAAATAATTAATTTTGTATTTAATCCATAACGTTTTTTAATTAAATCTTATTCTTAATGGCCATAACGGTTTTCAATTAAATCTTATTCTTAATGGCCAACGGCCATCATATCTACCATAATACTCACCACCTATGTCAGAATGAACCATTTTGATCTTCTTTACTTGTCAGAGCTCAACTTTAGCTTTGAAAGCTTTTAAAGCCTCCAAAGATTCAGACTTCTCACGAATGAGCTCAACAAAACCATAATAGGAATAATCATCAATGAACGTGATGAAATATTTGTAGCCACCAATACCAAGAGGAGTAAATGACCCACAAATATCTGTATGAATAACCTTAAGAAACTTAGTGTATCTATCAATCTTGGCAATATTAACCTTGGCGGTCAGTTTACCTTTGATGCAATCTACACAGGTATCAAAATCTAAGAAATCAAGATCTGGAAGAATTTCATCTTTAATTAATCTCTCCATTCTCTGTCTAGAAATATGACCCAAACCCTTGTACCAAAGAGTAGAAGACTTTTCATTCAATCTCAAATATTTGGAGCTACTAATAGTATTAACAGCAAGGGTAGCAAAAACAAAAGGCAAAGCAGACAACTCTAATATGTAAAGATTCCCACAAAGTACTCCAGTGCAATTAAATAGCAAATCTCGGTACAATTTAAAATTTTCAGTTCCAAAAAGAAAACTATATCTAAGTTTATCCAAAATAGGTACTGATATCAAAATTCTCATGATCAAGGTTATATACGCCACATCCTGCAATTCTAAAAAAAATTTTGTACTAAGCTGTAATCTAACAACTCCCAGAAAATCAACTTGGACTATTGTAACGTCTCCCATGTACACATACTGCTCCAAACAAGTTGGACTTCTTTTTCTTATCACCGCCTGCATATAATTGCAAGCATGAATGGTAGCCCCACTATCTAACCACCAAGTATCAGATGGCACATCAATGATATTGGATTCAAAACAAACATTCACCTAATGATTATCAAATATCTCATTTTTCCCATTCTTGTAATTAGTCCCATTGAGTTTCGTGATGGCAGTGAATTGAAGAAAACTCAAAGCTGAAGAATAAATAAGAGAGCAATGTAAAAAGTACATGTACAACAAAGACATGAAAATTGCTCCATTCTTCGGCTTACCAAATGACCCACAAAAGTGGTCACCAAATGCTAGAGTCTATAAAATACATGATGAGTATCTTAAACACTCATTTTATCATCATGTTTTGCTTAGGTTTTAGTATTTTTATAAGATAAAAAGTGTCATAATGCTCTATTTTCTCAATTTTGTGATTAGGCCAACTATTGAGCGGAAATGAGCGAAAAGAGGTCCAAAAATTAGCAAATTCAACATTCAATAGAAGCTACTATATTTTGGTCTTTTCAGATGCAGGATGACCTCCCATGGCTCCAATACTTATATGGATAGATAGTAGACTTCCCAATATTTCCAAAGAGTCCTTATTCACTTAATTTGGACTTTAATTGATTAAGTTATGACTTTTGGAAGTTGAAGGAATGATGAAGAGTGATCAAAATCTGACCAGTAGGAACAATTTGTGGATTCCGTATTTACCATCAACTCTAAAGTGTTATCTCTGGACATATCCAAATTCTACACTCTCCAAGTTTTCCGTAGACACCAAGATTGCTTAATTTGGAGTCCGGACGAGAAAGTTATGGCATCGGGAGGCAGATGAGGAAAAACAGAGCGAGCTAGTCATGCTGTAGTGTTTTCACACTGTATCGTGATTTTTTCACGTTGTATGCTTATAAGGGTCCAATAGCTCCTCATTTCTCCACGTTGTAGCGTCAGATTCACCACGCTACAGCGTCAGATTCACCACGCTACAGCATGAATGTCGGGACCCAAATGTGATAAAGCCCATTGTCTCTTGGTTTGGCGATAAGAGGGGGAAATTAGGGCATTTTGATGGGGATTTTTAGCAAAGGAATTTGGGAGGAGCTCGAGGGGTGGATAGATGTCCCTTTGGGTGGAAACACCTAATGGCATAAGTCTTTGAGGAGAAAAGCATGAAGAAGGAGGAAATGGAGAAAGAGGAAAAGGGGCCACCACTAAGATTTGTTTATCCTCTTCTACCCCCTTTGTTTTCCTTTCTTTTGATAGTTGTATTTTCCTTAGAGATGTTTTAGTTTATTTTCTAGGGTTTTTGATGTAGTTTGACAATGAACTATGGTGTTGTGCTTTAATTTGTAAATCTTTGAACCTTGAATCTCATTATATTAAATGTTCTATTCAATTCCTAATGCTTATTGATGATTGATCACTATTAACATGATTTGTGATCTAATTTGAGGTTGAGAAACAATAATTAGGTTAGACCATGAATGGAATGTCATGTTTCACCATAGAGGCCAGAATATTTATTGGGTTACATGTGGCTTATTGGGTTTCTAATGCTTAATGCATCTTTGGTTATGATGGTTTGAGGTAGAGATACATTAGAACTTTTTATAAGGGTAGATTGTTATTGCTTGAGAAACAATAGCACGTGCTTTGGTGAAATTCACCATTAATATATGATTTATGCATCATTGGGAACAAGTAGAGCCTTGCCATAGGAATTTGTGAGATGAAATAAAAACCCTAGTCTTTCTTGTAATTACATTTTCCCTTTTGCATGTTAGACATTTTAGTTTAAGATTTATTTAGTTTAGTTTGTTTTCATTTTAACTCCCCCTTAGTGTTAATCCAGATAAAGTTATGACTATTATAATTTCAGTACTTAGTAACCTAATCCTCGTTGGACGATACTCATACTTCCATTTTATTACTTGAGGCGACACGTGCACTTGTGCATCTAGGCACACACATTTTATATAGCACATTTTGAGCCTATCAATACAAAAAGACTTATACATATGTAAGAGCAATTCACCGGCCGTCACAACCAAATGCAACAATTTCCCATCGATAGAGTAGTAAAATTACGTGGTTCATGACACTTAATGAAATCTCTTCACCAAACTAAACGTCCTACCAAATAATAAGGTCATCGATAGGACAACTTTACTATTCGTATGGATCTTAGCAAAATTGATGTACAAAACAGGAGAAATAACAATTGCAACATAAGTTTTAAGAATATCCGACATGCTCAGACTCACAAGAGGCAAGTTCATAAGCATTCAATATTTATCAATTTTTACCCAAATGCAAGAAAAGAATTTTATTCACAACATAATGCTATAAATAATCCAAATAGCATAAACATAAATTGCAAAAACAATATGTGAAAAAAAAAATTAAATTATTGAAAAATTGGATAAAATATTCAATTTTGTCCCAAGATCAAATTTAATGTTTAATGGGATAAAATAACAAAAAAAAAAAAAAAAAGAAGAAGAAGAAGAAGAAAAAAATAAAACTGATAACATCAAAATCGAAAAAAAATTTAACTTTTTGTTTTAGGAAAAATTGAAAAACAATTATTGTTATATATATATATATATATATATATATTGAGAATCAAATATTTGATTAACTTAATCCTTTCAAAACAAATAAAATAAAAAGTCATTTAATGCCAAGAAACTTGAGTGATTATGTCGGATCAAAAGCAGCAGTGCTTGAGTAAACTTATTCGGATTAGAAAACTTGAGTAATTGAGTCAAATCAAAACCATGCCAATCCAAACTTAAATTGTCCTTTAATGTCAATAAACTTAATAACAATAATAATAATAAATCAACCATCATGATACTTATTGGGAAACGATGGAAATATATTGGATTTCTTAAAGTTTTTTATTATTCTATGGAAAATTATGGTCCATTCTTTCAATCAAAAGGCAAAACTCAAGACCAAGAAAGAAACAAAAATGTAAAAATACAGATAAAGAGTAAAATACGAACCGGACCCAGAAAACGAAGAAAATAAAATTGATAGCTTCAATACCAACTAAAGTTGCTCTGATACCAATTGCTAAATTATTTTGTAAAATCAAAAGTATTTATTGATCCCAAAAACAATTAATCAACAATCAAAGGACCCAATAAATACATTACAAAATAATAACTTTATTTAAACAATGAAGCATATCAATCCGTACTAGGTAGATAACATACCTAGCATGGATCCAGAATTGTTGGCTATCACTAGTCTCCCAAATCTGCAAAGGATGAAATCAATGAAAGGTTAGGGTTGAAGATAGTTCTTTCCTTCTCCCCAAAGTGTGTTATATCAAACCCTTATAAAATTCTAGGGCTATATATAGAGCACAAGGGAACAATTGGGCTTTGGTCAAATGGGCTTACCAAAGCAAGGGAGAAGATAGAACCATGGGCACATAGCCAGTTAATATTCAACCATCCCAAAAATGACCTACAATTAACATGGACAATTATACAATTAAAATTGTAATATGATTATGCTTAGTCCATAATTAATAAATTAATCTAACAATTAGTACCCTGACACCTTGAAAGAAAGATCTAGATAATAGTTCGTTGATGTATTTCTCACTAATCTTCCATTGTTGCATTTTTTGATCCAGTGATTGAAAGAGACCTTGTGTAATCCAAAAGACGTGCAAGCTTTGATTACTAATCTCATAATCTTTGGGAGACATTGAACAAAGAGCTAAGCATTGGTTCAAGTGATAAGGCAAATCATTATAACTCAATTTTAATGCAGCCATAATACCATATTGATCTTATTCTAATTCCCAAATTTCGTTGTCTTTAATAGATACCCATTCACGTTCATCCTTTTTGGAATAAAGTAAGTTCTCCAAGCTTCTACTAGAAAGAGGAACCCCTGCACATTTTTGGACAATCTGCTCCCTAATTTTTACAAGGTTTGGATATTGTTTATCTTCTCCATCCTTGAATACACATTTCACAAATATAGACAAACAATCCTCATGGGAAAGATCCTTTAATTCTTGCATGGGAAAAGTGGCCATGATTGAAGCAATTGATTTCTTGCTTGTAGTTACAAGAATTTGGCTTCCATTGGCATCGTCCATGACCAAGTCCTTGAGCTTAACCCACTTCTCACAATCCTTGTTCCACACATTATCCAAAATCAGTAAGAATTTTTGGCCATCTAATTCATTTCTTAGATGACTCTACAACCGCTCCATGGAGAAGTTACTATAATTTTCCTCACTTTTCATCTCCTTAAGGATTTTTGTTATCAACTTTTCAACATCAAACTCGTCTGACACACAAACCCACATTTTAGTCGAGAAATGGTCCACTACCCTCTCATCGTTATACACAAGTTTAGCCAGAGTTGTCTTGCCTACCCTTAATCCCAACAATGGGAATTCGAAAACATTCTTACTATCATTGGATTGCTTCAAAAGATCGACGATATTTTCTTTCTCATTGTCTCTTCCGATAACATCGGATGCTCGGACGAAGGAGTGGGTCATCTCCCTCTTACTCAACATAATAGGCGCGTTGGAAACACCCTCAATGAGATTACATTTAGAGTTATCAGTTGCAATTTTATTTAATCTTTCTCTAATATTCTTCACTCTTTGACCCATCTCGAGATTGAACATAACAAACTTGGGACTTGAAAAAAAACAATGTAGCTTGGTTTCAAAGCCCCCACGAGCCACTATTTCCCAACGTAAGGCCTGTTGGTTTAAGTGGAGTGAATGGCGTTCATTGCAAGTAAATAAATGACATTTACTTTGTGAAGGTGTCTAAAAGGTGGAAGGAGCCCAAACGTTTGGCTTGTTGAAGGCTAAGGGAATCTTTATCCCTATAAAAGGAAAGGCTTGCATTTACTCTATGAGTATCCCAAGGTGGAAGGAGCCCCGAGCGTTTGAGAAAACTGGCAAGAGAGGTAAGGATCTCACCTTTATCCCTATAAAAGGAGAGGCTTCTCTTATTTAAGAATGATTATTTTTTTTTTAGTTTGTTGTGTGCAAAGGATTAAGGAAGGGTGAGTTCGGTTAGGTCCTGTTTGAGAGTGTTGATTGGGTGATAGTTTCGATCACAAATTCAGTTTGTCGGAGTAGTATCAAGGTGCTAAGGTGCTACTTGTATGCCATTTTATCTTGGGAGATAGATGTCGACGTGATTTTCTTTAAGCATTGAAGGAGACGACGAATTTGTTTTAAAGAGATTGTGATTCTGCACAAGACTAGGCTTTCCAGTCTCTAAGAATTTTTTTTTCGTTCTTACTTCGTTTTTTATCAGAGCTTGTGTTACCTTCCTGCAGGTAGCTTATTGTTCTTTCCTTACTAACAAGTTCTATGTTATTTTTAGAAAGAATTTCCTACGAACTGAAAATATATTGGAAAAAAAAAGGGACAAAGAAAGTGCAGGTGTGACCGGACGGAAAGAAGACGAACAAAAAAAGGAGTCAGAAAGAGAATAAAATTAACAACTTTTGATTTGCTTTCATTCTTTTTTTGGAAAAAAAAAAGCGTTTTTTACTAGATAAGGGAAAATTTTGTGTACCAAAAGAATAACAATTTGTTTTGGAAAAATATTCTTAGGACAAGGAAAGCATTTTGTTTTTTTTTTCTTTTGAAAGATTATCCTTTTTTTTAAAGAAATAAATGAAATACAAATTGAAGATTTTACATTTAGAAACCGTTTTTAAATGAAAGCAACTTGATCAAAATAACCCTTGAAGGCAAAATTTGAGATTTATTCCTTTAATTCGATTAGAAAAAAAAAAGTAATCTAATATGTTAAAGATTTAACACAATAAATCTCTGAAAACCAAACAAACATTTTGGTTTGTTTGTTGGTTGAAAAAACTTTGTAATAAATTTACACGAAAAGGAATTGAACCCATAACCTTAGGCCCTGTTTAGTTCACGAAAATTTTCAACTCTATCGAAATTGAATATAGAAAATTTTCAATGTATTTAATCTTTAGTTTTCATTTTTCGGAAAATACGTTTCGTACTTGAATTTGGTTGAAAATACGTTTTCATTTTCAACCCCATTTGGTTGAATTTGGTTGAATTTAATTCGAAAACAAGGAAAACAACTTTTACCTGTTTTTTGATTCATATATAAAATGTTGAAAATAGTGAATTCATTTTCTTTGTTTTCAAAATTTGTTTTCGTCTTATTCTCGTAACTAAACGCGTTTTCCTTGTTTTCGAAAGTTTGAATAGAGAAAACAGAAAATTTCCTACCTACTAAACAGGGCCTTAGGTTCATAGTACAAAGCCTTAACCACTAGGCTACAACTCACTTTGTGTTGAGTTATTGGAATAATAACCCTAAGGGTTTATGTCACTTTCTTTTGAAAAAATTGGAAAAATTATCATATAGAGAAATTCTGTCTAAGGAGGTTGGTTTTTCGGCGGTTTCCTACCTTAGTCTTTTTGGGAATACTGCGTAAGTAATTTTTTTTTCTTGGGAAAAAGGAAAAACTTGACATTTGTTGGGTTTTGCAGGAAAATGACTTTCAAATGCAACAAAATTACTTGCCTGAATCTGGCCAAGTGGCAACCCCTATTATCGTAGCCCATACACCAATAGTGCATACTACCGAGCTTGTTTTTGTTGCTCCTGGGGAGAAGCCTAAGAAGTTCAATGGACTCAACTTTAAACACTGGCAACATAAGATGTTATTCTATCTGACCACTTTGAATCTTGCGAGATTCTTGACTAAAGATGCTCCGAAGTTTAAAGAAGATGAGTGTGATATCCTAGTCATCAGTGTTGTAGATGCTTTGAAGCATTAAGACTTTATGTGTAAAAACTATGTCTTGAATGGGTTGCTAACTCTTTGTATAACGTTTATCGACATCACCCAGGGTTCGATGAAGAGCTATGGGAGTCGTAGATTGGAGAGTATAAAGCCCAGGGATCTTTGGGGCGAAATTCATCGTGGGGTGATTCCTCGACTTCAAAATGGTAGATTCCAAGACTGTGGCTAGTCAAGTCCAAGAACTTCAAGTGATCATAAATACACGTTGAGGGAATGGTATTGGGTGAAAGCTTCCAAGTGGCAGCCATTATTAAGTAACTGCCTCCGGCTTGGAAAGACTTGAAGAATTACCTCAAGCACAAGCCAAAGGAAATGAACATGGAGGATCTAGTTGTCAGGCTTCGCATTGAAGAAGAAAATAGGGGGTCTGAAAAAGGCACACCCTTCAAATGAAGCTAAGGCTAATTTTATGGAACATGGTCAAAGTTCCAAGTCTAAGAAAACCTTCATCAAAGGGAAAGGCTCTAAGTTGGGACCCAAAGGCGGGGTCTCCACAAAGCAAAAAGTTCTAGAAATGCTTAGCCGGTGAGCGAGTGTTGGCGATTTTTGTATAGACGAATTTTTGATGATTATGCTGCCTGCTTGAGCCAAAACTTGTTGACCAAATTTGTGATGAAAAATATATGTTTGTCCCTTTTTGTTTGTAAGCAGTTAACTAAAATTTGGGTTTAGTCATAATCCTTTGCCAGTCACCTGGATGTCTAGTAATAAAAGTGGATTCCATTAAGTCCAGATATCATTCCCACAAGGTTAATTATGGTCATAAAATCGACTACTGACTACCAGATCCTTACTATTTGAACTTCAATATTATGATGATTAAGAAAAAATAATAAAATAATGCTAAAGTAATTCACTAGTGTACATAAACTAGTAATAAGAATAGAGTTGAGAGTTCGCTGAGTGAGACAATACTAGAACATAGATCAATGAGTAATTTGTCAATTTCTACATCATTTTGAATCTTAGCTCAACTATAAGTTGGAAAACTGAATTTGTCAAAGATGCAATGTGGTATAGTTTGGATTTCTCCCTTAACCATACCTTTCACTAATTAGAGATTCATGAATTTAATCAGCTACTTGTAGGATATAACCCACTTTCTAAGATTTAAGTATTTTTCCTTTTCAGTACTTCATACCCAGATCTTAGGATTGGAGAATTCTTGCCCCTATAGACAGGATATTGCAAGCCTTCTCCAATTTGATTGACACCTCATCCTACATTTATGATGTAAATTTCTATCTCCTTGTTTAGATCTTTGCTACAGGATCAGAATCAGTTCATCAAAAAGAGGAGGAACCTTTGAGTGATTAAACTGATACTTCATTCAACTATCCTCACATCATGAGTAAGTTAGTGATCTATTGGAGTAACCCATCAAAATTCAATAGTTCCACAGTATTAGTCTACCATACCCACAAGAAGCCTTTATGCTCTCGAGATTCCTCCATCTACGTACCCACGCTTGAAGAACCTCTTGAAATCGGAAGCGAGGAATACAATACTGCTTGGGTACACGGTACTAGTATTGGGAAGAAGCAAGTTCAGAAATAATACGATAAAATAAATTCAAGAATTCTAACTAAAGGCGTTCTTCCATTTTATGCGAAAAAAATAGCTTGATCATCATCGATCCATTCCAGCGGAAGCTTAACTCTTAGCTGGTTCCTCATATCGGTGACCCCTAGCTGATCATGGAAATTCATTGAAAGTGTAAGCGAACTTAAATAAATGAAATCGAAATTTTCAGGACTCATTTATTCAAGAATAATAATGAAGATAAAACTATGAGAAATTTCATTTCCCGGCTTCATGAGTTCATTACTCAACTCCGGAAAATAAAAAGAAAACTAACTAAACACTACGCTAAATCAAAATATACTAAAATGGAAATAAAAGAAAAAAATAAAAATAAAAATATCGAGAGTCTTGACTGCCCGAAATCACAGTTTGCGGAAGGCTGCATACGATGCCTTAGATGTGTCTATTTATAGACTTTCAGTGTTAGGCCACACTTGATAATTGCGTTGTGGATCCCGAAATTTTAGCCCAAATTGGTCACTGCATGCATTGACATAGAAAGTTACATTTGCGATAGAGTTTTCGGTCTTTGTAGTTGGCCTGCATTAGATGCATGCGGTCTTCTATATCGAGACACATTCTCTAGGCTTGTTCTTGGTTAATCGCTGACAGGACTTTCATGTGTCGTGGCTGAGTTTTTATTTAGCAGTCTTGTTCTTGTCGTGACATAGATCTCTTGTGTCACAACACCAAATTTGTTTGCAACCAGCTTCTCATTTCCTTTTACTTCTGGAATATGTCGTGACATAATTTTCCTTGTTGCGACAAGCTTTTTCTCTTCAACATATCTACTGCAGCCGACGGTGTTTCCATATCAAACAGGATTTCTTCATGGTCCTTATCCACAGGTGGTGTTTGTTGTGACATAGAGATCTTTGTTGTGACAAACTTGACAGCTAATCTCGGTTCTTTTTGATCTGCATCGTGATTGAGTTTTTTAATCACGACAAATTCTATCAACTGCGGCTTTATTGTCGCGATAGAAAACTTCTTTAATAAGCGACAGAGATTTTACCTTCAATATTTCACTATGTCGCAATAGGAATTTCTTTGTCGCCAATCCTCTTATATTGCTCTTTAACTTCTATATCATGACGAAATTCTCTTTTAACGAGTTCTGCTAGGCTTTATTCGACATATAGGTTTGTTGGGCTATGACATAGTTCTCGATACGTTGGAAATTTTGTCGCGACATACAAAATCTATGTCGCGACAGAGACTGCTGCAATTTCCACTTTTTTGCTTCTTTTATGCTAGAAGTATCTCCTTTTTCAATTAACACCTGCAAAACACAAAGTTGGAGAATATTCCATAATTTGGCATAAAAATATATACGAAATTTGGCCAAAACATCTTTAGAAAATGGATAAAATAGGAGTAAGGTTTAAGACTCATCGAGTAATAGTCTGAAGTCTTCCTAGCGTAGACTACTAGAGAGGAACAAACCTAAAGAAGCCAATGTGGTTGACGACATCTCCAAGGATGTGTCTGACATTGACCTCACTATAGTAATATTTGAGGTGAACTTGGTGGGATCCAATCCCAAGGAATGGTGGATTGAAACTAGTGCTACCCGACATGTGTGCTATGATAAGAAGATGTTCTTCAACTTTGAACCAATTGAGACTGGGGAAAAGGTGTTCATAGGGAACTCTGCCACTTTAGAAATCAAAGGCCAAGGAAAAGTGGTGTTGAAGGTGGCGTCAGGCGAGCTACGACCCGATGTCGGTTTTGAAGAAATTCGAAAGAACACAGTGTACGGTTCTTCTTGAATAGTCATGGATTTCAGATGGTTTTTGAGTCAGACAAATTTGCATTATCCAAAAGTGGAATGTATGTTGAGAAAGGTTACATGAGCATTGGTATGTGGAAGGTCAATGTAATGACTATTCTTAAGTCAGAAATCAATAAATCTAGTTCTTCTGCTTATATTCTTGAGTCCTCTAATCTATGGCATGAGTAAGTGGACATGTGTTATGATACATTGTGTAGATTAATTAACCCAAAATTCTACCGACAGTCAAATTGATCTGAAAACATAAATGTGAAACTTGTGTTGGAAAAAGCGGCTAGGTCATTTTTCAAAGTGTTGAAAGGAACCTGCTTGAACCTCTTGAAGCAATCCATAGTGATTTATGTATTTTTGAAGTGCGTCTGAAACAAGATGTGGTAATAAATATTTTATTACCTTTGTTGATGATAACACGAGAGTCTTGTTATGTGTATTTACTTAAGAGTAAGGATGGTAGTAAATTTGTTCTCTATACTTGATTGAAGTTAATCGACCCGACAAGAAAATTTAAGTGCTAAGAAGTGATCGAGGTGGTGAGTATGAATCGTCATTGTTGACTTTGTGCTCAACATGGGATTATACATAAAACCACAGCACCTTATTCGCCTCAATCTAATGGAGTTGTTGACCGAAAGAATCACACTCTAAAGGAAATGATGAATGCAATGTTGATAAATTCTGGCCTACCACAAAACATGTGGGGAGAAGCCATTTTAATTGCTAATTACTTTTGAATAAGGTGCCTAAAAAGAAAGCAGGAAAAACTCCCTATGAGTTATAGAGAGGTAGAAAGCCATCTTATAAATACTTGCGAGTGTGGGGATGTCTAGCTAAAGTGACAGTTCCTCTACTGAAAAAGGTGAAAATAAGACCTAAAAATATTGACTACATCTTCATTGGTTATGCACATAATAGTCCTGCTTATTGATTTCACGTTCATGAGTCGAATATCCCAGATATTCACAAGAACATGATATTGGAATCGAGGAATGCATAATTCTTTGAGGATGTGTTTCCATGTGGATCCAAGGAAAAGCCTAGTTAATCAAAACGCGTGTTGGAAACTATTAATGAAAACAGTCAGGATGAAAATACTGATGGAGAGGTAGAACCCAGGCGTAGAAAAAAACCAAGGACATAAAAATCATTTGATCCAGATTTTCGGCGTACATGCTTTCGAGGGAACCTCGAGCTTATAAAGTAGTGAACTCTGAGAGTCTCATGTGGAAAGAGAGGCCGTTCTTGATGAAGAATTGATTTCATCTTGCATAACCCATGCCACTTAGGAACTAGTGGATCTTCCACTAGGTTGTAAACGTCTAAGTTCTGAGTGGGTTATTAAGAGGAAACGGAAAGTAGATGGATCAATAGACAAATACAAGGCAAGACTTGTGATCAGAGGCTATAGGCAAACCGAAGGCCTAGATTATTTTGACACGTATTCTCTTGCGACGAGAATGAACTCCATAAAGATGGTGCTTGAAATTATTGCACTAAGAGATCTTGAGGTACATCAAATGGATGTCCAGACAGCCTTTTTAATTGGATTTGAACGAAGAAATCTACATGAAGCAACCTGAGGGGTTTTCTTCTCCGGGACAAGAAAGAAAAGTTTGTAGATTGGTGAAATCCTTGAATGGATTAAACAAGCACCGAAACAATGTCATGAGAAATTTGACAATGGCATGTTGTCACATGGATTCAAAATCAATGAATGTGACAAGTGTGTTTATGTCAAAGAAGATGAACATGGATATGCTTGTACGTAAATGACATGCTTATTGCCGGTAGTGATGGTAAGATGATTACATCTACCAAGAACATGTTGAATTCAAGATTTGACAGAAAGACATGGGACTTGCTGATGTTATTTTAGAAATAAAAATCAAAAGAACATCAGATGGACTCATTCTAAGTCAGTCACTCTTTGTTGACAATATTATTGGGAAGTTTGATAAGGAGAACTCTGGTATAGCTAGAACACTGGTACATGTAACTCTACACTTGTCCAAGAATAAAGGAGAGAGTGTTTCTCGAGTAGAATACTCTAGGGTAATAGGCAGTCTAATGTACTTAATGAGTTGTACGAGACTAGACATAACTATGCGGGTTAATAAAGCGAGTAGATACCGCAGTAATCCACAGGAGCTATGCATTGGCAAGGAATAATGAGGGTATTAAAATACTTACGATTCATTCGTGACTATGGGTTGCACTACACAAGATATCCTATTGTACTTGAAGGATACAATGATGCTAATTGGATATCTAATGTTAAAGACTCAAAATCCAAAAGTGGTTATGTCTTTACATTGGGAGGTGCAACAGTATCATGGAAGTCCTCAAAACAAACAATTATTGCCATATCCACAATGAAATATAAGTTTATAGCACTTGAAAAATATGGGGAAGAGGCGGAATGGTTACACCACTTCTTAGAGGACATTCCAAGGTGGCCAAAGCTTATGCCTCCAATATGCATGGATTATGACAGTCAATCTGCTATTGGTAGAGCATAAAGAGGTATATACAATGGTAAGTCTAGACATATTTGTTGTAGACATAATACCATTAGACAACTACTCTCAACTGGAGTTATTTCTATAGATTGTGTAAAATCTAAGGATAACATTGCGAATTCGCTAACCCAAAGGTTAAATTGAGAGTTGGTTGAAAAGTCATCAAAGGGAACAAGACTAAAGCTCATAAAAGAATAAGTCGATACAATGGATACCCAACCAAGCTGACATAAGATCCCAAGATCTAGGTTCAAAGGGACAACTAAATTGTAAAGACTTGGATACAATCATTGTGGGGATATTCCCATGTCCATTCCTGTGATGAATCAGTGATGCTCATAAGAAGGCTAAGCTATTCTTTTAATGATCTCTATGCATTGGAGAAGAGTAACATGAGCTACTCTTAATTTAAAAGAGATCACCTACGTAAGAGTGAAATGGGGTTGCTTTAGAGGGAATTGAATAGGGCACAATTCCTATTAAACTCTTGTAGAACCATGCGCATGTCCATGACCAAAATGGATATAAAAGTGAGAACTGAAATATGTTAGGAAGATTCCTGTGTGGAATATGTCATTGTCTACAACAATGGCAGAATAGTTCAAGGAAATCGTGTGTATTGTTTAGTTAGTAGAGTAAACATATTTCTACAAGGGAAGGTTAAAAGGGTAGCACCTACCTCTCCTATGCAGGTTTCAACCGATGAATCTATCACCTAGTCTTTGGAATCTTTGGTCGTGAATGTCATTCATGTGGGGAATTATTTGTTTAAGTGGAGTGAATGACATTCATTGTAGGTGAATGAATGGCATTTACTTTGTGAAGGTTTCTAAAAGGTGGAAGGAGCTCAAATGTTTAGCTTGTTAGACGTTTGGCTTGTTGAAGGCTAAAGGTCTCACCTTTATCCTTATAAAAGAAGAGGCTTCTCTTGTTAAGGAATGATCATTTTTTTTTTGTTTGCTATGTGCAAAGGATTAAGGAAGAGTGAGTTCGATTAGGTCTGTGCGAGAGTGTTAATTGGGTGATAGCGATCCACGACTTCGAGTTCAGGGTAGTATCAAGGTGTTGAGGTGCTACTTATGCATGCATTTCTTGGGGAATAGCGTCGACATGATTTTCTGACACCCAGGAGACGGAAATCGGTTTTAATTAGATTGTGATTACTGCCTGAGGCTAGGCTTTCAGTCTACAGGAATTTTTTTTTTTTTCGTTTCTTACGCCGTTTACATTGAGGCACATGTTACCTTCCTACGGGTAACCTTGTTTTCTTTAATGTGAGTTTTGTAATTTTAGAAAGAATTTCCCTCTGAGGCCTTATATTCAAATTCATCAAGAATATCTTTAGCATAATAAAAGACATCTTTGAGCTTTCCAAGCCAATCTTAGCTGATGGTTGGTGCCTTGCTTCTCTTCAGCATCTAGAATCACAATGCGGATGGCAGAGGAAGTATCCTTGAGATATTCTAGCTCAGATTTAACACCCAAGCAAGCCCAACTTCTTAGTGTTAGTAAACAATGGTTTTTCAAAAAAGGTGTTGTCTCACATGGAAAAAAGACAAGAGTCGTTGTTGGGTTTATATTCTAAAACCCAATTATGGGCTTGTACATGACTTGGGAAGAGAAGAGTCCTCGCGTGCACAAGAAATGGGCAAGAAGCCTGATTTCAGTGCAAATATGGATTTGCCCCCCTCCCCCTCCCTCTGTGTGAATAAACCTGTGACACATTTGGTTTTGCTCCATATTAGTTTTTTTTTGTTTCCCTAAATAAAAACCTTGGTTTTTGAGTATTTAAAATCAAAACTGTTTAAGTCATAAAATCACTGTAAATTCTAAGCGGTTGATTTTGAATTCAAATTCTAAACAATTAATTTTGTATTTAATCCATAGCGTTTTAAAATTAAATCTTATTCTTAATGGCCATAATGGTTTTGAATTCAATCTTATTCTTAATGGCCAACGGCTATAAGCCTACCTATAAATTCAAATATATTCTAAGGTTGAAAAAAATTATCATTTTCATCTCCACCTAAAAATTGGAATCACTTCTCCTCTTTGTTGTTCCTATTCTAGAGTGTATCTCTAAATAATTGTTGTATCCTAGGGAATAAAATTCCTAAGGACAGTGTTTCATACACACCTTAGTTTACCGATACTTCTCAGTTAACATTCTTGCTATGTTCCTCAAACATCTCAGGTTCTCTTTATTTGTTTCCTCGAATTTTCTTCTTCTTTGCATAGCCATATCGTAAAGGTTGTAACGATATGAAACAAATGCTTCGATCCACGCCTTTACTTGTCAGAACCTGCAGCTCCTCCACTATGGCTTGTCCCCATTGCATTTGTCCCTCATCGATCATGATGCATTGCTGCCTACTTATCTCTTACCTTTACTAGTTCTTGTGCTTCTTGCCTACACTAAGCCCTTCCCAAACATCTCCAGAATTGAGGTCTTCTTTGGGCAGAATTTCAAACGTTTGCTGGAACGCATATATTCCACTCTTGATATGCATAGAGTGGCATGGTTACTTTCCTTTGAAAACATGCTTGCTAACACAGAGGTGTGGACACACAAGAATAGGGTTTGTCAACATACCATCCTAACTACATTTTCTAACGAATCATTTGATGTCTACTGTGCCTATAAGGAAGCAAAGGTTATATGGGAATCAATGCTCAGAAAATACACTACTGAGGAAGTGAGCAAGCAAAAATTTATTGTAGGAAACAACTACAAATGGGAGATAGTAGACAATAAGGACATAAAACTCCAAATCAGCGAGAAACACAAGTTGCTAGAGGAACTAAGGGTTGAAAAAATAGAACTACCAGAATAGTTTGTAGTAAGACTATTGATAGAGAAACTACATGAATAGTGGAGTGACTACAAACAACAATTAAAACACAAATAGAAGCAGTTGTCCTTGGCTTATCTAATTACTCACATTATCATAGAAGATACAAACAACAAAGAAAAAAAAAGGCAACCAAAGCAAAACAAATGACCACCAAGGTAGCTTGGTCCAAACCAACCCAAAAAGGTACATACATAAAGCTCAAAACTCTGATAACAAACCCAAAAATTCTAACTCCCATACTTTAAAAAAGAATGACACATGTTATATTTATGGAAAACTAGGCCATTATGCGGCCTAGTGCAGAAAGAGAGTAAAGATTGGAAACAGTGGAAATCCTCCTAAAGCCAACTTGGTCGAAGGAGATGACATAATAGTTGTTGTTGTCTCCGGCTAATATAATTTATTGATTCGAGAATTGGGTGGTAGACTCTGGTGTAACAAGGCATATTTATGCAAACAGTGATGCTTTTGCCTCCTACACTCTAGTAGGGGATGATGAAAAGGTTATCTACCTTGGTGACTCTCACACTACTCAAGTTTTGGGAAAAGACAGTCATGTTGAAGCTCACTTCGGGAAAGACTCTAGCTTTGATTGATGTGTTGTATGTTCCAAATATTAGAGCAAATTTAGTTTCAGTTGCTCTATTAGGAAAAGGGGGGGTTGAAGTGTCATTTGAATCTAATAGGATTGTAATGACAAAAAATAATGTCTTTATGGGAAAAGGGTTTTGTAATCAGGGACTATTTGTGCTCAGTATTTATGAAGTTATGAATGGAACTTCTTCTTCTGCTTACTTGATTGATTCCTATGATGTATGGCATGCTAAATTAGGACATGTTAGTAGTGGATATATTAAGAAACTGAAAACTCTAGGCCTTATCAATATGTAATGATTATTCGAGGCTTAGTAAATGTCAAATATATTGCCCTTTAAAACCTTAGAAAGGCATGTCTTGATGACTAGAGAAACAAAACTGTTAGAACTTATTCATTAAGATCTAGGAGATTTGAAACAAACTATGACTAGAGGAGGTAAGAATTTTATGTGACCTTCATTGATGATTATTCTAGGCTCACTAGAGTTTACTTGCTTAGAAATAAAGATGAAGCATTTGATATGTTCTTAAGCTATAAAGCTGAAGTAGAAAATCAACTTGATAGAAAAATCAAAAGGATAAGATCTGATAGAGGTGGCGAATACATCCCTTTAAATGATTATTGTGAAAAGGAAGGAATAATTCATGAAGTGACTCGTCCTTATTCACCTGAGTCAAATGAAGTTGTTGAAAGAAAGAATTGTACTTTTAAAGAGATGATGAATTCTCTACTTGTTAGTGCTTCAGCTCCTGAGAATCTATGGGGTGAATCCATATTGTCTTCATGTCATCTACAAAATAGAATTCCATATAAGAAGACTGGTAAGACACCCTATGAGTTATGGAAAGGTCATTCACCTAATCTTAAATATTTGAAAGTGTGGGGGTGTCTTGCCAAGGTTATGTTACCTGATCCTAAAAAGAGGAAAATATGATCAAAGACTTCTGATTGCATGTTTATTAGGTATGCTAGTGATAATGCGGCTTATAGATTTCTTGTTTTGAAAAGTGATGTTCTAGAATGCAACACTATTATTGAGACAAAAAATGTTGAATTTTTTTAACATATTTTCCCACTTTTTGGAAAAAAATTTTATAGACCAACAATTGTGGATGACATAGAAAAATCATATGATGAGCAGCCTACCACTGGATGATATGTAAGTTTCCATGATGGTTGAGAAGGAGTAAGAGAAAAAGGTGCAGGTCTCTTTGGAGATGATTTTTATACTTAGTTGATTGGAAAATGAACGCCTCTTATTTTGAAGCTGCATTTCCCGACGCATTACTTTGGAAAGAAGTCACAGTAAAACCGAAGCCTTGACTCTATTTTAAATAATCAAACCTAAGAGTTAATGATTTACCGAGCAAAACCTAATGTGTTACAAAGTGGATTTAAAGAAAATATTTTCCAAATGGCTGCATTGAAAAATATAAAGCTAGGTTAGTAGACAAAGGTTTTTCACAAAAACAAAGTGTTGACTATTTTGATATGTTTGCCCTGCATTGTATTTTCCATTCATATTTGATTAAGCTGTTTATTCATAAACTTTTTATTCATCAAATGGATGTTAAAACAGCTTTTTTAAATGGATATTTAGAGGAATAAATTTACATGTTACAACCTGAAGGTTGTATTACACTGACAAGAAAATAAAGTTTGGTATAATAAATAAGTCTTTATGCGTTAAAAGAAGAACTCAAACAGGCATGAAAAATTTGATAATGTTTTGTTGAAAATGGGTTTTTATTTGTTGAAGTGGATAAATGTGTATATACAGAGTGTACAGAAAAAGAATGTAATCATTACCAAATGGGATATATGTTGATCTTGGCACTAGCTTGAGTGTGGTACATAGTACCAAGATTTCATTTCACAGCTTGACATGAAAGATATGGGTGGCTTGGAAAATTTCAGGTGTGAAGATCGCAGACGGGTGATAGTATAATGCTATCACAAGAACAATATGTTGAGAAAATACTCAAGAGGTTTGGACATTTCGATGCCAAACCTGTGAGTACCCCTTATGATCCTAAAACCCATTTAATGAAAAATCGAGGTGATCCTGTGGGTCAAGTTGAGTATGCATAGATTATAGGGAGTCTGATGTATTTGATGAACTTTTCTAGACCAGACATACCATATGCAGAGTGTAGTTTAAGTAGATATACACATAATCCCAATAATGATCACTGGAGTGCATTAACTAGACTGATGAAACACTTAAGGGGTACCATGAACTATGGTATCCTATATAGTGGATTTCCCGTTGTGTTGGAAGGATATAGCGATGCTAACTGGATCTTTGATTCAGATTAGATAAAATCCACAAGTGGTCATGTCTTTACTTTGGGAGGTGGTGCTGTTGCTTGGAAATCATCTAAACAAACCCTCATCGTTACTTCTATCATGGAGTCAGAGTTTATAGCTCTTGAATCTGCGGGTAAAGAAGCTAAGTGGTTAAGGAACTTCCTATCAGGAATTCCTTTGGGAATGCAGCTGACACTTCGATCTCTTTGCATTATGATTGCCAAGTAGCAATATCGATCACAAAGAATAAAACATTAAATGGGAAAAACAGACATATTCGTCTAAGACATGAGATTATGAAATTACTATTGAAAGATAAAATTATTTCCATTGACTATGTAAAGTCAGAAGTGAATTTGGCTGATCCTCGTACTAGGCCTTTAGGAAGAAAATTAATTTTGGAAACATCTAGTGGAATGAAACTTAAGCAATTATGAGATTAGTAGTGATAGGGACCTAACCTTTGTGAATGGAGATCCCATGAAGAAGGTTCATATGGGTAATAACAAGTCACTTGCTAAATCCTGCTAGCACCAACAAAATTGTCCCTTCCTATGGTGAGGTTATGGTGCTAGAATGCATAATTTGAGAGGATGAGTAATACTCTTAATGATTTCATATCCCTTATGGGTGGTACATATAAATGCAGTGTGTACTTGATGAAATCACCTATATAAGTGTGAAGTGGGGTAGCTCCCATGAAGTGGTATGGCAAGATTTCTGTAACACTTATGAAATAATCAGGCAAGTGGATGGCCTAATCGGGCACAACGGCGTTGAACAACAAGAATCGTGATGTGTGGTGCTAATGATAAGATTCTGTTTATGATCGAAGTCTACAGTTCGCCAGAAATTTATAAGCTTATCAATACTCTATAAGTTAAATCTTATTCATCTATGTTTGGTTCATAGTTCATTGAACACCAAATTTAAGGCACTAACACCTTCTTCCATATTCCAAACAAAGTGTTTTAAATACAAAATTTTTAATAGAACGGTCTTTTTGAAAAATGTGGGGGATTGTTAGTAAACAATGGTTTTTCAAAAAAGGTGTTGTCCTACATGGAAAAAAGACAAGAGTCTTTGTTAGGTTTATATACTAAATCTAGTATGGGGCTTGTCTTGAGAAGAGTCCTCGTGTGTAAATGGGTGGGAAGCCCGATTTTAGTGCGGAAATGGTGGATTAGGCCTTGCACGCCCACTTTACCACGCGTGAATAAACCCGAGATAAATTCAGTTTTACTCCAAATTAGTTTTATTTTGTTTTCCTTAAACTTGGTTTTTGAGAATTTAAAATCAAAACAGTCCAAGTCATAAAATCACAATAAATTCTAAACGGTTGATTTTTAATTCAAATTCTAAATAATTAATTTTGTATTCAATCCATAACATTTTTGAATTAAATCTTATTCTTAATGGCCTACTTGGTTTTTGAATTCAATCTTGTGCTTAATGACCCAGCAGCCCTTAAACCTGCCTATAAATTCAAATGGGTTCTAAGGTTGAAAAAAAATTCTCATTTTCATCTCCACCTAAAACTTGGAATCATTGCTCCTTTCTATTGTTCATGTTCCAAAGTTCATCTTTGAAGAACTATTGTATCTTGGGGAATAAAATTTCTAAGGACAGTGTTTTATACATACTTCAGTTTACCGATACTTTTCCAGATTCTGCTGCTGTTACTGCGCTCCTCAGACATCTCCAGGTTCTACTGTTGTTTCCTCCAGATTCTGCTGCTGCTGCACTCCGCCATATCAATCAAGGTTGTAATAATCTTTAGAATTTTATCATGGAAACAAATGCTTTAGTCCCTGTCCTTGCCGCATAACTACAACAGCTCCTCCTACTGCAGCTTCTCCCACTGCACCTCTCCCTCCATCGATCACAGAACCAACCACTGGTACTGTCTCTACACTACCATCGATCCAAGGAACAATGATCCAAGCTTAACCATTGATCAATGGAGGTGGTCAACTTTGGAAACCTAATTAAATTAATAATATGTTGTGATTTATAAATATATAATCATGAATCAGGATGCCTGCCATTTCATTAATTCAGCAAATGAACTGTCGGCTTCCCACTTAAAGTAAAAAGAAAACGCCAATTAAGTTTTAAAATATACTATTATATCCTTAGTCGCAATTTCTCCTATCTACTAGATATTAAATTAAATACCAATAGTTAAAAATAATTTTTTTTCCAACAACTCAATGAAAGAAAACAACCGACATATGAATGCTTTAATAATAAGAATTGAAAGATAATTTTTTTTTGTTTTAACAGTGATTTGTTGAATCATGAGATACACCACTGTCTAGACTACATTCTTATCAAGATACATAACATAGAGAAATTAAACTATCGGAGATATAAGAAGATAAATCATCACACACACGAGGACACAAGGCATTGGTCATGAGGTTCGACTAAGCCTACATCTGCGAGGTGGAGTCCAGATGCAAAGGATTTCACTATTTTCAATTAGGTTACAACAAGTTAGTCTTATATGCATGAGACAAGGCTCACCCTTTCTCCAACGCCTTCTTCATCTAATACTCTCACAATAAAACATATAATGAGCTCCCCTCATTTCCCATATGCATCCGGACTCCTAAGTGCCCAATCACTCCACCTCTACCAGAGTAACCACACTGCTCATCATGAAGGATTAGAGCGGTACCCTCAACATCTACTTCACCCTTGAATAGCTTCTCCAATCAATCTCCTTCGTGTGTGTTCTTGTGCGTTTTCACTCTCTATCACATAAACGTCTTCTATCTTATTTAAAAGCCTCTTGGAGATCTTCTCTTCAAAAATCTGTAGCGACAAATCTGATTTCATTCCATATTCATCTTAATGCAATATCTTTTTCCCACAGAAATCTCACCAAATAAGATCCAATCTTCTAGATTTGATCCATCAAATATTACCTAATATCCTCCTCTATTTTTCTTTATTCATTTTAGAGAATATTGCCTTTTGATTTGCAGAATATTGGCCCCAAAATTCATGTTGGCAAAATAAGGAAAGTTTTGCCACACAATTGGATCTACCATCTCGTGCAACACTGCTGGAAAACATGCAATTTTATTTTTGCCTATGTAAGACCCGGGAAAATTCTAAATTTCTGAAAAAGGGTAAAATGGTAATTTCAGTCAAAATCCTGAATTTTTTCTAGATCTCGGATGAGCCATGAACTAGTTGGAATCGTCTCACGAAATCTAGTATCGGCGTCGGGTCGGGACCGGTCGAATTTGGCGTCTTTTGAGCAGGTGTCGGGTGCCATATTATAGCTAGTGAGAAATGCAGCATGATATGAGGCATGTGTGGTGTGACATGGGCAGCCTCACTACATTATGTCCAATGCTTGACTTAATGTCATGATTAGTGAGAGGATAAGAGATAAATGGTTTCTATTAAGCCTTGTGTCAAGTGGTCCTTAAAGTCAAACTAAGAGGACAAAAAGGGAATAAATGAAAAGAAAAAAAAGAACATCTTCTCTTTTGTTTGGCCTGGTATTCGACAGTGAGGGGAGAAAATAGATTTTAGAGAGAGAAAGTCTTGTAGGCCACAAACACTTAAGCGTGCCGGGATGTAATAGTTAGAAAACAAAACCTGATACTTGAAGAGAGAATTGTCGATTCGCGTACGATTTGGAATCCATCATGCTTTGCAGGAGTGCACGGCGATCCGCGAGCACGAACTCAAGATCTTCTCCCTATCCCTTCGTTAAACACTAGCCTAATGAGATTGCGCTCGAAAGGAGAGTTTTACAGATCTGGATGTGAGTCAAAATGTGTATCATTAGGGTTAGGGAGGGACTTGACCCAGCTATTTATAGGTCTTCGACCAGGCCCCTCTCATTGCGGGCGGGCGTGCCTCGGCCCACACTAGCTGACCCATATTAGTGATTAAGTCCATATATCTCACCACAGTAGACCAAACTAATTCGAGTTCATTCGATTCATGCCAGCGCGTTAAGAGAGTGCTGAAGTGTCTTATAAGGTCTGAACTATTCGGATCGTCGGTTCTCGTTGGAGCAAGGAGAAGTTGGTGCTATGTTGTAAATTTCACTCATAGATGCAGGAGATTTTGTGGAGTTTGAAAAGGCAACTCAAGGGAGAATGCGGGTTTTTCTCTACTTGTTTTATTCTTTGGCTAAAGAGCCATTTTAATGGATAGGGATATCTTGAGGGCACGGATGGCGGTGTTTTTCGGTTCCAAGATTGGGGCCCGGGTAGGAAATCCTAGGTGGTCGTTGGACAGTTTTGAGACCTAGGGTTGTACTGTTCACGTGACCTTGTGTGTGGTTTGTGTTGCTTGGGCGGTTCAAAATGAATTACTTAAATTGTTTATTAGCCCATGTGAGCTAATTTTGGTGTTATTGCTATGAATGAATAACATGTTGTTGTGTGTTAATTTTTGTTAGTATATGCATGCTTAATATATTAACATGAATTGTTGTGAAATTGCATATTGCATTTCATATGCATTGGGATAACCTAGAATAATAGGTGTAAGTGAATGACATGAAAAAAAAAAACGTGGTTGCTAAATGGATTTCAAAGGAAGATTTTCCGAAGAATTGTCTTGGAGGGTAATCCAGTGCGTTCATCTCGGAGGAAGACCCATGATGTTTATTAGAGTTACCGGCAATTCACCTCGGAGGGTTGTCGATAGATTTTCACAGAAACTCGATATTATGTTTTTATGTATCTTATTTTGAAAGCCGAGTGTTTTGTGGCTTGGGCAGGCGTAGTGGGGGTCGTGAGGGCTCGAGGGAGTGGAAAGGGTGAGTCACATTCTCATCCATTTCATGTAGACATTTAGTAGGAACATATATGTTTTGCTTGAATGTTGGTTTGCCGATATATGAGCGCCGTGGGAGTAACTGCCATGTAGGATAATTCATATTGGGCTTTGCCATACTGTCGAGAAAAATTATTTCAATCTTGAAGGTTCACACAGGGGATAGGATCCAAGTGCTAGAGATTGAAGAAATGGCCATATGTAGCCTTGTTATGTATTTTGTAAAAATGGGATTAAAAGACCCGAGTTTTGGGTAATTTGTAATTAAAAAAATTGTAAATTAACTCGTTTTGTATAAAATATACATTTTTGTGAGTAATAATGTATGGGCTGACGTGGCCATTTACTCATGTATGGGTCTTATGATATATGAGGCAGTTTCATGTGAGTTGACGATAGTCTTGGGACCCAAGGAAATGGGCGTCCACGGCCTAAGATATGACAAGAAATATCTCTAACAAGAATAATAAGCTTTCATTGTTAAGAACAAAAAGAAAATAAAAAATTTATTAGTTATTGTTGGATATAGTGAATGAAATGAATGACATTCACTGAATAATTCATTGTTTCAGAATTCTATGAATTTCAATTATGTATGATTGTTCAATAGAAGAAATTCTTGATATTCAATGAATGACAACTTCCGATGAATAAAAATTAGTGACATTTGTGAATAATTAATTTTGGAATTCTAAGGGTTTGGGAAGCCAAAAGGTTTGGCATTCCAAAAGATCAAGTCTCTCCTTTATATAAAGGTTGTCGAGGTATTTCACTCGGTAGGGTCCTCAAAAATGTCATCTAGTCTCGAGTTTTCCTTCCTTTCATCCTTTTGTCGGTGATAGTGCAAACACATCATCAGTTCACTAGAGTGGCGGCAATGTGTTTTTGTCGATAGGTAGGCACCGTTTTATCGCGGGAGACGGAGACCGCGGGAATCTCAAAGCACCCCTTGACTGAGAAGGCGAATTTGTCTTAAGGAAATTATGAATTTCGCGGCTACCGATTTGTTTGCTCCAACTTGTTATATTCTCATTTCTTATTGATTTATTTTATTTTTGGTTTTGAATAGCAATTATTTTGTAATAACATTATGTTTATGTTCTTTGGGAATGTCGAGCGATTGGTTTATGCGTTAAAGGTTTCTACAACAAGGAGACAATTTCTTCTAACAGTTATAACATAATTATCCTCATTTAGTATTTGTTTTTATTTAATTCTATATAGAACTTAAAACTAAGCTGTGTTTTATAATATTAAGTATTAAATTGTTTGATTTTTCATATTTTATTTATATTAAGTATATTAAGTAAAGAAAAATCAATAGTTTACTTTTATTGTTAATAAAGGTAAAGTATTTAGATTTTTCTATTAATTAATCTGGAATTTTTAACTAAGTAATAAGTTAATAAGAAAATGAACCATATAAAATTTAAAAGCAAATTACTTTCAATAGAGTTGAAAAATAAACATTTCACTTATACAAAAATGATATATTTTAAAAAAACTAAAAAAATAAATCACATTTTATATTAAAGAATAACATACATTTAGAGTTCACATGATGTTGTAATATGTTTTAAGTCAACCGATCTTATAAATAACACATCCAAACTAATCATACTCTCAATCTCTTTTGGTAATTCTTCATGTTCTAAACATTTAATAAGTAACAAAGTTGGTGACAAAGGTGGTGTTTGTTTTTTATTTTTTTACTTAATATTGAATAAAACTTTTTTTCAACTTAGTGCTACATATATAGTACTTAATAGTATTAAATATTAAGTTATTTATTTTTTAATATTGGATAATAAGTGTAACTAGCTCTTCTCCTTATTGGGCAATGATGGTGTTTCATGTTTTAGAAAATAATTTCATTTGAATGGTTATAAATTTTTTTTAAAATTTCAATAATAAGCCATGAAAAATTTTAAAAACAAACAAACTGAATATTGAAAATTATTTAGCTTTTAACAAAAATTCAAAAAACAAATGCCACCTAACTAATTTGTCTTTCCCAAAACCATGTTTTTGGGTTTGATGAATAATTTATTGTGACTTAATATTGTTGAAAAGGTCACACTCCAAACAACAAACAACTATAACTACCTCACACATGATGAATCTAGCTATATGAAAATAAGACAAGTAAAGAAACACACCACTCTCAAGAATTCAACACAAAGACAACAAATTCAAAATGAAAAAAAAAAAAAGGCAGGCAAATTGACAAACAAAAGCCCAAACAGTAGTAGCTTTGATCAGTCCTCCATTTCTAGCTCTTCCAACTGTGTGCTTAGAAGAAGCTTACATTTGGTTACTCCTCCATTTTCAGCTCCACCGATCTCTCCATTTCTCACCCAATTCTTTTCAACAACAATATAGAAAGATGATCAATATCATTAAGATTTATAATAAGAAATTTACAGTTAGAAGAACTGAGAATGCTTGCTTGCCCACTCTCATAGATTATTATTTTTAAGAATAGTCACCATTAAAGAGGACATCTTCAGAGCATAGATTCACACATCAGACATTCTCAATAGAGAAGCTAATGAGATAATTAATAATAGATACGAGATATTACAAAAAAAAAAAAAAAAGAGAATAAGTAAAAATAAAAATGATATAAGGATAAAAGTTTTAACGTGGAAACCCCATAATGGAAATGAAAAAAAAACACTACGGATTGAGAAATTTCAAATTTAAATATGTCTACAAGATTGGAGTATTGCAGATTATTAGAGAAAACATTAATCAATAAATCCTAAAATTATAGGCATCTCAAAATTGAATAGGTTTATACCATGAGAAATTGCTAATTTTTATCCCTTCTTATCACCACAAATCTTCAAAAAATTAAAACCATGAAATTTTTCCGAAAAATATTTCAATCATCATAACTTTAACAAAAATTATCTATATATCTTGAAATATATCATTTTAGTAGAAAAAAGGCAAATGCTTCATCCTCTGAAGATACCTCGCCTATGTTTTATTATTTATTTTTCTTTTCTTTTTCTTCCTTCCTTTTTAAACATTATATACACAATAGAAAGCAGGGAGTTTGATTTATTTGTATTTTATAAAAATTATAACACAAATTTTGTTAGAACAAACAATTAAATCAAGTCAAATGACATGACATCCAAAGTTGAATTTTATACCAAAAAATTAAAATTAAAGAAGAACTAGAAAAACGAGGGTAACTAGAGCCATGTAAAATCTATAAGTTGAAATAATACTGGAATTTAAACTATCTCTCATACCTAATGATCGGATGAAATCTTTTCTTCATCAAGATATATTACTGGTATATGAGCGATTTTTGGCCAATCTTCCCCCATTTCAGGTTTGCATCTTTCTACTAATTCAGGACAATGTCCAATTTCGAGTTTTTGAAGACGAGTAAACTTTTTCAATCCAGTTTTTGGGAGTGCTATGATGTTTGGGCAATTTGAAATGTGCAGTTGATGTAAAGTATTAGAAGTTGTTCCACAAAGAAGCCACCTTGGTAAAGCCGCCAACTGTGGTAAATTATAAAACCGCAAAATTCGAAGGCTCCCAAAACTTTGAACGTCTTCTTGCCCTTCTACTTCTCCATCCATGAATTCAAGTTTTCTGCATCCACCAATTAACAAAACCTCTAACTTAGTCAGGAATTTTATACTGGGTGGCAAGGAAATCAAATTTGGACAATTTTTAATATGTAACTTCCGAAGTGCAATAAGGCTTTCCATTCCTTTAAACAAAAATTCCAAATTGAGACAATCAATAATTCCTAATTGTTGAAGAGAATTCAAGCATTTCAACCCTTTTTCCTTTTTGGATAAATCTTTTTGCTTTGTCGTTACGTACAATATCCTCAAATTGATCATTCTCCCTATGCCTCTTGGTAATTCTTCAAGCTCAGAACATCCAATGAGTAACAAAGTTTGCAAATGATACAACTTGCAAATGGAATTAGGGAGTTTCTTTATCCTTTCATTATTAGATATGTCCAAGTACCGAAGATGTTTAAGACTACCAATAGAATTAGGCAAAGCTTCAAAACTGGATTCCGAAAATTCCAACATCCGTATGCACTTGAATCTCAAGGTGCATGCCCTAACAAATGATTTGCTACTTGGCCCCACATTTTGCATTTGGAAATAAATGCTCCGAAGACTACTATTTAACTTCTCCAAAAATCTTAAAGCTTCATACTTTTCTTTTGGCCAATAACCATCTGAAAATGCAACATGTTGAATCCGTTTGGAGATATCTTTACTCCCAAAACTTAGTGTGAAATATTCAGGTTGTGCAAAAAACATGACAAGATCATGTACAAGATCATGCATTTTGAAGATATATTCTACTCCTGGAGATATTTCCTCAACATCTTGAAAGAAAGATCTCGACAATAGTTCATTAATATATATTTCACCAATATTTTCCATTGTTGCATTTTGACCCCATGATTGAATGAGACCTTGCGCCATCCAATGGTTGATCAAGATTTGATTAACAAATTTGCAATCTTTAGGAAACAATGAACAAAGAGTTAAGCATTGTTTCAAGTGATAAGGCAAATCATAATAGCTCAATCTTAGTGCAGCCATAATACCATCTCGATCTTGTTCTAATTTCCAAATTTCGCTCTCTCTGATAGACACCCAATCACGTTCGTCCTTCTTGGTATTAAGTAAGCTCCTAAGCTTCTCACAGCAAGAGGAACCCCTCCACATTTCTGGACAATCTGCTCCCCAATTTTTAAAAGGTTTGGATACTGTTTACCTTCTCCTTCTTTGAATGCACATTTCACAAATATAGACAAACAATCCTCCTTGGAAAGACCCTTTAATTCTTGCATTGGAAAACTGCCCATGATTGAAGCAACTGATTTCTTGCGTGTAGTTACAAGAATTTTGCTTCCATTGGCACCACCGTCCATGAGCAAGTCCATGAGCTTAACCCACTTCTCACGATCCTCATTCCAAACATCGTCTAAGACCAGCAAGAATTTTTTACCATATAATTCATTTCTTAGATGACTTTGCAGCTGCTCCAGGGAGAAGTCACTGTAATTTTCACCAGGTTTATTCTCTTGAAGGATTTTCTTTACTAGCTTTTCAACATCAAACTCATCTGACACAAACCCATTTTTGTTGAAGTGGTCCACTACCCTCTCATCGTTATACACAAGTTTGTAGAGATTGTCTTGCCTAGCACCCCAATCCCAACATTGGGAATCACAGAAACATTCTCACTATCACTGGACTGCTTCAAAAGGCCAACTATATTTTCTTTCTCATCGTCTCTTCCGATAACATCGGAAGCTTTGACGAAGGAGTGGGTCATCTCCCTCTTGCTCGGCAAGATAGGCGTATTTGGAACACCCTCGATGAGATTAAATTTAGACTTATCAGCTGCAATTTTATCTAATCTCTCTCTAATATTCTTCACTCTATGACCCATCTTGAGATTGAATGCAATCGACTTTGGTCTCGAAAGGAAATTGCGTACCTTGGCTGTAGAGCTCCCCCTAGCCACCAGTACTTGCCGGCGCAAGGCCTCATATTCAAATTCATCGACAATATCTTCAGCATCATAAAAGGCATCTTTGAGCTTTCCAAGCCAATCTCTGAGCTGATGGTTGG
Source organism: Tetrastigma voinierianum (assembly GCA_016808115.1). Classification (NCBI taxonomy): domain Eukaryota; kingdom Viridiplantae; phylum Streptophyta; class Magnoliopsida; order Vitales; family Vitaceae; genus Tetrastigma; species Tetrastigma voinierianum. The sequence continues at coordinate 559,724 of JAEQBH010000997.1, read as the reverse complement.
TGGCTTGCTTCCCTTCAGCATCCTAGAGCACCGCGCGGATAGCGAAGTATCTGGATCACCAAAGCTCGGATTGCTTACCCCAAGCAAGCCCAACTAGCGGATGATGGCAGACTAACTTCCCAAAACTCTGTCGGCTATGCCAAAAGCAAACGATTCAGCCATGTTGCAGTTGCAGAGAGAGAGAGAGAGAGAGAGAAGCAGCTGGGAATTGAATCGATCAAGAGCTAGCGATGGGCGATGGGCGATGGCTGCTGTAATGTAATGGTGAATAGCTCAGTTCAGGAATAATGATTTGCAGTCAACGATCGATCCCCTCCAAAAGTCATTGGAGATGATGACTTTTTATCCAAAAGACAACATTCAATATCCAAGACTTTACCCCCGACATCGCATGTGAAACTTATTCCAAACGCCCAAAAAGTAACGGGAGAGGGTGGAAAAAAAAAAGTAACCGTTTCTAAAGATTTTGTTAAAATATGATAATTTTAATAGTTATTTCTGCAGCCAATTTAAGAAATCCAACTTATTATTGAATAAAAAAATTATCTATTCACAGTTTAGAGGTTAAAGTGATAATCAAATCGTAATTAAATTAGATTAAATCAGGATTAAAAAGGTAATCAATCAATCCGATCCAGTTTAAAAACATTGCTATTTGGAAAAAAAAATTTAAAAATATAGCTTCTAGGTACCATATTTTAATTAAAAATATATTTTCAATTGATATTACCAATTGAGACTAAGTGTTTATTTATGAAAAAATTCATAAATTAAGAATTTTAAAAATGATGGATATAACAAATATTTTAAGAATTATTATATTTAAAAAAAATATGTGCTAATCGAAGGTTTATACATGAGTTCTAAGGCAGGTTGGGAATGTATTGCCTATTTGTTAAACGGGTCATTGCAGGTGGAATCAGTACGTCTTGCCCATTTTAGCATTCTTTTAATTACATTAAAATAAATATATTTCATGAATAAATAAAATGTTATAATTTTTTTATTATTAAATTTTTTAAATTAATTTTTATATATAATTTTGTTGATTCAAACTTAATAGATAAATTGATTGATATCTGAGTGTAAGCAATAAATGGTGGAGCGATATACAGGTTCGTAGTATAATAAATCATTTAAATCTTAAAGAAATTTAATAATATAATAAGCCCAGAATATTTATGATTGAGTGCTTGATATATTGTGTAGGAATTTGATATGTTCGGTCATCGAATCTGTTTTTGTTTGTTTTGTTTGAATCCTTTTTGACAAATAAAGAAAGCGAACTGTAATAGGAAAGGCGAAAATCGTATCATGTAGTAGAAGATAAATCGCGTTGAGATAAAACGACGATAACATGAAAAACAAGAAATAAATCTTTATGGAATAACTTGAGTTAAAAAAATGTGTAAATAAAAATAAATAAGTCAAAAATATCTGAAAATCTATTTAAAAAAGACTAGTATATGTTGAAGAAGTTTAAGTATGGAAAAATTTTGTTATATCTTGAATAAATAATTTTGTCATTTCAAAATATTTGTTTCATAAAAAAGAAAAGTTAAATTTAAAGTACTCAAATAATGATAAGAATATAATTGAAAATAAAGAAAAAATATATGATTTAAATTTCATGATATCAAATATTTGAAAATTCCTTTCAGAGTATAATAATTCTCTTCCAAAAATCTTCATCTGATTGCCATCCACCCCGGCCCTGGCTGGTTGCATGCCGGCCTGACCGGTTTCCATGCTTAGTGCAGTGCCAATGAAGCGAATACTTATGGGTGATTGCGAATGATTTCTTGAAAACTAACAGCTATTTCATACAAAGTCGATTCCAATCGGCCATATAGGTACGCTAGTTCCATTATGAATCCTTCTCCAATCCATGTTGTTAAACTTAATCTCTACAAATACTCACTTTCATTGCCACTTCTGCGTTTCATCTTTATACAGAATTTCCTTAATTCCAATCCTCAAGCTCACTCTTTCACCTTCTCCCCCAAACCCAAAACCCCAACAACATTGTCAATCTCATCTGCTCTAATCTCAAGCAACACAATTCCAATCTTGCCCTTCTTCACACAGAAGTGAAGGCGCTTCTCCCTCATCTGGGTACCCAGGAAGTTTCTAGGGTTCTGTTGAGATGCCAATCTGATTCCTCCACGGCTCTCTCTTTCTTCAATTGGGTAAAAAATGATCTGGGTCTGAGACCCAGTACCCAAAACTACTGTATTGTTGTTCATACATTGGCATGGTCAAGGAAATTTTCCCAAGCTATGAAAATTTTATGTGAATTGGTGGAGTTGGTTAAGGATGATTTGCCTAGTGAAGATGTTTTCAAAAATTTGGTTTTGTGTACTGAAGATTGTAATTGGGACCCTGTTGTCTTCGATATGCTTGTTAAAGGCTTATCTGAGAATGGGAGCGGGTTCAGAGGGTTTAAAGTTTAGGAAGATGTTGAGGTTGGTTTTGTCCCCACTATGATTGCCTCAAACTGTCTTTTGAATGGATTATTTGAAGCTAGATTGTACCGATCGGTGTTGGGAAGTTTATGAAGAAATGGAAAGATTTGGGATAGCCCAAATAATAATATACGGTATGTTACGACTCATGTTCTATGCAAGGATGGGGATACAGGTAAGGTGAACAAGTTCTTAGAGAAGATGGAAGAAGAAGGGTTCGACCCTGATATCGTGACTTATAATACACTGATTAGTAGCTATTGTAGGAAGGGAAGGCTGGATGATGCATTTTATTTGTATAAGATCATGTACAGGAGGGGTGTGGTGCCAGATTTGGTTTCATATACTGCCTTGATGAACGGTCTTTGTAAAGAAGGGAGGGTGAGAGAAGCTCATCAAACACACAGGATGGTTCATAGAGGTCTGAATCCAGATATTGTAACATATAACACTCTAATTCACGGTTATTGCAAGGAGGGAAAGATGCAAGAATCACGGTCATTATTGCATGACATGATATGGAACGGGATTTCTCCTGATAGTTTCACTTGTTGGGTTCTTGTGGAAGGATACGGGAAAGAGGGTAAATTGCTTTCAGCTTTGAATTTGGTTGTGGAGCTTCAGAGATTTGGAGTCTCAATATCACAGGATATTTATTGTTACCTAATAGCGGCTTTGTGTCAGGAGAATCGACCTTTTGCAGCTAAGAACCTTTTAGAGAGAATGACTCGAGATGGTCACAGGCCTGAGTTGGAAATTTATAATGAGTTAATCAAATCATTCTGTCACTGTGATTGTATAGCAGAGGCGTTACAACTGAAAACGGAGATGGTTGATAAGGAAATAAAGCCCGATTTAGTTACTTATGGGGCTGTTATAGACTGCTTGAGTGGATTGGGTAGAAGTTTGGAGGGTGAATCCTTAGTGGGTGAAATGGTTGCATCTGGCATGCTACCTGATTTGGCAATTTGCAGGGCTTTATTCAATGGCTACTGCAGGGAAAATGATATTGATAAAGCACAGTCACTATTGAGCTTCTTTGCCAAGGAATTTCAAATTCATGACACAGAAAGTTTTAATGCACTTATCAGAATTACCGGTGGGAAGGGTGACATCACTAGGTCATTGGAGATCCAGGATATGATGCTGAAAGTAGAACTTTTGCCAAATCCACTACCCATTATTATGTAAGAAGTATGATGTGATTATGGAAATCCAGGAGGGTGGACTCTGCAAGCTTGGTGAAATGAAGTACAATAGAAGCTAAACAAGAGAGAAAGTGTCTGCCCTTTTTCTAGATGGTTGTAAAGTTCTGCCAAGTGCTCCTAATCCAGGATGCCATGTTATTTACTGCATGAATGTGGAATAGCTTCAGATGATAGAAGTGCAGATGCAATTTAAAATGCTAGAACAATTCAGACATGATGCTCAAAGGGCTGATGTCGTGATCTGTCTTCAACATTAATTAGCTGTGTTAAGTGACCTAGCAATTAGCCTTACCCACAATATGCAGTTTTGTATTTGTGAAAATGATAACCACATTTACAACTGGGCTACACAACTAGTACATGGTGACAAAAGTAAGAACAAGCATGCCCAACACAACATCTCTGTGTCTCTTGGAAAGACTGCATGCATCTTGAGTAGCAGGCTAGACTCACCAACATGGTTGTCCCCCAAGATTTTAATGAAAAATGTGGCATTCGGACAAGACAGAAACTGGCTTCAAAGGTATTTTCAAATTCCACTTGGGATAGCCCTATCCATTTTTCCAACTTTGCAAGAATACCTCCTCCCAGCTTGATATTTGTATGAAAGATAATTCAATGACTTGGACTAGTCTATTTATTTGAATCTAGTGCTTGAAATTTTATTTTATTTTTTCATCTTTCCCATGATATGCCTGTATTCATTGTTTATCAGTTTATGGCATATGTAACCCATAAAAAAAAAAATCAGTTTATGGCATATGTTCTGGTATCAAGTTGAGTTGCCAAGACTGAGTTGTACTTCTAAGGCCAATGTTCATCTGTCATTCTAGGATATCAAAATGGTGGTAAAGTTGTGGATTGTAAATCAGTGGGATTTGTGCCAACCCACTTTCTTTCTTTCATTTTTTTTGAAATTTTTTAGTTTATATTTTATTATTACTGTTATTGTAATTCTTCAGTTTATCTGCTTCCAATTGCTGCCAGCTAGGGAGATCAGGTTGCCCCATATGGACTATTTATAAAGAAAAACAGAACAAGAATAGACAACAAGAAATAAAAGACAAAACTAGGAACATATAGATTTACGTGGAAACTCTCAATAGGGAAAAAAACTACGAGCAGAGGAGGAGAAATCCACTATTCCAAAATTGATTACGAGATTGGAGTATTGTGGCTGTTAATATAGAACCACAAAACCCTAAAATACATAACATATTTACAGATATACCAAATTTGAGCAGGTCCATATCGTGGGGGCTCTGTCCATATTAGCCTAATAATCCTTTTGCTACCACCACATATCCTCCAAATAATTCATAATATTGCACCATAAAACTTTTCGGATCCGGCTGAACAAAATTGGGGTCTCTGAACTCTAACAACCATGTTCCTTTCTTTGAGTTAAATGCTGTTGGTTTGTTTATTAGCTTTGCAAAAGCATTGAGAGTGTTGTTTTTTGCAGTGCTAATGTCTGAGTTTGTTTTCTCTTGACTAGTGCTTTTTTTTTTTTATAAAGATACTTTAATGGGTATGGAGCTCTGTCATGCCAAACCAAATGGCTTTTATTGTGACATGATTGAAAAATTGTGCTGCATTCACTGCCTCTATTGTTGTTAAATCTCTTTCAAGTTTTAAATTTTTTTCCCCTCAGGTTTGCACACATCAACTTTCAAATATTGACGTGCAGAAACACTTCATCTTCATATTTAGGGATGGTATTATGGTGCTTTCAGGATGGGATCTCGTATCCTAAACAAGGCTCAAATTCCTCTTCGATAATAAAGTACTTAGTTTTCTTCAGTGACATGTGATGTTTCACAAGCTTGCAGCTGTTATTTAGAGTTGAGGTTCTCTTTGCTCTTTGCTTCCTGACATGGGAAGTATGTTTGTTTGATATTCAGCCTCCTACATGGTCTAGAACTTCTCCTGAGAGTTACTTATTACTACAATGCCTTAACATTACCACAAAAAATGTGAGTAAAGGAAATTGATATGCAGCCGGCCTGCAGGAACATCTGGAAAGAAAATGAACATCAATATCTGTCTTAAAGCATCAAGTCAGTGTGTTTGTCTCAATAATTGAAATTACTCAAGATTCCAGTGATCTTATTCAAGGTTCCAGTTTCTCATTTAGAAAGAAGGCGGCCAAGAGCTTTACAGGATCTGTGATAATGCAATAAAGCTTATTGAGTAGAAGATTATTGAGGTTTTAAAGAACTTTTCAAAAGTTACAGGGGATACACTTCCATAGTAGAGCTTATAGGAAGAGGGTTTAGAGTTTAAATTCTTTACAGGTTAGATAGAAGCTCTTCTTTACTTCTTTTTAGCAAAGCTCTTCAGTAGACATTAATCCTGTGCCGAGTATGCCCTAAACCTCTTCAAATCTATTTTACTTTCTTATTAATCCATTCTGAGGGCCAAAGGAGTGGCCCCTCAAAATTCCTTGCTCTGTTTAGGATGCAAGATGGAATATAACCTACTAGGAACAAGCCTCCTTTGCTGGAATTGACTGGGTGCACCTTGTGCATGAGAACCAACTGGGAGCATAGAGGAAGTGACTACTTTAAGAAAGCAAAAGCTGCCTTTCTTTCGGGAAGGGTGGCTTGCCAGTGGCACATGATGGAATCCCTTTCCAGTCAATGGAAGTTCTTCTAAAATTGCTAGGAGTTTTCTCAAGTTTTGCTATAGATATCACTTTCCCTGTTTGTCTTTTGTGGATTCTCTCATCAGGGGTCTGGCACGATGAGTGTAACAGCTTCTTGCATTTGGAAGTTAGACAAACTGTAAATCTGCAACTGCTCTTATTTACTCTTTTGCTCTAATAAGTAATTGAAATATATAATAAAGCAACTTCATTTAGAGAAAGGGTGCTAAGTTCTGTTCAAAGTGTTAGGGAATTTGAGTATATTGTATTTTAACATAACTGATTTCCCTTTGATTGCAATGATTTAGTCCTTTATTTTCTCCCTTTTTACTTTGATTTAAACTATTTGATTATGCTTCCTTTTGTTTCCGCTCTTCACCTTCCGTAAATAAACTAGTTTTATTTAAGCTCTATTGAGATGCAACAGAATTCCAAGTATGAAGCATATTTGTTCTTAAAGCAACTTGGTTCTCTATTACTAATCATGACATAGTGGCTTTATCTGATTGCTTCAAAATTTATATGCTTTTCTTAGGGTCATATTTTCAACCTCAACTGATTCATGTGTTTTTTTATTTTTTTAATTTGCAGGATTGATCTTTGAGACTCCTCCATTATCAACTTTGATGATAGTGTTGGCATGTAGCAAGTTTCAAATCTGTATTCATTAAACAGTTTAATTGTTGCCAAATCAAAGCGTGTGGAGTAGTAGTTAGTATTCATCAGGTGAAATTTGAAAATGTTGAATGGGAAAAGGATTTTTTCCTTCTATTATATGGATAGCCCTGTTTTCTATGCTCTGGTTCAACCTTGCAATAGAAACAGAGCATTCCTTCCCTTTATCATCACCATTTATAGTCCATACTTTCTCTACCCTTAATTTTGGTTCTTCTCTCAACATCAAACTTAGTCTGAGAATTGAAAACAAGGAGATAAATGAAATTCACTACAATTTCAATCGTCCATCTCTATTTGAAAGATGGTTAAATGCAGAGTAAATGAGAAACGCTGTTGTAGCATCCACAGAGTGTAAAGCTGACGGTTTTATTACGTGTTTAGGGTATAATATAAAGTAAAGTGTATTTTAGAGATTTATGTCTGAAAAAATGATAAAAACCCAGAATTAATACAAAAGTCAAGGATAAATTGATAATTTGACATTAAGGACCCAATAGTCAGAACATAATAAGTTTATATGCTAAAGTGGAATTATTGATAAGTTAAATTGAGAATAGAGTGGAATAGAAGGAACAAATAGCAAAAATGGAAAAGAATGCAAAAATGGGTTTTTTTTTGCCAAACAAGGCCTTAACTTAAAAAGGAGTATAAAAGAAAAAATATCTCATTGTTGAGTGAAAATGTTAGGGCAAATTCGGTGAAGGATAAAGAGAGGAGAAGAAGAGAAGAAGAAGAGAAGAAGAAGAAGGAAGAAAGGAAGAAGAAGAAGGAAGAAAGGAAGAAAAAGAAGGAAATTAAGGTATGGAAACTATTGGTGTATGTAACTTTGTTTGGAGTATTTGGTTTGGAATTCTCTTTGTTTGGAATACATGTATGGAGATCATGTTTGAAAATACTTGTCTAAGTTGGGTTAGGAAAATCCTAACTCTTCAATACAAGTGTATTTCGGTTGGTCTAAGTTAGTTTTGTAGTTTGTTTTGAGTTGGTTTTTGATTTGGAATTGTGGGGTGTTTTTCCTAAACGCTAAAGATGCATTTATGGGTTTTCTGGGATGAATCGGTCGATCAGTTGGTTGTCCGGATGCTTATCCGGTTGGATGCTACTGCATCCAACCCAACAAGGCGAGGAACAGGTCGACCAACCTTCCAGTTGGATGTAGTAGTTGCCAGCAACCATACCAAGTGGAACCGGTCGACCGGTTGGTCGATCAGTTACATGAGAAAGTCGTCTAGTTGGATGCAGTAGCTGCTAGCTACTGTTCAATTGGGAAACAGTCAATCGGTTAACCAAAACGGTCGACCGGTTGGGACTAAACGGTCAACTGGTTTGGGCAAACGGTCGACCGGTTCTGCGAACAGTGTACATTTTTGAAAAATGTTATGTACCTCACCACCTCGGCGAAGCTACGCTTCGCCTCGGCAATCCGGTCGTTGGGCAAACATTGTTCTTGCCCTCATTTGTTAATGGATTAAGAATGATATAAAACGAGTTCTAAAATACATATAGTTGTATGTCTGTTTAAGACCGAATAGTGAATGAATAGGCACCTTTGATCAGTGCTTCGGCACTCCTGCTAGTGCTACAACACTTCTGTTACGTGGGCAAGCACGTTCTAATCAGTGCTTCGACACTCCTGCTAGTGCTACGACATTTCTGTTACGTGGGCATGTACGTTCTATTCAGTACTGTACCGTACCTTCGAGTACTTATTGTACCGTGTCCTTCTCATTTAGTAGTAGAGGTCTATGCAGGAAAATATTTATATGTTGCATACCTGAATAATAAGATACATGAAACTAAATGATAAGAATATGAATGATGAATAAGAAGTAAGCATAAGAAATCAGTTTGTTATGTTCTGTATTGTACCTTTCGGGTACTCCTTGTATATGATATCTGTTCTGAACTCTTACGGCTGTTACAAGAATTATGTATATGAAAATTTTGTTATAGAATTTTGTATATGTAAACTCCATATGCTTTATGATATATGTATTCTGTAAATGTTGTCCACTTCAAGTGGTCATATTTGTTTTCCACTAAGCTATAAGTTTAGCACGAGTGTTTCATCCGTGTAGGTACTAAAAAGGACATTCATGGCGTTCCGCATCAACCAGGGCCAACACAATAATAGAAGTCCACCTGATGTAGGTTTTTGTTTTTGTTTTATAATGTATATGAAAAAGTTTTTGTAATAGTGGATTTCTTTATGTACAAGTAATTGAGACTCAGGAATATGTATAAGTCAGTTAAACACCACCACGGTGGTGGTATTGGAATTTTTATTTCATTATGGATATTCTGATATATGGATGCATGATTACGAAATGGGCCCACCAATGTTAGAAAGTCAAGTAAAAGAGTCTTAGTCTCGTACCGTGTCCCTTATCTTTGCCCAGGCGGGGATAGGGGCGTGACGTTTGCTCTCAACCCTTTTCTTTGTTTTCCTTTTCCTTCTCTTAACCTTTCCTTGAACATTTTTCCAACAACCTTTCTAGGATGAGAACATATATTTCTTGGTACTTTTTAGGTACTATGATAGAATATTTGTTAGGGTGCATCTACTTGTTTTTTTTTTGACATCTATTAGTACTTTGTTCTTACAAGGATTCAAACATGGATCTCTCGTAGCCCTTTTCTATTCTTTTACCACTTGAGCCAAGGGCAGGGTACATGTACTTGTTAAAATCTTGAATAAACCCTTAGTTTGAACCTGAAAAACTTTTTTGTGAAAACAAGAGGAAGTTCTATGATCAAGCATTTTTTTGCCAAAGGTGATAAAAAAAATTAGAATAGCATAATTCTTTCTCGCATAAATCTTTAAATTATTGTTAAACGTCTAACTCTCCTAAAATCTCAAGCTCGCAGGATTTAAGTTTAATATAAATATCATGTTTCACACCCTTCTTCACTTATGGTTTCATACCTGCACGTGAAGAGTCAAACAAATTTATAAAGAGAGATATCGAATTTATGACCTCCTGCTAAACCAAGTTCTGATATCATATTAAACGATCAACTTTCTTAAAAACTCAAGCTTATAAGATTTGAGTTTAATATAAATATCATTCTTAACCATTATTGTAAATTTGTAACCAATATCCAATTCAAGTGATAAAAAATGTTACAGACTTGGAGCAGAGGTGGCTGCTTTACAGAAACATGTGATTTTCATACGTCACCACGGCTGCATGTTAGTATTTACTTTATTAGGATTCTGACATAAATAATGATCGGAGATGAAGTCTTTGAAAACTGCAAAAATAAAAATAAAAATAATAATAACTAGGGTTCTGCCAAAGCAAATAAGGAGATTTGAGACAACCCCATGTTGTCCAAAATGATTGAAATGTATATTCCAATTAAACAAGTCTTCCCCTCTTTCTTTACAGCACAATACATAAGAGCCAAGATGGAATATTCTTACTGTTTCCAAATTGCCCCCATTGTTAAAACCTTCATGCACCAAGTTGATTGAAGGAGGTTCATGAATGAGGAGGTTCCCATAAAGAAAAATCTCCATTAATTTCCTGTTGAGTTGCTAATCTCTGATTTCATTACGGTTAATTAATCAATTTTTCTATGTTAAAATGATATCTAGTGAGGTGTTTGTCCCTCTCCAGCTCTCCCAAATCTAATTCTCAGTGTAAAACTTGTACTGAACTATAGATTTTGTCCTCAAAAGGCATGTGCATACAATCAAGATTATCTTTGATAATCACTATAATTCTAGAGAGACAGAAGCTTATGCATAGTAATATTTTTTATGGGGTTTTCTGTCAAGACCTCAATTGATGATTGGTTAGCATTATGGAGAGAGATGATGGGGTTGGCGATTCAATCATCATTTTTTTAATAGTAATGATTTTTAAAAAAGCAAAGAGAGGAGGGAATGTCTTGGACAATAGGGTTTTTAGTATGAAAAACTCAAATACAAGCATCTCATAATTTTTGTTACTATGCATGAACCTCAACATTTTCCAATGAAAACAGTTTTTTTAAGTTCGATTGATATAAAAACCCTAGCCACCGTTCTTTTCTCTCAAAATGTTTTCTCTTCTTGCTCCTCTCCGTTAGTAAGGACTAACTAAGGAGGGTGATTTTTTTGTCATTCTTGACCTGAAATCACCCTTCTAAATCTTTTTCGATCATTTTTTTTTTCAATAAAGTGGTTCTTTCATATAGATTTAGATTTTAATTTGTTTTTTTCTCGATTTTTTTGTCAACTTGTTGTAGTGTTTGATTGTGTCGTCTTGGTACGACAGTTGGTTTTTCGTAATCGTGTTACAGCGTTTACTAGTATGTGGACGATTAAGAATACAAAGCATATTCGAAAGACAAATCAAGTATGATAAATGTGTATTTGTAGAACTTAGTCATACATATTTTAGTACAATTTATAAGTTATTATCTCAAAATGTGTAAGTTTTAGTGATTTATTATCTTTATTAGCACGAATATTTATAAGTAACAAATTCTCTAAAGTTTTGCTTGAGATTGTTTCTATATTTCTATAAAATATATTATTAGTTTGAATCAATAAATTTATTTCTCTTCTCAAAAAAAAAAAAAAAAAAGAAGTTTTGACTCATATAGTAACCTAAAAACTATTATGCTAATGAAGACATTTTTCTAGGTATTTCCTAAAACTTCCTTAATCTATTCAATAAGTGTACATTAATTAAAAAATGGTTTTTTAATCTTATTTTGATTAGAAGAACAAACAAACAAAAATGAGAATCTTGAAATTAATTATGTATCATAGTAGTACATGTTATTTAGCTATTGTCTTTTCATATTTGATAAAGATATAAAGTATAGTGATGCTTGTTTTCCTATGTGTAAAGCCAAACATGTCTGATTGCTAAGATGAATAGAATTTCGTAACAAAAGATGCAAGTTATTTATTTATTTTTTAGATCTTAAAATTTATTAAACTTCTAGAATTTATATTAAAATTTTATATTTTATTAATTATTTAATGTCAAACCTTAAAATTTGTAACTAACATGATTGAGACTCAAAGTCTCTTTTTAAATTTAAGTGAATCTTTCACAAGCACATCTTACAAGTCTTCTTAGAAAAAACATATTCCCATTCATAAGAATTATTACAATTTAAATCTCTTTTGTTTTGAAGTGTTCAATTATAAAAGTGAGGCTACTTGATAATCATAACAAATTCAAAATATAACAATTTTTTCTTACATAATTATTCAAACCTACTTTTTCTTTCTCACTCAGGACAACAAGAATGGAACATTTAGCCTCGTTTGGTTCAAAGTAGTAGACGAAAAAAAAAAGAAGAAAATGATTTTTATAACACATTTTATTTGGTTTCATCGTGAAAATAGAAAAAAATCAAATGTAATCAAAATTTCTTAAAATTTTACATAATTTTAAATTTCTTAGTCATTATATATAATGAAAAAAACAAACAGATAAATTTGAATAAACATATAAAAATTAATTTATTAAGTTTAAACCCATTTCTTTCTCTAATTTTTATTTCCTTCAAGAATTTTTCCTCTCTATTTTTTTTATTTAATGCTTTTCGATTCCAAATAGACTTCATTAGCTAATATAGTACCTCCTTCATTTTGCACTTAAAGATAAGAACCTTAAAAGATCCAACAATTTGTGGATATGTTGGCCAATTATTTCAACTGCCAGAGATATGGTGGAGGCCCAATGGTCATACCAAACAATATTTAATTATTGAAATGCAAGTGTAAGAATTTGAAGTCTCTCACTAACTACCTGTCCAACATGCTCTACTTCCTCCTTGTCTCCTCCAACAAAATTCAATTAATCAATTCCAATTGAGATAACCCCTTCACTCATTGGAGAGACGACATGCAAATACAAAGCCAAAACTTCAAAGAAATAAAAACTATATTAATATCCATAATTAGCCCATAATCAACTCATATGATTACCTTCCCATATGCTTGTGAGGATGTTTGCTGCCCTCATGAAACAAATAATTCAAATAACTCTTTGAGATTTTCTCCTTCTATGTCTATATAAACACTGTCTGTCTTTGTTAAATTATACTTCATCAAGCAAAGAAAAAGGTAGTAATAGGAGATTACTTAACCAATATGAGAGTAAGTATGGTTTCTGTAGCGAAAAACAAAAACTTCTTTGTGGCATTCACTTTGTTCTTCGAAAGCTCTCATTGTGCGAAACTCACATTGTTTCTAGGGTTGCTTTAAATATTGGTGTCAGCAAAGTTGTATATCCTGTTTATAGGAACCTAATTGCCCTGCTCTTCTTGGGCCCTGCTGCTTACATCTTAGAGAAGTGAGTTTCCCCCCACTTTATTTATTTTGTTTATTTGCTAATGGCACAATTTCTTAATGATGTTGTATTCTGCGATTTTCAGGAAGGAGAGACCACCTCTTACTTTCTCTTTGCTGGTTCAGTTCTTCCTTCTAGCATCACTGGGGTAAGGAGAAACATGGGCATAGTTAGGTGATGGATCAGAAATTCTGCCAGTTCTCACCTTTTAAAGAAAATTTGTTTTTTTCTAAAAAACAAGAAGCTTAAAGACACATTTGAGTTACCAGTTTTTTTTTTTTTTTTTGAAAAACACAAAAACACTAAATTCGAATAACAATAATTTCCAAAAACCATAAAAATAAGTGTTATCTATGTTTTCAAAAATTGTTCGATGCCAAAAGGAACAAACCAAACAGTCCCCAAATTTTGTTTTCTCTTCTGTTTCTCAGTCTTGTGTTTCTGAACTCCAAATGCACTGCAAACCAGAACTTTTATCTCTTGGGGTTGTATTATGCATCTCCAACTTTTGCATCTGCAATGCAGAACTCAGTTCCAGCAATCTCTTTTGTCATGGCTTCTGCTCTGAGGTAACTGAAGGCTAGCTCCTTGTTCTTCAGAATCAGTTCTTTTATGGATTAAGCTTTTCCTCTGATCCATCTCTTTCGGTCTCGATTTCGCAGGCTTGAGAGAGGTTGACTCATCTTGGAATGTGAATGGCAAGGTTAAGAACCATTGCAAGAATAGGGGGTGCCACATGTGTAGAACTGGACATGGGGTTGTATATACCTGGTTGGACATTACCTATCATGGGCTGGTTGGATGATTGGATAAGCCCATAATTTTCTTTTTTTTTAGTTCGAGGCCAACACCACATGCACCTCACCTAATCCTTGGGACCTTGGGATTGCTGACTTGGGTATACTTCTAGTGGTTCTAAGGGGACTCGAAATAGTGACCATTGGGAAGCAAACCCTAGACCGGACCAACTGAGATACCCCTCAGAGTTGGTCATCCCCATAAATTATTCTGATAAAGCTACTACTAAGAACACAGACTCACTCTCACTGCATTCATTTTGGAGCACTCAACTTCTACGAGGCTTTTTGTTATTGAAGACACTACCCAGCTAAAGCTGAGTCTCACTTCATTCACTTGCTTCTTCGGATTATTGATCCGGTCACCAGTCTGCATGACCTTGCAAAAACCAGCAGGCGCTCACGGAAAATTCAATCGGGAGAGAAAGAGCTTTTCACTATTACATGTCTTTTGTAATACATTCAAACTCAATTATTTCAATCTTATGATATTGATATATATCACATGCTTTCTAAATAATATATTTGGATAACCAGTTATAAGTTTCTACTCATAGATATTTATTTATTTAGTCTCTCACCTCGAGGAGTGGTGGCGTGGATTGTCTTCTCCTTCAAACGCCGGTGTATCCAAAAAGAGTCTTTTTGTTTTTATTCTTGTCTTCCGACCGATGCGGGACCGCTTTTAGTGTGTTATCCCACCGCCGGGCAAATGCTCCGGTATTACGGGCTTAGGTTTGTGAACTAGCAGACGGAACATATGCAAAACAAAGCCGAGGAAGGAAAAAAGAAGTTTTGGCTGGAACTGGTTTGCGAAATCAGGAGCATAAATAAGGAACGATCAAGTCTTGTGTTGGACACAATTTCCTTAAGACTATTTATTGCCCTCGCAGTGGTGCTTCGAGTCCTTGGCAATTTGTCTTCCAGGATAAAATGATCTCCAACCGCAAAAGAAAGCACTTCTCAAGGTTGGCTATCGAACCAAAACTTGTGCAGAACTCGATCTCTCAAAACGAACGAAGATGATGTATGAAACAGGAAAAATCAATCTTTTTTAATGAATGAATGAATGGCCTATTTATAGACTCGCTCATGACTGTTCGGTACAGTCATGAAGCTTGGGCTAGGGTCGTGTCTGTGGAGAAGAAGGCGTCCATTCAGTCAACCAGTACTTCCAAAATGACGGTGTTTGGACTCCCAAAGATGTTTCGATGCAGTGTGGTGAACCAGCGCAGGCTGGTCCTCCCCTTTCACAAAATTGGGGTGCCTTGGGGCCCCAAACCCAACTACCCTTCAAAGTCTTGTTCCCATCCGATGTGGGACCTGGCCTTTCTGAAACTTAAACAGCACTGTTACCATTTTCCAACGTGGTGACGTTTAGAACAATTTATAATTCACTCCTTGTGGTTTGAAGCGACTTAATAGATAATCTTCATCTTCTCATGGTTGAGAACACATTCCCATGTGGACCCTCTGGTTGTGGGATATTTTTTTAATTTTAACTCAAGATAGCTAATTCCTAATGCTCAAACCCATTTTTTTCCAACAATCCCCCACATGAATGAAATTGACTGAAAGTAATGCAAATGACGTGTTGACACTAAGAGAGAGTTCAGTTGGAAATTTTCTGCATAGAGGAAGGTAGCTTGTGGCCTTGAACCTTCCCTTGTGAAATGTTATCGGGGTTACTGATTGATCAGTGATCATGATTTCTTGAGCTTCATTCAATCATAAGTATAAGCGAGACAATAACATTCACAGAATCTTTCGACACGGTTGGTTCTCCACCCGATTGTATTTCATTTAGCCTAAACAATTCACATGGTTTCATAAGTGCTTCTAGAGAATTTAGCCTTTATCAATCTTCGCGACAGGCCCGGTTCTCTCACTCACATGGTGACCATGGGGTATCTATTATACCCCACTTGTCTTTAACAAGATATAGAATCATTAAAAGCATTAACACCACATTCCTTACTTTGCGAGACATCACTATTCTGATTATATGAACGAGTAGGAGATTTGTTCTCCGTAGTGATCTTCAATGAGTCACACAAAATTTGATTATCCCTTTGAACCTAGATCTTGGGATCTCCGATCGTATCGATTTGGGTTGCCGTGGCGACTCTTTAGTGTATAGGCTTTAAACCCATTCCCCTTGATGATTTACTTACTTGCTCTCTGGTCAAATCTTTGTTAACGGATCCGCAATGTTATCTTTTAATCTTATGTATTCAATGGTCATAATACCATTAGAGAGAAGTTGTCTTATGGTATTATGTCTTCGACGAATATGTCGAGACTTACCGTTATACATATGACTGCATGCTCTACGTGCGATTGACTATCCGCGATTAATGCGAATGCGAGCGCGAGGTTGTGGCCACGGTGGAATATCTTCTAAGAAATGGCCAAGCCACTCTCCCTTCTTCACCAGCTTTATCTAGTGCAATAAACTCGAGATTACATCGTGGATGTGATACGTTTGCTTAGAAGATTTCCAAGACACGCTCCACCCTGGTAAATAGATAGCTACTTGTGGACTTCGAGTCTTTGTGGTGTCGGATCTCCATTAATACAGTATCCCTTCAAATGCGTAGGATATTTCAGTGAATCCATAGTTTTACAGGTGTATTTCAAATACCTCAAAACTCTAACTATTGCCTTCCAATGGTCCGGGCCTGGATTACTTGTGTATCTACTCAATTTGCTGACCAGGCGTGTTCTCTATGTTTGGGCCGGAGTGCACAATTTATGATGTACATCAGGACTTCCAGACTAGCATTGCATATTCTTATTGTGATATGCTTTTGCCGTATTTTGGATAAATGCTATGATTTTACATCGGGTGTTCTCGTTAATTTCTTATCATCTTGTTTTAAGAAATTTCTTGAGAATTTTCCTCAGATGTAATGTGATTGAGATAATATTAGTCCGTCGATGTTTAGAGATCTTTATCCCAAGTATAACATCGGCAACACCTAAGTCTTTCGTATTAAACTTATTGTTTAACATTTTCTTCAACCAGTTTTAATGACTTCTAGTATATTGCACTACCTAATGAGATATCATCAACATAGAGATAAATGATGACATACCCATGTTCGGTGTTCTTGACATATACACATTTGTCACACTCGTTGATTTTGAACCATTTGTCATCATTACATTGTCAAATTTCTCATGCCACTGCTTTAGTGCTTGCTTTAATCCATAAAGGGATTTAACAAGCTGATAAACTTTCCTTTATAGCGGCTTGGACAATGATATGGGTTGTTCCATGTAGATTCTTCATCAGTCACCATTTACAAAATGTCTTTACATCCATTTGATGTATCTTAGTGTGTATAGCTGCAATAACTATTCACATGTCGGATGGATGATATTCTTGTTACTGGTGAATAGGTATCGAAATAGTCCAAGCCTTCTTTTTGCTTGTAACCTTTGATAACCAGTCTGGCTTTATATTTATCAATAGATCCATCTGCTTTCATTTTCTTCTTGAATATCCATTTATATCCTGAGGTTTTGGGCTCTGGTGGAAGATCCACTAATTCCCACATTATGATTTGCGAGATGGATTCTACTTCATCGTTTATAGCCTCTTTCAATATGGAGCTTGAGCTGAAACATTGCTTCCTTAAAGCTTTGAGGCTCATCTTCTAACAAATATGTTGAAAATTTGGACCAAGAATTTGTGTTCTAGTTCTTTTTCTTTGCGTCTAGGTTCATCATCATCTTGTTAGCCTTAACTCTACCCCTGCGGTATCATATGATTCTTTTACTTGAGTTCGACTCTGTGTGGATTTGTAGGGAAATACATTTTCAAAGAAAGATGCATTCCTTGACTTCGATAATAGTATTGGCAAATGCATATCAAAAATTTCTGATTTATGAATCGAGCGATAACTCACTCTTATTATGTGCATATCAATGAAAACACCAAATCCATTGTTTTTTGGTCCATTTTAACCTTTTTAGGTATAGAGTACCGCCACGCTAGCCGGACACCCCACACTTTTAAGTATTTGTAAGAAGGTCTTCGACCTTTCCACAACTCATAGGGGGATTTATTGGTTTTCTTTTGAGGTATTCGGTTGAGAATATAATTTGCAGAAAGAATTGCTTCCCCCCACAAATTTTGAGGTAGTCCAGAACTTAATAGTAATGCATTCATCATTTCTTTTAAAGTTCTATTCTTACGTTCAACAACCCCATTTTGTTGAGGTGAATAGGGTGCAGTAGTTTGGTGTATTATACATGTTGTGAGACAAAATCACCAAGGTGCTTCATATTCCACCACCTCACATCACTTCTTATCACCTTGATCTTTCTATCAAGTTGGTTCACCACCTCATTCTTGAAATGTTGAAACATTTCCAATGCCTCATCTTTACTTCTCAATAAGTAAACATAACAGTATCTTGTGCAATCATCAATTAATGTAAGAAAATATTTCTTACCACCTCTTGTTTGAATAAATTTCAGATCACAAATATCTGAATGTATTAACTCTAGGGGTTCACTACTTCTTTCAATTGATTGGAAAGAAATTCTCGTAAGTTTAGATTCCACACAAATCTCACATTTATGATTTGGATCTAGTTTAAAGTTGGGCAAACATTCCATATTGTTTAATCTGCGCAATGTATCATAATTAACATGTCTAATCTACATATACACATTTAACGAAGATTCAAGCATATAAGCGAGAAGTGTTCTTATTATTAATATTCTTAATAGGAGTACAATAGTCATTACAATTCATTTTGAAGGCCCATTGCTCATGTACCCCTTTCCACGCCACATCATTTTTGGTGAGGATAAGGTTATGCAGAACTGACAACACTTGAATCCTTCTTTCGACAATGATCAGGACATGGATTCTTTAATTCGGCACATGCAATACATCATTGAGAGTAAGTTCCTTGCCCAATGTCATTTTCAATATTTACCTTCCTTAGCTATAACGGAAGAGAAGGAGTTGCCCACATAAAGTTAATTCTCCATTATCTATGCTATTATATGATGAGAACATCTTCTTCATATGAGCAAACATGGCCAGTAGCCACAATGTCCACCACCATTCCTTTAGGTATTGTGCAATGAAGTTCACCGCCAGGAGACTAATTTTGAGAGGTTCATGTACGAGAACATCGTCTACTTAATCACATTGGCTTGAGGGCGTTTCTTCTTTGAATTCCATTGGTCCTTGCGACTATGACGGTCCTTAGCACGGTGCCCTTACTTGTTGCACACATAGCACTTGCCTTGGAATTTTTTCGTAGGACCTTGCTTGGGACCATTGCCATCGTGCTTCCTCTTCTTGTTATTGTGGGAGGTCTGCCCTTGTTCCACAACATTGGCCTTGGATTCCATGATGCCCTTGCCTTCTTCTCAGATGCACGGTTGTCTTCCTCTATTCGGCCGCACTATGAGTCTTCCGTCTCATTTCGCCACGCATGCTTTGGTAATTCTTGGATTCTTTACATAGAGTGATGATTTTCAATAATGTTACCAGCCATGATTCTGAGAGACATCCCTTCTACATGTATGTAATGCAAAATCACTTGTAGATCTTGAACTTGGCTGATCAGTTCTTGGAATCAAGCATATCCTTAGTCCTAGGAATTTTCCACTACAAACTTCTTGAGCCACATCCTCGGTCGCTGTGTTACATCAAAGTTCCCACGGTTCTCTTGCGATGTGAATTAGCATGCTTCCATGCTTCCACAGCGGCAACCACTTGCCTATCAGTTTCATTTTCCTTCAATGCGGAAGCATCCTCTTGAAGGAAGCGGGCTAAATTTAAGGTGGTCAGGTAGAACAACATCTTTTGTTGCCACCTTTTGAACCCTGTCCCATTAAATTTTTCGGCTTCTCTCCATGACTCACAGTCATTGGTGCCATAACAGGCGTTGGAGGAGGCACCACAGTAGGAGTAGAATCAGTAGCCATTACTGTTTGCAGAAACAATATATTAAAATTAAAATTAAAAAAAATATGACTAAGCCAAATTCTGAGCAAAAATAAAAACAGTATTAAATCAAAGTGGCTACTGTTGATAGATACAGTATATAAATTTTAAGAAATAACTGAACTAAGTTATGAGTAATAAAAAAAGTTAAAACAAATAGATTACTGTTTTGCAAAATTGAGCAATAAAACAATATTAAAACAAACAGATTATTGTTTTGCAGAATGGAGCAATAAACAATATTAAAACAGCAGATATAAGCGTATTTTACGAGTGAAATAAAACAATGTCCTGAAGCGATTGTGCTAGAAGTTATGTAGTTCTTGCATATCGCCAAAATGAAAAAAGGAATGCAAAAATGATAAAGCGATGTTAAAGCTGAGTATGTGAGCCGTGTCGAACCAAAAGGCGATATGTAGGCGATATATAAGGCGATATATGCTTCAAGCTGATATCATAACCGAAATTGAAGCTGTAAAAAATTTGTTTTTCTAATATATGAAGCACTATAGTAAAAAGTTCGTAGTCCTTGGAGTTGCTATGTTGGAACCAGAGATTAAAACTGATATCTGATATATGTAAAAAATAAAAAATAAATAGTCTTAAGATTGTTATCCCCCATTGGACACGAATATCAATATTACAAGGAAAACAATTTGTGAACTAACAAAATAGAACGGATGCAAGCGAGCGGGAAGGAAAAAAAGTTTTACTAGGAACCTGTTTGTGTAAGAAAATCGAAATTATGAAATAAAGGAACAATCAAGTCTTGTGTTGGACACAATTTCCTTAAGACTATTTATTGCCCTCGTAGTGGTGCTTTGAGTCCTTGGCAATTTGTCTCCCAGGATAAAATGATCTCCAACCGTAAAAGAAAGCACTTCTCAAGGTTGGCTGTCGAACCAAAACTTGTGCAGAACTCGGTCTCTCAGCGAAATGAAGATGATAGAGAAACTTGAAGGAAAAATCAATCTTTTTAATGAATGAATGAATAAACTTCTTTGCATGAACTGCGTCTGTGACATATTGATATGAGTCATTAGGCTTTGGAGCAATTAGGCGTAATACGTGAGGAAGAAGAGTCAGGTGGGTCGACTGATGCTTCGAAAATAATGGCGTTTGGACTCCCGATGATATTTCGTGGCGCGCATGCTTGATGAACTTCAGCGCAGGCTAGGTCCTCCCCTTTCTGAGGTGGGGTGCCTTGGGGTACAAACCCAACTACAAGGTATGGTGTATATCACCCTTTAAAGTCTTGTTCCCATCCGATGTGGGACCAAAAGCCTTTCCGCAACAAACCTTTTGTTACCATTTTCCAGTGTGTTGATGGCGTTTGAGAGCAATTTATAATTCACTCCTTAATGGTTTTGAGCAACTTAATAGATAATCTTCATCTTCTCATGGTTGAGAACACATTCCCATGTGGACCCACTACAAAGGATTTGTGGGACCCATTTTAATTTTAGCTCAAAGATTAATAGCTGGTCACGTGCAACCGAAACCCATTTTTCCAGCTATTTGTCACGCCTTTGGCATCTCCTGAATTCTTGGTGACCGGAGTTACTATATTGAAGGTATGCAGAAGACCAAACAAAATAACTAAAAAGAAATCTACTAATGGCGAAGGAAATTTCAAGATTCGCCAAACTTTTAAAGTTCATCCCTCTTGATGTTTTTGGAAATTTTGGTGCCTGCGGGATTATAGGTGCGGCTCTCATTATGATTGGTCTTTACTTTCGGTTTTATGAGGAAGCGAAAGTGGGAAGCCAAGATCAAGAACAAACATTGACCCCAAAGCCCATTTGGATTGATACAGAAAGCAAAGATAGAGATATGGGTATGCGATGGATGTTGACAAAGTTGTTTTAGTTGATATGGCAGAGATAGAGATGATGCTCTAATGCAGTGTCCTTGACTACTACTCTCTTCCATTCGTTTTCTTCTTTAGAGGTGCTTGAGCATTGGAATTGAGAACAATTAAATTATGAGACGGATCAGTCCCGTTCAAGACCGTCGGACGACGATGAGGCACGAAGGCAGTGGTGGAGGAGGCTTCATTGGCCATTGAGCCCATGATCATGTGATCTAGCAGACATGATGATAAACATATATTAAGTGGAAGTTTTTTCTTCAGTGTCTTTGCATCGATACCATATTATGAAAGGGACTTAATTATTGTGTGAAAGTTAGAATATATATATATATATATATATATATATATATATATATATATATATATATATATATATATATATATATATACCCTACAGGAAAAAGTAGTAAAAAGAATAAACCCACGATAAAAGAAAGGGAAACCACTAAAATACTGCAATATCTATTTAATGTTTGAATTATAGTTCTAGTCTATTTTTCATGCTTGTTGATGAATGATCACCATTGACATGTTTTGTGGTTTGATTTGAGATATGAGAAGTGAGAGTTGAATTAGACAATGATTAGAACATCACAATTCACCATAGACTAGAGATACTCATGGGTTTTGTGTGGTAATGAAGGTTCTCGGGTTTTTATTGCTCATGTTTTAGTTGGTGAGATACCTAATACCTAATTTCTAGGGTAGATTGTGGGTTCATCGAGAGAAGTTCGCATATGCAGTGAGACTTACCATTAATAGCTGATTTGAATGTTAGTGGGGATAAATTGGACCCAGTATATGATCAACTAATAAATCTAAACCACAGGCTTTTTCCACTTTATTTCATATCCTTGCGTAGCTTAGGATTTTAGTTTTATTAGTTGTTTTTATTCTCATCTTACCTCATTCCATCATCTAGACCAAGAATGAAACTACCCAAATTCAATACTTAATGCTTTTTATCTGTAGGGCGATGTTCTTACTTTTCATCACTGTATTACTTGACGATGTATGCATACATATGAGCATACACATTTTCTCATAGCACATTTTTGAAACTGTAAAATTTCCCTACTCTATTTTATGAATGTAATTTATTGGATTGACTTGAAATGATTTATAAAAACTATAAAACTAAATTGTAATTTTTTCAAGCATCCAATCGAAAAAATTGCCATTATCTTGTGGAATATTTAGACTTATAGGAATCAAGTTTTTTATGCAGAAAATTTGTCCAATCTCTTTCTCATCATTGAAAGCTACCTTAAATACTAATCTTCATGGTAGTTTTGAGTAAATCTTATTAGCATACTTGAAGAATGATTGTCCCAAATAACTGAAGAAATGGATTCATTGGTTCCAACTATTAATGGAAGATACCAGCTAAATTTGTGATTCAAGTACAAAATAGAGAGACCTTTAGGATGAGTTATTAGAGATTCCATGAAGCTACTCCAGATATAAATGAATATAGGCATGTAAGCAATGCTTCAATATTATAGCGGGAGTGTGCCGCTTGCAAGAGATAGTGTTTTAAATTGCAACAATGGTTTTTAGACTTAGAATCGAGACTCCCAAAGTTGTGCTGCCTGCTAAAAAATAATTTACCTAGTTCAATTATTTATTAATGTGGAGGAACATTTGAAACTTTCTCGGTTAAGCATTCATAATCTGATTGGATTTATAGGGAAACAAATAGAGTAGCCAGATTGCTTTGCTAAGAAGGCATTGTTAGTGTACTAATTCCTAATGTTTAATGGTGAGCTTTCTAGGTTGTTTATAAAAATTGATTTTGATGATTATTGTGCTTTTTTCGTTTGATAGAATTTGTAATATTTCTTGTCCCTAGTTTCCATTCACGAAAAAAACAATTTTTATATAAACGGTTAAAGTGAATTATGAAGATTTCAACAAATTTTTATATTTCACTTGTTTCACTCATCACTACATCTTCTTTATTTCTTGTACCAAGATTTTACTTTCATTGAGTCGCTTAAAATAATGAAAAAAAAAATAATTGATTCTCATATGTGATTAATTTAAATTTTAAAAAAAAAGTATTTTTGTTTCATCATACCAGAATAATGTTTACTTATATTTCTAAATGAAACATGAAGAAAATCCAAGCATCTCGACCCTTTTTGCTTTTGGAATAATTCCCTTTCTTTGGTTGTTATAAACAATATATTGAAAAATAGATCATACTTCCACCACGAGGTATTTGGATTTTTATATCTAAATGAGTCAAGTTGTTTAAACACTAAATGGGTTATTATTGCTTGTGGACTTGAAATTTTTAAGGTGTGGAAATGAATGGTATTAAGTATTCTAGAGTTTGTATTCTATAAATAGAAAGATAATACAACCTAGATCTGAATCGAATTAAATTTTAGGGGCAAGCGAGAGAAAAAGAAATCATTTTCTTAGTGATTCAAGCGCCCACCGCCGCTTTCAATCACCTCGAGGATAGTTGGAAGATCTGCGGTTCTTGTGCATACTTCTCGCAAATCCCGCAAAGTGCGATCGGTAGTTATTTAGTTTAGTAATTAAATTGAATATTCTAAATCACATGATGATTCGCCAAGTAATCTTCCTACAATTGGTATGACACTTCATGTGATTAAATTTTGATTTGTGATCTATGATTTCATGCTCATTAATGATTATTTGATTAATAGGTTTTCTATATTTGTTGATTCGCATGTTTGCATATTTAATATGTTTTTGTTTATGGATAGTTCTTGAATAATTGTGGTTTGCCCTTCAATCCATGGTAAAAGTTTTACGTGTATTTAAATGGGTTTGTAACAGGGGACTAATCATGATTAGGTTTCCTTCTTGATTTATTTTCTCAGTAATAGAATTCTTGTACACATTTTATTATAGGGTATAGGATTATTTTTTGTAAAATTTGAAGACTAATGAAAACGAAGCGAGAAGAGAAGAACCCGCGAGAGAACAGCATGCAAAGCGAGGTATTTGCGTTCTTCATGAGGCCCTCTGATTATGCGATGAAAGCTGACCCGTGGGGTTGAGCGCCAGGAAGAGACGACACTGCGGGACAAATTTCAGGTCGAACCACCGCCGGGCCGCTAGCGGCTGCGCGGTGGGCTTCAACGCCTCCCTCGGTAAGCGAGAGCACGTCGGAGAGGGTTTTGGCCACTGGATTTTGCAGACTTCCTCCTCCAGACGTCGCGCTTCTATGGGTGGCTCCGTTCGAGTGGCAGCACACAAATGATGGCTTTGATGGCTAGGGTTTCATGTTGTGTGTTTGAGGTTTTGGGTTTAACTCAAATCTCACAATTTTGAGCCTCCGACCTAGGTGGTCTGAACCCAAATGTGGTGAGCCAGACCATATTTGGATGGGATTAATATGAATTGGGCTAAGTGTTATTGGGCTTGTGATTTTTCTTTTCTTAGGAAAACCATGGATTAGGGCTTTTATATTTATTCATATATTATTTTTTTATTCATGGATGATTAAAATTGCTTATATATGGTAACGCTGGATAATTAACATGACATATAGACTAGGTGGTGCCATATTATCTTTGCATCAATACTTTATACATGTGCATAATTAAAATTTGATTTTTTAAAATCTAGACTAAATATAATTATGAAAAATCATTTTAATTTTGTGGTCCCAAATAATAACAAATGGTCATGTATGACCATCGGATAATCATGATCGGGTTTTATTAGTTGGACACAAATAATTTTAAAATCTTAATTAGTTGACCAGCTCACCCACCAGAAACGCTCTCTTAGAGATTAAGAAATTTTAAAATTAAACAAGGATTCAAAACCACGATAATTTTATTAACCTCAAGCAGAGCTCTAATAATATTTTTATAGGTGTATGAACAATGGTGAAATGAAAGTGTATTATCAAGAGGTTCTATCTAAGAAAGATTGGGATGCTGAAATGGTCAGAGTAAATATTGACCCCCAATTTTTTTTTGGGACGACTTAGTTGGATACTTATATTCATTTTATGAGTCAAGTTTAGTTTGTTATAAATGTCTCTTGCCTTGTGAGCATTTATTATGAACCTAAATTATTGTTTACAATAAACAACAAATATATTTTTGTTTTAGGTTTACTAAATATATGTTTGTTGTATAATATACGAGTTAATGAGCATTGCCTGATATAATTTTTCAAGAGGCTAACATCTTTCCAACCCTCTAGCTATAGTTTAAGATAAAAATATTTGTTGGAAATAGCTGAAGGTGGAAAGCGAACTTGCCACATAATTTTGGATTATGAGAAAATCAAGTTTATCCTGGATACCCCTAAGCCAGCTATTCCGGAAGCTGGTGCTAATGATATAACAAAAACAGAACATGCGACTTGGGAGAATGAAAACACTTCACTTCGGTGTTATATTCTTGCCAATGTTGTGGAGTCGTTGAGCGACAAATAACTTTGCCTCCTACGATGATCAGTCATGGTGAAATGTCGGACTCTCAAAGGGATGTTTGCTTTAAAAGTCTCTTACGAGACAAGGCGCTATCAACGGTTGATTAACACACATATGGCGGTGGGCGTGTGAAGGATCATTGATGATTTCACATCGGTCAGTGGAAGTGATGGGAGCAAAACCCAAGAGCGAAAGATAGATCTCATCTTGCAATCCTTGCCTAAACATTTCAATGGAGTTCAAAGTCAATTACAATATGCATAAGATGGATACGACTCCGGTTCAATTGATCACGAGAGCTTGAGAGTGCTAAGCAGTCTCTCAAAGAGCCGAGGCAATAATTTTACGGAGGTTCGGTTAAACCTAAAGGAAACACAAGGTGGAAATAAGAGCAAAGAGAAAAAAGAAAGCGTGATACCGATTACAAAATCGGGCCTTAATGAAGAGCCAGAAGGCAAATTAAGCCAAGTCTTGATTTGAAAGAAAGGATTCATGAAACAGAATTGAGGCCACCAAAAAGCTAGGTATGGGTGATTTACTTGTTGTTGAGGCTTGTTTAGTGGAGAATTTTAATGATAAATGGATCATTGATTCAGGAGCCACTAATCATGTTTGTTACTCTTTGCAGTGGTTCAAACATAGCACATCTATTAAAGAAGGACAAAGATACTTGGAACTTGGGAACGAGGAGCTAATCTCTGTAAAGGCCATAAGACCAGTTGTTTTATTTTTGAGAATAATGGGGACTTTATGTTTAGAAGATTGTTTATTTGCTCGGATTTCAGAGGAATTTGGTTTTATGTCGATTTTTAGTTGAGCACGGTTTGACAAATACGGTTTAATTCCTCGGTTTCAATAGAAAATAAATCTTTTTATTTGTTCAGGTGATCTGCCTGAATAATCTTTATTTTTTAGTCCCTTGTCCTATGATATAAATGCCATTGAAATTGTTGTTGGTAGTAAAGCAATCCACCTTACTTGTGAAGGAAAGTATCAAATGAAACTTACCTTTGGCATTTCGATTAAGTCATATTAATCTAATAGGATACATGGTTTAGTGAAAAGTGGGATTTTAAATTCCTAGCATTTTGAACCTATACCAATATGTGAATCCTGTTTGAAGGTAAATGACCAAGAGGCCATGCAAGGCGAAAGGATATCCCATATGACAACCGATTGGAATTGGTGCATCTTGTGTATGCGGACCAATGCGTGTTCAGCGAGTGGGTATGAGTATTTTGCTCTACTTTTGAATGTTCTTCCAGACATGGTTTTATTTACTAAATAACAAAGTCACGAAACTGATAAATTTGAGGAAAACTCTGTTCAAGCGAAAAGCTGATTAAAGTGTCATATCAACGACCGTCCGGCTGAGAGCGATGGGCTACTATTTGGAAGTTTAAGTTTTTGCCTTCAAGGGATAGTTCACGAGCACAGCCATTACTGAACTCAGCATAAATAGAGTGCGAAAGGAAACAGAACTCTTGAAATTTGCTGTGGGAGATGGGTCATTTGATTATTCATCCTTTATCATAGTTTTGGGGATATGTTGAAACACTTCATTTTAATGGAACTGGATTCTTCAAATGGTTTAAAGGCACTTCAGCGTGTGGAATGTTTTTCAAACTTCATTTTCTGTTAAGCTACCTCTGGGGTGCTCAAGGAGGCATATCTTGAGAAGGAACACCACCAGTTCTGGATCTTTTAGAAGTATGTTTGAAGTGACCGGATACCTGAAGGAGCGGGAGATGGACTTACTGGTTCACCAGGAGAGAAATTTATGACATATTGCAAAAATTCGCGGAGGAGACTATAAACAGACTTTGAAACAAGGTAACAACAGAGACCTACAGAGGAGCTGACTCAGTTTCAGAGATGTGCTGTCTCCTGAGTTGGATACCTCTTGACACTTGTTGTTAGGTCTGAGTAATTGCTGGGAGGAAAGTAGAAATATCTTGGGACGGACAGAGAAATGCGGAGTGGGTTCAGTAAATTGAGTCAGCAGGTGCCTTTCTGAGTGGACAGCAGAGCTGAAGAGTCTCAGGTGAGAATGGATAAGGAGGATCTTCTGCCTTGGAGACCAGCTAACTTGTGGATGGGCTTCTGGGACCTGGCAGGGAGGCAGTGTCTGAAGCAATCAGTATACCCATTTTGAGAGTATTTTAAGCTACCAACTGTATTGTTAACAAAGGATCCACCAGGCCTGGCTTACTGGGATCATTTGATCTTTGCAGGGTGGCTGTAGAAGCTTTCAATGGACAGATGAGATGGTCTATATTTAACAGAATAGAACCTGCATACAGAAATACCAGAGGAATAAAACTTATAGGTGTAGAAGTGGATCACAGAAGAAAAGATGTTATCATCAGGAGAAAGATGGCTTTTTCTTCAAGAAGCCAGTTAGTGGCAAAGGTTATACCTAAAGGGGATAGATTGAAGAAACCTTTTCGCTTGAGTAGCCATGCTTAAGATCCATCTAAGTTCTTTTAGTTGTAGGCGCAAGTCTAGATTAAATTTGGCGGATGGATGTCAAACGTCATTTTTAAATGGCCGGTTTAGAAGATGACATCTACATGCGACAACCGAAGGGTTCATAGCTAGAAAGCGAGGACACATGGCATGTAAGTTCTGAAAGTCCATTTATGGACTAAAAGCAAGCATCGAACATGGAACAGTAGGTTTTTGATCAAGACATAACTTTATCTGGTTTTAAGAAAGTCACGATGAACCTTATGTTTACAAAAAGATCAAAATTTAAGTGTTTTCCCAAGTCTTCACGTAGATGACATTTTACTATTGAGCTTGACATAAGTGTTATCAAGTGTAAAGGATGGCTGCAAAGAATTTGATATGAAAGATTTGGGAGAAGCCAACTATATTCTTACAGATTAAACTTCTACGAGGCGGAAGAATAAGGTGTTGGCAATATCTTAATTTATATATAGATAAAATTCCTAGCTAGGTTCGACATGGAAAATTCCCGAAGAACTTTATCAACCCGGGCATGGAGTTCATCTTTCTAAGGAGCAATCACCAAAAACTCTTGAGCAAAAAGAACGTATGAGTAGGATACCTTTTGTTTTGGCAGTAGGTAGTCTCATGTATGCCATGTTATAGGCCAGATATCTGCTACGCAGTGGGAATAGTTAGTCGGTATCAATCCGATCCAGGAGAAGAACATTGGATTGCAGTGAAGCATATTCTCAAATATCTAAGGAGAACAAGAGATTATATGCTAGTATATTCTAGTGGGAGTTTGGAAACTATTGGTTATCACAGGATTTCGGTTTCAAGGGGATATTGATTCAGAAAATCCATACGGATATGTGTTTACACTAAATGGTGGAGCCATTTATTGGAGGAGTGTCAAAAACCAACTTGCGTTCTTGACTCCTGGCGGGGCGGAGTATGTAGGCACGCTCGGCGAGAGTAGTATGGTGAAAGAAGTTCCTTCTGGATCTTCAAGTGATGTCGAGTGCAGATCAGCCCATTACCCTTTATTCTTGACAATAATTGAAATTGTAAGCCCCTTGATCCGAGGGAACCGGGTATCATAAAAAGCGAAACACATAGAGAGAAAGTACCATTTTGATTGTATCATAGAGAGGAGATATCGATGGTTACTAAAATGCATCGGAGGAAAATTTAGCAGACCCATTTACAAAGACACTACTTGTTCGAGTTTTCGAGAAACGTGTAGATTATATGAGTGTTAAGAGTCTACCAGACTTGTTTTAAGGCAAGTGGGAGTTTATTTGTGTTTCTTAGAACAAGACAGATGTGTTATTATATTTTTGAGTTTTATGTTTACCAGCACAATAATATGAGGTATTCTTCTATATTATTATTGCACCACTAATATTTTAAATACAGTGGATTAATTGTAAGAGTATATGATCATATGAGATACGTTCATAGAGATTATGATCATGGGTTCTTATAATTAATGGGAATAAGATCACATTCATTAAACAAAGTTGAGCTTTATTTGAAACGCAATATTTTATGAAATAATATGTCTTGGTTATTATAAAATAACCCAAAATTTAAGATATCTCTTGCATTGATAGGATCAGTGAAGTTTATTTAAAGTTAAATTTACGCCATTAAAGGAAATAAATCTCAAGCAATATTTCATTGTTATTCTTCTCTCAATCCTGAGTTTATTATAGATAGGTATTTTAAATACAAAGTGTTGTTCTTTGAGTTGTCAACTAAGTGACGTCTATTTAATGACTGATATACTTGATGATTTGGGAGCAAGATTATTTAATTCTTTGGTATTTATGAAATAAACAATATAAATTTGTATGAAATATCCTCTTAATATGTTTTGATACTTGGATGTTATGAAGTCAACGCGATTACATTTTATCAATAAACTAATAAATCAAGAGAATAAATAATTGATTGATTGATAGAAAATCTTATCAATTAATTATTGATATTTTACAAAGGAGAAAATAATATTAATATTTAATATTATTAATCTCGGAGTTCAATTATAGGCTTTTAGTGGAATAGCACCGGATTAGATAATTGCTTGGCAATTATGAGGAGCCTTGATTAATGATAACCGTAGGATCCCTAAACTGCTTCGGGATAAATGGTGGAGCATGATATCCGGATTTACAAGAAAGAACAGGACTTGTTTTGCCATAATTGTCTGGAATTGTTGGATTTTTGCTATACAAGCAAGTCCAAGTTGTTTAAAACACTAAATGGGTTCACACATGGACTTGGGCCTTAAGGTGTGGAGGCCCAAATGGCTATTAGATATCTGGGGTTTGTACTTTCTATAAATGAGAAAATAATACATACAGATCACAGAATCTAATTAAATTTTAGAGAGTATAGCAGGAGAAAAGAAATCCTTTGTGCTTAGTGATTCAAGCGCCCTGCATTTGCTCCATCACCTCGAGGATAGTTTGGAAGATCTGCGGTTGTTCTTGTGTGCATGTAGCTGCATAAATCCACAAGGTACGATCTGACTGGTTATATTAGTTTAGTAATTAAATTGAATATTCTAAATCACATGATGATTCTTGCTTCCGCTGATTATTCCTATAGAAAAGGTGCATAAACACCCTTGAATTATAATCATATGTCCAATTTAGCCTTGATTTTTTTTTTTGTCCTCAGGTGCCCTCAACTTTAGTGTTGTAGCTCATCCATCCTTTTACCATCACAAGCTTGTACAAATGGGCAATACGGAGCTACTCACGTGGCGCTCCATGTCAATGGCGTTTAAATGGCCATGTGTCCATCTGTGTAAGTTCGTTACGGCATGGGCATGAATGAACTACAACACGAAACGTCGGAGGCACATGTGGATCGAAAAAAACTCAGGGACTAAATTGGACATACAACTATAAGTCAGGGGCATTTATGCACTTTATCTAAACTTTCACCTTGAGGTCTATCTCAAATGGTGAAAGGGGATGAGTTATAACGACCACGAAGAAGAATACACAAATTTGATAAAATAAAATAAAATTTTATTAAAAGTAAATAAAATTTCCCTGATCTACTAAGAGGGTTAACCCTTTTCAGGTAACAAACGAGGATTCTAAAGAGAATCAAATGAAGAAATTCTTAGACAAATTTAAAAGGAATCCCCTTTAGGAATTATAATCTTATCCTAAAATATAATTTATCTCAAAATTCTAAAAGGAATCGATAAGGAAAGAATACAATTAGAATTTTATCTAGAACTAAAATCACAAGATAAGCGATAAAATCATGAAATCGGGTCGTTACAATTCTGACCCCTTCAAAAAGTCTTGTCCTCAAGGCATTAATTACTCTCTTATCCATCGGGTTCTTCACTTTCACCAACTATGTCGTCATCCTCCTTCCCATATAACACATAAATTTTGCCTCCTTTTACACTTATGTCCAGTTCGTATTTCTTGTCACAATAGTTGCATAGTTTTTTGTTCCTTAGTTCTTGCATCCCAGCATGAGATAATTTCTTGAGGGAGGGAATTTTTCCAGAAGTTTCTTTCTTCACTTTCACCAACTATGTCGTCATCCTCCTTCCCATATAACACATAAATTTTGCCTCCTTTTACACTTACGTCCAGTTTGTATTTCTTGTCACAATAGTAGCATAGTTTTTTGTTCCTTAGTTCTTGCATCCCAACATGAGATAATTTCTTGAGGGAGGGAATTTTTCAAGAAGTTTCTTTTTCCACCTCTTGCATACTTGGCTCTAGATTGGTAGGGGTTTCAGATGATAACGTGGCTTCTTTCATCATCGCCTTTATGGTATTATCTTATAGTAATGCCAATCTTATAGCTTGACTTAGAGGAATAGGCTTAAACATCATGACTTGGTTTTTAATTGCATCCATCAAATCGCTTACGAAGCATTGTACAAAAAATTCCTCTGTTAAACACCTAATCCTTACCATTAGTACTTCAACTTGTTCCTGATAACCGTGTACATATGAGGTTTGCCTCAAATTTTATATCTGGTGACAGCAGAATTGTATCATCTGATTCCTATCGAATCGTGTTGCTATGTCGATACCAGCGTGCTTCCCAATTAATACGTTATCTGGGCCATCATAACCTTGAAACGAATCTAAGGCCTTACCTTCTAAATGAATAGAGGCGATTCCTACTTTCTCTGGTTCTGGAACTTCATTGTAGTTGAAAAATCTTTCACACTCATACACCTAACCTGTAGGATTTTCCCCATCAAAAGTTGGAAAATTTAGTCTAGAAAATTTAGTTTAGGTGTGCATGGTGCCAAGGGCAAACCATGTTCTTGGTTTGGTTGTAATTACACCACCAACTTCTATAGAAGATCATGTAGACACTAATTTTTCTGCTTCTACAGCCATTGATTTTTCTGATCCTACTACCATTGATTTTTCTACTAATTGATCAATCTTGAGGTTCGTTGTTGTCATAATACGAGCTAGCTCTTTTAATTCTGTTGTGTGTTGGTCTGAAGTCTCCTTTAAGCAAAAATATTCTAACAACTAAACTTCCTGTGCTCTGGTTCCTGCCATTTGCTGATTGCTGGATAAATTTATACGATACCACTATAGGCCAGAAGAAAGAATACACACATTTGATAAAATAAAATAACTTTTATTAAAATGAATAATTTCCCTTGATCTCATCGAGACTAACCTTTTATGGCTAACAAACATAATCCCTAAAGAGAAAATCCAAAATAAGAGAAGAAAAATTCACAAAGAGAATCAGCAAAATTATAATCTTATCCTAAAAATTCAAGGAATCCGCGCCGAAGGAAACGGATCTGTTCAGATTTGATCGATCTGAAGTGTTGAATCGACCTTAAATCAGCCGGATGGATTGGATTGCTGGTGCATGTGAGTTGGGTTCAGTCTGGCGAGGAACGAAAACGCTGAACGTGCTCGGCATAGGTGACCAGTCCCAAAGGAAAAGGATTGGATCTTGACCTCCCGGATGTACGGTAACTAACCGAGTCCTGGCGCATCTGAATAACGTATGGAAGAGTTTACATTGCATTGCTTTTAGTTTAACCTGATAACGTATTTTGAGACTTTTGATGCATATTGCTGTAGACTTATATTATTAAAAGTTCATCACACTGAACTCTAAACAACGAACAACTCTTAACCACCACAAACATGATGAGTCTATGAAAAAATAAGACAAGTAATAACCTTTGTGCAAACACACCCAAATAATGCAACAAGTAGAATAACTAAAGGAAAAAAGTGAGCACACAAAACTTAACAAGGTTTGGTATAAATACCTACGTCCTCGAGCGCCAACGAAAAAATTCCACTAATAAAAGAGAAGTACAAATTTAGGGCCACAAATCAATTTCCTAAGAAATAGAGCCAAAAAGTAAATACCCAAGCAATTGGGCAATACTACAAATACCCTTATGTGTATGGGAAAAGGTGCATTTTACAGAGAGGGAATGAACCCTTTTATAGGCTAAAGGGGAGAAGCAAAACCCACTTCACAACCGACGTGGGATTTGCATTTTGACAAAATATAACAAATCTCCACATTGACAAATATGCCAATCCCATCTTGAAATTTCTCTTTGTCAAAAGCTGCAACGCCTCCAAATGCGTTCAACGACGCAATCAAACTTTAGCAATGTTGATCAAGTCTAAAT
This sequence comes from Tetrastigma voinierianum, assembly GCA_016808115.1. Taxonomy (NCBI): domain Eukaryota; kingdom Viridiplantae; phylum Streptophyta; class Magnoliopsida; order Vitales; family Vitaceae; genus Tetrastigma; species Tetrastigma voinierianum. Next base: position 525,214 of record JAEQBH010000997.1, on the reverse strand, counting down.
AATGATTGAACTTGATTGCTGTCACCACCTTAGTCAACAAATCTACGGGATTCTCGACAGTTTCAATCTTTAAAAGTAAGATTCATCCTTCACTAATAATCTTCCGCACAAACTGATAATAAACATCAATATGCTTCGTAGACTTCTAACTTACTAGTGCTTCTGAAAGAGAAAACACATAACCAGTTGTCAACTGCCATTTATCCAAGTCACCAACACAATCTGAATCAATAAAGGCAATAGCATACTGATCACATATATCATCTCGCTTAAAGACTAAGCCAACATCTACTGTTTTCAATAAGTACCGTAGAACCCATTTCACAAATTTTGCTTTCACCGGCTTCCACATCTTACCAGATCATGCCTATACTCGTCACTACTCCAACCGGCAGCCCCAAACATCTATGCCACAAACTAGTAATCTTTGAATCTTCACCACTACCAGAACCATGGCCACTACTCCAATCACTGTATAACCATTTTAGTAATACGAGTTATTTTTCCTTGTGCCTTTCATAACCAAAAGAGCCTCTGAATTGACATTTAGAACTCCATCTCGAATAATCACAATAAGGACTTCAGACTTTAGGGCCCCCAAAGACATAAGATTCTTTTTCAACTTCGGTACATACCGAACATCTATCAAAACTCTAATTGATTCATCATGATTCCTAAACCGGATTGAACCCATTCTAGTCATATAGCTAACATCACCACTACCTATATAAACAACTCTACCATCAACTTCTTCAAACTTGAAGAACAACTCCTTATGTGGACACATATGATAGGTACAACCCAAATCCAATCCGAAATCCTTTCATCAAAAACCAAAAATAGTTTGATTACCAACTAAACAAAACTCAGAATCACTAGAGTCACTCTAATGACACACGCATCAGACATAGACTTGCCCTTATCTTTATTTCTCAACTTAGGACAATCTTTCTTCCAATGCCCCTCCTCATGACAAAAGGCACACTCATCTTTTCCCAATCTACTCTTTGATGTCACCTTTCCCATTGTTTCCCATTTCTTATTTTGACTATGACCTCTCACTGTTAACGCTTCTACTGACTCATCTCGATGTTCTTTTTTTTATCTTTCTTTCAAATTTCATAATTCAACAAGGCAGAACAAACTTCTTCAAAAGACAGTTTTTCTTTCCCATGAATAAGAGTAATACAAAGATGATCCAACTCATTAGGAAGAGAACCAATCAATAACATAGCCTTCCACTCATCTTTGAAGGTCTCATCAAAGTTTAATAAATCAGCAATTAATTTATTAAACTCATCAATATGGGAACTAAGGTCTATACCCGATTTAAACGAGATTAATAATCTCTTTAACAGGTACAACCGATTCTCATTGTTTTTTTTTCATATATTTATTTTCTAGCGCCTTCCACAAACTATAGACATACGTCTCTTTTATAAACATATACCTCTGCTCTATAGCCAGACAAGAACAGATCAACCCACAAGTTTTTATGTTGAGCCTTTCCCACTCACTCTCACTGGTATCATCTGGTTTTGTCTCTTTCAAAACCTGATCCAAATCTAGCATATACAGTGCATCCTTCATATCACTCTGCCATCAAGGATGAAAATATCTACTTTCGACGATATATTCCGTAATTGGATTTCATGATATATCGATATATCGAGGATATATCGGTGGATATTTTTACATGATTATCGATATATCATAAATTAATAAAAATACTTTGAAATTGATGGAAATACTTTATAAAAGTTTAAAAATGACATTAATAATGAAATATAGACATTGATATTACATTGTTATGGTCTTTCACCACCAAAATGAAGATCTGATGTGGCTCCATTGCGCTTGATGAAGGGATCCCATCTTGGTGAAGACAATAGTCATACCAAGACATGGTGTTCCGATAATATTGATTATAAGATCGAACATGCCATGTATAAATGTCTTCACTTGTACCCACAACCTCTCCATGGATGGGAAATTGGGGGTTCACCCACATGTTCGTTTGAAATCCGTGTTGCATTTGATATGTGGAATGTTGAATGACATTTGTTCAAAGATGAGGATAATTTATCATTCCATATTCTTCATCAGCGAAGTCGAAGGATTTGAAGAAGGCCGACCATGTCATCAGGTGAGAGGAAAAATGTTACCGCTATCGACGAATCACTCGTATTGAGTGCCAATGCTCATAGATTCAAACTAGCCGACAATGAATCCTCACAGATGTGCCATCCTTCGTTGTCGAATTTATATGTATTTTCCAATGGCTCCAATACCGCACCTCACCTCTCCTAGACCAAGTGGTCTTCATCTTCAGGTAGCATGTGAAATCATCTTCACCAAGTTGAATGGACTCAATGGATATTGACTTATTTGTCGACCTGCAATATTCCACCATCATTTCCGCATCACTACCATCATTGGTCCCTCTCCTCTTGAGCCATCAATGTCAGAGTTGAAGTACCAAGTAAAATTCAGTCTACTACTATGTCCAAAGACTTGAATCAAATGAGGTCGAGAATCAACAAATGGTCGAACTCAGACTCATGTCTTGACTGAAACTTCACTATTAACTTCTTCGATAAACACTAGCCAACATCAACACCAGCCTTCTTGAACATGCGCAAAGAATTCGTGGATCGATCGATCTTCATCATCCAAATGGAGAGGTCTAACCCATTGAATAATTGATTATCCTCTTCTTCACCAAACTCCGCCTGAAATGTCGAAAGTAACTCAAGGCAATTCTTTCAGCAACTTTATCCGACTCGCCAGATATCACGTATCTTTAGTTTCATGTTATAGTAAATAAAAACTAATTGTCGAGCTTAGGTAAGCAAGCCGATTTTGTTTTGTATGTATTAGAGCAATGTGTTCCACTCTCTCACATGCCGAAGAAGATGCGCTTGGCAAGAACTTTAATGGCCAAATTCCTCATCGGGAGTGTGGTTTCCATACATGAACCACCATTCAGCCGGGCACAAAATAAGTAACATTCAAAAACTTATAATAACATGAAAATAGGCTTTATTTTTAATGTTTTAATGAGAAATAACACTAACCAGGAACCATTAAATCTCTTGAGGCTATTGCTGCTCTATCACCGAATCCTCTTTTCGCATCTCGAAACATTACAAGCTGTGAATTGAAAATATATGTCAGAATTAAGATATGTAAGTTTAACCAATTAATGAATCCACATTAGATTTGAACCACTGATGCACTTTACTCAAAATATCAATGCCCAGTAAAGGGAAGATAATTTTTGCAATACTGTGGTCACTTGAGTACCAGTATCATTACTCATCTCTCAAACGATATCAACCTGGATTCAAATAACAAATGCAAAAGATTTAACAAGATCACAAGAGTAAATAATATGTTATTGCTGTGGATTATGATAACTGAGCGTTCTGCCGCTGACAGAGATGGTTGAGCGTCGTCCTTCAACGACCGGATGATTTATTTCACCCACCTCGTATCGAGTCGATGTAAATTTGTCATCTGACAACTCATCCAGTACAATGGCAAAGCAGTCGACTACCGGTAATCAATAATGCAGAATCTGGATATATGGCTCGGTATTTCGATACAGCTTAGAGGTCTTCTCCACTATGCGATCAAACAGAGTTACCAAATAATGTCCACGGTTCATCTATCGCTTCAGAGGTCACTCTCCATCACTTAACAAAGATCTTCAATCGCCCTTTTAGAATATTTAGGTTGATGCACTTGAGCAAAATCTGTTGCCTCTGATCTTACAATGATTCCCACCATTATCTTTCATTTTCACAAGAACCCAACCATGATCAGATGTTAAGATTTTACATCGTATCATTCCTAAACAAAGCCTTTGAAGAACGCCTCAAACACTGTCACATGCAACAGGTCATGATGAAACCAATATAAACACTTCTTCATTAACCTTCCACTTCACAAATATCCATCGCCCAGAATACCAAACATTTACTTCACCCGGTTTCTGATTTACCCTTCAACAAAACCGTAAATACTGTTTGGTCTTTGATCACTGATGCATCAACTGACTGATAATAGTGTTTCCTTCTAATATGTCATGAATTAATAATGCCTGACTCTGGTCTACCATATCCATCATATAACTACACCCAAGGTTCTTCCATTTTCCCCGATGTCAATAAGATAATCTTCCGCGCCTATAATTCAATCGTTGTCGTTCTTTAATCGCATTTAGAGTGGTAAACATCCCCATGCCCATATGAATTTAATAAATAATTATCTGTTTCTAATATAATATAAGATGGCACCAGATGAGAACTAAAAGTGATTGTTACACCAAATTATCAGAAAACTCACTAACTATGTTCTATATGAGAGTTCGCTGATACAATTAATTCTATATATATGAAGAATTTTATTGATTATCGCTTGACTGGTTTGATCAGAACCAATTCAGAAAAGATTTTAATTGTTCTTTGTTTACTTTAAGATTGTATAAATATTTATTACGCAGATGGATCCACGGTCTCAATATTTGAGATCTGTACGCCTTGTTGATTGATCACTATAATAAGTAAACTCACTGTAAGATCTCATTCTGAACTACAAACGCTGAGTCAAAAATTTTAATTCTGACCAAACATTGAATCATTTTTCTTTGGCTCATAAACCTTCTTCTGTTTGTCATCTATTCCAAGAGTTTGATAAGATGCGCCGTTTAAAATCACTTCATATAAGATCTTCCTTCCTCCCATCCTCATCATCATCATCAATGAGTACCTGGTCGCGTCTCCATCGGTGCTCCAGGTTCACACGCGTCGGGTCTTTCCATGATCACCTGCTTTCGCTTTTCTTCATTTTTCTGTTCAAAAGTTGTCATTTCTGTCACCTGAAAAATATTTCGGGGCACTTTTTGTATCAGTTAGATCCCAATGATAAAAGATATTTAAAGCTTACTGATCCATCAATTTTATCACCAAACACAGTAATTCATTGTAGCCCATTATCCCTCCATATGTAATATTTCACAGCTCAGACCCCACCCACACATCACTATCATCCTATTATTATGCAACTGAAACACCTACTTACATAAACTTTATACATTAGATTGTTATGAGATCTACTACACTACAATCCATTATATAATCTTGGTTTCTAAAGACATCAACATAAAAAGAGTTTACTCCAATCTGTTAATATACTGATAATATTAAATCCATAGTACTTATTTATATATATATATAAATCAATGTAAAGTTATTTTTAAAGAATATAATCACATCGCTTGAGATTAATATATTTATATAAACCACATTATTATATGATATTTGACTTAAAGTTAAACCAATATGAGAGTCAGGTTTTACAACGGCAAATTCAATGGAATTGATTAGTCCAATACTGTGTTATTTTCTAAAGAATAATATTCAATTGTTTAAATTTATTATATTATAAACTATAATGGTTATATGGATATTTACCTTAAAGCTTAAAATAATATATATTTTTGTATTTTATGCAATTTATAACCTAATGTGAAATTATAAAAAAAAAAAAACCTAATGTATAGTTATTTAAAGAATTCACCACTATTAAATTTATTATACTATATAAAACCATATTATTATAAGGATATTTAATTTTGCAGCTTAAACTAATATATATTTGTATTTTATGCAATTTATAATCTAATGTGAAATTATAAAAAAAAAAAACCTAATGTATAGTTATTATTTTAAAAGAATCCACCACTATTAAATTTATTATACTATATAAACCATATTATTATATGATATTTACCTTAAAGCTTAAACTAATATATATTTGTATTTTATGCAATTTATAATCTAATGTGAAATGAGTAAAAAAAAAAAAAACTAATGTATAAAGTTATTTTAAAGAATACACCACTATTAAATTTATTATACTATATAAACCATATTATTATATGATATTTACCTTGAAGCTTAAAACTAATATATTTGTATTTTATGCAATTTATAATCTAATGTGAAATTATAAAAAAAAAAAAAACCTAATGTATAGTTATTTTAAAGAATCCACCACTATTAAATTTATTATACTATATAAACCATATTATTGTATGATATTTAATTTTAAAGCTTAAAACTAATATATATTTGTATTTTATGCACTGATAATCTAATGTGAAATTATAAAAAAAAAAAACTAATGTATAGTTATTTTAAAGAATACACCACTATTAAATTTATTATACTATATAAGACCATATTATTATATGATATTTACCTTAAAGCTTAAACTAATATATATTTGTATTTTATGCAATTTATAATCTAACTGAAATTATTAAAAAAAAAAAAAACTAATGTATAGTTATTTTAAAGAATACACCACTATTAAATTTATTATACTATATAAACCATATTATTATATGATATTTACTCTTAAAGCTTAAAATAATATATTTGTATTTTATGCAATTTATAATCTAATGTGAAATTATAAAAAAAAAACCTAATGTATAGTTATTTTGGAAGAATCCACCACTATTAAATTTATTATACTATATAAAACCATATTATTATATGATATTTACCTTAAAGCTTAAAATAATATATATTTGTATTTTATGCAATTTATAATTCACGAAATTATAAAAAAACCTAATATAGTTATTATTTTAAAGAATCCACCACTATTAAATTTATTATACTATATAAACCATATTATTATATGATATTTCACTTTAAAGCTTAAACTAATATATATTTGTATTTTATGCAATTTATAATCTAATGTGAAATTATAAAAAAAAAAACCCTAATGTATAGTTATTTTAAAGAATCCACCACTATTAAATTTATTATACTATATAAACCATATTATTATAAGGATATTTACCTTTAAAGCTTAAACTAATATATATATTGTATTTTATGCAATTTATAATCTAATGTGAAATTATAAAAAAACTAATATAAAACCTATAGTAGTATATGATATTTATCTTAGACTAATATATATTTGTATTTTATTAAATTTATAATATAATATGAAATTATAAAAACAAACTAATATATAATTAACATAAATACAAAAATAAATGTAAAACTATTAAATACACAAAACATAAATACAAGAACATACCTTAATTAATCTTGTTGAAATTTGAAACTTCAACCCTTAAACACCAAAATTTCCACCTTTTTGGAGAAATATAACAAAGAAAATAAATTGAGATGAAATGAAGATTTGATGAGTAGAGAGAGTTTGTGAGAAAATAGAGTGATTTTTTGAGTAGTATTTATAGGATTTTGGGTCAAAAGGCTATAGGATGGTCAAAATATAATTAAGATTTAATTCTAAATCAAGTAGATTTAGTTTTTGGTGAAAATCTGACCGCTGGATTCTAACCGTTGGGATCAATCCACAAATTACATCAAGTTTAGATTAATTTTCGTCATGGATAAAAAATCAATCGTTGATCACATTTTAAATCCGTGAAATCTCGTCATTGATCGCCGCATTCAAATTCGCCATCGACGCCAAACTAGCCGTTGAAAAGGAGGGTAGATCTCGGGATCGTTTCGATTTTCTCAGACAACAAATCTGAGTTTCACACAGTAGCTCGTTGAGAGTCGCCGACAGAAATGAAAATATCGTCGATATATCGCCGATATTTTCGATATATCGGCGATATATCTCCCAGAAAAAACCAAAAATTTTCCCACGCGCGCGTGTCTCCCACCCTTTGATATTTCGGTCAGAATCCGATATTTCGCCGAAATATCGCCGATATTTTCCGATTTTTCACGATTTTTCAGAAACGATTTTCAGATCAAAATCATTTCGGAGTAAATGATATCCGATATATCGCCGATATATCGGCCGATATATCCGAAATTTCAATCCTTGTCTGCCATAAGCTGAAATTATTTCGGCCATCAATTTTTTCAACATCTACTTTTGCATTTGAGATCGTTGTTTTTTTACCCAGATTCTATCATCTTTCCATATAACTGCGTATGAGAATACTAGGATAGTTCCTAGGAAAATCGAATCGATCACCACAAATCCTAGACCTGCCTTCCTGAGATAGAACAAAAGTTCCCAAGAAAGGTTGGATTGGTCCAAATGATGTCAAAATACCAATCTTAGACAAAACTTCCACAGATATTCTAGAAAATGGAGCTTATCTTGAACGGATTTCAACTATCAGCAGTTCAAGAACAAATTTATGATGTGGAAGATCGAGCTATGCCACAACCATAGAGCATACTTACAACTTTACTTGAACATATTTCAACAATCAATAGTTCAAGATCAAATTTCTGATATGGAAGATCAGGCTATGCCACAACCACAAAGCATACTTTCAAAAGAACCTAAAGCTTTGATACCACTTGTCGTTCAAACGCACCCAAATAATGCAACAAGTAGAATAACTAAAGGCAGAAAAGAAAGCGAGCACACAAAACTTAACGAGGCTCGGTATAAATACCTACATTCTCAGGCGCCAATGAACAACTTCCACTAATCAAAGAGAATTACAAACTTAGGGCCACAAATCAATTTCCTAAGAAATTGAGCCAAATAGTAAATACCGCTAATCGGGAAGCAATACTACAAATACCCTTATGTGTATGGGAAAAGGTGCATTTTACAAAAAGGGAATGAACCCTTTTATAGGCTAAAGGGGAGAAGCAAAACCCACTTCACAACTGATGTGGGATTTGCATTTTGACAAAATATAACAATAACCACTCAAGGATTCGGCACTAAGGCAACAAATTCATAATAAAGAAAAAGGCAGGCAAATTAACAAACAAAAGCTCAAACAGTAGCTTTGATCAGCTCTCCATTTCCAGCTCTCCAACTATTTTCCAACTTCCAAGCACCACATTTGATTACTCCTCCATTTCAATCCCCTTTCCCTTAATCTCCATTTCTCACCTAATTCTTGCCATAAACAATATAGAGAGATGATCAATATCATTAAAATTTATGGAAAGAAATTTACAACTAGAAGAACTGAGAATGCATGCCACTCTCACTATTAAAGAATGGTCACCATTAAAGATGTTATGTTCAGAGAATAAGTTCTTATCCTTAACATATGCTGTCGACAATAGATTCAAACGTAATATCATTAAAAATCCACATACCAGACATTCTCAATGGAGAAAACAATGAAATTAATAGATAAATTAAAAATCATGACAAGTGTTACAAAAAACAAAATTAAAAATAGAAACGATACTAGGACACTCATGTTGACACGGAAACCCTAAAGTGGAAAAAGGCATGATACAGGAATTTCAAATTGAAATATGGATACAACATTTAAGTATTGCGAGTATTAGAGAAAACATCAATCCACAAACCCTAAAATTATGGACATCTAAAAAATAAGCTAAAAAATAATGCTTCATTCGTGAAAATACCCATTACAATTTATCTAATTGTCTGTGTTTCCTTGTTTTTTTTTCTTCCTTCATTTTAAAAAATTATATACATAATAGAGGGCAAAGAATTTGCTCTATTTGTGCTTTGAGAAAAATTATAATACAATTTTTGTTAGAAAAAAAATTAAATCAAATGACATGATCATCCAACATTGAATTTTATACCAAAAGAATAAATTAAGGACAAGAACCAGATGAATGAGTGTAACTAGAGCCTTGTGAAATCAACAAGAAAATTAATATACTATAATTTAAAATCTCTCTTACCTAATTATGGGATCGATGATGAAATATTTTCACTATCAAGATATATTTCTGTTATATGAGCGATTTTTTGCCAATCTTCCCCAGTTTTAGGTTTGCATCTTTCTATCAATTCAGGACAATCTTCAATTTGAAGGAGAGTGAGCTTTTGCAACCTAGTTTCTGGCAGTGCTTTTAAGTTTGGGCAATAGAAAATACTCAATCGATGTAGAGTATTAGAAGTTGGCCCATGAAGAAGCCATCGCGGTAAAGTCTCCAAACGTGGTAAATCATTGAAGTACACAATTCATAGCCTTCCAAAGCTTTGAATGTCTTCTTGCCTTTCTACTTCTCCATCCATTAATTCAAGTTTTTGACAACCACTAATTAGCAGAACCTCTAATGAAGTCAGGAGTTTCATACTAGGTGACAAAGAAATCAAACTAGGACATTTAAGAATAAATAAGGTTCGAAGTGCAATTAGGCTTTCCATTCCTTTAAAAACAAATTCCAAATTGAGACAGTCATAAATCGCTAATTGTTGAAGAGAATTCAAGCATTTCAACCCTTTTTCCGATAAATCCTTTGCTTTTATCGCTACACACATCCCAACTGATCATACTCCCTATGCCTCTTGGTAATTATTCAAGCTCAGAACATCCAATGAATAACAAAGTTTGTAAATGATACAACTTGCAAATGGAATTAGGGAGTTTCTTTATCCTTTTATTATCATCTATGTCCAAGTACCGTAGATGTTTAAGACTACCAATAGAATTAGGTAGAGCTTCAAATCTGGATTCGTAAAATTGTAACACTCGTATGCATTTGAATCTCAAGGTGCATGCCCTAACAAATGATTTGCTACTAGGCCCCACATTTTCCATTTGGAAATAGATGCTCCTAATACTACTGTTTAATTTCAAAAATCTTAAAGCTTCATACTCTTCTTTTGGCCAATAACCGTCTGAAAATGCAACATGTTGAATTCGTTTGGGGATATCTTTACTCCCAAAACTTAGTGTGAAATATTCAGGTTGTGCAAAAAACATGGCAAGATTATGTACAAGATCTTCCATTGTTGCATTTTGACCCCATGATTGAATGAGACCTAGTGCCATCCAAAAGTTGACCAAGTCTCGATTACCAATTTCGCAATCTTTAGGAAAAAATGAACAAAGAGCTAAACATTGTTTCAAGTGATGAGGCAAATCATAATAGCTCAATCTTAGTGCAACCATAATACCATCTTGATCTTGTTCTAATTTCCAAATGCCACTCTTTCTGATAGACATCCAATCACGTTCGTCCTTCTTGGTATTAAGTAAGCTCCTTAAGCTTAATAAAGAAGAGGAACCCTCCACATTTCGAACACCGCCCCCTCGAGTTTTAAAAGGTTTGATATCGTTACCTTCTCCATCTTTTGAATGCACATTTCACAATTATAGACAAACAATCCTCTTTTGGAAAGACCATTTAATTCTTGATTGGAAAACGCCATGATTGGAAGCAACCGATTTTTTCCTAGTAGTTACAAGAATTTGCTTCCATCGGGCAATCGTCCCGAAAGCAAGTACTGAGCTTAACCCACTTCTCACAATCCTCGCCCACACATCATCCAAAATCAAGAATTTTTTTCACCATGTAATTCATTTCTAAGACGACTCAGAATCGTCTATGGAGAAGTCACTGTAATTTTCATAAGGTTTCTTTTCCTTTAGGATTTTCTTTGAGTTTTTCAACATCAAACTCGTCTGACACACAAACTGAAGGGACCCAACCTGAGTTTCCTTTTCCTAACTCGGGGGACCCTCCCGACACTCCTACGGATTCGAAAAAAAACCTTTCATTTCTTTGAACTAAAGTGAACTGGAGCTTAACCCATTTATACGCTACGCTTCATTAAAATCTTATGAAACATGGTGTGACAAATTTTTTTTTTAACATTAAACCCTTATAGAAATCGGCGTAGTTTCTCTCGCTTGGACATGTCCCAATTTACAACACCTTATAAAACAATTTAATTTACTCCACATCCAACAATGGGACATCAAGTCCACCTCACAACCAATTTCAAATCAAACTTTAAAATCATTTTCTGAACACTATAGATATATAAACAATCTTTTAAAACTTATATACATTACAAAATAAAGGTGCACATGTAGTTGTTTACAACAAAAACTATACATTTTCAAAAAGGTGGTCGTCACGTGAGGCGGAGTGTCACTGGCCCGGAGGATGCTCGAATTGCACGTCAGTCTCTGCCCCTAAAAACATTTGGAAAAAGGGTGAGCTAAAGGAGCTCGTTGAGAGTATTGTGTTTCAGGAAAATAATGTTTCCAGATATAGTTCAAATACAATGTGTAAAACAATTGTATAGGGATCTCATTTCCATAAACATTTACTTTGCATTCTTTTCCTTTCTATTCAAATACGTGTAAAACAATTGTATCAACATATCTTTTCAATATACTTTCTTTTCCTTTTTGAATCCATCATATCCAATGGAACCCGCCTACCGTTAACCACCGTTGGTCCATGAAAGAACCTCCGAGAAAATAGTCTTACGATCACCGATGGCCCAAAAAGGAACCTCCGAGAAATCGCGGCACATCAAGTAACCACCGTTGGCTCATGAAATAAAGAACCTACGAGGAAACAAATTTCTTACGATCACCGATGGCCCAAAAGGAACCCTCCGATAAATCGTGCCTTTCTTTTAGTCACTCATTGCACTATGGAATAAATCACATTATGTGTTGGTAACCTTTTTGTACTTTTCACGACCATTGAAATATGCATCACTCTTCCCTTCCCTCTATAAAACAATCCTAACCCTTTCACATGTACCATGCACACGTAAAGTACTTTAGTCGACTTTCCTTTAACTTTATCTTTGTAACATAGGGTAACCATGGATTCAAACATTTTCATATAAACATGTATATATAAAATATACATTCATAAACATTTCATTTCATATGGAAACCATAAATCATACTTTATAAAACTATGGAAACCATAATCATTTCATATTTTGTCAACACATGCTTTATAAAACTATGGAAACCATAATCATTTCATGTTTTCTCAACATAATTTAAAGTCAAGAAAACCACATTTCTTTTTTTCATTTGAACATTTATAACATAGATATGAAAACATATACATTAGTAATATTAATATATATATATATATATATATATATATATATATATATATATATATATATATATATATTCATAAACATTTACATTTTCCCTCACCTTAGTTATTTGGGCTCATTTTTCTTCCTTTAAAACAAAAAATTTCCACCTCCACCCTTGTCCTTTATCACCTTCCTCCTACAAGTCACATTATCCATAAAACCATTAACATCCATACCTTAATTCCTTGCTCAATTAAATCATTAACTATACTATACTTTCCAGCAACCCTTAAGCATTTGACCACTTCCAATTGATGAAAATCAATTGAACTCAACCTCTTTTGTTCTCATGATTTTCTTATGCTAACTCATGAAAATTACTACCCCATACAATAGCCTACAACATGCCATGAAATGGTCATGCCAAAACCCTGCTATTCACATTGACATAACCAAGCAACCTTCACACTTGGTGCAAAACATAAATTTTCAGCCATGTTCTGATCATCCCCTGTACTCTACAGGAATATGGATAGAATAACCAAGCAGCCTGCACACTTGGTGCAAAACATAAATTTTCAGCCATGTTCTGATCATCCCATGTACTCTATAGGAATATGGATAGAATAACCAAGCAACCTACACACTTGGTGCAAAACATAAATTTTCATCCATGTTATGATCATCCCCTGTACTCTACAGGAATATGGATAGAATATTGACTCAATGAGCTCTCCATAGAGTCCAAGAACACCCAAAACTAGTTCGACGGCTAGTTATGGCATTTTCATTCAAAACTGTTCATTTTACTCTACTTACACTGGAAATAGTCTGTGATACCTGATTTCATGGGTCTTAATCCATAATTTGACACTTTTTATTTTTACTCATTTTGAGATACGGCTCTTAGGTTCTTCCAACTGGAATCACCTAAATTGATCACCGAAACTCAAGATATATCCTTAAACAACCAGACTACTCTATTAAACGTAACTTAAACTGCTCTCGAATATAACTCCCCTTTGAAAGCATTTTTGAGTCCAAATGGGTCAGAATTTGGAGACATATTTCAAGGATAAATGTTCTCCTATCAGTCTAGTTTACTTAGCAATTCAAAGACTAATTTTGATGAGTGATGGCCACACGGCCAAAAATACGCCACTGATCGTATAAAAACTACAAGATCTCTCGGGATGACACACATGCCCTGTATTTAAATTAACCCAGGTAGGAGAAAACCCGAACCTTGACCTTGGCAGACCCAGATTCCGGTACCCACACGTGCAGCCCCCGCCGCTGTAGATAAGCTTTAATTCGACCTAACGAGATCCGACCGACGAAACTCATGGAACCGAAGAGAGAAGATTGCCTTTCTCTATCTCTCTCTCTCTCTCTCTTACTCTCTCTTACTCTTCTCTCTACGGCTCATTGAGACCAAATGAGAAATTTTTGATATTTTAGGTTTCCAGTTATTATATATAGTGTGGACACGTGGCACACGTGTCACACTTCTTCGGTTCCGTTTTCGCTCCGAAACAATTTATTTCATCCCGGTTTTAGTTCCATCTATCTTAAATGGAAATTCTTTAAATATTTGATATTTTTTGGGATTTTTCTATAAATCTCGCTGGGGTCCACTGAGCCATCACCGAATTTCTGGAAAATCGGGTCGTCTCTTAATTCAACGAATTTGAATAAGACCAGATTGCAAAGACGAATCAACGCTGAAGTCCGTCAATATCCTGAGATCTAGAAAAATTTCAGATTTTTCTGTGGTAAATTACCGTTTTGCCACTTTTTCAGAAAATTTGCATTTTTACCTCTTTAAATATAATTTCTTTCGTTTTAATCTATTTCAGCTTCTTTAGACTCAATACATTATTATGAACATTTTTTATTTTCGAGGCTTGTTTTTTGAAAATTACTATTCATTTGACTGTTTCTAGTCAAATACCTAACTGATCGAAAACGAAATTTACTATTCATGGAAACTGTAAATTCAGGGTCTTACACAAACCCATATTTTAGTTGAGAAATGGTCCACTACCCTCTCATTGTTATACACGAGTTTAGCCAACTTTGGCAACTTTGCCAATCAAATTAAACTAATGTGTTGTAATTTAGAAATTAATATACAATCGCGAATCATGATGCCTGCCAGTTGAATTCAGCAAACCAACCGTCGGCTTCCCGCTTAAAGTGATAGGAAAGCGCTTTAAAATATTTTCTCCAACAACTCAAAGAAAGTAAACAATTGACATAACTAATAGAATAATAAAAAAATATGCGTGCATTGTCGAGAATAAAAAGAAAATAAAAAATTAAAAGTTATAACGTAATTATCCTTATTGGGTATTTGTTTTTTATTCAATTCCCCTGAAATACTCCTAAATAAGCAATTAAAAAAAAAGTTACAACATAAAATGAATCCATTACCAAAACTTGAAGTGACCCCTCACCTGAATATTCTAAAATAGCGATTCTATTTCTATTTCTTGGCCTTCCAGAGTCATACCTTCACAACATCATCCAAGAGAAACATATGTTTACTCTTCAACGACAAAATGGTTAGTAGACGTTACAACTTGCAGCCATTGTATATTAGTGGGAGACTAATTTTTATTACAAGAAATCATTTTTTTTCAAAAGACTTTTAGAAATATATAAACTTTCAAAAATTTGGAGTGAGAACAAACATTATTTAATTTTTTAATTGAGACGATAAGCATATTAAATAAACATATGTTTGCCATTAGATCTGACTTAAGTCGTAGAAATGTGTGATGGAGAATGGAAGGTTCGAAACTCGAATCCTTGTAAGAACAAAATACAATGTGATATACATAGTAAATAGATGTAAAAAAAATAAAACATATGTTTTTTAAGTTTAATTTTAGCTAAAAAGTTAATCTTTCTATAAGCTCAACTTGATCTGGACCCTATTTAATTTATTTCCAAGAACCAAAGAAAAGATGATGTAGCAGAAGCCAGGATAGAAGGCAAATTTACATAAATAGTTGCGTTGATTGAAAAGATACCGAAACTATGAAGGGGAATTCTCAACTTGAATTCGTTGATTCTAAAAGAATATCGAAAGCCAAGGGATTGGGAGAAGAAACTCTCTTTGATTTTTTTTGTTAATAACTACCTCCTAAAGAAAAGCCAAAGCCACATATTTATAGTATTCAAAACCTAGACCTAGATGAATTGAAAATAAAAAAGACAACTAAAATCCTAAACAACCTCAACAACTTATCCTAAACAAAATAAAAAGAATATCCAGGAATAAATAAATAAATTAAAAACAACTCAAATCCAAAATAAAAATAATAATCTCATTATTAGAATTGTGTTTCACTTGAAAACAATTATTGTACGCGCCTATCACTTCCTTGCCAAAAGATTTATCCTAATTGACTTGTATGGAATCCATCAATAAAGGGAACCAAATGAAGACATTGAATACAAGAGTACCATGCCATCAGAAGCCAAGATCATATGCATTTTGGTTGATTAAGCACCTCTAAAGGACCAATCTTCCTGAGCCTTTAACTGTCAGACATGAGCGGAAACGATCCTTAGTCAAAAATGTACTCAAACTTTATCTCCAATTGCAAATCCTGACATGGATACTGGGTGAGTTTAATCAAGCATTTACTTCTGCACTGGGTGTACCGAAACAACATGATCACGAGTGAGCTTGTGGATGCATTGCAAGAAGTCTTCAATGAAATCAATTGCCTTGTCATGCTTTCTAGTGCGATTGGGAAGAGTCAAGTTTAACGGGCATCGTGGCACACAACCATAAACTACTTGAAACGGGCTAACTCCTATTTTTCGCATGGTTATGGGCGAATTCGGCCTGGCTTAATTTAAATCCCAAGACTTCCAATGATCCCCAACGAGACTTCTAAGTAAATCTCCAAGTGCGCGATTAGTGACCTATGTCTGACCATTTGTTTGAGGATGATAAGTCGAACTCATATTCAGGATAGTATTGACCATGCGCCATAGAGACCGCCAAAAATGGCTAAGGAAGCGCGTATCCCTGTCGGACACAATAGAATTAGGCAAACCATGTAGCCGGTAAATCTCTTTTAAGAACAACTATGCCACTTTAACAGCATCAGTAATACGATTGCATGGGATAAATTGTGCCATCTTGGAGAAGCGATCAACGACTACAAAGATAGAATCGTTTCTCTTCTGTGTGCGAGGTAGACCAAGTACAAAATCCATGCCAATGTCTATCCATGGTTGTGTCGGTATAGGAAACGACATGTAGAGGCTAGCATTGGAAGATTTGTCCTTAGAAGTCTGACAAATGTGGCAGTGCTTGAAAAAATGCTCAACATCGCGATGTAGAGCCGGCCAAAAATAGGAGTCAACCACTAACTGCAGGGTTCGGTCTCGGCCTACATGACCTTTGTTGTGCAAGTCTCGAATAATCTGTAAGCGAAGGCTGCAATCTGAAACACATAATCTATTTCCCCGAAAGAGGAAATCATCATGAAGCACAAAGTCAGGCTGTTTACTATCATGAATATCAGACAAGATAATAAGTATGGCTCAAGAATACAACCTAAAACTCGCAAACCAGAACCTAAACCCGTGAAGGATAAGCAAGGATAAAGGCCGGCTTAGGGCATTAGCCACTTTGTTGAGTGCACTCGACTTGTGCTTGATCACAAAGGTGAACCGTTATAGATAGACAATCCATGATGCATGTCATGTCAAAACCTTATCCCGTGTGCCTAAGTATTTTAATGCATCGTGATAAGTGTACAGGACAAACTCGCGATGGAAGAGATAATGTCACCAATGTTTGATGGCTTGAACCACTGCATAGAACTCAACATCATAAGTGTTGTAGCGAGATTGAGCACCGAAGTTTCTCACTAAAGTAGGCTACATGTTGGCCTTGTTGACTTAGGACAACACCGATGCCGACCTTCAAAGCATCACTATGTAACTCGAATATGATGGAGAAGTCGGGAAGCAAAAGTATCAGGGCTGTCGTGATCTTCCTCTTAATCAAAGCAAATGCCTGAGTGGCCTCCGGAGTCCACACAATCTTACCATCCCGAATGGTGTTTGTGATCGGTGCTACAATGCTACTAAAGTGCGGAATGAACCGTCGATAGAATGATACCAAACCATGAAAGCTACGAACAGGCTTGAGGGTGATGGGGATCGACCATGATTGAATGGCCTCGACCTTCGACTGATCGACTGTGAGACCCTCTCGGGAGATGACATAGCCGAGAAAGAGAACCCTGTTTGTGGAAAGCTAACATTTTTTAATTGCCTCATAAAATTGACCTTGCCACATGACTTTTAGAACTGCACGTAGATGCCAAACATGGTTCTCCATGGTAGCACTGAAAATAAGAATATAGTCAAAATAAACGACAACAAATTTCCCTATCAAAGGACGAAGTGTTTAATTTAGCACTCGTGATGAATGTAAGTAGGAGCGTAGATGAACCCAGGGCATGATAAACCCGAAAATCACTTTTTTCTAAAAAAGGGCAAAACAAGAATTGCTCAAGACAACAATACAAAGTTGAAAATCAAGGAAATTTTCTAGATCTTTACGACACAACGGACCTCATCGCGGATTCATCTCAGGAAATCTAGTGTTACCAAGAAGAAATTGCCAATTCTCGAGACAAATGTAATTTTCATGTTTTTCTCAAGTGACGAGTGTCCAAAGGATTCTAAAGTGACGACAGTTTTATGAAAATCTCGAAGTCGGGAAATAACTTGAGTTAAGTTCATGGATATGATTTGATCTGAATCGAGACTTAATAAATTGCTTCCTTGCCAGAATCTATCTGGAACGAGGGTGGACATGTGGCACACGACATAATAATGATAACTTAAAGTTAAGTTAGGAAAAAAGAGGAGTTAGGGCAAGGAAAGGCCCATTTTCCTGGTTTGACCGAGAGAGAGAGAGAGAGGAGAGGAAAACTGGATTAGGTTGGGGAATGAGGGTTTTTTGTTTAAGGGCCTGTTTGGAGAAGAAAAATAGATTTTCGGGTTCTACTCGATGTTTCTTTGAGGTTCGCCTAGGCGAGGGAATGAATCTTCTCCTGGAAGATTGGTTCTTCGCTTAGGCGAAGGGAAGGTTCACGTAGGCCAAGGGGTCCGCCTAGGTGAAGGCATGTACGCCTAGGCGAGCTCGAGGACAGGAAAAGGGAACATTCTGGTTGGGGTTGGTCTCGTGACCCGGTTTGTGATTGTTTATGGCTTGCTTCGGGGGCCATTGTATGACTTGTTTAACTGTGTCATTGCTTAACAAAGAGTGACATGTGTGGATGTCAATGTGTGTTCTAATGTATTGACATGTGATGACTTTATATGAGAAAATGGCCATGACATGGCTTGATTGTGAGTGTGTCACTACTTGATAATGTAGTGACCTGTATGGATGTCAATATGAGTACTCCAATGTATTGAATTGGTATGTGCAATGACCATTACATGGCTTGATTAGTGCAGGTGTCGCTTAAACATAGAATGACACGTTGCATGTGAATGCTGATATATGTCAGATGATATATCGGATACATGAATGAAATGATGTATGGAAGTCATATGCAGGTGGTGTGATTGTCCATGGCACCCGATAAATGGTGTGGGTTGTGTTGTCCATGTAGCATTCATTATGCATGTGACATGATATAACATGCAATGGCATATTGCATTGCATATGCACGAGGACATCGCATTAAATGGGTGTGAGTGCATGGTTGATAAATTGACACTACGTTTGGTGTTTGATCGCGGGCTCGACAATGGGATAACGTCCAACGTAGTTGTACTCCGCTTGAATAAAGTGGTAAAGAAAATATGTGCTTCGGTATTAGCAAATAGGATAGATCCCCTGGGTGAAAGACCTCACACAGGTCAAGCATACCCCAACGATGAAAGGCCGTAAAGGTTCCAGTTTATGGCCGTAGTGTGACACCAAAATTCATCACCTACAAAAAGGCACATGGTTTTGAATATAAATGATCATTGAGGTGTATCATCCAAAAGCTTTTTGGTTTATAAACAAATGAAATTTGTTTGAAATGATCATTGATGTCATCTGCATTTCATATTTATCACTACGGGCTTAGCCTCAGGGCATGGTACATGATGAGCCCATCCTCATTTCACAGACAGATGCAGGGATTCCATTTAGAATTGGCATGTTCTTATTGGAATGTGAATGTGAAATGTTGAGTGAAAGTTGCATGTGCACTTAGGTGGGGAGTAGCCCTTGTAGGAGGTATTCTCTACTGGGCGTAGCTCACCCTTTATGGGACAACATTTCAAAGATGCACCGATGGACTGATGCCTGCTTGAGGCCGTGATTGCAGCAAGGCCGACATGTGGCCTTGATAAATCCTTTTGTAAAAAGTGCTTGGAACAAACTAGTTCTACATGTATTGTAGTGTAAAAGAATTGTAATTAGATCCTTTCGGACTATTGCCAACATAGTCGGGTATGTAAAAATGGTAAGAGGGCCGTGATCGGACTCTTACGGACCGTTTTAAGTGTATTATTCGCATATTTTCAACTTAAATATGGATGAATGGATCCCGATAAAAAGGGACGTATCAAGGTAGTGCTGAGTATCTCAGTACCCATAAGTAATTGGTACCAATTTTAAAAGTACAATGACCTAAGGTATTTCCAAGAAGTTGATCTGGCTATCAATGAGACCTCGAGTTTCTCAGCATCACATGACGAGCCACTCAAAGAGACCTTCTCGAGTCTTAAACGCAGTTTTCCATTCATCGCCGACACGAATGCGAATCTAATGGTAACCACTCTTAAGATCCAATTTCGTAAAGATAGTTGAGCCACTAATCTGGTCAAGTAGATCATCCAGACGAGGAATCAAGAATCGGTAGCGAACTGTAATCTTATTAATGGCGATACTATCAATACACATACGCCATGAACCATCCTTCTTCAAGATCAGCAAAGATGGAACCGCGCAAGGACTCAAATTCTCACGTAGATAACCCTTGCTAATCAAATCTTCTACCTATCACCGAAGTTCCTCGTGTTCACTCGGGCTCATCCGATAGTGAGGCTTGTTTGGAAAGGTAGTCCTGGGGACCAAGTCAATGTGGTGCTGAATGTCCCGTATATGGAACCTTATGCAAACTTTATCGAAACATCGTCACACCCCAAAGCAAGTGTGATACTTCAGGTGGCATGCTAGGAATCGGGATAGTCGAATCAGCTTGAGCTGTATCAGGCTGATCGAGTCGGTGACCCGGGCACATAATAAGCGTGAAACACATGCCCGTGTCATGAAATTTAGTCTCAAAGTGCGAACGTGATAAAAACATAGCTAGTTTTGAAGTCGGAGAAGGAATGAGACTTGCACAACTCAATTCCTTTGAAGGCAAAAGAGTGATCTTTCGATTCTCGAAGTAAAAACTGTGAGGATTATGCTTTCCATCATGAACAACATTCCGATCAAATTGCCACGCCAACCAGCAATATGATTGCATCCATAGGAACAACGCAATAAACATCATCCTCGTAAGTAGTAATCGACAGACAGAGGAAGCAAAGCACCATCGATACCTTATTTAAGACCTGTCACCCAAGCAAGCCTAAGAGGGCGAGACGACGGACTTCACTTTCAGAGATAGCTTGCGAACAACGTCTTATGAGACCACATTCTCACAACTACCCGAGTCGATGATAAAGTGGCATACCTTGCCGTTCACAGTACAAGTGGAATGAAAAAAATTATTCCGTAGCCAAGAATCATCCTACTGTTTTAGCGCGAAACATGAACATCGTAATATGAGAAGAGTGCCCGTATCAACATGAACTTGTTCTTCCAAAACGTCCTCTTCGGGGACGTCATCATCCGCAATAACATCATCGGAACCCTCGAGTTCCATGCCATCAACCAATAAGGTGTGTCTCCCAATTTTAGGACAACCAGTTTTTGTGGCCGTCGGTTTAAGAGAAACAATCGTAGAGCCCACGTGAGGGTCACCCAAGTGTATGGCTGTCAGGTTAGGTAGGCAATGGTCGAGGAGCAGGGGCCATGGGTTTAGGGGCATTCCAATACTTCTTCATCGCACCAATCCAACTACCATTTGTCATTGACTCCGCCATGAAATTGAATTTCCAATTTAAATGCTTCGTTTCCCGCGGTATCAATGGCACAATCAAAGCCAGTAAGACTGCTGGAGTGATATGGCGAGGATGTGCGAAGGTAAGGGTGCGACTGGATTGTCTGGGAACATTCTCCTCATTTCAAGAGAAGTTAGTACTGGTGGTCAGCACACCGACGTGCATGTTATTGATGGAGGTTGTCAAGGCTACAATTTGTTGTTATAGGGTAGCAAAAGCTTCTTCGTAATTGGGCACATTGACACAGTGACGAGGCAGCATGACAGTAAAAGAGTGTTAGCTCTGATACCAATTGATGTAGAGGAAACCAGGATAGAAGGCGAATTCACATAAATAGTTGCGTTGATAAAAAAGATACCAAAACTATGAAGGGGAATTCTCAACTTGAATTCGTTGATTCTAAAAGATTATCGAAAAGCAAGGGATTGGGATAAAAAACTCTCTTTGATTTTTTATTTATTAATAACTGCCTCCTCAAGAAAAGCCAAAGACACATATTTATAGTATTCAAAACCTAGACCTAGATGAATTGAAAATAAAAAGGACAACTAAAATCCTAAACAACCTATTTATTTAAACCAAATCCAAAAAAAATAAAATAACCCCAATATCCAGGAAACACAATTCTTGTACACGCCATCAAAAGAACTGAATGGGTTTATTGGTTACTTCCTTCTACTTAAAGGCAAAACTAAGCTATTTCAGAGTCGATGTGGTATGTTGAAGATTATTATATTTTAAGGTAGTAATAACAAAAGTCTTCAAAAATTATGGATTGATGCAGAAATTTATCATCAAATTTTAAATTATTAAAGTTTTATTAGGAAAGTGTGGAGAGTTGAATGGATCTCAGCATCTTTTACTTCATTTTCTTTTAGTGTAATATTTGATTGATGAATCCAATCTATACTACAAAATATCAAATTTTTTATTTTTAAAAATTATTTTTTAATATATAGAATCTACTAATGAGTATGATATGCATATTGAATCAAAATCTTGTTAAAAATTTGGTAATTCAATATGATATTAAACTTTGCTTGAAGGTTATGGGGTTTGAATGCATCTACAAATCTAAAATCATGCATACTAAAAATTTTAAGAAAAAATAGTTGTTTAATAGATTTAAGAAAAAAATGAGAAAAACAATAATATAAAATCCTGAAATAGCTTCTAACTAAATTAAAATATCAATATTATTGCCTTCTAAGAAGTGATATTGATGCCCTTGAGACCTAACTCGAGTGGTGAGATGGATTTTACGGAGATCCTAGATTTGAGTCATTCTAAGAACAAAATATTATAATGATGTAATGTAAAGTGAATAAATATAAATAAAAAAAAAGTGATTTTGGTTTAAACAATGGTTTTAAAAAAAATTAAAGGATTTGCTTTTTTCATATTTCTAGAACAATTTTCAACTCTTCCTAACAAAAAAATAGAAGACTTTTGATAACACAAACCATTTTCTGTTTCTTAGAAGGCTCTAAGATTACAGGACAAAGTATTTTCAGATCAAATCTTTAATTATTTTTTACACTTTCACTTGTTTTTTAGACTTATTTAAAAAAATAATAATCATACATACAGAGACTAAAATAGAATATATATAAAATTTATTTTTCAAAATATTAAAAATATGTTTAAAAACGGTTCCGAAAAAAAATGGTTAAAAAATAATCAAATTTAAAACTAATTGCCTCACTAAAACAAGTATGTGCATGAAATAAGATCAGATAAACACACCAACCACAATTATTTGATTTTTGAGGATTTTTTTGAAATCTTTGATTTTTTACCCAAACAATAATGATTTTTTCATGGCATGTATTAACCTCCTAATTTGATTTCTTGATCATTTATGTACAAATACTTTTCTATGGGTGTAGAGAAACCTACTTT
This sequence comes from Tetrastigma voinierianum, assembly GCA_016808115.1. Lineage (NCBI taxonomy): Eukaryota > Viridiplantae > Streptophyta > Magnoliopsida > Vitales > Vitaceae > Tetrastigma > Tetrastigma voinierianum. The sequence goes on along the minus strand of JAEQBH010000997.1, from coordinate 501,313 downwards.
TCCCATGTTTAATTATATTTCTAAAGAAAATTCAAACATTTCAACCCTTTTTTATTTTCAAATAATTCTATTTGCTTTGTTGTTATAAACAACATACTCAAATTAATCATACTCCAAATGTCTTTTGGTAAGGCTTCAAATTCTAAACATCGAATGAGTAACAAAGTTGGTGACTTTCGTTTGTCTTCCCAAAACCATGTTTATATTATTGAAATTAAGGTCCACACTCCAAACTCCAAACAACAAACAATTACAACTACCTCACACATATGGATGAGTCTATCTGAACTTAAGACAAGTAATATTAAAGAAACACACCACTCATGAATTCAGCATTGAGGCAGCAAATTCAGAATCAAGAAAAGCACAAACAGTAGCTTTGATATGAAGTCCTCCATTTCCAGCTCTTCCAACTTCCATCTTCCTTCTTCCATCGCATGCATCATCCAATCATAGAAGAAGAACCACATTTGATTACTCCTTCTCTTGCAGCTAGCTCCACTACTCGATTTCCAGTTTTCATCCAACCCCTTCCAGCAACAAGATGGGAAGATGATCAAAGAAATTTACATCTAAAATAACTGAGAATGCATGCTCACTCTCACTCTCACTCTTAAAGAATGGTGAACAATAGAGTCAAACATAAAATTTCAAATGTACTCATTAAACATTCTCAGTACAGAAAGTAAGATATATATAGAGTAAAAATAAAAATGATACAACAACATCATTTTAGTAGAAAAAAGCCCCAAAAAGATGCTTCATCTTAAAGTACCAATAAACAAATATCTAATTCCTTGTATTTGATTAAATTTTGTTCCTTCATTTTTAAAGATTATATACACAATAGATAATTGCAAGACTTTGTGACGCCCCAAACCCGGGGGTCCGTTGACTCACCCACAACCTCATGCGGAATAAGTGGATGTCTAAGTTACCCGACCACTTCGTAGTACCAAGCAGTCTCCTTTGTACGAGGAGCTCTACCCAAATACATCACCTGCATGAAACCTGTCCCAAGCAGTCCAATATAATTACAACATGAGTAAAACGGCCACTTGGGCCCATAAACAATAGTCATCATAATACAACAACTATATCCAATAGTTTTCAAAAGAGTTAATCAATCTTCTTTATACAACACATATTAAAAAATCTTCTAAAATCTCTAATACATGTATACATCACAAAACCAAAGCCACAATCCGCTTTTTTTCACTCAGCCTCTAAGACGAGCCATCTCCTCGCACGCTCCCCCGTACCAAAAATATGTTCTCCGACAGCGAAGCTAATGCTCAAAAGAGTGGAATCACCCTAAGGGATACTCTCCACCTAAGTAAAGGTAATGCTCCAAAATAAACACACATTCGAAAAACATGATCCTACCTGAATGTCTAACTGCTCAACTCATATCCCGAGTCCTCATCGACTCCCTCACACCCGCCTGCCATGTATGAGAAACTAGTTTCAAACAAAGTTATTTGTTTATACTTCAGGGTCTACCGATCTAAGTAGTGGACTGTTCGATGTTATATTTAAGTGACTACTCCTCTAGATATATCAATTTGCCGCCTCCGACGATGGATATTTTATATATGGACTACCTCCGATATTATTTCAATTGGGTCGCTCCGACGATTGATATTTTATATATGGACTACCTCTGGATATTATTTAACTGGGCTGTCTCCGACGATTGATATTTTTAGTATGGACTACCCTCCGATCATTATTATTATTTTTAGCCAACCCTCCGAGATATTTTACATTTACTAGTCTACCCTCCGAAACAATTCTCTTAAGAAACTACCTCATGCACTCACTCCTATCTCTCTAGGGTGCCCCAGTGCATATGAAATGCAATGGTGGATGCCATTTCAATAACTCATATAACAGACATGCAACATATCACCATGCATATATTCACATAATTTAAATCTACACAACATGTCATGTAATTTCACATTTATACACCAAAAATTAGCTCACTGGGCTAATTATCAAACACCTAGCAATTCAACTTGAATTACTCGATCAACACATTTTCACACAAAAATATATTTTCGTGTCACTATCTATGACCAAAGAAAAACCCTAGGTTTACGCTCCACCACTATCAATCTACCTGCTCACTTGTAACTCCAGAGATTTCACTGGGCCATTCCCATTTCATCCAAAACCAATACATGATTTAATACAATATTTCCAACTTTAACAACCTAATCACAAGGGCAAATTACTACGCCTCCAATGGTGTTCAAAAATTCATATCAATTCGGTCCCAAGGTTTGGGACCGATCAAACGACCCCTCATGGCCCCATTCAGCTCAAACATTCGTAAAGTACTTAAAGAAGGAATAAAACCCAAGTAGGGAGAAACCCCTACCTCAAGGAGTTTGTCTAAACTCCTTAAATCGGCACCACGTTGAAGCCCTCCGCGTAGAGCGTACTCTTCTGTCCCGAAACCACCGACTACGGATCGCGCAGATTTCTAGAGAGAAGAAGACTCTCTCTCACTAGAATCACTCCATTTTTATCTTCTCGTATCTCCTCCCCTCGTATCCCACGTCTCACCTTTTTAATTTGAGAAGAAGCATACTATTCATTATCTTGTCCTTTTCTAACTTAAATCAATTTCCAAAATGACCATTTTGTCCTTCATTTCATAGTTTTGACATTCGGCTCTACCTCGGCCGTCCATTTTCATCATTTCTCTACTCATACCACTCATGGCACATGAATACATGTTATATGTGACTTTCGTCGCATCGAAAACCATTTTACGGCACTCGAACCGCGATGCCTGGAAAAACTTGTCAACTCCGACTGTCTCGGAATTCTACAAAATTTTATGTGCTAGCTAGATTTCGCGAGACGATTCCAACAGTTGAGAACGCTTGATATCCGAGATCTAGAGAATAAATTCGGATTTTTAACCGAAATTACAATTTTGTAACCGAAATTATGATTTTGCCATTTTTCCAGAAATTGAAATTTCTATGGTCTTACATTCTCCCCTCCTTAAAAGGAATTTGTTCCGAAATTCTCGGATAATCAGTTAATCAATTACATGCATATGCAACGTGCATCTACCATGTGACAAACTAGTCATTTAAATGTTAAACGACTAAACCACTTGCCTTCATCCCTAAACAAGAAGGGATAGGTGGCCCGCATCGTGTCCTCGCGCTCCCACGCGACTCCTCCACTCCATACGCTTTACAAGACTTCCTCACTAAATTTCTCACGGTCTTGGCGCCGCAAAACCTGATCACGCACTATCCAAAATACATACCGTCCTCCTCAAAGGTCCACCGCGTCAACCTCAATCCGCCCCTTAATCCACCACATGAGCCGATCCGAGTATACCGAGCATGGAGACATGAAATACCCGGACACTGACCCATCGGGCGTAACGCCAACCGGTGACGCTAGTCGTTGTCTATCCTCTCGAGGATCCCGAAGACCCAATAAAACTCCTACGAGCTTCCCCGCGCTGCCGAATCTCTCACTCCTCTCTTAGGCATCACCTTCAAGAAAACGCGATCCCCAACCTCGAACTCTAAGGGTCGACGTCGCAGACATCAAGATAAATTTTCCGCCTGGGCCCGAGTCAGTGAGAAGACGCCGTCGTATTAAGCCCACCTTCCTGAGGTGTCCTAATCGACGTGACCGATGGAGCTCTCTCGCCACCTCATTCAACATAACTGATCTACATGGCCTCCCATACAATGCCTCATACAAGGCCATTGTCTCGTATACTCGCCCGGTAACCGTTGTCAGAGCGACCCACCAAGGGCAAATGCTCCTCCCACAATTTATGATCCGTGACGATGCTCGTAGTATCCTCTAATAATCAGATAGTCCCTCTCGTGACCGAATTCATCCGTCCGAGGGTGGAGCCGTACTCATCGCCGTCGCAGAGCCCATACTTTGAAACTCTTCCAAAGTGCACCCATACAAACCCTGATCTCCTATCCGACACTACGGATACCGGTACTCATGTAGCCTAATTATCTCTCACGTATAACCCATGCACTTCTCCAAGGTGAAGGTCATCCGCACAAGAAAACGCCGACCAGGAGCCGGCCCACTCATCACCCATACCGAGATCATGTCTCTACGGCAACCGTGCGTGGGTCACAAATTCATCGTGACGCGCTCCCACTTCCACTACCACCTCAATGGCCGGCGTAGCCCTATTATTTCTCGGTGTCGCTTAACTCGACATGTGAGACATCACGAACAAAGTCCCCACGCGTTCCTTCATCCCGCTCCAAGAATACCGACCACGAAGATCCCGGTACATCTGTACACTGATGTACCACAAATCGGAGAGCAAAGAAACTCCCGAGAATCTCCTTCAACCTGGCCGACCGGGGAACCACTACTCCGTCCCTATATCAAGACTACCATCCGCGTGGATGGTCCAGCCCTCACACCCGTACCAGACTTATCCCCGATGGACACTATCTCTGTCCCGCCACTGACTCAATCACTCAAGCCATCGTAGAGACTGGGCAGCCACTAAACTCCTTCTAATGCACCGAGTCCGTCACATCAGAGCCCAAACTGTCCCACGGTCTCGAGCATCCGCCACTCCTGAGAAGCTATACTAGCCAACTCTCCTCGTGACTTCCGACTGAGTGCATCAGCCACCACATTTGCCTTACCAGGATGGTAATGCAAAGTGAAGTCATAATCCTCAGAACTCCGCATCCATCCGCGCTGCCTCAGTGCTATCGAGGTCCTCACATGAAAATATACTTCGCACTTTACGGTCCGAGTACACCTCGAACTCCTCACAGATAAGAAGCGCGCCAAATCTTCAAGGCAAGACTACTACGCCTAACTCCATGTCGTGTGCGTAATTTCGCCTGGATTCTTAATCGACGAGAACCATGGGCCACTACCTCCCGACCGCATCACAACACATCCTATTCCGGCCCTCGAGGTACGCAATACACTGTACCCCCGTCCCCCGTCCGGAATCCATCAAGATGGGAGCGGTATAGTGTCTCCCTTCAACTCCCGGAATGCCCCACGTGACTGGGTCATCCCAATCAAATCCGACCCTCCCGGTCAACCTAGTCATAGGTGTCATATCCCGGAGGAAATCCTCAATGAATCTCTGTAATACCCAGCCAATCCCAAGAAACTACGATCTCTCGAAGACCGACTTCGTCCCTCCCAACTCATCACCGCCTCGACCTCTCCGGGTCGCACCACACTTTGACGACACCACGCTGGCCCCAAAAATCTCACCTCGCAAACTTAACTCACTATCTATCCGCGTACGCTTGATGGTCTCTCAACAATCAGAAACGATCCTTTGCGATACCTATGCTCCCACTCCTCGACGGAGTAGATCAAGACGTCATCCACGAAGACTACGAATAAACTCCGATCTAAATAAGGTCGAATATCCTACGATGAGATCCATGAATGCGCCGGCGCATTCGTTGAACCGGGTGGCATCACCGTAAACTCATATGTCTATAACGCCGTCCTAAACGCCTTGGGATATCCGCCTCCTAACTCTCAACCTAAGGTAACCAAGACGGTTAGTCTATCTTGTAGTGACCGCGCCCTCTCAACCGATCAAACAAATCGCCAATCCTAATGGGTACCCGATTCTTAGTCGTAACTGCTCAACTGTCGATAATCAATGCATAGTCGAAGGGTCTGTCTCTTCTTCGCAGAACAAACCCAGCGCCCATGGTGAAGTGCTCATTCGATGAACCCCTTATCCAAGAATCCCCGTAGTCGTAATCCGAGTTCCAATTCTAACTGGTGCCATCCTGCAGTCATAGAGATGGGGTGAAGTACCAGGTGTAACTCAACACCGGTCTGCATCCCTATGTGGAGGCAGTCCGTGTAAATTTTTATCCGAAAAAACATCCACGCACTCGCAGTTTTGGCCACCGGGAGGTAGATTCAAGTCTGGTCTCACCGCCCTTCTAGGTAAGGCTCGCTTAGCCAACCCGCTAACCGTCCCGAAGCACTGACTCAGATAATCGTCAAAGTGATCATGCTCATTCCCCACTACACGAGCACCGTCCCGCGTGCAAGCAGAACCTCCCGCGCTCACAATCGACACGACCCCGTAAGCCGCCACCAATCCATCCTCGTGATGACATCGAACTCGACATGTTCCATGATCCCAAATCCACCAAGTAGAGTCCCCGAGATCTCTAACCTCGTAACCCGACATATCATCCTTATTCTCGCCTAATCCCTGTGGAAGAACTCACGTATAACCCACTTTAAGGTCTCAACCTCTAAGCCCAACCCTCTCTCTATGGTCAGGGTCGTCCCAACCATGGAATCCATCATTCAGAGGCGAAGTCCTGAGATCCCGGTCCTAATGGCAACTCAGCCTCCATTCTCAAATCTCCTAACTCGTCAAGCTCAGGGCCACGTAATCATCGCAGACCGGCCAGCTCAGAACCTAGTCACATAATCCATCACGCACATCGCCCTCGCCCAAATTCCTCTAGGACCCCGAGCCTCGCAATCTCCGAAAAAGTGACTCACCCATGAATAGCTCCTAAAACTCTGCCCATGTCATAGCCTCTAAGTCTCTAGAGGTCCTTGCCCATTTCCACCATACTTGAGCCTCACCCTCTAGCTGGAACACAACTAGTCTAATTCGGGTCGCGTCAGAGGTAATCTCCATAGCCTCTAACACCCTCTCGATCTGCATGAACCAATGGTCTACCACCACGGACTTCCCTCCTCAGGAATGCCTGAGGATTGATGCTACGAACCAGAGGTTACTAGACCTCCTCGACCACCGCTTATACCAAATTGCGGCGCGAGAAGGGGGCCACAATACTCCATACCTCAACAAAGGCCCGTCGATCAACACGCAAGGGTCAATGTCGCCTGCGGAAATGACTGAAGGTCCCGTGGACGTCCTTCACGCCCTTCGTCCTTACTAGCCATCTAAGCACAATCAACATGGCGCTTGGGGTCTTCAATACAAGATTCTAAGGCATAACACAAATTACGAGACACTAATCATACACATAAATCATCAGATACAATATCATTCCTTGCATTTACAGGTAATGCAAAGCAATCAATTTTGCATTTAAAATATGGTTTTCAACAAAAATTTTATTTTCGAAAATTTCATTTTTAAAAATTTTATTTTTCAAAAATTTTCTCATTTTATTTGATTTTATTTTTAATTTAATAATAATTTTTTTTCAAAATTTTGTGATGAACAATGTTCAAGGAACCTGTTCACGAATCAATGTCCAAAATTTGACTCAGAAAATACCGAGTCAGGCTAAAAACAGCCGAAAAATTCCAGTGCACAAATTTCATTGGCCCAAAGAAGACGCCCGGCCATACTGGCAGACCCCACGAGTCCTGTCTACACAGCCACAGCCTGGCAAGGCGCCTGAAGATCTCGCGTTTCCTGGGTCATTACACGCCGCTACCGTGCCATGTGCCTGCTTCGCGCCCCACAAGATGTCAGCCTCGCACTACAAGACCCGGTCAGACGTGGTTTCTCACGGGCGACCGGTGATCGCACACAAATTCAAATTTAGCCAGCCCACAAATTCACACACCCCCAGTGTATCATGATACAACTCCACTTTCCCAAATTCCTTCTCCGCATCACAATAAACCTGATTATAACATGCTGTCACCACCATCTTGCAATACAATCCCACAACCTTCACTCGCACGAGTTAAACCAAAGGTATCGCAATACACTTCCAACCCTCAAGCCTTCTTCTCTGCAATACAATATAGTGTATTACAATACAATTTTCCACTCTTCCTAGCTGCCTAGGCTGCAATACAATTTCTATTATTGCAATACAAAACCTGTTATCACAATACAATTTGGGCAGTAGCCCAAATCCGTTTCTGCACTAAATTTTTCATTATATATATATATATATATATATATATATATATATATATATATATATATATATATATATATATATATATATATATATATATATATATATATATACATTTTTGTTTTCCAATACATCTAATAAATTTATAAAATTTATTTTCACTCATTTTTCTTCAAGTAACTTTACACAATTATAAAACTTTGAGAAAAATATTTCCTTCTCATCAATTTTTTTTTTTTCACATTTCTGTACCATCGGAAACACTAAAAAAAAATTATATGCCTATTTTTTTTCTCATTTTCCAGAATACTCTAATAAATTTAAGAAATTATTTTATCCATTTTTCTTCGCTTAACGTGGTAAAACCTTAGAAAATTATTTTTCCTAATGTATCAAATAAATTTATGAACTTTATTTTCTTCATTATCTTTTTCCAGTTTTACTCACTGTAAAACCAAAAATTTTCTCCACCTCATTTTGTTTTCATTTCTCAATAACCCAAATAAATTTGTTCCAATTTATGTTATTTCTTCTCTTTATTCCAGTTTTCACACACTGTAAAACTCCACCATTTTCTAACACATCCATGTGCTAAGTACCAAGCACACAACATCATAACACATCACAAACCATGTTATAAACATCATTCACATAACATACAACTCATATGTTATACAGACAAGAATCACACATCAAACACCATGCATGCAGTGTTCTATTCTCGTGATTTCCTAGGTAATCTCATACCTAAACTCAACATCGAACCACACCTAGTGGTGATGTTCTTACACGACTATGGCCTAAGCCTAAGCCCTCATTCTCTAGGTTTTCATATACCTACACTCTACATCAAACCACCTAAGTGGTGATGGATACCCAACCCGAGCTCCCTAGGTGATTCAGACACCCGAGCTCCGATACCAAGCCGTGACGCCCAAACCCGGGGTCCGCTGACTACCCGTTAACCCATTTTAATACAAGTGGATGTGCCAAGTCACCCGACGCCACTTCAAAATCAAGGTAGTCCCTTTTATACGGAGTCACCAAATACATCACTCCGCATGAAACCCGTCCTGGCAAACAATATAATTACAACATGAGTAAAACGGCCACTTGGGCCCATAAACAATACTCATCATAATACAAAACTATATCCAATAGTTTCAAAAGAGTTAACTAATTCTCTTTATACAACACATATATTAAAATTCTAAAATTCTAATGACATGTATACATCACAAACCAAAGCCAAAATCCGGCTTTTCTTCTAAATCCCGCTCTAAGACGAACCGTCTCTCGCACGCTCCTCAGACTAAAATATGTTCCTCGACAGGTGAGCTAATGTCAAAGAGTGGAATCACCCTGGCTGGATACTCTCCCACCTAAGCGCAATAAGAATGCTCCAAAATAAACACACATTCAGCAAAATGCATGATCCTTACTTGAATGTCTAATCGCCAACTCATATCCCGAGTCTCACCGACTTCACACCGCTCTAAGCCATGTATGAAAACTAGTTTCAAACAGTTATTCGTTTATATTTGTGGTCTACCCCCGACGGCGCAGCGGATCACTCTCCGCGATGTTATATTTAGGATCACTTTCTCGAGATATATCAATTGGGCCGTCTCCGACGATTGATATTTTATATATGGACTACCCTCTGATATTATCAATTGGGTCGTCTCCGACGATTGATATTTTATATATGGACTACCCTCCGATATTATCAATTGGGCCGTCTCCGACGATTGATATTTTTAGTATTACTGGACTAACGATCACATATTTTTACCTAACCCTCCGAGATATTTTACATTTACTTACCTCCAACGCCTTTCTTAAGAAACTACCTCATGCACTCACTCCTATCTCTCTAGGGTGCCCCAGTGCATATGAAATGCATTGTGATGCCATTTCAATAACTCATATAACACATGCAAATATATCACCATGCATATATTCACATAATTTAAATCACACAAACATGTCATGTAATTTCACATTTCCATACACCAAAATTAAATTTCATCAGCTAATTATCAAACACGAGCATTTCAACTTGAATTACTCGACAAACATTACTTTCACACAAAAATATATTTTCGTGTCACTATTCCTACGAACAAAGAAACCCTAGGCTTCACGGGCCCACCACTATCAATTCACCTGCTCACTCTCAGGAACTCGCATTTCACTACCATTCCTACCATCCAAACCAATACATGATTTAATACATAATATTTCCAACTTTAACAACCCACCGCCTGGCAATACTACGCTCCAATGGGTGTTCAAAATTCATATCAATTTGGTCCCAAGGCCTGGGATCGATCAAACTGCCCTCACTACCATTCAAATTTCAAACATTCGTAAAGCAATTTAAAGCAAGGACACAAACCTGGGCAAGGAGAAACCCTACCTCAAGGAGTTTGCTCCAACTCCTTAAATCCAGTACTCACGGGGCTCCTCTCCGTAGCGCCTTCCCTTCTTGTCCCGAAGACTCCGCGACTTGCCGATCTGCATTTCCCTGTAGAGAGAAGGAAGACTCTCTCTCACTAGAATCACTCCATTTTTGGTCTTTTGCATCTCTACCCCTGTATCCCACGTTTTCTCACCTTTTTAATTTGAGAAGAAGCATACTATTCATTATCTTGTCCTTTTCTAACTTAAATCAATTTCTAAAATGACCATTTTGTCCTTCATTTAATAATGACATTCCTGGGCCTACTCCCGACCGTCCATTTTCATCATTTCCTCTACTATACCACTCATGGCACATGAGTACATGTTATATGTGACTTTCGTCGCACGAAAACCGCTTTATCAAGTATCTCGAACCGCTGAACATGCTCTCGAAAACGTGTCAACTCCGACCGTCCTAATTCACGAAATTTTACGTATATTAGATTTCAGCGAGACGATTCCAATCTGAAATTCGTTTATCATCCGATTCAGATAGAATAAATTTCTCATTTTAACCGAAATTACAATTTTGTAACCGAAATTACGATTTTGCCATTTTTCCAGAAATTGAAATTTCTCGGGTCTTACAGACTTTGATTTATTTGTGTTATAAAAAAATTATAATACAAATTTTGTTAGAAGACCCAATTAAATCAAATGACATGACATTCAACATTGAATTATACACCGAAAGAATAAAACTAGGTAATAGCAAGGACTGGATGAATGGGGAAAACCAGAGCCTTGTAAAATCAAGAAGAAAATATACTAGAATTTAAAATCCCTCTCTTACCTAAATAGATGAAATCTTTACTCTGCAACATATATTTCAGGTATATGAGCGATTCTTTGCCAATCTTCCCCCATTTTAGCTTTGCATCTTTTTGTCAATTGAGGGCAATCTTCAATTTCAAGTTTCTCAAGGTGAGTGAGCTTTGCAACCCGCTTCGGCAAAGGCTCAATGTCTGACAATCAATAAATAACCGAGACGAGTATTAGAAGTTGTGTCATGAAGAAGCCACCTTGGTAAAGCCTCTAATCGTGGTAAATCCTGAAAGCGCAAAATTCGTAAGCTCCCAAAAGTTTGAGTGTCTTCTTGCCCTTCCGCTTCCCCATCCATGAATGCAAGTTTTTCGCAAGAAGTAATTAGCATAACCTCTAACGTAGTCATGAGTTTTATACTAGGTGACAAAGAAACCAAACTCGGACATTCAGCAATGGTTAACTTTCGAAGTGCAGTAAGACTTCCCATTCCTTTAAACAAAAATTCAAAATTGAGACAATTAATAATGTCTAAATCTTGAAGAGAATTCAACCATTGAAACGATATATCCCTTTGTTTTGTTGTCATCATCAACGACCTTATATTGATCATATTCCCTATTCCTCTTAGTAATTCTTCAAGCTCTGAACATCTAAAGAGGAACAAAGTTTGCAAATGATACAACTTGCAAATGGAACTAGGGAGTTTCTTTATCACTGTATTCTCAGTAAGGCTTAAGTATCTTAAATGTTTTAGGTCACCAATGGAATTAGGTAGGGCTTCAAAACGGGATACACTTAGTTCCAAGACCCGTATGCATTTGAATCTCAAGAAGCATGCATTAAGAAATGATTTGCTACAAGATGCCGATAGGAAATCAATTGTCCGAATTGCATTGTTTAACTTTTCCAAAAATCTTGAAGCTTCATACTCTTCAGTTGGCCAATGAGTGTTAGAAAAAGAAACATGCTGAATCCATTTGGGGATATCTTCATTGCAAAAACTTAGTGTGAAATATTCATTTTGTGCAAAAAACATGGCAAGATCATGCACAAGATCATGCATTTTGAAGCTATAATCTATTCCTGGCAATATTTCCTAAACATCTTGAAAGAAAGATCTGGACAATAAGTCATTAATATATGTCTCACCAATATCTTCCATTGTTGCATTTTGACCCATTGACTGAATGAGACCTTGCGCCATCCAAAATTTGATCTAGTCCTGATTACCAATTTCAGAATTTTTGCGAAACATTGAAGAAAGAGCTAAGCATTGTTTCAAGTGATAAGGCAAATCATAATAGCCTAATTTTAGCACAGCCATAATACCATCTTGATTTTGTTCTGATTTCCAAATTTCGCTATCTTTGATGGATACCCAATCACGTTCATCCTTTTTGGAATAGAGTAAACTCCCTAAGTTTCTCACAGCAAGAGGAACCCTTGCACATTTCTCCACAATCTGCTCCCCAATCTTTAAAAGGTTCGGATAGTACTGTTTATCTTCTCCATCATTGAATGCACATTTCACAAATATAGACAAACAATCCTTCTTGAAAGACCCCTTTAATTTCGTGATTGGAAAACTTCCCATGATTGTGCTAAACTAATTTCTTGCGTGTGGTTACAAGAATTTTGCTTCCATTGGCTCCAACCATGAGCAATTCCTTCAGCTTGCTTCACTTCTCATGATCTTGGTTCCACACATCATCCAAAACCAGCAAGAATTTTTTGCCATCTAATTCATTTCTTAGATGACTCTGCAACTGCTCCATGGAGAAGTCACTGTAATTCTCATCACCTTTCATCTCCTTAAGGATTTTCGTGACCAGCATTTCAACATCAAACTCTTCTGACACATAAACCCACACTTTAGTTGAGAAATGGCCCACCACCCTCTCATCTTTATACACAAGTTTAGCCAGAGTTGTCTTGCCTAGCCCCCAATCCCCACAATGGGAATTACAGAAACATTCTCATTGTCACTGGACTGCATCAGAAGGCCAATAATATTTTCTTTTTCAGTCTCTTCCAATAACATCGGTAGTTTAAACGAACGAGTGGGTCATCTCCCTCTTGCTCAGCACAACAGGCGTGTTTGGAAGACCTCGATGAGATTAAATTTAGACTTATCTGCAAATCTTATCTAATCTCTCTCAATCTTCTTCACTCTATGACCCCATCTCGATTGAAGGCAACCACCTTTTTTGGTTTCGAAAGAAATCAAGTGTACTCAGCACTTTAGAGCCTCACGAGCCACCACTTGCCGGCGTAATGCCTCATATCTAAATTCATCGATAATATCTTCAGCATCAAGAGGCATCTCGGAGCTTTCTGCCAATTTCTCAGCTAATGGTTGGTGGCTTGTTTCCTTCAGCATCTAAGAGCACAGCGGGATGGAAGAGGAAGTATCCTTGAGATCTTCTAGCCTGGATTTAACACCCTGGGCAAGCTCCAACTTCTTGATGATGGCGGAGGCCAACTTCCCCAAAACTCTGTCAACTATGCCAAAAGCAAACGATTCAGCCATGTTAATTGCAGAGAGAAGCAGAGAATAAAGTTGAAACAACAAGAGAAACGACTGTGCGGAATTTGTTGAGTCTACGGAAGAATGATTATGATGCGTACCTGTCCAATGCAGCAAACGATGGAGCTGCCGGCTTCCCTCTTAAATTAAAAAGAAAACGCCAATTAAGTTTTAAAATATTTATCAATATATTTTATTCTGTTGTTAAATTCAAGGTCACATAAGTCACGTAGGATCAATCGAATTAATGCACGGATCGGGACACCCAAAGTCGGCAGTTTATTGCATATTTGCATCCTTGTTTATTAAAATATATATATAATTGTCTGGCCATTACAAAGGTTAAAAAAAAGAGAGTAAAATATGTAAGAAACTTTATTACACCTGCAATCAAACCTTGGTTAAGAAAACAAACAATACCTGCAAACAATCACAACATTGTTTGGAATCGGAGGAAGAGAGAAATTGACAAAGAATAAAAAGACAAGAAGATTGTGGAAAGATTGAGTCTTGTGAGGAGTCACAATCTCCTTAAAACAGATTTTTCATCTCCTCTAGTGCTCGAGGACTATTAGACGATGTCTATCTCTCAGGATAAAACAACGTACAAGCAGTACCCAGCACCTTAATACTACTTCGACAAACTAAAACTATGTACAAACCTATCATAGTACTAACAACACTTAGACACAAAACTCATTAGATCAAACCTTTATAGATACACAAACTGAGAATAGGATTTGATCTTGAGCAAGAGAAGGCCTCTCATTTTAAATAGGAACAATGACTCTCGGTCATCAATCTTTTTTTTCCTTTTTTCTTTTTGCACTAGAATGAATGCTATTCAATTTGTTTTTCAACAATTCCCTATATTAATGATATTCATGACCAAAACCTTCAAAACTCCGAAAACCTATGTGACGCCCCAACTCTCGGGGGTCATTTTTTCCTTTTTTTCGAACGTTGACTCAGAACAGCGGTTCATGAACAAGGTTCCACACAAGGACCCAACACGCACCGCAGCCAGGGCCGTGGTACGCAGGCGCGCATCACAAGACGCAGTAATCACGCCGCGCCACCGGGCGCCCTACCGCATTACGCAAGACGTTAGTCGCACGACCGCGCCCACCCGCATGGCCCGTCAGCGACACCGCTGGCCAGAGTCGCAACGCATCGGCCAACCCCGTCAGCGTCACCAAAACTCCATGTCGCGACACAAGGTCTCCCATTCGGCGCCCGTGCCCGGCCGCTGGACACCACCCACTGAGGACCAAGAGCTTTAGAGCCGCGGTCGCTGACATCAAAATCGTCGCGACCTAAACGGGCCAAACCGCGGTCGTGGACATCAAAACTATGTCGCGACACCAATAAAGCCAAACCTTGTCATGACATCAAAAACTGTGTCGCGACACAACTTCAGTACACATTGAAGCTTTTCGGTCGCGATACCAAAAAGCCGGTCGCGACACTTAACAGCCTCCCTCCGTCATCACGACACTGTAAAACTCGTGTCACGACACAAAACCTCGCTTCAACAACCGCCGCTTTGTCTCGACACCAAAATTGTGTTGCGACAACGAGGACCCTTGCAACCGGAGACCCATGTCGCGACACAGTGGACCATGTCGCGACATGAAACCCAATAACTCTTGTCGCGGCACCAAAAATCATGTCGCGACCGTAAATGCACAAAGGCTCACACGACCCAAAGTCGCCTAGTCCCGCCCACCCGCCGCGGCACAAGAACTCACGCGACATGGGGCCAGGATATCCGTCGCACGCTGCAACCCTCGCCCCGAGCTGCCTGCCGCCCGCGCAGCCGTATGAATATAGGTTCTCGCCGCGGCACTCCGCCCGTCGCCCTGACGCGTGCACCAGGCCCTGCCTGTCGCGACACCATTTTATGTTTCTCGACCTAGAACCAGAAATGGGTAGTAGCCCCTCCTCCCCTATTTGTCACCTGCACCTCTTTTTTTTCCTTTTTGTTCTACCTATTGTAAAACCAAGAGAAATTTGCCTTATTACTACGAAGGCTACTGAAATCGGGAAAACTCGCAAAATGCATATATTATACCAAAAAGAAATTTAATTACAATTTGTCTTTAATTACAAAATAAAAAAAACTCGGGTTTTCTTCCTGCACTTACAAATATGTAACAAGGCTAGATTCGCCTTCTCTTCATCACTGTGGTCTCGATGTTCCGCCTAAGTACTCCACTAAATGCTTTTCCCAACACTGCTGGAAAGAACAAAGAATAATCCTTCTACGCGCTTACTCCCACCTAAAATGCACACGCAATGGCACAACATAAAGATCCACATTCCATACAATTTGCAATTCACATGGAATGATTTATTTATTATGCATGAGATGTCTTCATGCCCATATCCCGAGTCACCTATCAACCTCCTCACGCCACATGCGCTTATTAACCACATCGTAGTACCACATCAATATATATCGAGTCTGTCGCACCAACACCCAATGTAAGTGCCAATAGGGTAACTAATCCCCGAAATAATCCCGACCCTATCACCCAACTCAAGTCTAAGTGATAACCATGACCGCGTATCTTCTTTCGGGGCAATGCACTTCTACTTACACCTGGGTCTTTACACCTGTCTCCGGTGCTTTCACTCGAGGGGATTAACGACCCCCTTCTTGCTCAACCTAACACACATTAATTACATTTCCCTTTTTTATTTGATCCATGATTCATCTATTGGACGTCGTCCAAAATGCGACTCACCACGCAGTCACCAAGAATGGTAAACAACCGTACCATGCACCCACACCCGACTCGACGCGATGTAACCGTGCACATGAATGCAATCATGTCAATTCATATATTCAATTCTAATGGTTCATACGAAATCATATTCCATATAATTCAACAATCATGTTAACACATCAATTTAGCATGCATTAACAATTTCATTCTTCACCCACAATACATGTTATTCATTCCAAGCAATAACATGCAAGCTTGCAAATACACATGGACAAATTTCAAATTAACAACTAATTCGAACTCCGCACAAGATACCCCATGTCAAGCCGTGGATTTGTCAAGGGATGTCCCTGATCATATCATCCTTTGGGACCGACCAGATAGCCATTTCAACTCACAACTCCCAAACCATTTCATGGCTTTTAAACAAGAATAATCTGAAAGTGTAAGAAGACCTACCTCCCCCGGAGTTTGTTGAAACCCATGTTTCGTCTCTATTTGTCGCTCCTTGTCGCGAGAAGTCTGCTTTCCTGCTCCACCAAATTATCGGGCCTAATCATTGGGAAATTTAGAGAAAAGGCAGCCCTCTAAAACTCTCCTCTTTCTCTCTCTCTCCTTTTTCTCTCTCTTTCTCCACTCCGATTTGGTCAAGTTGAGATGTCCTTCACTCGCTAAGCTCAAACTCTACGCCCTGATTTCATCACCTTATCCACTCACTTTATTTCTCCACTACATGTGTTTACGTTCCTATGGGCCCCACTTGAGCTCATTATTTGACTCCATCCTACACTCGACACGCTAAGACATCATGGTACCACTCCACATTACGCCGCGTCCCGGCTCTACCTCTACGCCTCTCAAAAACGTGAAATCTCGAATTATCCTGACCGACTAAATCAACATTGCAGCCTAGATTTCACGAGACGATTCCAACAGTAAAGTCCGTTTCCTTATCCGAGATCTAGAAAAATTCCGGATTTTGACCGAAATTACCATTTTACCATTTTTTAAAAAATTTGAATTTTCTCGGATTTTACAAACTAGATGATAGATTCAACAGTTGAAACTTGAGAGCCATTCAATTTGTTTATGAATCCATGGAATGAGTTCAATTCAGCAAACGATGGAGCTGCCGGCTTCCTGCTTAAAGTAAAAAGAATACGCCAATTTAGTTTTAAAATATTTGTTATTATATTTTATTCCGTTGTTAAATTCAAGGTCACGTAAAGTCACATAGGATTAATCGAAATGCAGCTAATCAGGACACCCAAAGTCGGCAATTTGTTGCATCCTTGTTTATTAAAATATTTATAATTGTCTGGCCATTACAAACTTTAAAAAAATGAGTAAAATATTCAAGTATTAATTGTTACTAATAATTAAACACACAATCATTTTCTTCCCTAGAACTTACGACAGGAAACAACCGGCATATGAATAATGTAATAATAAGAAAATGTGTCCATTGTCGGAAACAAAAAGAGAGAATTAATTTTTTTATTAGTTTTAATAAATTATCCTTATTCGATATTTGTTTTTATTTAATTATAAATATATAGAGCTTAAAACTAAAATGTGATTTACAATATTTAGTATTAATATTTTATTTATATCAAGTATTATAAAGTAAAGAAAAAATCAATAATTTACTTTTTGTGTTAAACAAAAGTACAATATTTTTATTTTTTCTATTTAATCCTATTGTGGTACAACTCATATTGAGAGTCAAAAGACAATCAAATATCGGAGCACACGCCATTTGCTCTTCAAACATATCATCTTTTGTTGGGAATGAAATAATTGGTTAAGGATGCGGGACGAAGCCTTTCGCCCCTGCTATATGGTACGATACTGTATGCCATATGGTATAAGGGTATTTTGTAACTACGAATTTATCAAAATGTGAACTTAACTAATGAATTTATATATTATTATTTTTACAATTTATATTTATATTACTATTTTTATTTGGTAAATTCTTTTTTAACCACTTGTAAATTTTTAATAATAAATATAATATAATAATATTATTATTTAACAAAAAAAAAATATAAAGCTAAGTATTTCAAATGAATTTTAATATTAAAACCATAGTCACTAACAAAGACTTCAACTTTAAACTTAAGATAGTTGTCCGTAACTATATATAGATTTCAATTTTTTTTAACTAATTAAAGTTGTAATAATTCAACTGTATGGTTTTAATCGCCGCTTAAACCGTGGGTTGGTGACTACGGTTTTAACTACTTGATGAATGCACGCATGCGAGCTTTCCATTTCCCATAGTTGGTTTTGTCCAACAGAGGAGGACGAACAACCGATCTACCTTCTTTCAAGAGATCCTATCCGAGACTAGAGTGTAAACAAATATAAACATTATGCATCCACTGTGATTCTGAGTGACTCGCTTCTAATACCAATTGAGAAAGTAATGACCGGAGAAAGGACAGTTAAGTTTCTGGGAGATGTCGCATCATCCGGTGCGGCATTGTCATAAATTTGGCAGCTGACACTTTTATGTAGTGTAAATTTAAGCAATGTACGAAGTAAAAAGACAACAAGGATAAATGAAAGATTAAGCACATACACACAGAGGGAGACAAGGATTGGTTACGCGGTTCAGTAATAGCCTACATCCGCAAGGCTAAGCCAAAATGTAAAGTGTTTCACTATTTATCAATCAAGTTACAGTTGGACTTAAGTGAGACAAGGCTCCCCCTTTCTCATTGTCGTCTTCTCCTAAGTATCCCATAGAAAAAACATTGAAATAAGCTCCCCTTATTTCTCATACGCATCTGGGTTCTTTAGTCCCCAATCACTCCATCTCAAGTGGAGTAAACGTACTGCTCACATCAAAGTTTTGTGCAATACCTGTAGCTGTTCTTTCTCCAAATGACAACTCCTCCAAAAGACCTCCTTTTAGTGTGCTTAATCAATATTTTGCAAAGGCCTCTTCTCCTCCTATTTAAACACGAAGATGGGATCTTTTCATATTGGCCAAATTCGTGAACTTCCAAAGCCGTATTGTATGATCGCATTTACTGATTTGATTTCCTTCCTTAAACACTGGACAAAATATTTTTCCTTTCCAATTGGGTTCTTATAGTTGAGATTTCCCACAACGGATATTTTCATAATCCTGAAAGATCACAATTTTTCCTTTTATGTTCCTTTCTCAATATGTATAGAATAATACCAGATCTTCTTAATCTTCTTGCCTAATGTGATGGAGAATCTTATCAACGCAGTTGATGTCTAGCTAGGGGAGGATCCACATTTCCTTATATTCTGTCAGTAGAAGACATACCCGACTCTTGTCAAGAATGATATACAATTCATTGTGCCATCCATTGCTTCATCTGGCGAGTCGCTTTACGATTTTATTTTTGTAAAGCACTCTGCCAATAATGATACGCCAACAAAAACAATAGAGGATGAAATTAATAGCATAATAAATAAGCTCAATAACATAATAAATAAGCTCAAAGCCTACAAATTTGATAATATTATAGTAACTAGAATACTTATGACTCTAGTTCTATAACATACTAATGATATTTGTTGTTTATGTTCGATCAAATATACTTTGCACGTTTGAATTTCCCATAAACAAATAAAAAGCTGCAACAAGATGACAAAAAATAAAACGAAGTAACATAACAACACAAAACCAAACGCCGCAACAAGACGACGAAATCATGAAAAACAAGATAAAATTTATATATATCTGGAATAACAATTTTTTAAAGGAATAAATAGATAGAAAGAGCCCATAATGCCTAGCTAGCTCATGTGATAGAGCGCTCAATGTTTCAAAAATGTAGGGTATAGGAAGGGGAGGGGTCTCCGGTTCGAGTCCTTTAGCTGTCAAAAAAATGGACAGAAAGATGTTCAAAAATCACCCTCTTGACTTAAGGAAGGAAGATGAAGTTGACATAAAAAAAAATTAAATCTGTAACCTTAGATCATTAAATACTCCAAATATAAATTAAAGCTATAAGATGACGGATTATCTTAAAAGGGCACCCACCATCACTGAATACATAAGACAAAATTAAAACAAAAGTGTACTTTACAACTTGCCACATCTAAATGACTTTTCCCCACTTCCCTCTTCTCATTTTCCGCATCCTCAAAATCATCTCCCCGCTTGCAACTATAATCAGATACAACATTTGTGTTCTCATTCAATGAGGTCGATCTGGGTCGGAAAAACTGCTGCAGTAAGAACAAGAAAAGTTTTTATCAATGCTTGATTGATTGAGCGAAGAGCTCATTCAATTAAACATCTATCTAGTTGTAGAGAAAATGTGCGAAATGGAAATAAATATAAAGACTTCAAGCATAATGTCTTCATTATTTTTGGATTATTCCCAACCATTGATCTCAAAAAAGAAAAAAAAAATTCCAGCATTTTCTCTTTGGCCCTTTCCTCCAAAAAAAGGAAAAAAAAAAGAAGAGAGAATGATACAAAGGCATCATTTTAACTGAGGAAATTGATGAGTAAATAAAATACTCATTTTAACCCTATGTTTTACTTAGTTTTTAGTAGTTTTTGTTAAATAAGTGTTCTAATGCTCTAAATATTCATCTTTATGATTAGGACAACCATTTGGTGAATTGTTAAAATGAGTTTAAAAAAATGAATAGAAATAGCAATTACATGTAGCGTGCCAGCCTATTGTGTTTTGATGTTTTCAGTTGCAAGATGATCTCAAATGGCTACAATCTTTATACGGATGGATAGGTGACTTTCCAAGCTTTCCAAATAGACCGTATTCACTCAATTTGGACTTCAAATGATCAAGTTATGACATCAAGAAGAAAAATAGGGCATGTTGTGAATTATGTCCATGCTGTAACATGAGATAGCGTGGATGTCGAGCCCAACACCCAGATTTTCTGGTTTTTTTCCCATTTTAAGCCCAAATTTGAGGAGTACCGAGTGGGGATCTTTATAGAGCATTAGAAGAGAGCTTTTGGGGAGGGGAGAAGCCCTCTTTTAGGTGGAAACACCTAAGGCACAAATCTTGAAGGGGAAAAGCTTGAAGAAGAAGGGGATTGAAGAAGAGGAGATGGAACTTTCACTCAAAATCATTTATTCTCATCATCTTTCTCTGTTTCTCTATCTTTTGATGGTTTTCTTTCACTTAGAGATGTTTTAGTTTACTTTCTTAGGGTTTAGATGTGGCCAAAGACATGAATGTATGGATTTTGCCTAATTACTATTGATTGATGTATTATTTTCACATATATGTTGAGTATTCCATTTAGTCTTAATGCTTTGTGGGTATTTTTAAATAATATTTGCATATCTTGTGGCTTCTTTATTTGAGACAAGAGAAGTGATGATTGAGCTAGCCATGAATGGTTTACCATCTAATTTTCATGAGATAGAGATATAAACAGATTATGTGGTATTTGGATTTCTAGTGGCTTAATGCGCTTTAGAAATCTAGCGGCTGAGTAGAGATGCAAAATACTATATCCTAAGAGAAGTGGATGTGCTTTTAAGAGAGATTTTCATACATTAGAGAAATTGTCATCTTCCCTATGAAAATATATAAACATTGCTGATTGGGTTAGGAGGTTCATATATGATTGTTTAGGTGAAATCTATGCCCTAAAGGCTTTTTACCTTTATCATTGGAATATCAGATTTTAAGGATTTGCATGCTAGTTTAGTATAATTTTAGTCTTTCACAAATTTTCCATCATCCAAATAGAGTCTAAGCTAGACTAGAGTCAATAATTAGTAACCCAATCTTCGTGGGACGATACTCTTACTTTTATTATATTACTTGAGGCGACGCGTGCACTTGCGCGCATAGACATACTATTATATACACACGCTTACGCCTATCATGTTTTTGGCACCGTTGCCGGGGAATTGATACTTTTATTATATTGATTCGAAATAGCTTTACTCTACTTTGGATATAGTTAGTATTGTTTTATTTTCCTTTTCTATTTTACTTTGATTTATTTATTTATTTATTTTTTGTGAGAGTTATATTCGGGTTAAAATTGAAACTCTTTTACTCGAATTATCAACTCAAAATTCCTCATTCCACTCAACAACTACAAATGAGGCAATGCTATTATGGTCGGCATCAAAGGGTGGCAAGTCCAATGTGGCATCCGAATACGTCTTTAAGGGGAGTTCACTATGTGGGTAATCCATACCTGAACGCGTATGATTCGGGATGGCCACATCACCCATACCTCTCATGGGAAACAAATGAAGATATCCCTCAACCTCCACAAGAGAAAGAGTCGAACCTTCAAAGATCAATGGTTGAATTGGCTAAGTATCAAGTTGAATTAGCCAACTCTGAAGCTCAATTCATAAATGAGACAAGTGCAACTCTTCAAATTCAATCAGCCCAACTTGAGAGATTGGAGGTGCAAGTGGGGCAAATGACTAGGATACTTTAGTAAGATAAATAAAAAGAAGCTCTCCCAAGAACTCTGAGTGGAACCTATAAGAGAAGAGGCAGTATTTTGGTGGAGCTACATGAGTTAGTTGTAAGTGAAGAAGGATCAACTTCTCCAGAACCGAATGAGATAATAAAAGAAGTTAACATACTTTCGGAGATGATCCTTTGGGGAGAAGTGCATGTGTCACGCCTCACCCCGCCCTGCATCGACGGGTGCACGACACTCCGTGTTGAACTCGACTTTAACCCGTACCTGCCTTTTCACAAATAAAAAAACATTTTACATTTACATTATAAGTACCACCGTAGTGGTGTCTATGTTCTATACTAATCGAATCCCATTACTTCAATATATACAAAACTTATACCTATTCCAAAATACAGAGATCGTGGAAGCAAGCAAGGATGAGCACCTATCTTTGAGAGCTGGCCTCGGCTTCCGCGATGTGACGCCTCCTTCGTCATCTATCCTTGTCTTCGTTTCTACCTACACGGATTGGAAACTGCATGCTTTACTTAGTGGGAAACATATACGTGGACGACCAATAACTATGATCGCCTCAACAAATACAGTTAATTTATCTTATCATTTTCATATAACATACACTTCTATCATGACGCTTTGACATATAACCTTTCATATCATTTATTTTATTCTAGTACTTATCATTTGATCTATTATCTTCTAATGATTCATATTACATATCCTATTCTGTGCATGTCATATTCGTATACATATATTACTTTCATGGTTATATACTATACCATTTGTTATGTTCTATTTTCATGTATTGTTATCATGTACTGTCATCGTGTACTGTTCATGTAATGTGTTCCTGTACTAATTTCATATATTGTATTCATGTACTGTTTCATGTACTGTTCATGTACTATTTTCATATACTGTTTTCCTGTTATACTTTTCATATTACTTTCTCTTTCATGTACTGTACTTGTTCATACTTTCGTGGTACTATACTTTGTACTTTCCATATACTGTATTCATGTATTGTTTCATGTACTATGTACTTTTCATATACTGTCATATTTTATATACCGTCATCTTGTACTTTTCATATACTGTATTATCATATTAACTTTTCAAATCATTTTACATTCTTATACATTTTCATATATCATGTCAGATTGTATAATCTCATGTTACAGAACTTATCATCACATAGCAGTGCTATGCTTCTCAGATCATATCATATCTTTTCACATGTCATATTCAAACCATTTGTTTTATGTTTCATGCCTACATAAACCTTATGGATAAAGTGAAATTATGCGGCCCGAAGTGAACAGACTCACCGCATCTAAATAAAGGTTTATGAGGACCTAAAGGAGTTGTTATCATTGTACGAGACAATGACCATCTATAAGGGCCAGAAGGCGCTGTAATGACCCAAACGGGGTCAACTGATCAGTATGTTGCAGACTTGTTTTTCCCTAATAGGCATGCCCATTTATCCCTCTACCATGTTCTAAGGTATAATCCATTTTATTATTTTGCAGCTATCTCATCTACATGAATAACTACGTTATCATGTATGTCGATGAGATATACACTATTATTTATTTTGTCTGTAATACCTTCACATATTTCTTAGTTTCGTATTGTTGTTCTCATATTTCTTTACAATACGTATATTCATATCTTTTTCTATCATTTAGTTTTGTCTTCGTATCATATATGTAATCCTATCATATATCATGAATGAATCTATGCACTCTTGTATTCATATATTCATATATATCTTTATCTATTCATATCCCTTTATATCATTTATGCATCATATCCTTTATGCGTTTCTATCATGATTTAGCTATTCATGTACTTTCTATATGTCTATCATGTATGCTTTACTCATTCATGTGTTCCTAATATGTTCCATCTATTTGTTTATGTATGACAATCATATATTCATATCATATACTCTTATATTCATATCATGTCATCTACTTGTAACATCTTATATCTTGTTAACTTATATCTTCATGTACTTTACCAGACTATCATATCTTATGACATATACCTATATTCCTATATCAGACGCTTTTCTTATACTTTTTATCGACCGTCCTATCTCCCGTAGGAGCATTAATGTAGGCTCTTCCTTTGATACCTGTAGGTACTTTTCTTATCTATACTCCTTTTTTACATATATCAAATCTACATATATTGTTATTTCTGTTCATATCTACATCCTTTCTACCATGTATTCCAATTAACTTTAACCAAGCGATTAGGACACTTGGTACAACAATTCAATTTTCAGATAAGATGTGGGCACCAAATGTCATTAAATAACATATTGTTATATTCTAGACTCAATGAGATTTTCATAGAATCCAAGAATACCCATAACAGAATCCTAACGAAGGAGTTATGCAAGTTGCAAGCCGTGAAGAAAACCGCAGAATCATAAAGACTGCAAAGCAAAGAACATCACCACCGTCATTTTCGGGTGTACTATAAGCTCAATATTATATCAATCTATGTATGGATAGATTCTAGACTCAAAGGGATTTCCATAGAGTTCAAGAATACCCATAAGGAAGTCCTATAGAAGGAGTTATGCAAGTTGCAAGCCGTGAAGAAATCAAGAATCTCAGAAGACTATAGCAGCTACAAAGAGCAAACAACGTATTTTGTCATTTTTGGGTGTACTATAAGCTCAATATTATATCAATATATATAAGGATATATTCTATACTCAAAGGTCTTTCCATAGCGTCCAAGAATACCCATAACGGAGTCCTAACGAAGGAGTTATGCAAGTTGTGCTCGTGGAAGAAAAATCAGCAACTCAGAAGACCTGCTAAAGAGTTATGGTACAAAGAGCCATTGTCTTTTGTCATTTTTGGGTGTACTATAAGCTCAATATTATATCAATATATATAAGGATAGATTCTATACTCAAAGGTCTTTCCATAGAGTCCAAGAATACCCATAACGGAGTCCTAACGAAGGAGTTATGCAAGTTGCAAGTCGTGAAGAAAACTCAGAATTTAAGTAGCGACCTGGCGCAAAGGTTGTTAAATGTACCACGTCTTTTGTCATTTTGCAATATAAGCTCAATATTATAATAATATATATAAGGATAGATTCTATACTCAGTGTTCTTCTGCATAGAGTCCAAGAATTACCCCATAACGGAGTCCTAACGAAGGAGTTATGCAAGTTAAAGTCGAAGAAAATCAAGAACTTACAAAGACTGGCAGCGAGCAAAGAGCCCACCGTCTGGCTACTTTGGGTGTACTATAAGCTCAATATTATATCAATATATGTATGGATAGATTCTAGACTCAAAGGGCTTTCCATAGAGTCTAAGAATACCCATAACGAAGTCCTACCGAAGGAGTTATGCAAGTTGCAAGCCGTGAAGAAAATCAGCAACTTGCAAAGATTCTCGCAGTTAAAGAACAATGTACCACGCCTTTGTCATTTTCGGGTGTACTATAAGCTCAATATTATATCAATCTATATATGGATAGATTATAGACTCAAAGGGATTCCCATAGAGTCCAAGAATACCTATAACGGAGTCCTAACGAAGGAGTTATGCAAGTTGCAAGCCGTGAAGAAAATCAGCAACTTGCAGCACCTGTAGCAACAGCAGTAGCCATTGTCTTTTGTCATTTTCGGGTGTACTATAAGCTCAATATTATATCAATCTATGTATGGATAGATTCTAGACTCAAAGGGATTTCCATAGAGTCTAAGAATACCCATAACGGTGTCCTAACGGCTATTATGCAAGTTGCAAGCCGTGAAGAAAATCAAAGAATCCTGCACTGTAAGCAATGTGAGCCAGTGTCTTTTTTGTCATTTTCGGGTACTATAAGCTCAATAATATTATACTCTAATCTATATATGGATAGATTCTAATTCTTCAAAGTAGCTTTCCATGAACTGAAGAATACCATAACGGAGTCCTAACGAAGGAGTTGGCGCAAGCTGCGCGTCGCAAGAAAATCAAAGAATCCTTGCAAAGATTCTTGCAAGAAGAGTGGCGCCTCTAATCGGTTTTTGTCATTTTCGGACTTATTATAAGCTCAATGTATCCATCTGTATATATGGATGAATTTTATACTCAAAGGATTTTCATAGAGTCTTAAGAACACTCAACCTTTATTTCCCTCGGACGGCCAGCTATGGGCGTCCGGGGTTGTAGACAAAAGCAGAAAAAATCCGGCCTGCATCAAAGAACCACGCCAAAGCGCAAGCCGCAATTTTCCCACTTTTCCATTCTCTCTTGCATTTTTTCATTCCGAAAATCCTCAAACTCACTCTAAAATTCCCTCTAAACACTTCTGGACTAGAATCAACTCAAGGGACTTCTTAATACATATCTTAAACAAACTTCGGGTTTTCCCCTTGAACCCGAACACGCCAATTCTGTGGATGTGAGTAGCTTCCCTTAAAAAACCCTGTAAAAGAACATCCATACCTATCTTTACATATCTTTCTACCAATTAGTGGTTTCATTAAAACCCAAAATTCTTCAAAGAAGTGGGGTTCAGTTAGGTTTTACAAGAATCCATACTGAACCCAAACATGTATCCATACATTTTAGACAAATTCCATACTTAAATCCATACCACCCAAACATGTATCCATACATTTTAGACAAATCTATACTTCTGAATCCATACAACTCATACAAACTCTTAGTTTCCATACCCAAAAACCATACTAATTCCATACAAAAAACTAGATCATACCAAAATCATATAGAAATCCTTACCTTTCTGCTCCTCCCTTCTTCCTTTTCTTCCTATTCCCTTCTCTCTCTCTCTCTTCGCGTTTGTTTTCCTCCAAAAATGAGACCAAAAAAGATGAGGATTTTTGCTCTCACCTCCTATTTTATAGTTAATTTCCTCCTTTATTTGCACTTTAGCCTCCATCACTCAATTATTTGCACTACTATATGTTAATTCCACTTTGGCCTCTAATCTTCTTAAATTACGACTTTTCGGGTCCTAAATTGGTGAACGACCAATTTACTCCTTGTCTTTCGTATAAATTCCTGCTCAAATTTTCTTTAGCATTATTTTTATTCGACAAAATATACATTTACTTTTATTATACCCAAAAACATGTTATAAACTGTCGTGGTATAATTTGGAGTGTTAGCAAAGATGAGAAGTTGGAAAATTTTAAAATGACTTCTATTTAGAGTTAGACAGATCAGTTTGAGCCGAATGAGAGTTTGAAGGCAATCAAGGACATGAAGAAGGCTCCTATACCTAAAGAAGCATGCAAGCTAAAAAAGAGTATGTGGCCGAAACAACTACTGAATAATAATTTAGTTTATATAATGAGAAAGAAACCCAACCATTTCTGTAGTTGCAGAGCCAAGCTGGACTCTACAAAAATAGAGCAGGTTCTTGGGAGGTAACCCAAGCTCAGTAATGTTTTCTTTTTGCCTTTTCCATTTCTTAGCTAGTTTAAGTTTGTTTTTTAATAAAATTTTTTTGCTTGATCTTGCATTTCTTAGTGTTAATTTTCAAGTTTTGGAGTTCAAAGTTGGCTATGGAGATGGAGAATCTCAAAAGTGAAGCTTATAAAGATCTTGTAGGGTCAAGAACAAAATTTTGAACAAGAAAATCAGTTTCAACATCCTTCCTCATTCCATTCCATATAATCTTCCTATTTTCAAGCCTTTTTTCATTTGGAACTAAAGCCTAATCCCTCTTAACACATTTGCCTCTTTTAGAAACCATTTCAAACCTTCTCCACCCCCTTTTCCTTCCCTCCAAATTCATTTTGAAAGTCATACCCATTTCTCTCTACAAAAACCACAAACCGTTCCAACCCATCCCAAGTCTCTCCCCATCTCTGTTCTACCCCCAAACCTTACCTCATGCTCTTGAAAGACAAATTTTGAATTATTATGTGAGTTGGAAGTTCATTATGCTAGATATGGAGTTCAAGTGAGTGTGTCTCCTCTTTACACACTTGGTTGCTTGTATGAAATGGACCTCAAATTGAAGGTTTGAGATTTTGGTGAATAAAAATGAATTGATGTTTGAAGATTTAATGTTGTTGATATTGTTGCTATATGGGAGCTAAGAGCTCACCTCTTGTAAGCTTGAGAGCCATCAAAGTGCCTTAGATGTCCATGAACAAGTGAAAAAAAAAAAACTATGCACACAAGGTGTTTGAAAAATTGTCCAAGTAAAGTTCAAGCCTCAAGATTGAAACAAGATGAGTTCCCTAGCATTCTTTGGTAAAGCATCATTCTTCTACATCAATTTGGGAGTATTTAGAGCATCATGTCTATGGCAATTATGATTAAAAGATTGGGATGAGGGTGTTGGTTATGCTATGTTATGGTGAGTAAGCCATTGTTGTGAAAATGAAGAGAGTTGGTTATGGCAATTGTTAAGGGTCAATGGTTGTGATGTTCTCTGTGACACCTTAAATTATACTCAAGTAGTTTATTATAGTTTAGAGGTATAATAAAAGTAAAACTTGTATTTTTCCGGAATTTAAGTGCTAAGATTGAAAAATGATGAACCTGGAATTTATCCAAGAGTCAAGGGTATAATGGTCAATTACAAAATAAGGACTCAAAGGACATTATGTAAGAAGATTATATGCTATTATGGAATAATGATAAGTGACTTGCAAATAGAATGAACTTTGAGGACTAAAATAGCAAAGTGGAAACTTAAGCCAAAATTAGACTTTGCCAAACATGGCCCTATAACAAACGAGATAAGACCAAACTTGTCTTTGAATGAGGGGAGGATTTCATTTGCAAAGTGAGAGCTAGGGTATCCCCATTGGAGGAGAAGAAGGCCATATTTTTCAGGTGCTTGTTCTCCATTTCAAGGTTCCACTATGGGTATATTTGATTTAGTGGCTCAAGTTTGGTTAAAGTTCGGGATCACTTTCTACTTTTGCATATAGGTTTTGTTTGATCCAACGAAGAGGTCAGTGAAAATGGTTAATCACAACTGAGGTGTCATTCGTTCTCGACCCTATTCTCTGGAATATCTTCATCATTAGCAATCAATTGAGCATTCCAGGTCGGATTTATGACACTATAGACTCGTGATTCGAATTATCTAGAAGAAACCTAGACCAAAAGGCGATTGTAAGACCTCTGAAATTGTGGTTGAAGTCAGATGTTATGTTCTGCCCTTGAAATGGGGTATTTCTGAGTGTTTGGGTCATACCAATTGAGTGATTCTAATTTCTAGGTAAACTAATTTTATATAATACAACTTCCGCTTAGCTAGCTGTATTCATATTTTGTAAGACCCGAGAAAATTCCACTTTCAAAGTGGCAAAAATCGTACTCGGAAAATCCAAAAATTTTCTAGATCTCAGATGATGAAACGGATTTCACCGCTGGAATGCCTCAAAATCTAGCCGCTACCACTCGACCTCGGTCTAATTCCAAGATAGTCAAATTTCACGCTTTTCAAGGCACGTGTGCCTAGTGTCGAAAACGGGCTCGAGATACGGGATGTGACAAAGCTCACTCTAATACATGTAATCTTGTGACACATGTTGCAAGATTAGAGAGATGATGGAAATGAATGGCCTAGATAGTGCCAAGTGTAAAAAATCTAGAAGAAGGGACACATTGGGAATTAAATGAAAGTTTAATGATAATAAGACGAAAGATGAATAGTGTTCATCTTCCCCATTTGAGAGCCAAAACGCGAAGGGATGCAGGGGGTGCTGGATTTGTGAATCTAGAGAGAGAAAGTATGACTTCTCTCTAGATTTTCGGCCATTCGGACTATTGGTTCCTGACAGAGCAAGAAGCAAAGTCGTTTTACGCAGCGAGGGCTACGCGTGGACACCGATTTGGTGGAGTTCCGAAACTCAAGAGGATTCTTCTTACTTATGCGATTATTTGGTTAAGAGCCATGTAAATGGTTAGAAATGCTTATGAGGCCTTTGTTTGATGGTAAACTCGGGTCTCAAAAGCTTTGAACCGAGTGGAAAATTATTTAGGTGGTCGTGAACAAAGAACTCCTGTGGTTTCACTGCTCACGTGAATAATGATATGAAAATTCTTTGGTGTGAAATGTTTACCGAAAGTGATTCAAAATGAATTGTTTGTGTTTGTTAATTAGCCCATGGAGCTTAATTCTTGGTGTTATTGATTTTGAATTTTACATAACATGATTTATGTGAATTAAATTATGTTAATATATATGCATGTGAATATATTAGCATGAGTTTGTTTGAATACATCATGCATGCCATATGCACCGGGCAACTTAGAATATTAGGAGTGAGTACATGACATGAAATTGAAAGAAAAACGGAAATGTTTGTGAAAGGAATTTCAAGGAAGATTTTTCGAAGAATTGCCTTAGAGGGACGTCCAACAGATCACTTCGGATGAGGACCATGACTGTTTCGGAGAGTTATCCAGTAATTCGCCTCGGAGGGTAGTCCAATGTATTTACCGAAACTCAATAGTAAGTTTTCAAGAACAAAAAGCTTTTGTTGTGAAAATTGTATTTTTACTCGCATATTGGCTTAGGCATGTGTGAGGGAGTTGGTGAGGACTCGAGACATGGGTTTGGGCATGTAGACATTCGAGTAGGTTCATAAAATTGCTTGAATGTGATTGTTTGCCATGACATGTGCACTTAGGTGGGGAGTAACCTATGTAGGAAATTATCTCTACTGGGTTTGCTCACCCTATCGAGGGATCACTACTTGCATAGGGAGCTTGGGTATCGAGGACGCGCCACTAGAGGTCACATACAAAAAGCTCACTGGTGGCTTTGATAATGTTGTATAAACATGTAATAGAATTTAGAATTTTAATATATGTTTGTATTAAGAGTAATTTATTAACTCTTGAACTATTGCATATAGTTGATGTATTTTGTGAGACTTGATGCAAGGGCCCAAGTGGCCATTATTTTACCTACATTTTGGACCTCCTAGTGGTCATTGTTGATTATCGGGATAGGTTTTGTACTTCTGTAGAGCTCCCCGCACAAAGGAGACTCGCCCGATTCGTGGAGTGGTGCCTGCTACCCGACATCCACGAGTATTCCTCGTGCTGACGGTCACGAGACACTACTTGGGCATTGTGCTGGTATCAGTTTCAGCACACTTGTTGTGGCTCAGGACTGGCTTGCACTGCTTTTAGAGGTGGAAGACGTGAGGAAACAGTCAGGGATTAGGATCGGGTTTAGCTATATCATGATATGAACACAGATTAGCAGGCACTGCATAATGAGGTGGTGATACAGAAAGCATCAGAGGTGATTTAGAAGATCACATGTATAAATATGTATTATGGTATAAGATGAGTATATGAACGCATGAATTATGATCATATTCATGGAGTATGCAGAGAAATTGTTAATACTAGGACAGAAACCCAGGTGTCAGAAATTGAGAAATGGTCCAGAATTGAACGAAAAAACATATATATATATATATATATATATATATATATACATATATATAATTTCCATGGATTTATTCCTATTGAACATAACATTAAAGCCAGGAACTCCGAAAATCTTTCCAAATTTTTGCACAAGAAAAGGGTAAAATTTTAACTCATAAAAATTTTGAGTTTTATAAAGTACAGTGGTCTAGGCTACCACATTTATGGAGTAGCAAGGAGGTTACTGGAGATGAAAAAAAAAAATATTGATGAGAAGAAATTTTTCTAAGGTTTTACAGTGTGTAAAACCGAAGAAAATAAATAAAATAAATTTTGAATAAATTTATTTGGTTTACTGAGAATTAAAAAAAAATATATATATATATATATATATATATATATATATATATATATATATATATATATATATATATATATATATATATATATATATTTATATATATTTTATTTTTATTTTTTTTTTGGGTGGTTTTCCAAGAGCTGAATGAGAAAAAAAATGTGAAAAAATGTTGCAGAAGGTCACTGGGCTACTACCCAAATTCTTTTTTTTCTATGAGTCATAACACAAACAAGTCAGACAGGACACAAAGTACTGACAGGCATGGCCTCAGAGACAGCCCCGGCGTGCAGCCAGGCGGCAGGCCGCAAGTGGCACGGCAGGGGCCCCGCAGGCCGCATGGTCGACCACGACACGCCGGGCCGGGCCACGACACAGCCACGACACGGCTGCGGAGGCCACGACAAGGCGGCAGCTGATGCGGCGCGGCCCCGTCAGGATTGTGTGTCGCGATACACAAGCCAGATCGTGATGTAGGCGAGGACCGCCATAGATTGTGTCACGATACGCTCTTATATCGTGGACAGCGGGCGGGCCGACATGGGCGGCTACGATACAATCGGTCAGACGCGGACAAGAGGAGGCTTGAGAACCGGCCGTCGCTGATACAATGCCGCGACACGATCGAAGGCACCACGACATAAAATTTCAAGAGGCGCGCGACACCTACCGGCGGGCGAGACATGACGCCGCAAAGGCATGAGGCAAGGGCCAGCTCGCGATAATCGCCAAATTACAAGTCGCGACATCGACGACGTGACGCTCGCGACACGGTGTCGCCCTGGGGCAAGAAGTAAGGCTGCGGTTCAGGCGCAAATTTCGAAGCCGTGGTGTGCACCGTGCACTCCACTCGCTTTTGACTCGCGGTATCAAGCTTTCGAGTCATCGGTTAGCTGACTGCTCATGAACACTGTTCATGAGCACTGTTCACGAGGTTTTAAAAATAAAAATAAAAAAAATAAAATGAAATAAAATTTTTTAAAATGAAATTGTCTAAAATAAAATTTTTGTTGTTAAAAATGATTTAATGTGGAATTATTGTCTTGCATTACCTAGGAATGCATGAACCTAATGTATGAAATATTTTTCGTATAAATAAAGGTCTCAGGCTATGATTAAGCCCCTGAGAGATATCAGATTAGAATTTAACTGCTAGCCTGGCATACGATGGCTAGTCGCAGGCGAGGACGAAGGCTCAGTCCATGAGGTAATCGGGTCAGCACCACCGGGCGTTTGACTAGCCACCGCTTTGATCGTGCCAGGCTTTGCCGAGGCCGTAGGCTCGCCGGCCGCTATCAGATAGGCTAGTGCAAAGCAGGCAGCTGTGTGGAGGTCCGAAAACCCCAGAGGTTCAGGGCACATCATCCCTTAAACATTTACAAATGAGGAGATCTTAATGGTGGCGCACCACTGGCTCATGTGATCGAGAAGTTTTGAGACTATGGAGATCGCCCCGATACGAATTCAGATTAGACTAGCCGCATTCCGTACTCTAGAGGGTGAGGCCCATGGTGGAATCGGGCAAAGACCTCAGAGACTCCAGAGGCAATATACGCGAGTTCCAGGAGTCGTTTCATGGGTAAGTACTTTCTGGATACTACTAAACATGCAAAGGCCCAAGAGTTCCTAGAGCTAAAGCAGGGGACGATGACTGTGATGGATTATGTGGCTAGATTCACGGAGCTAGCCCGTTTTGCTGATGACTACGCGGGCCACGACATGCATGTCAAGAGATTCGAGAATGGGTCAAGTCGGGCCCATTCGGGCAGATCGTGACTTCGCCTACGTGACATGGATCATGCTGGGACAGCCCTGACCTTAGAGAGAGATAGAGGATGCACGGGGTATCCGAGTTGCGGATACTGATGAGAAGAGGAAGGATCAGCCTTCTTCTAGTTTGGGGAAGAGGCAGAAGACTTTTGCTTCACACGAGTCATGCATCAAGGCCGGATTGGCATTTAGTCAAGCAAGGCAAGATGATATGTTATTTACGACGACACTCATGTGAGACGGATCATTCTTCAAAGATGTGGATCCCCAGGATTTTGGGACAAGACAATCCCCAAACACAAAGAGAGTATATCCCACTCCAAAGGTCTGAGGAAACGCTTCTCGCCCCACATATGTCACCTTCGCACACAGACGGGCCGTGAGGGGCCGAGGGTCGAGGTCGCACAGACTCATGTGCCTGACTTCTAGTCAGGCAAGGCAGATGATATGTTATTTATGTCGACAATTTTTAGCATATGAGAGACAAGATTGCCCTAGGGCGTGTGAGTTCATGGTACTGTAGGTTGAGCATGCAGCATCAACCTGGACGCGGTAGGGCACGTGCTTTATACCAGATTTATTTTCTAATGATCATGTTCATTAATGCATCTCGTGTGATAGAACTCCAAGCGAGGTTGAGCCTTTAGAGTAGCTTTTATGTGTGGATGTTCTTCCCTGGAGGTGGTGGAGAGTTGACCCGATAGCCGGATTCGTGAGTTAGATCTCTCGAGATTCGCTCGCGGCGGTCTCCGGGGAAATCAGATCGAGTCGTGGTGTGGGTGAACGGTGACATCATCGAGCCCGGTGTGGTTAGAACGCAGAGTGGTCATTCACCACTCTCGTGAGTGTGGGTTGAGTTTGTCTTTAGACTACGTCCAATGAAGACTCATAGTTTAAATCAAAGAGTCTAAGAGTAATTAATGTGTGTTGAAGAAGCAAGAAGGGGGGTCGCATCCCCTCAGTGAAAAGCCTGAGTTAGTGGGTGAAGGAGACCCGCTGCAAGATCCGAAAGGTCCCGTGGTGGGTGTAAGAGACCGGGAGATATCCCAAATTTCGTGGTGGGTGTAAGAGACCCGGAGATATCCCAAATTTCGTGGGTGTAAGAGACCCGGAGATATCCCGACTTGTGTGGGTGCAGAGACCCAGGATATATCCCAAATTTCCTCGTGTGGGTGTAAGAGACCCAGGAGCTATCCCGACTTCGTGGTGTAAGAGACCCAGGAGAGATCCCAAATTTCTATGGGTGGTGAGACCTAGGAGCTATCCCTACTTCGTGTGGTGTAAGAGACCCGGAGCTATCCTAAATTTCGTGGTGGGTGTAAGAGACCCAGGAGTTATCCCGACTTCGTAGGGGCGTAAGAGACTCGCTGAGAATCCAAAATTTCTATGGTGTAAGAGACTATGGGAGAACCGAAATTTCGTGTGGGCGAAGAGACCCGTGAGATATCTGGAAATTTCGTGGATATAAGAGGTCGCAAAGATAGGCCGAAAAGTTCTGTTGCCCGAGAGATGAAAACACATGGTCATGTTATCACTAAGACTTAGAGTCGAGTGATAGGAGTCAGGAGTGACTCGAGATGAAAACACACTCACAAGTATCACGTAGGACTTAGAGTCAGAAAGTGGATAGGAGCCTGGAGTGACTCGAGATGAAACATACCTGTCATGGTTAATAATGTGACTTAGAGTTGAGGATAGGAGTCGGAGTGACTCGAGATTTGATACCCTTTGGAGATTGCATCGCGTTGTCGAGCCAGTAAGGGCTCTAAGATATGATATTATTCATGACATGGACTAGGCTGACTGGCCCATTCGATTGTCAGCTGATCGTGACCTGGGAAGGTCGCTTGCACACCAAGCAGGGGCTGTTTAGGGTTACATGTTGTGTGGATTATATACAAAGAGACATGTCGCGAGCATGTGCCCCGGATCATAAGGGTAGTCGGGAAGAGCACTCGCCCTGCGGAATTCGCCCACAACAACAGCTTATCAAAGCGAGTATACTGCATGGCACCATATGAGGATTGTATGGGAGGCCACACATCACCGATATGTTAGACCGAGGTGGAGAGAGCTCCATCAATCGGTCCTGATTTGATTAGAGACACCTCCTGCTAGGGCTGCGAGCTTGATATTTACAACACAGCCTTCTGTTCCGCCGTGAGCCTGTGAGAAGAGTTATGCATATGTATGACGTTGACCCTTAGAGTTCGAGGTTGGAGATCACGTCTTCTTGAAGGTGATGCCTAAGAGAGGAGTGGTTAGGTTCGGCAAGCGCAGGAAGCTATCGCCGAGGTTTATTGGGCCCTTCGAGATACTGAGGGCAGCGCTATAGCGCACGGCCATTCCTACTTCAAAGACGTCGTGGGTGTGTCCACGAGGTATTTCACATCTTCATGCCTCGAAGTATACCCGCATCCAGCCCATGCAGTGGATTGGGAGAGATGAGGTTGACACTGATGGGACCTTCGAGGAGGGACCAGTGTGCATTATGGATAGCCGGGAGCAGGTTTTGCGACGCAAGACCGTGAGGCTAGTGCGGGTGCTATGGCAGCACCATGGAGTGGAGGAGTAAATGTGGGAGCGAGAGGACACGATGCGGGCCACCAATCCCTTCTTAGTTTAGGGATGAAGGTACATAGTTTAGTCGTTTAATATTTAAATGACTAGTTTACATGCATGGTAGAGTGCACGTTGCATATGCATGTGTTTCAGAGTGATTGCATGCACTCGACGAAATTCCTTTTGGCTGAGGAGAACAAGACCCGAGAAAATTCCACTTTCTCAAAAGGCAAATCGTAATTTCGATAAAATCCAAAATTTTTCTAGATCTTGAATGACGAAACGCATTTCACCATTGAATCGCCTCAGAAATCTAGCTACCACGTCACCCTCGTCAATTCCAGATAATAATTTCACGCTTTTCGAGGCACCTAAAATGTCAGAACGGGTTTGAGAGACATGTGATGTGACAAAAGTCACCTACTACATGTACTCTTGTGACACATGTTGCAAGATTAGAGAGATGATGGAAATGAATGGCTTAGATAGTGTCAAGTGTCAAAAATCTAGAAGAAGGGACACATTAGGAATTACATGAAAGTTTAATGATAATAAGACGAAAGATGAACAGTGTTCATCTTCCCCATTTGAGAGCCAAAACGTGAAGGGATGCAGGGGGTGCTAGATTTGTGAATCTAGAGAGAGAAAGTGTGACTTCTCTCTAGATTTTGCCATTCGGACCGTCGGTTCTCGACGGAGCAAGAAGCAAAGTCATTCTACGCGCAAGGGCTACGCTGCGGATCGATTTGGTGGAGTTCGACAACTCAAGAGGTAGAGATCTTTTCCTTACTTCATGCACCTTTAGCTAAGAGCCATGTAAATATTAGAAATGTTCTGAGGTTTGTTTTAGTCGTAAACTCCTGCCCCAAAATCTTGAACCGAGTTGAGAAAATTCCTATTTGTGTGGTCATGAACAGTAACCCGAGGGTTTCACTGTTCACGTGAATAGTGACACGAAATTTTTGGTGTGAAAATGTGTTTGGTCGAGTGATTCAAAATGAATTGCCCAGGTTTCGTTAATTAATTTAGCCAATGGTTAATTTTGGTGTTATTGATTGTGAACTTGGTATAACATGATTTATGTGAATTAAAATGTTGGATATATATGCATGTGAATATATTAGCATGAGTTTGTTGAATTGGTATCATGCATTCCATATGCACTAGCACCCTAGAATATCATTAGGAGAGTATGACATGAAATTGAAAGAAAAATAGAAATGTTTGTGAAAGGAATTTCAAGGAAGATTTTCCGAAGAATTGCCTTGGAGGGACGTCCAACAGATCACTTCGGATGAGGACCATGATTGTTTTGGAGAGTTATCCAGCAATTCGCCTCGGAGGGTAATTCAATGTATTTACCGAAACTGCAGGAGCTTCTTTCAAGAACAAAAGCTTTGTTGTGAAAAACTCGTATTTTTACCTCGCATATTGGCTTGCATGTGAGGGAGGCCAATGAGGACTCGAGGACATGGGTTCAGTATGTAGACATTCGAGTAGGTTCATGAAATCACTTAAGGTGATTGTTTGCCATGACATGTGCACTTAGGTGTGAGTAACCATGTAGGAAATTATATCTACTCGCTACCACCCTACGAGGATCACCATTTCAGTACGTGAGTGTGCACGAGGACTCGCCTCACTAGGAGGCCGCTGATAGAAGAAAAAGCCGACTTGTGGCTTTGATATTGTTGTATAAATACGTATTAGAATTTGTGAATCTTTAATATATGTTTGGCTAAGAGTAATTTATTAACTCTTGAACTATTGCATAGTTGATGTTTTTGTGAATATTGATGCAAGGGCCCAAGCGCCATTATTTTACTTTGCTACATTTGGACCCTATGTGGTCATTGTTGATTATCGGGACAAGCTTTTGCACCTCGGGTAGAGCTCCTCGCATGTGGCGTGAGACTCGCCCGATGCCAGAGTGGTGTGCCCGTTACCCGACATCCAATACATTCCGTAGGTTGACGGTTGTCAACGAGACACCCATTGGGGGTGTCACATATTTACCCCATTATACCTTAAATTCATCAAAGTGGATCTCTGCTTTTCGCCGCTTAAGATCTGTCTAGACCAAATTCTTGGAGTGTTTGAGTCATATCTTGGGATAGGTTGATTCAAATGCAGTGATTCAAATTTCTATGTAATCAAGACTTTTGGGAGAACAACTTTCATGAAGAAAGTATTGCAAAACTGTGTTGGGAGTGTCCTTTACTAAGGACCATTTTGTGTAGAATGGATATGATAGAATTATAGGGGAAGTGCTGTCAAAATTTCTCCAGAACCTGTTTTCTTGTACTGACTATAACATGGCCTCCTAACCTCCAAATTGGATGATTCTAGTTGAGAAGCAACCCCCAAGAGGTAGACCCACAAAACCATGTATGGGTACTCGAGAACAATTTTAATCCTAAGTTCCCTGTTTTGAGACTGAAGTGAAGATACAGCTTTGATTTCTTAACTGTAGGTTCTGTATTTTGACCATAAGTTAAGTTATAAAGATCCAAATGAGATGATTCCAATTTCTAATGAAAATAGACTCATATAATTACAACTTTTCTTAAAGAAGTTTTGGTAAAATATGTCTCATTTGTTCCCATAAAATTGTGCAAGTGAAGGGGAAAAATATGTTTCTTGGTGGGAGAACATTTCCCATAATTTGACCTCTTTAGCTAAAATGCATTGTTAATGCATGATAGTTATGACTTGAACATGTTGGATACAAATAAGAAAGACTGCCTCTTGGCAAAAATACATTGTTAAAACATGATAGTAATATGACTTGAATATGTTGATATGCATGAAAAAATTACGATCATAAGAATTGACTTGGAAAATAATATGAATGAGGATAGACCTCTGTAAAATGTTTTGAATCACATATAATTGTATGTTTTCTTAAGATCGGATTGTGAATAAATACTGATCGGGTGCTACTAAGACTCCCGATTAGGGGTGCTACAAGACTCAATAGTGCCACAAGACTCGACAAGGGGCTGCCACACCCATGACTAGTGCTATGATACTCCCGGGACAGTACGACACTCAGCCGCTAGTGCTACGACACTCTCAGCTTAGTGGTTCACACCTTTATTAGCGCTATGACACCCCGTTCAAAGGCTTCGCACTCCCAGATATATCAGATTGTACCTACTGCATCTACTTATACTTGTACTGCGTCTATTCTACTGCCCACGCAGCAAACATTTATATGAAGAGTACATGAATAAGGACCAATATGCTTATGAAAATAAGAATTTATGATGACGCATACTGCATCAGATCGATCTTTACTTGAGAGATGAATATGATGACCCTCAAAGGATACGTACATGTATAAATATATATATATATATATATATATATATATATATATATATATATATGAACCTAATAAGCATGAAAATGGTTAAAATGTAATACCTCAAATAATATTGCATGCTTGTTTACTATATTTGAGAATAGCTGTTATGGGATTTTGGTTTATGTATTTTCCTCACTAAGCTATAAGCTTAGTAATGTGTTTAACTATAGGGGTTAGGCTAGTTGCCGTGACACTCCGTCATTAAGGCCAACACAGCCTTAGGAGTCTCCCTTTGTAGGACCCTATTCTTTTTGTAATAGAAGTGATTATGTAAATTTTTTTTTTTTTTATAGTGAATCTTGTATTGATACAAGTAATTTTTTTGAGACTCAAGCAAATGTATAGGACTTTTTAAACACCACTATGGTGGTAGTTTTACTTGGTTATATTTTGGAGTCTTGAATTTTTATAATTCAGACTTTTGAAGTAAGATTATGTCATTTTTGACTTTTTGCTTGAGTTGTTCTCAATTATTTGCCAAAGGCCGGCTTATTGTGTCTTAATGGCTGCAGGTCCCCTCACCCGCTATAGTTATGGGGTAGGGATTCGATTCTCGAAAGTATTTGAAACTATATGGTTTCAGAATCAAGATCATCAAGAAAGGGGCTAGAGTGTCAAGAGAAGAGCTTCCATGGTTGTGCTTAACTTTTGGAAGATTGTGCACTCATTGCACATTTCAAGCTTTATAGAGACAAAAGACACAACTTGCATGTCACAAGCAAGCCCATATTCATTGGAGCTACTTCCGGAGGCTTGATCGCCCTCAGGGGAGTACTCATTATCCCTTCTTGCTTTTGTTTCACATTGAGGACAATGTTCATTCTAAGTCAAAATTCAAGAATTAAAGTTTTTTTCAAAAGTCCAACTTTTCAGATTCCTTTACCTGCTTTAGTTATTTCCTTTTTAGTTTTTCGTTGTTATTTGCATGTGTTTTTCTTTCTTTCTTTGTTTATTTAGTAGTCTCATATGAGTTGAGTTTGTGTCAGTAATTGTTTTGAGAATGCATTGGTTTCAGGTTAAATGTTTTCTAGTCAAATTTGGGATACCTTGCATTTCTTTTGATCTAGACTTGAGGTATCTTTGCCGTTGGAGACTCTCGACTTGAATAGCCTCATTGTTTCTCAAGAAATCATTTATTAATGAAACTATACACATTAGGTCCTTCATCTATACACTTTGGCCTCCAAACCTCTTTTTCCTCAAACTGTTTTCACCATGAGAGACCTTTAACTTCTTATAGTGATGTGGACACCTCATCAAAGAGGGATTGCCAATGCCCTAACAAAAAAAAAAAAAGGAACAAAAGAAAAGAAAAAGAAAAGCAAAAAGAGATAAAAAGAAGGAAAATAAACAAATAAGTGAGTTTACTCACAAGTAGGTGCTTTGGTTTTTTGTAGAGTGTTCAGGTGAAGTTAGAGGATAACTAAATGCCCGGTGCCCTTAACCAACTGTTGGGGAGTCACCAACGGATCCCCTCTACATGGAAACTTTTCTAAAACTCCTTAGTATTGGTTCCTACTTTTTAGTTTTAGTTATTGAATAAAAAGTGTGTTCTTATCCTGTTTTAGTTAATTTTCTTTCAAATAGAGTGAGTTGAGTTTGGTTGAAGAGTGTTTTGAAACCTTAGTCTACATTTGAGACCTAAAATAGCATTTACTCCGTGTCCCTTTAGGAAAGATCTATTGAGGGCTAGGGGGCAAAACTTGCCTTGATCATCATACCATTTGAATGCCTCGTCTTTTAGAGATGGTAAATGTTTTGGGATGCCATTTTGGTTAACATGTTTTCTTAGAGCATTTCCAATATTTCTCTTCAGTTGTACAAGCACCATACTCATACTCATATCTATCTTAGTGTTTTTGTTTTATGTTTGTGTTTCCTTTGCTTAGAGACAAACAAAGATTTAAGTTTAGGGGTGTAATGAGTAAATAAAATACACATTTTAGTCCTAAGTTTTACTTAGTTTTTAGTAGATTTTATGTTAAATAAGTGTTCTAATGCTCTAAATATTCATCTTTATGATTAAGACAACCATTTGATGGAATTGCACGAAAAATAGAGAAAAATGAAGGAAAATAGAAAATTACACATACAGCAGCAGCTACTGTGTTTTGAGGTTTTCAGCTACAAGATGGTCCCAAATGGCTACAATCTTTATACATATGGATAGGTAACTTCCCAAGCTTTCCAAAGAGACCTTATTCACTCAATTTGGACTTCAAATGATCAAGTTATGACATCAGGAA
This sequence comes from Tetrastigma voinierianum, assembly GCA_016808115.1. Classification (NCBI taxonomy): domain Eukaryota; kingdom Viridiplantae; phylum Streptophyta; class Magnoliopsida; order Vitales; family Vitaceae; genus Tetrastigma; species Tetrastigma voinierianum. Next base: position 458,802 of record JAEQBH010000997.1, on the reverse strand, counting down.
GAAAAACAGGGCATGTTGTGAATAGCGTCGACGCTATAGCATGAGATAGCATGGATGTTGGGGCCACCACCCAAATTTGCTGGTTTTTTTCCCATTTTAATCCCACATTCGAGGAGTACCAAGGGGGGTGTTCATTTTAAGGCATTAGAAGAGAGCTTTTGGGGAGGGGAGAAGCCCTCTTTTGGGTTGAAACATCCTAAGGCACAAATATTGAAGGGAAAAGCTTGAAAAAGACAGAGATTAAAGAAGAGGAGATGGAGCTTTCACTCAAAGTCGTTTATTCTCATCCTCTTTCTTTGTTTCTCTTTCTTTTGATGGTTTTCTTTCACTTAGAGATGTTTTAGTTTACTTTCTTAGGGTTTAGATGTAGCCAAAGACATAAATGTATGGATTTTGCCTAATTTCTATTGATTGATGTATTATTTTCACATATATGTTGAGTATTCCATTTAATCTTAATGCTTGTGGGTATTTTGCCAACATTTTCATGTCTTGTGTCTTGATTTGAGATTGAGAAGTGGTGATTAAGCTAGACCATGAATGGTTTACCATCTAATTTTCATGAGATATAGATATAAATGAGATTATGTGTGGTATTTGGATTTCTAGGGTTTAATGTGCTTTTAGAAATCTAAGGTTGAGTAGAGATGCAAAAATACTTGATCCTAAGAGTAGTGCGCGGATGCTCAAGAGAGATTTGCATATACATTAGAGAAATTGTCATCTTCATATGACAATATATAAGCATTGGTTGATTGGGTTAGGAGGTTCATATATGATTGTTTAGATGAAATCTATGCCCTAAGGCTTTTCTGTCTTTATTGAGTCGTTGTAGTTTAGAATTTGCATGCTAGTTTAGTATAATTTGATTCTTTCACAAATTTTCTATCACCCAAATAGAGCCTAAGCTAGACTAACGTCGGTACTTAGTAACCTAATTCTCCTTGAGACGATACTCTTACTTTCATTATATTACTCGAGGCAACGCATATACTTGTGCACATAAGTGTACCATTATATACAAACGCTTACGCCTATCAGAAACAAGTCAACTATGATTTGGAAACCAAATTTATAATTTTTCATGCCTTTTTTTGCTTTTCCTTCAATTTCTCGGCAACAAACAAAATGAAACTCAAACTCAGAATTTTAGACTAATCCTAAACCCATGGCTTTAGTTTTGGATCAGAGTAATCGAACTGGGGGGCAATAGCAAGGAGCACGCTATATGGTATTATTTAGTGAGAATCATTAAGCTTGGGGTTATGACTTTTGAAAGAATATATAGAAGAAAATGGAGAAAAAACGAAAATAAAAAAAAATCTGAAATTAGTAAATTATTTTTATATCTTTCTTCAAACTCGTTTCAAATGTTTTTTTTTTTTTGAAAAAAATATAATTTTTTTTATTCAAACTAGCAATACATTAGATAACATGGAATCAAATTCACTAAAAACTTTGAGGATGATGCAACACTAGTTAGGCTAATTGCATAATGAATCGGCTCAAAGTCTACACATTTAATAATCCTAATCAATGACTCCAGTTTTACAACATATTGATGACCATGATTTGATTTGTTATTTATACTTGATCGAATATGCTTTGTTGTCTGAATCGCTCACACACTAGTAAATGTCACAACAAGATGATCAAAAACCAATCATTGTACTAAGACGACACAACCATATGACGCAATAAGTAAGTGACAAAATCACACGCCGCAATAAGTAGGCAACAAAATCACTTAAAAACAAATTAAAAACTCACATTTGTATGGAAGAACCACTTTATTAACAAAAAAATGATAGAAATAGATAGAGCAAATGATTTAGGCTAAGAATGACAAAAATCATCTCATTGCTAAGGGTTAGAAAAGAAATAGATGAGAGAAAAAGAGTGGCTAATTGTGTTTAGCAAACATTATTTCAAATGTTCTTTTTAATTAGACTTTTATTTTATTTTTAAAATTTCATTATCTTTTACTTAATTTATATATATAAGTAGTCCCGGTTGTTTTGAACATATCTTGAGTTTCAGTGCTTCGAATTAGATGATTCCAATTTCTGAATAAAATAGATTTATAGGGGAACAATGGACTTGAAGGAAGTTGGGTAAAATATGGCTCATTTGTCCCCAGAAATTTTAGTTGATGGAAGTTAGGTAGAAAACAACCCTAACTAGAAACCTAAATAAGCCAACTAATATTGTTCTCTCTAATCTGTGATGATTGTAAGAGCGACAGGAAGCTCGACAAAAGAATGGAGATTCTGAGGATGGAATGGAGGAGAAACGGCACCTTTGGGTTTGTTCTCCATACTCTTTCTTATTTCAAGTTTTGTGATCTTTGGTTGAAATGATTTTCAAGAAACTCAGATATTCCATTTGTTTTAAGCGATTGGGGAAAATTAATTTCAAATGCATTGCCATAAAAATTGCATGAGCATCATTTGGGTATAAATGTATATACAATATTGTAAATTACTATGACTGAGTTTTAATGCCCTTGATAGCATCATTATATATATATATATATAATGTATATTGCATGAACTATTGAAATTGTGCCAACACATTGTTTTAGAAAAGCCGCATATTTGTGTTTATTTGAAATGAAGAGAGAATTGCATAGAACCACTAAGCATAAAAATGTTTAGCACGTTGTTTTTATCATCGCGCGTGTACTGAGTGACTATGGACAAGAGCAAAGACCGCAAAGTTCAGAGTCATCGTCGAATCATGCAGAGTATAAGTAAACGCTTTGTCTCATGCATACATTTCAACCCATGACATTAGTTGATCCTTTTTGTAATGAAACCAAAAATGTATAATTTTTCATGGGTAACATATTTGATTTATTTGTGGAGATGAACTCTGATAATGTTTTGTAAATGATAATGTTGAAAGGGCATACATGCCATATTGAATTAAAGTGTTAATGACAAAACAGTGGGCCCTTTTTAATCGAAATGATTATGCGACATTTATTTCTATAGTATTCGAAAATGTATATATGGTAAAATTGGTCCGTATCCTCGGATCCGGTTCGGCCTTCGGGCCAGGTCAAGTACGGGAGCGCTACAAATTCCCAGCAAGGATAATTCCTATAAGGGCTACTCTCCACCTAAGTGAAACGCAATGCCATGTGCACACAATAATACACACATCAACGTTCCAAATGGAATCTTACATGCCATGAAATGAGATGTGACTCACCATGCCCCATGTCCCGAGTCCTCACCGACTCCCTTACACATGCATATGGTAAGTGTGAAAACTCGTCATTGGTATTTCATCCAATGACCCTTTTTCCAACACAAAATCTTTTTGTTTTATAAAACCAAACCCATTGGATATACCTCCAATGTTCATTTGATTTAATCAAATCCCTTACGTTTATGCATTTGTGGGCCACGGATTTCCGGGTTCTCACCGAAGGACGCCACACGCCTTTCTACATTTTTACGGGCTTTCACCGACCGGGATCGTGTATAATCGCAACCATCAGTTTTTTCACTAGAAGGGGGATCTATCCCTACTTGTTGTGCCCAACACAAGTATATATATATATATATATATATATTTTTTAATTTTTTTTTTTTTTCATGCCATGAAACTGTGAGACTCCATTGGACGTAGTCCAAGGTACCGAGCTCACCACCCATTCACCAAGAATGATGAATGATTATAACCATGCACACACACCCAACTCAATGCAACCTCATGCATATAATGCAAATGTCACCGGCATGTTATCTCATGTTACATGAGACGAAACACTTTATATGGAACAATTCTTATAAACCTTACTTTATGCCACATACCATGGATAATTATATCGAAAAACATAGAATTTTCTATCGATTCAATATATATAACACTCAATATATCAACATATTTACAACACATTCAGTGAAGTGTTATGTAAAATTTCTAGCAATACACACAAAAATAGTCCACACAAACTAGTCATTCCCGATTCATACGCCTTATACCCGACCTAGAAATACGGACTCACCGCATTTTTAAGATTTTTTTTTTTTACAACTTTAAGACTCTCCTGAATCCAAGCATAAATCAGCCATGAAGAAGTCTTCAAACAATTGGTTCAAAATAGTCCTAACATCCGAAAAACTCGGCCCCATGGCTGGCCGAACCACATGGCCATTTACGAATTCTTTAGATTGTGAGGAACCAATGTAGGAGAAAACCCTACCTTTAGGTTTTGGCACCTACTCGTAGCTCTCGGCGAGTAGACCAACTTTAATTCTCGACCTATCGACTTCCGACTGTCAGAACACTGGGAATCGGAGCCTTTTTCTTTCTTTTTTTCCTTTCTCCTCCGCGCATGGATCTTCCTCCTCGCTTTTGTTTTTCCTCCTTTTCTTTCCTTTCTTCCTGTTCTTTTCTTTTTTTCTCCTTTCCTTTCTTTCCTTTTATTTTCCTTTTTCTCCTTTTCTCCTTCTTCCACCGAATTGTTTTTTTTTTTTTTTTTTTTTGATCCAACAAGAGGAAACTTCCTCACATTTTGACTCATTTTCCATGTGCCATGTGTCACATGGACACATGCACTAGGTGGAAAATGCCACACCACATGGCTCTCATGTCATGTGCCCTTCTCTAAGCTTGTCATGTGACACCACTCCATGTGTCATTCGACACTTATGCCTTGAAATAAGTGAAATTCCAACTGTCTAGGAATCCAATGAAATTCGACTAGGTAGCTAGATTTCGCGAGACGATTCCAATGGTGAAGTCCATTTCGTCATCCGAAATCTAAAAAATTACAGGTTTTCAACCTGTACTACAACGACAATTTACCATTTTGCCATTTTTCCCGGGTTTCGCATTGTCCCCCCCTTTAAAAAATTTCATCCCCAAAATTGCACACATACACCTACAATCTCATGCATATGCAACAATAATTTAATTACCAAATGACTAAACAACGTACCTTCATCCTTAAATAAGAAAGGATAAGTGGCACGCATAGTGTCCTTGCGTTCCCATGTTGCCTTTTCCACTCCTCGGTGCTGCCACAACACCTTCACTAGCCTCATAGTCTTGCATCACAAAACCTGATCCCGGCTATCCATGATACGCACCGGTTCCTCCTTGAAGGTCCCATCTATATCAATAATAAGCTTGCCCCAATCCACTACATGAGTCGAATCTAGAGTGTATTTTCGAAGCATGGAATACCTCATTAACAGCCGACAAACTCGACGGTAAATCCAACCGATATGCAACCGTACCCACCCTCTCGAGTATCTCGAAGGGCCCGATATATCTCGTCGATAGTTTCCCCTGTTTTCCGAACTTGATTACTCCTCTCTTAGGCATCACCTTCAAGAAGACATGATCACCTGCCTCAAACTCTAGAATTTGTCACCGTTAGTAGGCGTAACTCTTCTACCAGCTTTGAGCCGTGGGAAGACGTTTCCGTATCAAATCCACCTTCTCAGAGGTGTCTCTAATCAAATCCAGACCCGTGGTGGATCTCTCTCCCACCTTCGTCAAAAAAATCGGATATCGACATGGCCTCCCATATAAAGCCTCATAGGGTGTCATCTGTATGCTCGCCTGATAACTGTTGTTGTAGGCGAATTCTACCAAGGGCAAATGCTCTCCTAAATTCACCCTTGAGATCTAGGATGGCGCCCACAACATGTCCTCCAAACCTCGTATGGTCCTCTCCGACTAAATGGTCAAGCCAGGATGAAAAGCAAGGTTATCACTCAACTGTTCCATGGCTCTCCCTGGAAACTCTTCCAAAAGTGAGTCGTGGAACCCGATCCCACTAATACGATAGAGACCGCACCCATGTAATAGACGATCTCGTATGTATAACCTATAAAATTCCTCTAGTGTGAAGGTCATCTGCACAACCAGAAAATGTGCCGACTTGGTGAGCTAGTCTACTATCACCCACACCGCATCATACTTTCATGATCTCCGTGGCAAGTGAGTCACAAAATTCATCGTGATATGTTCCCAATTCCACTCGGCTACTTCCAAAGGCTGGAGTAACCCTGTTGGCCTTTGATGCTCAACCTTGGCCTACTAACATGTGAGACATCGTCAAACAAAGTTCGCCACATGTTTCTTCATCCCACTCCATTAATATTGACGATGAAGATCTCGGTACATCTTCGTGTCACCTGGATGCACTGCAAAACGAGAGCAATGGAACTCCCTGAGAATCTCCTCTCTCAGATTTGTTAACGAGGGAACCACAACCCGTCTCCTATACCAAAGGCTATCATCAATGTGAATAGCCCAGCCTTCATCACCTATACTTGACTGTACCCAATTCCTGATGGACAATATCTCTAGGTCTTGTCCCTCGGACTCAATCACTCTGCTCAGTAGGGAAGGCATAGCCACTAAAATCCCCAAAACACCCTGAGCCTGACCATTATACTGTAGTCTAAACTGTCCCACAACTTCAAGTATCTGCCATTACCAAGAAGCTACATTAGCCAATACTCCCCGTGACTTCCGACTAAGCACATCAACCACCACATTTGCCTTACTAGGATGGTAATGCAAAGTGAAGTCATAGTCCTCCAGATACTCCATCCATCTTCCCTGCCTCATGTTGAGGTCCCGTTGTGTAAAGATATACTTCAGACTTTTATGGTATGAGAATACTTCGAATTGTTCACCATATAGATAGTGGCAACAAATCTTCAAGGCAAAGACTATAGCTGCCAACTCCATGTCATGTGTTGGGTAATTCCACTATGTTTTAGCCAGAAACTATGTTTTTTCTACCACCCTGGGATCGCATCAAAACACAACCCTGGGCCATTCTGGCTAATTTAAATACAATTGTATATATGTCCCTCAAATTATATGGGATAGGGTCGACGTAGTTCTCATTTTGAATTTCTAGAATGCCTTCTCACACTGTCGTCTTCAGCCAACTTGATCTCTTTCCTGTCAATCTCGCTGGGGCAGCAACTAGTCTGAGAAATCCTCAATAAATCTCATAAGACTCGCTAACCCAAGAAACTGCTGTATCTCTAAGATCGACTTCAATCTCTCCTAACTCAGACCGCTACCTACCTGGGTCCACTCATACACCCAAAGCCGACACTACATGTCCTGCCACTTCACCTCGCAGCCAAAACTCGCACTTACTTAACTTGGCGTATAATTGATGTTCTTTGAGGGCCTGGAGAACAGTCCTCAAATGATCCTCATGCTCCTCCTCTGTCTTGGAGAATATTAAGATGTTGTCAACAAAGACTACCACAAATTGGATCAAATATACCGAACACCCTATGAGATCCATGAATGCCGCGATCATTCACAATCCGAAAGGCATCATCAGAACTTGAAATGCCCGTATCGCCTCCCCGACCAGCTGCCGGCGGAAATCACCTCCTTGGCCTCAACTCATGATAACTAGTACGGAGATTCATTCCTGAGTAAGACTCGCCCTCTCAATCAATAAATAAAATCATCAATCCTAGGCAAAGGATACCGATTCTTGATCGTAACACTGTTCAAATATTGGTGATTAATGTGATAATGAAGGTCTTTGTCCTTTCTAGCAAAATGTAACTCGGAGCGCCTCAAGACAAGGCGCTTCGGCTCCTACGAAACCCTTTGGTCCAATAATTCCATGATTCGGACTCGAAGTTCTGCACCAACCTATGCCATCCTATGCGAAGTCATAGAAATGGGGGACATACCAAGGTGCAACTTAAGAGTGAAGTCTACATCACTATGCGGAGGTAATCCCGATAGATCATCTGGAAAGACATCCCCGAATTCGCAAACTACCCGAGGTAGGCTTAAACCATGTCTCACCGCCCCCGTAAGGCGCAATAACCCAACCCAGACTGAACCGGCCCGCACAAATCTGGTCGCACACACCAGGCAAAGCACCGTTATCCCTTGAAACATAACACAAACAATTGGCCCTATGTGTATGCAAGAATCCTCCTACGATCGTAATCAATGACGACTGTGCTTCAACCAGCCCATCCAAGGATGGCATCAACTCCGATACATGTCCATGAACTTTAGTAACTACAAATGAGTAGAATCCCGAGATCTCTAACTCGTACAATCCCGACATATCGATCAACACCACCCTAGTTCCCAGGGGAGAGCTTACATGCAACCCATTCTTTCCAAGGTCTCAACTTTCTAAAGCTCAATTCTTTTCACACATGATGCAAGTTGAGGAATGAATGCGATGCACTAGAATCACACATCCTTGCCCAAGGGAGAGATATAAACATACCCCAGAGAGAACCAAATGATCTACAGCTCAATCAGGTGTAACAAAGATAGACACGCCCAGTCCTCGAAGTCCTAAACAGGAGCTCCTTTCCCGAATTTAACCTTATACTGCGCCTCTAGCTATGGCTCTGATGGGGCGAGTTCTTGTGCAGCACCTGAGACCGAGTTCATTCCTTTGACCTCGGCATCGTAAGGGTAGGAGAAACATATTTGTGGTCTCATGTCCCATCGATAGATCTGGACCGCGATGAAACCTCATAACCCTCGGGATCTCGTCGAGGGCAATCCGCTTCATGAGTCTAGGCCGATGGCAGAGGCTGTCATCAAGCCCCGTCTGCTAGTAGCTCCCGCCTTGGCTTTGACCCTGATAGCCACAACCCTGTCCTAGAGATCCTCGTGGAATAGAAGTCCTTTCCCTCTTTTCCGAGCTAGAAGAAAAGTGGTCTCCTTCCTCTTCCACTAACACCCGCATCCCGGATGCTCTTTGCGTCATCAATCTCTCTCTCGATGGCCATAGTTTTCCTGACCATAGAGTCCATATCTTGTAGGAGAAGTCCCATAATCTTTCCCTAGATGGACAATTTCAGACCATCCTCAAACTTCCTCACTTTGGCTACATTCAGAGCCACGTAATCGCCCTGGGAAAAGTGCTAACTGTAGAATTTAGCCACGTGATGATAAAGATCACTATAGTTCCTGTCTCTCAACTCTAGAAACTCTTGAGCCTGGGCATGTCTAGTAGATGATGGGAAAAACTTTCCCATGAAGAGCTCTCGAAATTCTCCCCATGCCATTGCCTCTAGATTCATGGAGGTCTTGATCCAATCCCACCATACTTGGGATGCACCTTCCAGTTGGTATGCAACTAATCTTATCTTTACCGCATCAGAGGTGATCTCCATAGCCTCCAATACCCTCCTCAACTGCCTAATCCAATGGTTGTCACAGCCACCATCGAACTCTCATCCCATGAATGTTGGGGATGATGTTAAACCTTGGAGGTTACTCGACCCTCCCGACCTCAAATTTTCAGACGCAACTGTGTAATAAAGGGGCAACCGCAGCCGCCTATAGCCTCATGAAGCCCTGGTAAAAACAAGTGGTTGTTGACTATTGCCCGTGGATCTAATTTAATGCCCTGCCCTGACTTGCTATCTACACATGTCAATTAGCAAGGAGATTTTTTTCCTTATTTCATTAGTGGTGCATAATGCCAAACACTGGTAAATATCAATTCCCGGACTATCATGCTCATTTATTTTCCAAACCCCTAAGGTTATGTTCTCTAACTCTCTAACCCTAGTGTTCTTCTTTTTCTACATACAATTAACCATGTATGCAACAAATAACACACAATCACACAGCACCACACATGAACGCATGAATGAATGCAGCACTGAAACCCATGCCCATCAAGCCCCAGCATCCATAAACCTAGCTCAGACTATAACCGCATGTCCTAAACCCATGCCCACCGTGCCTTAGTATCTCGTGATACCTAAGCTTTGGATGAATTTGCCATGACACCCCAAAACCTGTCCATTGACAACCCACAATGCAATTGTAAATTACATATCTCGATACCACCATATCGCATCCCATTCACCGGGATCCATTCATGCATATATATTTTAGAAAATATACAAATTTATCAAACAAATATAAGAGTTCGAGTTACAACTCTCTTATATACAAAATATTACATGTAAAATCCAGTTTTTTTTTTTTACAAAAAGGTTTCTCAAAGCCACAGTTCAATTTTCTTCACACTTGCGGTCCCAAATGAGGGTCAACCGCCTATACATTACTTACACCTGAACGGGGTCCCACGACGAGATGAGTAATGCTCAGTAAGGATAACTCCTACAAGGGCTACTCCCCACCTAAGTGCAACGCAATGCCATGTGCACACAATAATACACACATCAACATTCCAAATGGAATCCTACATGCCATGAAATGAGATGTGACTCATCATGCCCCATGTCCCAAGTCCTTACCGACTCCCTCACACATGCATATGCTAAATGTGAAAACTCATCATTGGTATTTCATCCAATGACCGTTTTTCCAAAACAAAATCTTTTCGTTTTATAAAACCAAACCCATTTGATATACCTCCAATGTCCATTTGATTTAATCAAATCCCGTGTGTTTATGCATTTGTGGGCCACGGATTTCCGGGTTCCCATCGCAGGACGCCGCACACCTTTCTACATTTTTACTGGCTTTCATCGACAGGGATCATGTATAATCGCAACTATCGAGTTTTTCACCCGAGGGGGGATCTATCCCTACTTGTTGTGTCCAACACACGTATATATATTTTTTTTTGCATACCATGAAACCGTGAGACTCCGTTGGACATAGTCCAAGGTACCGAGCTCACCACCCATTCACCAAGAATGGTGAATGATTATAACCATGCACACACACCCAACTCAATGCAATGCGCCCTATGCATATACAATGCAAAATGTCACTGCATGTTATCTCATGTTATATGTATAATGAACACTACATGAAGCAATTTATAAATCGTACTTTATGCCACATACCATGGACAATTATATCGAAACTTACATCCATTCATGCTAATATATATAACACCAATATTTCAACATATTTACAACACATGCAACATGTTATAAAATTTCAAGCAATACACACAAAAATAGTTCACACAAACTAGCCATTCCCGACCATAAATTTGGTCATACCCGACCTTAGAAATAATCTGGACTTAGTCCAAAATTTTCAGCTTTTGTTTTATTTTTATTTTTTTTACAACTTTTAAGACTGTAACGCCCTGAAAATATCCTAACAGTTTGATAACATGTTTAGGGTATAAAATAAAATAAATTTTTATTTTTTTGGCATTTAAATTGATTAAAAAATGATAAAAACCCGGAAAAATAATTCAAGAAGTAAGGGTAAATTAGAAATTTACCAATTCAAGACCCAAAGGTCATAAATAAAGAAGCAATATGCCAGAGTGGAATAATGGGTTAAGTTGAAGTGTAAATGAAAGAGAAATGAAGGACCAAATATCAAAAATGAGAAAAAACTTAATTAAAAGTGAAGGCCAAACAAGGCCTTAATCTTGTAAAGAGAAAAGACCACCAAAAGTGGTCTTGTAAATGAGGAGGTTTCTCATTTTCACAAAGAAGAAAGAGAGACATGGGTAGAGAGGAGAAGGCAATTCCTTGGTGTTTACTCTCCATCTTGTAGAGATCAAGCTTGGTTCAAGAAGAAGAAATAAGAGGCTTGTAAGAGATTAGGGTATGGAAACCTAACTAAAACCCCTCTTTTCTTGTGTTTGGGTTTGGAGAAAAACCCTAGCTTTGTGTAAAGTGTTACTGGATGGTTTTAGTTCAATTTGAGGTTGTTTTGCATTGTTTTGATTGGTTTGGATTGGTTTTGAGGAATTTTTGTATAAAGGAAATGATGAAGTTTCAAAGGAGTGACTGTTAAATTTTTTTCAAAACCTCTGTTTTTGTTTTGGCTATAAGTTAAGTATTAACCATCCAAATTGAGTGATTCTAGTTGGTAAAGAACCATAAGAGCTAGAGATACAAATATATAGAAGGAACCAAGAACAAATTGTAGCTCTAGGACTCCCAAATATGGAATTAAAGGTGAGTTTTAGGTAGTTGAAGGGTATGCTCTGTTTTGGGTGTAGTTGTGGTGTTTTGGTCGTAAGTTGAGTTTCACTCATCCAAATTTAGTGATTCAAAATTATATAAACTAGAATTCTAGGGAAATAATTTAATTGAAGGAAGTAAATGCAATTTGTAACCCCAAAGTTCCCAAAAATCCATCAAAGTGGAGCTATGTGCAAGAACAATCTGATTCTGTTTTGCAAATTAGAATAGTATGAATGTAAAATGCAATAACTTGAGTTTTGGTGATCCAAATTGGATGATTCCAATTGGAGAAGAAACCTTAGAACCATAGATTCAAATTATTAGAAGGAACCATTACCAATTTATGGATTTAAGACCCCTAAAATCGAGAATAATAGTAGGTAACCGAGTGAGTTGGGCATACCGACCAGTTTGACATTAAAATGCCATAACTTGAGTTTGGGTGATCCAAATGAGATGATTCCAATTTCTACTAAAATTAGAATCATAGAGCTATCATTTCTTTTAAGGAAGCATGAGAAAAATATAGCTCATGTGTCCCCAAAAAATTTTGCAAGTGAAGGTGTATTGGGTAGACATCAACCCTAACCAAAAATCCTAGAATGCATAACTGATTTTTTTTTTTTTTTGAGTTGTTCTTGGACAGACATATTTCAGGATGGATTAGGGGTTAGTGAAGAGGAAGCTTGACCCAAGAACGGGATTCTGAAGATAGGAATCAAAGAGCGACAACCTTTTTGGGTTTGTTCTTCAGACTTATTTCTTTGTTTCGGTTTTGTGTTTTGTTTGACAAACTAAATCTAAAAGGTTTTATATGAATATGCATGTGTGCTCCGTTTGAGCCATAAATGAATTGCCTGTTTCTCCACTTTCTCTCTATTTCTAAAATGTTTGAAGGATTTTGAAATAAGTGATATATTGAAATGAATTAAGTATAAAATTACATATTGATTTGTTTTAAATTGATTTGATACAACTGGACAGAAAATGAATCGCACATGAAAATTGTATGGGTATCGAAACCAAGTATTTGGATATGTTCTATATATTACTCATTGTAAATTGCTATGAATGATTTGAACGCCCTTAATAGAAATGTTAACCATGAAATTCTAGTTGAGGATAGATTGGTATTCCAATAAGGGTCAAAATTAGCAAAAGATCATAACTAACATAATGATAAAGCCTACCCGACCAGCCCGGGATAGTATCGGTAGTGTTCATCGAATTGATCTTTTAATAATAAGTCGTTAGCCCAATGATCGCATCGTGTTATAAAACAAAATGTTTTTATACCGACCTACAGCCCAGTGGGACCGTGCCGGTGATTCCGTTATCCTATGCACCAAAAGCATAGGTTAAATTCATTTAAGGGCAAATTGAAATGATAAGAAATTTGTGAAATGCATGATTTGTGTTTTTAATTATTTATTGCATATGAAAGTGCATATTTGAATGATCACAACTATAAATGAATGTATATGAAATGAATATATGTATTGTGGTCATATTGATCATTCAAAAAGGTTAAAAAGCATTGTTTAGAAAAATTACATGATTTGTATTAAACTGAAATGGAAGAGAGAACAATATAGAACCACTAAGAATGAAAATGTTTAGCGCGTTGTTTTATCATCACACAAGTACCGAGAGAATAGGTACAAAGGCAAGGGCCGCTGAGATTCAGACTTATCGTCAAAGCCACATGGAGAATAAGTAAAGCTTCGTCATATGCATACATGGATTTGATTTGACTATCTTTGTATTAAAACTATAATTCGAAAAGTGAACTCTGATTTTGTTTTTGTAAATGTTTTTTATATTGAAAAACGCTTAATAATGTCGTGAGTTGAAGGTGGGAATGGACCAATGCGGCATATAATGTCATATCAAATGAAAAAAAATGCATTTGTGAACAAATTATGGGCCCCCTTTAAGTTAAAATGATGTTTACGTATATATGTTCATAAGGTTAATTATCTTTTACAAAATAAGCATTTGAAATGTGTCTTAAATGAGAAATTGTGTAATCGGATTCAATGGTGACAAAGCACAAGTAAAGATGTAGCTACTTCGTATTGAAAACGTATTTGTATTTGTATTGGTCTTTGATTATATCATAAAAGTAAAAGTACTGGTAGCGCAATAGACGTTACAAAGACTGTCCTTAACGGCTATAAATTCAGCCATGAAGCAATCCTCAAACAACTCGGTTCGAAAAATGCCTCAACGCTCAAAAAACTTAATCCCATGGCCAATAACCACACAAACATTTACGGTTCTTAGATTAGAGGAACTAAAACAGGAGAAAACCCTACCTCTCAGGAAAGTTTCTGGCACCTACTCGTAGCTCTCATGAGTAGACCAACTTTAATTTCGTCCAATGACTCCTAACCCCGCCTAACACCAAGACCTGAGCCCTTTTCTTTTTCTTTTTTCCTTTCCCCACGCACGTGGATCTTCTCCTCCTCTCTTTGTTTTTCCTCCTTTTCTTTCCTTTCTCTTCCTTTTCTTTTCTTTTTTCTCAATTCCTTTCTTTTTCTCCTTTCCTTTCTTTTCTTTTCTTTTCCTTTCTCTCCTTTTCTCCTTCTTCCACTAAATTGTTTTTTTTTTTTTTTTCCAACAAGAGGAACTTCCTCTCACTTTCCTCACATTTTGACTCATTTCCATGTGTCATGTGTCACATGGACACATGCACTAGGTGGAGTCGCCACACCACATGGCTCATGCCATGTGCCCTCCTCTCTAAGCTTTTGCCATGTGGCACCACCACTCCACAGGCCATCCTCCCACACCTAGTGCCTCAAAATACAGAAATTCTACTTCTGTCTCGAAATCAACCTGGTAGCTAGATTTCAGAGACTTATTCCAACGGTGAATGCCAAGCCATTATCCGAGATCTAGAAAATTAAGGTGTTTTCAACTCGCACATACGTATCATCATCACTTAAATATTCATATTTCATTACCAAATAACCTATATTTATTAGGTGCATTAATATCATACACAACCCTATAACACTGTTTTTAAAACAAAATAACTTATTTATATAAATAAATTAACAAACCAATATAGGTCACGATAAGTAATAAAGTAACAACAATGGGTTACTAACAACCCTAAAATATTAGAATTTAACAAGGTGTATTGAAGGACCCAACCCGATTTCTCTCTTCCTAACTCCGAGGGACCCTCTCGTAGACTCACGGATTTGAGAAACATCTTTTAACCATTTTTAAAAGTGAACTGCGGAGTTAAACCCATTTAAAACAATTATGCTTTCCACTTGAAACCCAGGTTAAACATGGTGGGAAATTATTATTTTTTTCTTTTCTTTTAAACATTAAACCATTTTTATACTATTAAACATTTTGTAGAAAATCGAGCAGAGTTTCCTCTGTTTTTCAGACATTTCCCAATTAACAACACCTGTAATAAAACATTTTAATTTACTCCACATCCAACAACGGGACATCAAGTCCACCACAAACAATTTCAAATCAAACTTTAAAATCATTTTCTGAACACCATAGAAATATAAACAATATTTTCATAACCATGGATTCTCGAGCTCTGGATCACACCCAACCACCTACGCATTCTTACCACGTAGGATCGAGCTCACGTAGTTCATTTCTTTAAAACATATATACATTACAAAATAAAGGTGCACAAGTAGTTATTTACAACAAGTCTATACATTTTCAAAAAGTGGTCGTCGTGTGAGGGAGAAGTGTCACTGGGCCGGAGGATGCTCGAACTGCTCGTCAATCTCTGCCCCTAAAAACATTTTATAAAATATTTGGAAAAAGGGTGAGCTAAAGGAGCTAAGCGAGAGTATAGTTCATAGGAAAATAATGTTTCCAGATATAGTTCAAATACAATGTGTAAAACAATTGTATAAACATCTCATTTCAATAAACATTTACTTTACTTCTTTCCATATAGTTCAAATACAATGTAAAACAATTGTATAAACATATCGTTTCAATAAACATTTACTTTACTTTCTTTTCCATATAGTTCAAATACAATGTGTAAAACAATTGTATAAACATATCATTTCAATAAACATTTACTTTACTTTCTTTTCCATTCAAATACAACGTGTAAAACAATTGTATAAACATATCATTTCAATAAACATTTACTTTACTTTCTTTCCTTTGAACTGGCCATATCCAATGGAACCCGCCACCGTTAACCACCGCTGATCCATGAAAGAACCGAGGAAACAAACCTTTACAATCACCAATGGCCCAAAAGGAACCTTCTTCGATAAATCGCGGTATTTCTTTAAATACCTGCAAATTCATGGAATAAACTCCGCTACATTGCACGTTGGTATCCTTTTCGTATTTTTCACGCAGTATTGGGCGATATGCATCACTCTTCCCTTCCTCTATAAAATCATATCCTTTCCCATGTACCATGCACTCGTAAAGTACTTTAGTCGACTTTCCTTTAAACTTTATCTTTGTAACATAGGGTAACCATGGATTCAAAAAATTCCATCAAAAATTTCCATATAAACATATATATATTGTAATGACCCGTACCAAATAATACAAGTTTTTTTAACACGTTTGACCAAGTTTACTTAAGTTTTGACCGTGATTTGATCAGTTTGACTAACACTTAGTATGTGGACCAAAGTTGACATTTTCAAGGATGAATAATTTTGGGTTGACTAAGACACCATTCGTAGGGCCTCGCTAATACAGTTCATAGATCGGCTGAATCGCCAAAACCGACTCTACTGACAAAAGTTATGACTCATAGTTCAAACTGCAAAGATTTTAACAATGTCCAAAGTTATCTTTAGTTTTTACCTGAAAGCGACCCTAGGCCCTATATAAACCCGGGCTTTATGCGCTGGCCAGGAACCCTAGCCCCAACACACTCATTTTTGAGCCCCAAACCTCGAGAGAAAAACCCCAAACTCGAACCCGAACCTGGTCGTGCCACCCACTTTAGGCCTCGGGACGGTTTCAAACATGGGAGCCGATTCCGGCCACCACCACTGTACACGCGCCGGCCAGGGAGGAGGAGGACGACCACGCCGATTCCTCACCGTTTGAAAGATACGACGAAAAACAAAGTCGGGCCGACCGTTGATGGAAGCCTTTCTCCGGCCACCACAAAGAACCTTGGACCAAGGCACCTGCCGAGCTCTAGAGATGATCTCGCAGGGGAGCGTGGATCGAGCCGCCTGTACTGTGAGTGGTTTATATGTTTTAAATGTTTTGGGGTATTATATTGGTATATAATTATGGTTAATTATTTAATAAATATATCATTTGATCTAATGGTTGGTTATGCATAAATAGAATGATCTGTTTTCATATAAACAAGTTATCATTTCATGTGAATTTTGTCAACATTTTAAATATTTGGAAGTTTTACTAAGTGCATGGATGAGTCTGTGGTATTTAAATATGTTGGGTACGTGGATTGAGGTTTTAAACCACTTTGAAAACTTCCATTGCCTAAGAAAGAGATTTTGAGATCTTTTGTGAAATGATTATAATACAAGACGTTGGAAAGGCAGGCCATGCGGAGTAAGGAGACGATTATATATTATTTTCCACTTGCGTGATGTGTATCACTCCAAAGGTTTATTAGTTGCCACGTGATGGCCTGCTTAACCGAAGGTTTATTGATTGCCACTTGTCGTGAGGCCTGCTTCTACCGTGACGGTTTATGATGAGTATATGGTACGGTATACTTGTTGTTTCGATTAAGGTATAACCATTTCAATATTTATGGGTTATGGTACTTTCTGCTTATCATTATTTTTACGACACGATGACTATACGTACTTTATGCTCAATTTTTAGGTTGTGGATAATTCGTAATTATACTTTCAAAAAATCATAAAAAAGTCGGTTAAATTTTTACATGATTCATATTGTTGACTTTTGCAAAGTTGGGTTTATGAAATGTTTCTAAACGGGGAACCCTTACAAAGAGTGGACGTGAGGTCTCGAGAAGAAATGTTCGAAAAATAAAAACACGGTTTTCCTTTATAACGCCACTCAACAGATTTATTATCTCACGTTTATTGTTTTTAAATCGTCTCTAGGTCCAGTAGTTCCTGTAGGGGGCTTCCACCTCGCGCATTCACCACCGCTCTTCTCATGTACCGTAGTGATTTTATCTCATCTAATTGTCCGGGTTTATCGACCATTTATCTTTTTATTTTGAAAATTCCCTAAATTGGCAAATACCTTAGAATTGATATTAGTATTGAACTCATATGAGTCCTTATTATTTATGTTTGGTTATGACCTGCATTAAGATAGGCTCTGTCAGGATTTAAGTCGTCGTGATTTTCTATATAATCGAGGTATCAGAAGGCCGGCATGTAAGCTTACTTCTTTCTTAAAAAGGGTCCTATCTGCATTCCCTATGGATTGTATAATGGGACTTCACTAGGCGGGACCACCTGGAGAACCCTAGGAGGGCATCCTGCTCCGGTCCTCGTTAGCCGGGTATCGAGCTCTGTGTTTCTAAATTCCTCAGTCAGACACATCGTGCAACTCATCCAGTTGTTTTGTATACCTTTCTAACCTTATCCTTGAATCGATTTTGATTCATTTATTCTGGAACGCTCTTCCTCCCGATGGCACGTAGGTAGACGTAGGGCCCAAGAGCCTCAATGGAAAGTTCGGTGATGCACCTACTTACGAGGAGAATCTCTTGCCGAGCGCCCCGGGCCCGATCACCGAGAGGAGTGGGTTTTACCGGGTGTTATCATGGATCAGGCTCGTGATACTGAGCGCTGGGTTTCGATGGTTCCACGGATCCCATGGTGGCTTTATCCTCGGGCTAGCGATGACACGTAGAAGATTCCGACGGTTGTATGCGTTCCGGATGAGATGTAGTCAGATAGCCGGTTTTCGCTTCTGGGTAGTGCAAGGGAAGTGGTGCTTTGATGAGAGGACTATTAGGAAACGCCACACTGGGGTACGCTTCAAGGCCGTTCATTAATCGAAGCTTTGCCCCAGCCTTTGTTGAGACCACAAGAGGCTAGAGCTCGAGACGCCACCTGGGGGTAGCATGACGCTCGATACGAGCGCAGTTCGCAGAGTTATCTGATTCATCCCACTCGGTTGCGGATGAGGTCAAGAAGAAGAGAGGAGGTTTCGATGGGTTGATTGAGCGATAGCTTCAGCCTCAGGTTCCGACATCATCCCACATATCAGTCGGTATTTGAGAGAGACGCCGCCTAGAGAGGTGGAGAGGTGTGACTCACACGCCACTACAGCCGATCATACGATGGATTGTCTTCGGGGAACCCCAGTCAGGGATCATCCAAGAGGGGTGGTTTCATCCGGATCTCTGCAGCAAGAGGATCCTAGTGGGGGACAGACGCGGGCGCCACGCAGAAGTGTGTTTCGTAGAGGCGACATACAATGTGGTTCGATTGGACAAGTGAGTAAAGGGCGAGGCTATTTTCAGGGGTCCCGCAGCCGAGGCGCTTTCGCTCGCTCAGACGCCTTATGAAAGATCCATGATGGACCATGCGCCGCTGGGATAATACATGCTTTCGCAAAGTGCACAGATTTCAAGAGGGACCCGCCTCATCAGATCCGTAAATTCACTAGAGTCTCGTAATCAAAAGGCTCGCCCACGGCTATGGCATGGGAGGACCGATGTCGCAGACAGTGGCAAACCTCGGGTGGTTCCTCCTTTAGCATCGGACAATAGCTCCGCACCTAGCGGCTAGAGGCGTAGGACAGAGAGGGACGACCACCCGCTAGAGGCGTAGTTTGGTGCGCAACCGTGAGGCACAAAGCAATTCCCGACGCCAGGATGTGTACATTATCTATTCTCGTGACGATGCACGTGTACTATCGACCGTGGGCTACACACTCTTTTATTTCATGTGAGTATGTTGCATGAGTCGAGACGACTCCAGTTCCTTTGGGTTATAGTTTGGAGATTGCCACACCCACAGGAGAATCCCTATGGCCTAATCAGATGCTTAAGGGTAGCTTGTTTTCTATTGAGTGCCAAGATATGGAGGAAAATTTGATACTAATTGATTCGCGCCACAAAAGAGTCGAGCTAAAAATCAACAAAATTTATATACACCTGTTCTCCTACTACCGCCGTAGTCAAGCTACCCGCAAAGATAGTGGTTCAGGGTCGAACACGGGATGGGTTTTCATCCTAAAATGGCTCGTGACGCGCATGAATGTAAGGCTTTCTATTGACTTTTCGATTCGGGGTTTCAAAAACAAAGGGAATGGTTTGAAACTGAAATTGTAAAAACCGAAGTTAAAGTGTGAAAAAGTAACTTTGAAGAATTAGGTCACTAATCCTGGGCGTTAGGGCAAACAAGTGTCCTCGGGTTTATCCTCGCTGCTATGACATGCAACATATAGTCCATGGCATAACCGATTCATATTTAACTAGCAAACCTCACCCATGAAACATCTCCTATTCGAGTCAAAACAGAAGCATGCGCTATGGCCCCTTTAGCTTTAAACTTCTAACATTAAATTATCATTTCAGAGGCTCAGAAAGACTCATCTAAAGAACAACAAAGGCATCTCTCACCCCGAAAGCACGTGATCCTAAAGCATGGAGAGACACAAAATAATAACAAAGAAATGTTATTTAACCCTAATTCAAGAACCCTAACATGTAAATATTATCTCGAGGCTCAGAAACCATCTATAAAGAACAATAATTCTAAAGCATGGAGAGTATTGGCCAACCAATAAATATCCCATGTTATGCAACTCAAGTTTTGAGAATAAGAGCCATAAATACACTACCCGTAGAGCTTTTTGACATCAAAATAACATGCAGGCTCACATCAGATCCCCACAGGTGAGGTGTTCCCCATCATCAACAGCTATACAATAATAGTGAAAATTTGTATGGAAGTAGCATAGTAAAGAATACATCTCTGAGCTGTCATCCTCAAGAGGTGTTTGGCACGGAAAGGAGAGAAAGAAGAGAGAGAAGAGAGAAAAGAAATAAAGCAAAACCTAAAATAAAAGACTTTATTTACAAAAATAAAAACTTACAAAAATATGCCTTCTCCCAAAATTGTTCACCAATTCTCCTCGTATTCTTCTCTTTCTTACAAAAACAAGAGGTGGGGCTTTATATAGGCCTCCCCAAGGTATGAAAATACCAAAAACCCATCAACCCGGCTGCTATCGGACACCAAGTAATACACCAAGTCTGAGGCGGCTCGCATTAATTACAAAACATGATCTAGGCATCAATTTTCGCTTATCGAGGAATTCTCGCTAACTAGCCAAATCACCAGCATATGAAATAGAAAATTTCGCTAAAGCCCCGCACTCGGTTAATAGGCGAAATTCGCTACTAGCGAAATTTTCGTGAGTAGCAAAAACATGAATTTTCGCTAAGAACAAGGATTATTTCGCTTAGCTAGCTTAAAATTCGTGAGTAGCTTAAAATGCAAAATTTCTCACTAGGAATGGTGCATTTCGGCTAGCTTAGCTTAAAATTCCAGTTCTCCTCAAGGGCTACTGCTCCATTGGCCACTGCTCCCGCTGCTTTCCATTTCCTTCCCGCTTCATTTTTCTTTCCATTTTCTTCTCTTTCTTTCCTTCTACTCGATATACGATGTCGAGTTTGACTTGAATTCTTCATGTTTGGATCGACCAACAATGTAGGCATGATTAGCCTCGCAAAATCGCAAAATTTGCCACAAAATGCGATCATTAGAATAATAGGGACCTTAATATAAATTGCTTAATTATAACAATTAGTACACAAAAAGTGCTCAAAACCTATTAAAAATAGGGTTCAAAATAGCACTTTTTGGGCACTAATCACTAATAGATCTCAAGGGGTTGGATGTGATTCTTGGGATGGATTGGCTTGCTGCAAACTATGCTTCAATGGATTGTCTCCGCAAGGAGGTGATATTTAGACGACCGGGACTACCAGTAGTAGTCTTCTATGGAGAGCGGAGGCGAGCACCTTCAGGTTTGATTTCTGCCATTTCTGCTAGATGTTTACTTCAAAAGGTTGTAAGTGTGGGTATCTAAATTTTCATGTAGTTGACACTCGTGAGCAACGGCGAGATTAGAGTGGGCTTACTTCAAGATAGTAAGGGACTTTCTCGAGGTTCCCCGACGATCTTCCGTGTTTACCTCCGTAATCCAGAGATAGATTTTCCATTGATTTAGTCCCCTGCTTAACCTCCCATTTCTTTACCACCTTATAATGGCACCGGCCGAGTTGAAAGAGCGAAGGCCTGCTTCACAAGAGTTAGTGGATGGGGATTTATTAGCTCCGTAAGAGATTTCACCTTTGGGGAGCGCCTTTTGTTATTTGTGAAGAAGAAGGATGGTACTCTTGAGGTCAGGTATAGACTACAGACAGTTGAATAAGGTCACCATTCGTAACAAATATCCTTTGCCTCTAATTGATGATTTATTTGACCAGCTTCAAGGTGCAAAAGTGTTCTCTAAGATTGACTTGAGGTCGTGGTACTACCGCTATGATTAGAATCTGACATTCCCAAGACTGGCATTTAGACTCCAGATATGGGCAGCATTATGAGTTTCTAAGTGGATGTCTTCGGGCTCAACAATGCCCCAACAAATTTTCATGGACTTGATGAACCGGTCTTTTCATTCATGTTTTGACTCATTTGTCATTGTCTTATCGACGATATCTCGTGTACTGAGAGCTTTATTTGAGCATGAGACACATTTGGGCTTTGGTGTTTGCACTTTAAGGCAAAGATCGCTGTATGCCAAGTTCAACAAATGTGAGCTTTCTGGGTCAGAGCCGAGGCTTCTGACATGTGGTTTCGCCGATGGCATTTATGTGATCCTCATAAGGTAGAGGCGCTGGCAAATCGAACAACTGAATCACATGGAGGGGAAGTGTGGGAGTTTCCTGGGGATTAGCGGTATTATCAGCAGTTCATCGGGGTGGTTCTAAAAAATAGCGCCATCTCACTTCACTGCTAACTAGAAAAGGTAAAATTTGAGTGGACTGACAGGTGTGAGGGGAGCTTCCAAACACTGAAGGAAAAGTTGACGTCAACCCCTGTTTTGACCTTACCAAAGGGCAACGAGGGGGTTCAAGGCTTCATGCGCCGATGTTTCATACCAAGGCTTAGGTCATAAGGTTGATGCAACATAAGAGAGTCGCGGCGTATGCTTCCGCACAAATAAGAAACACGAGCTGAATTATCCTACTCCATGATTTGGAACTTGCCGCGGTAATTTTCGTGATTGAAGACTTGAGGCATTACTTCCTTGTATGGGTTTACTTGCCGATATTTATCGACCATAAGAGCCTTAAATATTTGTTTACCCGTATAAGCTGAACTTAAGGCAAAGGAGGTGGATGAGCTACTAAGGATTATGGATCGCATCTATCACCACCATCCGTAAGGCAAATGTGGTGGCGATGCTTCGAGTAGGAAGTCCACAGCTCTTTCGGGCTTATATGCGTACAATACAACCTATCGATGGTCGAGTTATGAGAGTCAAGGTTTGTAGTCGGGATGCATGCTTCAGGAGCACTTTTTGCTAGTTTCCAACTACGACCGATAATTGTAGATCGAATTCTCGAGGTGCAACTAGAAGATCCCTATTTGATGAGCATGAGAAAGACGGTCGAGGAAGGGGAACAGTCGGATTTTTCTATTAGAGACGATGGGGCCTTGGTGATTGGTTCTAGTCGCGGTGTTCCTACAAATAAGAGTTAAAAGGCAAGTATTGTAGGAAGCCCATAGTTCTCGCTACGCTATGCACCCCGGGTAAGCATTCAAGATGTACCGTACACTAAAGGAATATTATTGGTGGTCAGATGAAAAGAGAAGTTGCCGAGTATGTATCCAAGTGCTTCATCTGTCAACAAGTGAAGGCAGAGACAAAGCCTTCGACTTCGCAAAGACTTTACTCATCCCGAAAGTGGAAACCCGAGCGCATTACAATGGATTTTGTATTCAACCCCTCCCACGCCTCTCCAAAGACATGACGGCATCTCGGGCAAGAGTTGATCGACTCACCAAGTCCGCTGCATTTTCTACCCATTCGTGAGAAGTTTTCTCCTCGTAAAACTAGCATAACTCTTTACTTAATCATATAGTGAGTTTGCATGAGTCAAGGTTGATCATCTCTGATAGAGATCCACGATTCACTTCGAGGTTTTGGAAGAGGTTGATGAAGGAACTAGGTGTCAAGTTGAATTTGAGTACCGCTTTTCACCCTCAAACCGATGGACAATCTGAAAGGACTATTCTTACCTTGGAGGATATGTTGAGGTCATGCGTACTACAATTCAAGGGACATTGGAATGAATATCTACCTTTGGTAGAGTTCACTTATAACAACAGCTATCACTCAAGCATTGAGATGTCACCTTATGAGGCATTGTATGGGAAACAATGTCGCACTCCCTTATGTTGGAATGAGACTGGCGAAAGGAAATTACTAGGTCCTGAGATTGTACAAACGACTGTGGACAAGGTTAATGTTATACGTGCCAGGTTGAAAGGTACCAAGATGTGCAGTTACGCTGACAAGCAAGCGTAGAAAGGATCTCTAAGCTCGAGGTCGAGGACGGTATTCTTAAAACTCTCCTCGAAGGGCGTGGTACACTTCTGGGAGTCGAGGGGCTGTCCCGCTACATCGGACCTTGAGATTGTTGAGAGGATAGGAACCAGTTGGCTTATAGATTAGACTCGTTTCTGAGGGCTTTCTCGAGTCCACATAATGTTTTCCATTATCTCCATGTTACTAGTATATCTCGATCCCTCACACGTGTTGGGAGGCACCAAAGATCGAGCCGAGGGATGACTTATCCTATGAGGAATACCAATGCAGATTCGGGTAGTGGAAGAGAAGGAACTTCAAGAACAAGACAATATCCTTAGTGAAAGTCCTTTTAAGAGAAACCACCTAGTCGAGGAGGCGACTGGGAGCGGAGGACTAAACGCGGAGCCGCGACCTCATCTCTTCCATGACACAGGTACGAATTTCGTGGACAAAATTTTTCTTTAAGGGGGGTAGGTTGTAATGACCCGTACCAAATAATACAAGTTTTTTTTAACACGTTTGACCAAGTTTGACTAAGTTTGACCATATTTGACCAGGTTTGACCAACACTTAGTATGTGGACCAAAGTTGACTTTTTCAAGGATGAATAATTTTGGGTTGACTAAGACACCATTTCATAGGCCTCGTCGATACGAGTTCATAGACGGGTTGAACGTCAAAATCCGACTTACGACAAAAGTGCCATGACCCCGAGAGTTCAAATAAAGCAAAGATTTTAACAATGTCCAAAGTCAAGCCTTCGGGCTTAGACCGGAAAGCCACCCCTAGGCCCTATATAAACCTAGTTTTGCGTGCCAAATAGAACCCTAGCCCCAACACACTCATTTTTTAGCCCCAAAACTTGAGAGAAAACCCCGAAAACCCGAAAACTGAATCGTCAAGCACTCATTTTTAGGGCCGTATCAAGTTTCAAATTTCGTGAGCCGATCTCGCCACCACCACCCGTACATGCGCCGGCCGTGGAGGAGGAGGACGCACTGTAAGACCACACCGGGACCCCTCACCGTTTGAAATATACGACGAAAACAAAGTTGGCCGACTGTTGGATCAAGTTTTCCGGCCACCACAGCAACCTTTAGACCAAGGCACTCACGCCTCGAGCCTGAGACGATCCTATTGTGGAGCAGATCCGAGCGGCCCTCGTATCTGCGGAGTGGTTTATATGTTTTAAATGTTTTGGGGTATTATATTAGTATATAATTATGGTTAATTATTTAATAAATATATCATTTGATCGAATTGTTGGTTATGCATAAATAGAATGATCTGTTTTCACATAAACAAGCTATCATTTCATGTGAATTTTGTCAACATTTTAAATATTTGGAAGTTTTACTGAGTGCATGGATGAGTTCGTGGTATTTAAATATGTTGGGTACGGATTGAGGCGTTTTAAACCACTTTGAAAAACTTATTGTTTTAAGAAAGAAATTTTGAGATTTTGTGAAATGATTATAATACAGTATCGTTGGAAAGGTACATGTGAGTAAGGAGATGATTATATATTATTTTCCACGGCCGTGATGTTCCGGATTACCCGGTTATTTCATTAGTTGCCACGTGATGGCTCCGCTTACCGGGTTTATTAGTTGCCACGCGGATGGCTCCGGTTTAACTCGAAGGTTTATCGTTGCCACGGTCGCGGAGGTCGGGTTTACCCGACTACGGCGATGAGTATATGGTACGGTACATTGTTGGTTTCTGATTAAGGTATAACCATTTCAATATTTATGGTTATGGTACTTTCATGATTATTTTTACGACACGATGACTATACGTACTTTATGCTCAATTTTTAGGTTGTGGACAATTCAGACTATAATTTTCTTAAAAATCATGTCGGTTAAATTTTTGAGCATGAATTTCATATTGTTGGACTTTGGTAAATAGTTTTTTTATGGAAATGTTTCTAAACGGGGAACCTTACAAAGAGTGGACGTGAGGTCTGAGAGAAGAAATGTTCAAAATAAAACATTATTTTCCTTATAAATTATGCTACTCACTCCGAGATTTATTATCTCAATGCTTATTGTTTTTTTAAATCAGTTCCCTAGGTCCGTGCTCATAGGGGCCTACACCCTCGGCCGCATTCAACACCGGCCTTCTAATACACCGTAGCATTTTATCTCATCTACCCGTCCCAGTTTATTGGACTTATTTATCTTTATTTGTACCCCCTAAATTCGCAAATCTCTTAGAATGCTCTGATATTAGTATTGAACTCATATGAGTCCTTATTATGTATGTTTGTGGTTATGACCTACATTAAGATAAATCGGTCGTGGATTTAAGCTGTCGTGGATTTTTCTATATAATTGAGGTATTGTGGTACTGCATGTGTTTACTTCTTTCTTAGGTGGGGTCCTATTGTGTATTCCCTATGGATTGTACATTGAGACTTCACTAGGCGGGACCACCTGGAGAACCCTGGGAGGGTATCCGGGTCGGGTCCTGTCATATATAGAATATATGTTCATAAACATTTCATAATATGGAAACCATAAATCATGCTTTATAAAACTATGAAAACCATAATCATTTCATATTTTCTCAACACATGCTTTATAAAACTATGGAAACCATAATCATTTCATATTTTCTCAACATAATTTAAAGTCAAGAAAAACTACATTTCCTTTTTTTCATTTGTATATTTATAACATAGATATGAAAACATATACATTGGTATATATATATATATATATATATTCATAAACATTTACATTTTCCCTCACCTTAGTTATTTAAGCCCTTTTTCCTCCTATAAAAACTTTCCACCTTTATCCTTAATCCTTCCCCCTACAAGTCACATTATCCATGAAATCCATTAACATTCATACCTTAACAATATTCCATTAACCCAGTAACTATAATATAGTTTCTATTGAATTAGAAAGCAACCCTTAAGCATTTTCTTATTCACTTAATCTCTTAAACTTATCCAATTCACTTCCAATAAATCAAGGCTCATGACAACCTCATTACAAGCCTTTAAATCAAGCCATTGGTATGTTTTAAGTGAAAACCCATAATGCTCCTTCACCTTAGCAAAATTACATTTATACCTAAATTAATTTCTTTTTCTTAACATGTTAATTCTAATACATTCCATTAGGGGTATTTACATCACTTCCAATTGATTAAAATCAATTGAAACTCAACTTTTCCATACTTTTCCTAGTGTGGCCTAATCCTACATGTCAACCATTCACAATTATTTCTTCAATTTCTTCCATTTTCTTTCAACAATTTACATTTGACAATTCATCCAATGCCATTGATTCACTTAAACTAAATCAAACCAATGCATTTCCAATTAAACCCTCTCTTGGCCTAACCCTCTTCATGCTATATCTCATTTTCTTTTCAACTTTTAATTCCATTAATTCCTTCAAGTAATGCCATTAAATAAATTAAAACCAATCAAACAACATCATTTCCATTAACCTCTGATGTTGACCTAAATTTACAACCCTTATAATCTCATTCTTTATTTTCAATTTCTTAACAAAATCAACCTATAATCATGTCAATTTAATATCTAAAGCCTTAATATAACTCAATTGAAGGTTTAGATAAATAATCCATAAAACCCTAATTTCTTACCTTAAGAGTTTTGGTGTCTTGATGGTAACTTGAATTCCAATGAAATCTCTTGTTCAAATCTACATAAAGACATGTCAAGAAACCCATTTACACCGTCACATAACCATTTCCTTCATTAACCTTCAAATTCACATAGACTAATAAGTGATCTCACCTTAAAAACTTGATCTTTCACTTAGGAGTTGATCTAGGGCACTTCATGGACATGATGCACACTTGAAATGGACTTGAAATGGCATGAGAATCACTTGAAAAGCTTGGACAGGGGCTGCAGAAATTTCCTCCCCTCCATGGACGTTTTTGGCTTCACTTTTGCCTTTAAATTTGTCTCAACCGTATGGACACCCAAGACCAAGCCAATTGCACTTAAATGATCCTTTTTCATGCCTAATTTGCCCTTCAATTGTCCTTAAATTTACCCCATGCCATTGGTTAGCATCCTTGCATTCTCATTGGTCCATATGTAACCATATAGTCCAAAAGTAACTAATTCCACTTTATACTCCATAAAATCCCACTAACTTGAACCATAGTTAGGCTTAACTAACTCTCATGGTTTGCTAACACAAATATCCTTTTAACCTTAGTTAACTTTTAATTCAACTAAAGTTAAGTTTGACTTTAGTTGACTTTAACTCATCCACTAACCATAGTTAAGTTAACTAATTTATAATAAATATCAAAATTTATGGAAATCTCTCATAGGTCCATTTTTAATCACATGGATCACCAAGCTTACATGGCACCATTCTATTGGTTCTTTCTTTGCTTACTTAGATTAGGCTTACTTCCATTAAATGACTTTAAATGTTCTTGAAATTAATAATTCCTATACCGATAAAAATCCGAAAATATTCCATGATCGTCCAATCATAAAATGGACCATGGAATACTCTAATTAAACTTATTTCCTATCGTGAATATGCTTTAGAAAAAATTCTAGGGGTACAAGGACTATTTTTTACAACTATTTTGTAAAAAGGGCATTTCCATCATAAATCGTCAGACGCTTCAAAAACCCTTTAAACGAATTCCGTTTTAATCTGTTTCATTTTCTTTAGACTCCATACATTATTCTGAACATTTTCGATTATCGAGGCTTGTTTTTCAAAAATCACTATTTATTTGACTGTTTCCAGTCAAATACATAACTGATCGAAAACGAAATTTACTATTCATGGAAACAGTAAATTCAGGGTCTTACATAGATAGTAACTTTGATAATAACAAAATATAGATTAACATATGTCATTAGCATAAACAAACTAGCAACTATTAAAAGTTAACATGCATATAAGTATAGATGATATAACAAACAACAAGAAGCAAGATTTATCAGTTTGAGATATAAAAGGCATCAATGTGTGCCAACTTCCTCCTCCATTGTGGGCTTTGGTGACATTCTTCCAACTCTAATTGACTTGAGGAGTCATCCAGGGTTACACCATATTCTTGCCTTATTCCTTGTTCTCATCCTCATCCTCGTCCTCGCCCTCTCCCTCTCCCTTGCCCATGCACATGTCATTGATCTTGAACTAGATAATCTCCTTATTGAACAAATGGTATAGGAATCAACAGTGACAAAGCAATGAGTGGTGTTGTAGGTGGAGTAGAGAACATCTCCATAGTAGATGACATAGGTATATAAAAATTAGGACCATCGATATAATAATATAATTATAAAATCCATAAAATCCACCAATATGAACTACAATACCTCTTGGATGAATGATGTCCCAGCATCTTCTTATATCACCCTTTCATCAATGGATGGAAGTGATGTATCATCGGTATGGAAGTGTTAATCAAGAGAAATATTTCCTCTATGTGTTTGTATGCTACCACCTTCAATCTGCACTCCACCATCTTTAGTTCGCACCCCACCACTTGTAGTCTACACCCCACTACCCCTAGTTTGAACCCCACCACCTCTAGTCCGTGCCCCACCGCTTCTTGTCTCTAAATCCTCTTTCGATGATTGTCTCTCTATATCAACAACATTTGAGTGGGGGAAAAGAAAACTATCTGCCTCATGTATTGCCTCTAAAGTGGTTGCACATAATTGATGAATTTCATCACGATGACCAATATTTGGAGTATGTGGAGCCGTCCATTGATATATTTGTTGTAATCTATGATTTTGTTAGAGTTAAGAATGAAAATGTAAATATTTAGAAACTATGAAGAAATTTGAATAACAAATAAAAACCTATTATGACAAAGATTACCAGTATCTACGATGAAGATCCATGTGGAGTAATAAAAAGGCGAGTGATGGTACGATACCACATCATATATGGGTGGTTATACCTAAAAGAAGTGGATGCTGCATTAGCACTAACAAGATGATTGCGCCTAGCTTCCCATATTTCAATATAGTAATGATGAATAGTAATCCAATCTAAATCATGTCGTATACACTTGCTCTGTGTTGCATTGTTGTATACACTGCATCAGTCCAAATTGCCTCAAAACATGATATGGTCTATGCCACTCCACTATGTGGAAACAAATAAGGGGTGACACAGTCAACCATAAGTTAGAAGTAATAGTACAATAACCTGGGAGTTTTGAGATGACATCTTCAGTATATGGCTCTCATATAATCTAAAAAAAAAATCAAAATAACTCATATTATTTCGTAATATTTGAAGTACGAATTATTTAAAAAGACAAAAAAAAAAGTATTTGTCTCTCACCTGCTTTGGCATGAGTCGATCAAGTAGATACCTGTATTGGGGGAGCACATGCTTAGGCGTCGCAATAGTACAAAACTAATCCATCCAAGTACAAAATAAATATATTATAAGTTTGTGTAATTATTTATTTATGCATATATGTGTCTACATATGTTAAAATTAAAAATGAATACATACACATGCCTAAAGGCAATTGTGGCAATGCACCATCATGTGGGTTTAAATGTAAACGCAAAGGTGCTATAAAGGGAAATCTTTCCTAAGCACACAACTATAATAAAATGAGAGGACTTGATACATCATGTGCATCAATATGAGATGCTCGACACATCTCTTGATATAGCTAAGCTAGACAAGCACTATCCCAACTATAAGTACCAATCACTCTAAAATCTTCAAGTAGTGGCAAAAACATTAGATGCACCCTATTGTTTGATTTATCAGCTAAAAGAAAACCTCCAATCAACTGTAACATGAATGCCCTAGCATACCGATGCACAGCTTCCACATCAGCATCAGGTTCTACTAAAGAAAAATTCTCTAACAACCAACTCAAATGAAGTCTTTGTCTAGATATGCCTGTATCTTCAAGTACTACTCCTAACAATGTATAACATAACTCTCTCCAATCCAAACATGTGCTACCACTAAGTAAAACACCATCGATCGGTAAGCCAAAAATAATGCTAACATCCTTAAGTGTAATGGTACATTCTCCTTGAGGTACATGGAAAGTGTGGGTCTTAGGGTGCCATCTCTCTATAAATGAAACCTAATTTGGCAAAACCATAGAAACCAGTTTTCTGCATATATGGAATAATGTGTGCATCTAAAACACTATTACGATAAAAACTAGCCTCACGACGATGACAACAATGAAGCTCTCTAGTCTCTATTCCTGCCCATATGAGTGAAGAACAATGTTTTTCTTAATTGTATAAAACTGAAGAATCTAGAGGTCCTAGATCCATGATGATGTAGTCCTTGCATCATAAAAATAATTTTATTAAATTATTACATCATATTGTAATGACATTATTGAAAATATATCAATAATTGTTTAGTGTTATAAATAAAATTCAACATAATAGTAAATTTTTATTTAAAACTTACAATCTCATTGAGTTGGTGTTTTAGAAGATTGCCCTCTCTTAAGACATTTATGACAATTGTGACCCTCTTGTTGCAAAATCTGCCCAAACGTTGGCACTTAGTTCTCTCCAATCCATTCCGTTCCTAATTCTTGAAGACCTTGGTCTTCCTCTATCACATAATAGAGTTGGATTAGGATGAACAATTGGAAAATTAGGAATAGGCCAATAAGCTTGGTGTGGAATAAGGTTGAATTTTGGTGCATAACAACAACCATAAACATCTACCCTATAATGTTTATCAACAAATTGCCAACTATCAATCCTTACACGTGCACATACAGCTAGCACATGTGAACATGGGATACCAAATGATTCCCATTTGTTACAAGTGCATGTTCCTTCTTTCAACTTTACAACTTGTATATTATTTCTTTTATCCATATGAAACTCATGAGGAGCAGTTGTCACTTCAAATATCTCATCTAAACAATGAAAGCTTGTGATAGTGTATCCACTAGCCCTTGCCTAGTACTTCGTTATTTTGTTAATGGCATAAGAAGTGTATACATCTCCATTTGCAATTCGACTTTTTATTTATGCTCGACGAGTTTCAAAATAAGAAACACAATAATAAAAAGTTAATCAAACAAGAGCAATGATAGGTAACATCCTAGCCTCCTTAAGCACTCCATTTATGCATTCAGCAATATTTGTGGTCGTCCACCCATATCGATGTCCTCCATGATGTGCCAAAGTTCATTTCTTCATGTCTAACCTTTGAAACCATTCTAAGCACTTTTCATCCAATTGTTTTAACTCATTCATACAAGACTCATACTTTCGTGGTTGATGCTGAGCTCCAACTCTATACACCAAGTTTTTTAACATCTTATTTCTATATTTATCAATGAAGTTGCTTGCCACATGCCTAAGGCAATATCGATGATGTGCATAAGGTGGGGTCCATCCAACATTAGGATTTCTCACAGAAACTTCTATTTCTGCATGACGATCAGAAATAAAACATATGTCTTCCCTTTGTGTGACTTCTCACCTTAATGCATAAAGAAACCAAGACCAACTATCCATTGATTCCTCCTCAACTATTGCAAATGGTAAATATAAGATCATCATTAGCACTTACTGGGATGTGCCAAATCAAGCCTCCATGCAGGTTTTCCATGAGTAGAAATCATCTGGTGATATTTGTTCATAATTAATCCTTCCACCCATGCCCAAAAGCCCAAAACATACTTATGTTATACTGTCAGAACTTGCTATGTTGAAGCTCCCACCCAACTTTAGCTTCAAAGTGTTGTTGTCAAGAATAATATTCCACAAAATATGGCAAAGCTTGGTAGGATTCATCCCATTCACCATATATCCTGATGATCGCTTTTCTTTTTGCTTCCCAAATCCTCATGTAATGAACATTATAACCAATTTTATCTTTCATTATTTGATGTGATGCAGAAATTGAGGTGGTGTGATCACTTTGGATAACATTTTGAATTTCGCGTGCAATCAATGTGGAGTCTAATTGTGAGTGGTCTTATGATAGTTTAGGATAAACACAAGTGTGAGGACCTATGTACTTTATTATCTCAAATAAAACATGAGTCTTACAACGACATGCATGAAGCCACCAATTACAACTCTCAGACCACATTTTACACTTCATTGCCCACATATTTGGCTCTGATTCAACAACAATCAAATGTTAATTTCTATTTATGGAATAACACTTAACAGTATATTGTAAGTCTCCAATTTCAAACCCTTAAATAATTCATTTGTTTCATTCCATAATCCAGTGCGTGTTGTCAAATCATGATCCGTCATAGAGTTAATTACATCCCAATTCAATTGACCAAACAAATGGGGGAGGAACATCATGTTCACTACCGAACAATGACACATCATTTTCACCTATTTCATTATTCCCATTATCTTCCATATTCATAATATCCTCATCGGCATCATCTTCATCAAATAACTCCACATTGTTATCATCAATATTATTAGGTAAGATATCAACAAAAATTTTTGTTGTTATCATAATTGGTTCAGTCATTCCTACCAGTTCAACTCCCATAACAGGTTCCATTTCATTATCATAACTTTGAAAAATCATAGGAGAAGAGGTGTTTTCTTCAACCCTTTGTTGACTTGGACCTATAGCTTCAATATGCACTGGGGTAGTAAAGCCACTTAGCATATCATCATGATCTCTTAAAGAAGTTTGACAATACATTTCGATGGTATTTGGAGGAGGAGATTGTGCAACAACATTAAACATTATGCTCACGTCACCATCATCTCGAATAGATGAGAGAAAAAATTAACACGTTCATTTCCATTTGGAAAGGGAACCGAATATCGAAATATAACATACCTCAAATTCACAATCAATCATTTCACCATTAATATAACACATCACTATGGTGTTATTGGCCATAGCACAACCTATTAAAAAATAGAAAAAAATTTTCATTATTAATAAACATTATGATCATCATTGATAAATGATATAACAAATATGTACTTGAAAAAATGTAATGGGTTTCTACATCAGCATGAAAATTCTCCATGTCAACTTCTAATTTTCTTTTCATATATCATTTAATTCAAATTTGAGTTTTAAAGAAATCTTTACGCAACAAACAAAAAGGTGTAATACCCTTTGTTTTTCTTCCATTTTCTTGTTACTCAAAATCTAAATGAAAAGAAAATTTAAGACTATTTCTATTTCTTTTTCCACTTCTTCAATGTCTAGCATGATGTTCAAAACACCTAATTACTTGGCAGTAATATCCCCAACGCTTAACTCTGCCTAGCTTTAGCTGGGCAATTAACAAACTTTCACCACTTCTTCATATGTCCACTGATCACTAGAATTCCAATCACAAAAAGGACAAATGCCACCTTTAATGGCTGAATGTTATTAGCGACCATCATTGATGTCAACATAAAACGTGATAAAGGCAATGACGCATAAGATCATTCACAATATGCCCAGCCCTATGAATGGTACCTTCCTCATACTTCATTAACTCAACCTCACCTCAACCCAGAGCAATCGGGGCCTCCACTCGCCCTGAATGATGTCTACGCATCATTAGCCCTTGAATTCCTTATTCGTGTCAATGTTGAATAGCCATCAGATAATTTCTCACTCCTCCACTCAATGGGTATAGGCTGGTAGGTGCCACTCAACCATTTTACCAGACACTATGAACTGTCATTCACACACCATGGCAATATTTTGAGATATATTCTAAGTGAATAAAGTGGCTACAAACAAACAGACCAAGTTCAACAATGGAGTGTTCCACTACATAAAACAATTACATTGGTTACAAACAACAAAGTTTATTATGGCTGATACGCAATGACCAAAACCCTTCCCAGCATCTGAACTACGTGCTGACCTCGAGACCGATGAGGTCATCCCGCCTCGCTCATTTCCAGACTCACATACTCGATGAACCCCGCGCTGCTTTCACGCTATGGGTAAAACTCGTGGATTGACCAATTACACGATCGTATCAGCCGATCACCCTCGATATAACATGAATATGCGGCTGATAAATACACCACATTTACTAAATGATGCTTTGGAAAAGATGATCCCGATTACTTATCATAACGCTGCTCTTATTTAATGAACGTCATACACTCTACTACTCCATTCTACATCCTGGTTTTGTCTCATCACAAAGAGATATTGTCACTCGATAGCAAAATGATGCTCTTTGTCATATCAAGTATCATCATGAAATATATCCAAGTCATTTGGTTTGATGCTCGCCAATGGCATAAACCAGAAGCTGATGAAGAAACCCATATGTCCTATGATCGTGACTCCACCCACCACTATCTATGGGCGGTCCCAGTATGCACATCACCCAGGCAGATGAACGACCACCATACGGCCCCATATGCTTCTGGATCAGCCTGGCATCACCAATTTCACCCGCGGGCACCATGGTCAAACGTAGAATGAACTGGTAATGCAAATGGGAACCCATCGGCATGGCTGCGGCACTGGTCACAGTGACCCATCTGATCCCCACCAGTCTCGCGATAATCACGTGGCTTTATAAAGTTCACTATATATCTCATGGGGTTCCTCAATACCGTTGGTCATCCGTAAATTTTGGCGCGAGTGATGGCAATCAATGATTCATGGATGCCCTTCATTTTCATTCTCACATATACGAACACCTGAAGTACACTTTCATGGTCGCATGGATTAGTTTGGCGATCATGTAATGATAATGATTTGTTGGTGTTTCAAGAGGCCCAATGTTCAGAAGATCAGACCCAATATAGCCCACCAACGCCAAGTGGCGCTGGACATTCAAACCCAAAAGCCATGAACAAGAACATCCAAACTGGGTTCTATTGGCACTCATGAATCATTCCAAAGGAGGCTTCCTACAGAAATAGCAGATCAGATGAGCGTAATCCCAGTTGTAGTGGTCATTTATTTTCGCATTTCGACCAATATGAGTTTAACTCAGTAAATTATATTGGAATGGGATCAGAATTGTGTGGTGATTTGAGAGCCCAAGAAACATCCAAACGAGTTCAAAACTAAGAAACAGACCGCCTCAAGGGAGGCTTCCTCACAAACAATGGACTATTGAGCTGCAAATCTCAGTAAGGCTCATTGTTCAAGCATTTCGGAATCTTGTCATAGCTTCCAGCCCCCCGCCACTGCCATATATGGACGATTATTGACCAAAAGGTTCTTCCGGCTAATCAAGAAACATCCAAAACGGAGTTCTTGACTAAGAAAATCATGACCGTCGTAACTATATACTTCCCATGAATTTTTATGGAGCGTAATCCGGGCGATTGCCTACTTTTTCTTATGATTTCTGGACCTAATATAAGTTCCAATTTCATCAAGTTATATATGGATGGATTCTAGACTCAAAGGGATTTCCATAGAGTCCAAGAACATCTGAAACGGAGTTCGGACGAATAAATTATGACCGTCTCCAAAATGATGGCCTCGGAGAAATTCCGACAAGATCTCCCTCTAAAACCCCAAAGATTTCCCTTAATACAAATATTCTCAATCGAGGATTTCTCAATCAGTCAACCCAAGTCCAAAACACAACCAAAATACCAAGTAGGGTTCTTTTAGACCCAAATTCATCAAAAATGGGTTTAAGGTTTGATTTTTCCATACAAAAGTCCAAAAGTCCAATAATCCATACCAAAATCATAGTTTCCATACTTGTGTACAAAAATTCATACCTTTCTTGGCTTTCTTCTCTTCTTCCTCTTCTTCTTCTCTTCCCCTCTCTTCTTCTCCCTCTCTCTACGCTTTCTCTCTCCCCTAAAAATGCCCAAATGAGAGACCTAAATGGATTTATCCCACTTGGATTTTAAATTTCCTTTATTGCTCTCGTCCTCAAACTCCCCTCTATTTGCAAATCAAGTTATGCATATTTCACTTTAGCCTATAACCATCTTATCTTATGACTTTTGTGTCCCTTTTTGATAAATTAAAAATTTACCCTTGCTTATCTTGTACAATTTCCGGGTTTCTCCATTTTCATGTTTGCATTTAAATTAAGAAAAATTCAAATTATACCTACAAAATACCCTATGTGACGCCCCAACTCGGCATAGGGTGTCAAGTGAGGGGTCATTTTTTTTTTTTTTTTTTTAACTTATAACCTTTACACTTACATATTCATATAATGTTAAACAATTAACTTGTATTACATTCTGTAGCAGCGGATTACAAAATATATATACAAGCTCCATATATAGAAATGATCAACATTTACAATATTTACATTGGTTTACAAAATTTCATATACAAAATAGACCTAAAGGTCTTCTAGTGGGCACCTATTGATGTGTGGCCTCGACCGCTGATGGATTGCCCTGCTCTTCCGATTTCCTCTTCCGTACCTACACGATTGAACACCCGTGCTAAGCTTTTACGCTGGAATAAGGACTTCTATTAAGAGTCACCACACTTCTATACAAATGCATATAACACACATAACATTTACGCATTCTTATCATTTCTCATATATATATACTTTCAATCCGCCATTTCTTATCATCTTCCATATACTTTCATATGTAATCTTGTACTTTTACTTTGTCTGTGTAACCGTAATGTCGTATTCTCTACACTTCCTTTCAGATATACCGTCATTTTCTTTATGTCTCATGTCCGCATAAACCTGTGTCGACACAAAAACCACGAGTACCTCGAAGGCGCTTATTTATACTACTCGTACGTAAACAGCTGGTCCATGAGGGCCCGAAAGTCGCCTTCGTGCTATATTATACCCAAGGTATCAACACCCATGAGATGCTGACCATCCATTTAGGCCCGGAGGGCGCAGGTGACCCTTTTCGGCCACCGTGATCCAAACGGATCTATGTCACCTACCAAATCCGGGCCTCGATATCATAACTTGTATGTCGCATACTTATTTTTCCCTAATAGGTACAAGTCCATCTATCCTCTACCTGTGTTCTAAGCATAATCAATGTGTATTTTATGCTCAAGATATATCTCATATTCCGAATAATTATTGTCATTCTGAGAATCATATGTGATATATATATATACAATCATTTATTCATAACTTTGCATTTTTCATGTCTCATTGTATGCATAAATAACTATGCTTACCCTGTATGCTTATGAGTAATTTATGAATTCATA
Source organism: Tetrastigma voinierianum (assembly GCA_016808115.1). Taxonomy (NCBI): domain Eukaryota; kingdom Viridiplantae; phylum Streptophyta; class Magnoliopsida; order Vitales; family Vitaceae; genus Tetrastigma; species Tetrastigma voinierianum. Next base: position 420,212 of record JAEQBH010000997.1, on the reverse strand, counting down.
ATATGAATAACTATAGTTACCTACAGATCCTACTGTTTTTCATGTTTTTCGGGACTAATATGACTTCCAATCTTATCATGCTATCTATTGATGAATTCTTGACTCAATGGGCTTTCCATAGAGTCCAAGAACACTCGAATCGGAGTTCAGACGGGGGCAGTTATGACCTTCCGGCTGGAGGTCATGCGCGTACCGGGCCTCGACGAGCCGACCGAACCGACGAAATGCAGACCAGGCGACGAGTCAGACCGGGCGACGAGCCGCACCGGCGACGAGCTCCCGCCTCGACACCTCGGCCCCGACATCCAATATCTCCTCAGGGCATATGGATGGATTCTGACTCAATGGGTCGGCGGTAGCCCAAGAACACCAAATCGGAGTTCAAACGGGCGTGAGATATGACCTTCCGGTCGAGGTCATGCGTAATGGGCTTTACCAGCCGACACATGGACTCCAGACGAGCTGCACCAAAGTGACGAGCTCGGTCTGACACCTAGGTCTGACATCTAATATTCTCTCAGGCACAGGATGGATTCTTTGACTCAATGGGCTTCCATAGAGTCCAAGAACACCTCGGCAAACGGAGTTCAAACGGCGAGATATGACCTTCCGAAGTCGAGGTCGCGCGCAGCCGCCTTTAACGAGTCGATTTCGGGATCGACACGAGTCGCACCGAAGACGCAGCTCGGTTCGACATCTAATATCTTCCCTCAGAATATGGATGGATTCCTTGACTCAATGGGCTTCCATAGAGTCCGCGAACACCCAAATCTGAGTTCGTGATTTAAGTGAGATATAATCCTTCCCGGTCGAGGTCATGCGCAGCCGGGCTTTCCTCGACGAAATAATTCGGACCGACGAACCGCACCGAAGTGATGAGCCTCAGTCTGACACCCGCCTCGACATCTAATATCTTCCTCAGGCATATGGATAGATTCTTGACTCCAATGGGCTTCCATAGAGTCCAAGAACACCAAATCTGAAGTTCAAAACGAAGGGAGATATAATCTCCGTCGAGGTCATGCGCAGCCGCCTCGACGAGCCGACCGGATCGACGAAGCCAGATCGGGAAGTGACAAGCCTCTGGGGGCTCTACAGACGAGCTGAGCCTTCTCAGGACGTTTAAGCCCCAGCGACGAGTCGAGCTCAGACACGATGAAGCTGAGCCTCCCGCATGAACAGCTCCCGCCTCGAATTTCCATTTGACGACTTCATGGCCGAATTCCTTCACCCATTTGACTGTTTCGTGAGTAAAAGACCATAACTTGGTCTACTGTGGGTCCGACTGAGAAATTCAAAAGCCTAACATCAAGTTCATGGATGTGGCCAATTTCCCAGAGGAACTTATCGCTAAATTTCTTTATTTCTGACTCAAAACCCGTTCTACGGTCCGCTGGCTTGACCCGAATTGGCGTAACCCACCCGACTGCATCTAAAATGGACCCGACCTCGTAAAAGGACCATAACTGGGTTCAGAGATCCAATTGAGAAATTCGAGCCTAACATCAAGTTCATTGATGTGGCTACAATTTACTAGAAGGACTCACTTCCATATTCCCTTTTATTTCCTGGACCTAAAAATCTCGTTCTATGTTGTGCTATCACGCATATGATCGACACAGGAATTTTCGGGTTCAACTTGCAAACTAGACCCTTCTCAAACACATATATTTAGAGCCTAAAGCTCTTCTTAACTCAACCCTACAAGAAATGAGTTTAGGAGTTCCCATACACAAGATAGAGGGTTCTCAACCATGTATCTAAACTTTATAGTCCAAAACTAGACTTCCATACTCCCATTGTTTCCATACAACCCAAAACGTATCCATACCCATAAGTTCAAATCGTAAGGTGGTGGGTGGTAATGGTGGTGTGTGTGTGTGTGTGTGTAAAGGTGTGTGGTGGTAATGGGAAAATGTGTGTGTGTGTGTGTGGGTGTGTGTGGGTGTGTGTGTGTGTGTGTGTGGTCAGACCCAATATCAAATCTAGTAATTCCCATACCCACCCAAGACATATCCTGGTATCTATGGATCTTCTTTCTTCTTCTCTTCTTCTTCTTCCTTTCTCTTCTTCTTCCTCTGTCTCATTTGCTCTTTCTCCAAGACCAAAATAAGATACTTCTTTGGTCTTATCCTTATTTGATCTTATCCCCTTTATTTTACTTTTAGTCCTCCAACTTTATAATATTTGCAAATCAATTTATAATAATATGTTTACAATAGCCTCAAATCTTCTTTATTATTTGTAATTTAATCCTACGCATATTCCTACTTTTTTGTTTTTATCTTTATTTCCTTATTCCCGCTTAACAACATACCTTTACGTTTATTATACCCAAAACATGTTATAAAATTGTTAGGGTATAATTTGGGGTGTTACACCCTAAACATGTTATAAAACTGTTATGGCATATTTTGAGGTATTACAACTCTCCCCCACTTAAAGAAATTTCGTCCTCGAAATTTTTACCTGTAGTGAAGAATTGCGGATACCACACTTTCATAGTTGCTTCTGGCTCCCAAGTAGCTTCTTTCCTGCCATGGTGTTGCTAGAGCACTTTCACTAACGGTACTTGCTTATTCCACAACAGCTTTCACTTTCTAAGCTTAATAGCTTTCTTGGCTTCTTCATTATATGACAACCGTCAGATTTCTCAGACATCCTTGCATCGGTAGTATGTGCGACCCATCGAGCGGTATCCTAAGCATCGACACATGAAACACATTGTGTAATTTGGCCAATTCCTCGGAGGGAGTGCCAAAGAGGTTTCATTACGTGGCCAATTGCTCCAAAACCTCATATATGGTCCCTATGAACCCTGGACTAATTTTCCTTTCTTTTAACAAACCGTAGAATTTTCCTCCACGGTGATACTTTTAAGAAGACCTTGTCTCCCACTTCATATGCAATGTGCTCCTCCTCTTCAAATCTGGTACAAGATTTTATCGATCACTAGCCGCCTTCCCAAATAAATAACCTCGACTTTCTCCTCCATATCTTTCAAGCATTTCCTAACTCAATCACTTATGCCCATTCACTCATTCCAACACACAGAGTTCTCACATTTCCGCCATACAAAGCCCTCGCGTATGGTTCCATACCAATGCTTGATCGAAATCCATTGTTATAGGCAAATTCCATCAATGGAATATACCTATCCCAACTTCCCGAAAAATTCCATGCACACAACCTCGAAGCATATCTTCGGCAATTTAAATCAACCTTCCGACCGTCCATCCGCTTGCGTGATGGAACGTCAGATCAACTTCGCCTACGCCTAAAGTCGACCGTGTACCCTTCCATCCCCTCGATGTAAAACGCAGATCCTATCCGATGCACAGATAATCTGCACAATTCATGCAATCGTACAATCTCCTCCACATATGAACTCAACTAGTCATCCATGGGATCAAATTTCATCCCCGGGCTTCAAGATAAAACGGGCCGACTTTATAAGCTATCAACAATCACCAAGACGTAGTCATGCCGTTATGTGAGGGATAAACCCGACAATAAAATCCATGGTAATGTTATCCCACTCCATCAAATCGAAGGGGATTTAACAAACTCCATTGGCACCGTGTTCGCCTTGACTTGCTAACACGTTAAAGACTTAGACACATACTCAGTCACATCTCTTTTCATTCCTTTCCACCAATAAAACTATTTCAAGTCCTGATACATCTTATTACCTCCAGGATGCATGGTAAATACCGTATTATGAGCCTCAAATAGCAACTTTTTCTTTAGCTCTTTATCATCTGACACACATAATCTGTTCTGGAAATACAAACTTCCAGCTTCTTTCACTGAAAACTCTATCTCGTCACCATCTCTAACAATCTGTAACTTTTTCTGTAGCTCTTCATCATTTTTCTGCGCATCTATAATCATTTGCTTTAAAATGGGTTGCACTTCTAGTTGAGCTAACATAGCTCCATCATCTGCTAGTCTCCAATCACTGTACTGTAGTGACATTGCTACCACTGTCTTTCGGCTTAAAGCATCAACTATTACATTAGCCTTTCCAGGGTGGTAGTCTATGATGCAGTCATAATCCTTGAATAACTATAACCACCTCCGCTGTCTCAAATTTAACTCTTTCTACGTTAGCAAGTACTTGAGACTCTTATGATCGGTGTAAATTCTACACTTTTCCCCGTATAAGTAGTGTCGCCATATTTTCCAGCAAACCTTTACCCATGACAACTCCTAGGTCATGAGTAGGATAATTACGTTTCATGTGGCTTCAAGCATGCGGACGCATAAGCCACCACTAAATCTTACGTGCTGCATCCCAAACCAATGCCTGAAGCATCCATTACAAGGTATACTCTTTCTGAAGTAGGTTGCGTCAATATTGGTGCTTCATATCCCTTTCAGCGCCAACTATTGACATTTGTCTGTCCCTGAAACTTTATTCCTTTCTGATGGCAGGTGAGCGGAGAGGCTATGACAGAAGCTCTACGTCTTCTATAATAATCTTCTAGGCTCGAGAGCCTCTCACCTCGGTTACATTTAGGTGTTTCCTATCACAGCAGCCTCAATCTTTTAGAGATTGAAGCTCTTATACCCTCTGCTAACCTGATGTAATTTAAGAAGGGAAACTTCCTTTAGCCAAAAATCACATTTGCTAAGCTTAGCATATAACTTCTTTTCTCTTAGCTTATGTAGGACTACTTTCAGATGTTGTTCATGTTCCTATGCATCCTTAGAATACACGGGATGTCGCCAGTAAAGACCAGCATAAAGCGATCCACATAGGGTCGAGATACCTATTCATTAAATCATGAATCTTGTCGATCATTAGTCGACCGAGTGCATTACCAAAAACTCATAATGGCCGTATCGGGTTACAAGTACGATCTTCGGCCCGTCTACTTCTTTACTCTCAGCGATAATATCAGTCGCGGTCGATCTTGAAAGACACTTGCTCCTTTCAATTGATAAAAAAGATCTTCGATTCTCGGCAATGGGTACTTGTTTTTCATTGTCACCTTATTGATCTGTCGATAATCGATGCACATCCGTAGAGTGCCATCTTTCTTTCTGAAATAAAGCGGAGTGCACTCTAAGAGAAGCGAAACACTAGGTCAGTCTGAGCCCTTTATCTAAAATCTCTTGTAGCTAAACCTTTAACTCCTTTAACTCTGCTAGAGCCATCCTGTAAAGTGCCCTGGACACAGGGGCTATTCCTGGCACAATTTCTATGGATAAGTCCACCTCCCTCTCAAGGGGAATACTTGGTAACTCTTCAGGGAATACATCTGGAAATTCTCTTACTATTGGAATCTTTTCCACATCAACTTGACCTCTCTTGGAGTCAAGTATCAAACTAAGAATGCCATATCCTTTTCTTATAAATCGTCTCACACACATAGTGAGATCACATTAGACATTATCTTTGGATGAAATACTATTATCTACTCGGTGATTAAAGCATCTCAACGCTCTTTGTCTTTTGTCCTGATCAACGATGACTCGGTGTTTAGTTAACCAATCCATTCCTAGAATCAGTCAAACTCTCGGGAAATGGTAAGGTTATCAAATCGTAGCTCTGCTTGTATATGATGGGACAATTTACGTATCTTTTAGCCTGCTGCGTTGTGCACGATTAGTGCCACGGTAGGTGTATCGGAATCAACAAATTTATATCTAAATCCTCTTAGTAAGCGAGCTGCTGAATTATAGCGACTCACGGTCGAACACGAGGGGATGGAGTTTTCTTTGTCTGAATGATTTGTAGTGATTGAAAATGGTGAATTTAATTTGGATTTTAAGGTTTTGTAAACGAGGGTGTTAGTTGTTCATGGTGGCTAAATAAGAAAAAAATGTAAATGAAGACGCTTGAAGTGTCAGGCTATTGGATTCGAGTTCTAAAGGTCACTGAGAGGTTCTCAGGTTCATTTCCTCACATTGGGGAGGATGACCTATAGTCATCTCCCAGACAAGACTTCATTGAAGTTATAAAACCTAACTTGAAAATAATTATCCTTTTGAAAATGGCATTCCTTGGCCATTTATGTTCTCGATCATTCAAAAGCGAGTCTCCTTTACTCACATTTACAATGGGTAATAAATGGTAACTAATGAACATCACAAGATCTAGTAATAAGCATCAAATGAGCACTTTAAAGATTGCAATGCCCGGCCATTCAGCATGAATCGAAGGATCATACCTAGTGTTAAAAGGAGAACCTGAGGACGGCGGTGACTACTGCGTGAAAAGCAGGGGGGACCTCGGTGCTCGGATCCACGCACTTGTGACCTTACACTTGAGGAGGAAGGGTTTTTAGCTGCTCATCCTCCGAGTTGTCATCCTCGGAGGGTGTTTGGCTGCCCAGAAAGTGCTAAGAAAATGAGAGAAAAGGGAGAGAAAGTGAGAAAGGCGGGAGAGCTAAAAGCTTCTCCCATCAATTTTATTGATTAAAGTTGATTGATCGATTTTACAGACCTTGACTCCAGCTTATATACTGCTCAGAGCAAGGGAAGTTACAAAAAAACTAAAAGCGAAAGCAATTACAAGGGATAAAATGGGAAGAAACCAAAAAAATGCAAACGGCGTCAGCGAGGCAGGCGACATGATGAGCGGTCTGCGCATAATGGTGAGAGCGATTGGCGTTAAGCATTCTACTGATTACTCCATTTTTCTTCACTTTTGCTCTTCTTTCCTTTTGGGATCTGATATGCAATGATGAGTTCAACTCGGGTTCTTCGTGTTTGAATTGACTCGATAATTTTGGCTTTGATTATCTTGCAAAAACTACAAAATTAGCCACAAATACGTCGATTAGAATAACAAGGACAGCAATGTCTGAAATCGGGTTAATTAGAATGATTAGTAGACAAAAGCACTCAAAACCTATAATAAATAGGGTTCAAAATAGCACTTTTGGGCACTAATCACCCCCAACCTACCGTTGCTAGTCCCACTTAGCAATGAAAGAAAGAAAAGAAATAGAGAGCATACAAAACGATAACAAAATGATGTTCACAAAATGAGTATTTCCAAAGGTTGTGAATGAGTAATGCCTAACCTAGTAAGAATCATCAAAGCCTTGCCCATTAACTATCTCGAGAGAATGAATGTCATACAAAATTGAGTATCAAAGAGCCTCCTTCTTCTTCTGAATCAACGAGAGACTTCCACAAAACCTAGTGTTTGTTTGATCAGTTCTCATTAATATTTGCTAAGCTGCCTTATCCTAACCAAGCTATTGCCATAACCTAGCATGCTAATCGACTCAAATAGATCAGGACCCACTCTTATTCCACAACTCTTTTTTGTGTTGTAGAGGGTCTGCAATCTTTGAGAATCGACCTCACCAAAGTCCGTGTGGGGATCTGTGACTCCCAACCAAATTGTTTCGGGCACCAAGTCATGGGATCTTTCGACCAGAGCTCTTCGGGTTTCTGCAGACCAGTGATTTTGAGGCTCGGCACCTGGCTTGTGGCTCACCCATCCACCCGTGTGAAACGCCCAAGTGGTGGCTCCCGACAGTTGTTGGCTTAGAGCAGAGCTTTAAAGGCTTTCGCCATATACCCCTCGGACGTGCTCGGGTTTTTTAAAAAAGCTAGCGTTGCAATTTTCTTCTTTTTCTTTTTCTTTTTCTTTTTGCTTTTTGCTTTTCTTTTGTTTTGAAGGAGCACGTTGGCGCTTGACTCCTTAGGGGTCCTTAACCTATTCTGAGTGGTCAGCAGAAACTGAGGTGGGTTTTACAATGTTTAGGAGGTAGGCGGGTTTCATCTGTTGTGATGTGCCTTGTGTGTGGTTAGCTAAAGGTGGAAGAAAAGGTCAACGTTAGTAACCGTCCCAACTTTCCAGCTGAGCATGGCATCAATCTAACATAAATAAAATTGGACAGTGTTTCAATTTTTCAAACCCTGAGCTAGAAGCAAAATACAAAAATGGGTGCAATTTTTGAAAAATTAAGTTGTTATAGTATAACAACTTCAAAAAAAGGAAAACCAGTGAGCCACTGATCATAACAAAATGGGCTTGCTCAAAATAGTAACAAAAACATAAATAAATGTCACTTCCTTCGCTAACTCCTGCCCCGACCTAATGTCATTGTCCGCAATGGGGCTTGGATTAGAGGATTAGAAAGGAAGTGCCTCACTGATGATATGTGCTCATTTTTGGATAGGAGACCGCAAACTTTCCATGAGACCTTATTCACTCTATTTGGGCTTCAAATAAACAAGTTAGGAGAATAAGAGATGAAAAAGTGACCGGTTGGAGGAATTTTGAAAATTACACCTTTCTAAAATTTCAAGAATTGTTCTTTCTGATTATGTTCGATTTTACACTCTCTAATCTTCCCTTGGTACCAAAAAACGCCTAAAGCGAGGTTCGGATGAAAAAGTTATGGTCAAAACAAAATTGAACGAGAAATTGAACAAGTTGAAAATTATAGCCAGGCAGTCGCGGTTGAAATTGCAACCCGACGAAAAATTAATAACTTTCTTGAAAATTAGTGATTTTGTGATTACGAAATTTAGCACTGCGAATTTTTTTTAATAATAATAAAAAATAAAAATAAAAATAAAAAAAACCAATTTTTCAAAGAACAAAATTTTTAATATATTATTTGATATATATAAATTTTTATTTTTTTAATATACATATATATATATCATAAAAGACGAAATAGCGCACAGTGCACCAAAAACTAAAACATGAACCTTGAATAGTACCGACTGAGGAATTTCGCAACCAGGAACAGTGTTAATTTCGCAAACAGTGTAGCTTGCAAATTTGCACGATTCTTGAATTGAGTCACCTCTTTGCTACAAAAATTTTGGCCCAGGCTTAAAAACAAACACAGAAAAGTTAAGGAAAAATTGAAGAGTGAAAAATAAGCTAGAAACAAAGATTCACTAAAAATTAGAAAATCTAAGAAGAAAAATTAAAGAAACCAAAAATAAAATAAAATAAAATAAAATAAAATAGAAAACTTTAAAAACAAAGTGGGGAAATGAGAGCACCCCAAGAGCACATTTCCTCAAGCCTTTGGAGGTTCTTGGCGGTGGGCCTTGTAGATATCTTAGGTCCGGGTGCTCGTATCGAACGACACCCGAACCATCGGCTATGTGTGCGGTGTGGCTTGTTGCGATTTCTTAAATGCATTTGGCAAAATCTTGCGGTGGCCACTACTTCCCTAAAATATTGAATAAGCGACAAGGTGGGATGGCCTTGCTTCAACAGCGAGGTTTGGGTTAGGATTGTGATGCGGGTGAAGACGGGATGTGCAGCGGGCTGTTTTGGGTTAAGCGTGGCATTGGATCTGAATTGGAGATTGTGGTTGAAGGATAGGCTTTGGGTCCTTCCCGCATTTCCTTTCCCTTGTCCTCTCGGTCGACAATGGGAGATTGCTTCATCTTCTTTGTTATATTGCTCTACCTTGTGGTGTCAATCGAGCACTCTTTTACGGATTCTCCTCGCTTTTTGATGAACAAGGTAGTGGTGGCGTTGAGATGGATTAGCACGGGATGTCAAATTTTTTTATCATTTTGCTTTGGAACCCATCCAATTCCTTGTTCAGGGAGCTCTCCTCTGTGTTAATTTCTTGATTGGCTTGGACATTCACTGCCCTCTGCTCCTCTTTGAAATTATCCACTAGTTTGCTCAAGTTCGATGTGCTGCTCAGCGAAGATGTCGTTGTGGTGGTTGTGGTGGGCGAGGAGTTGAGGTAAAATGTGGAGCGGGGAGTGCATAAGTTGAGGAACACTATGAAGCAGGGTGCACTCATCAGTGGTCTCTATAATTCCCTCATAGACTGTTGGGTTTGGATTTCTCCTAAGTTCTTGATTACGCCATGGAATGTTTACGTAATCCCTGGGTGACATGTATGCTCTAGGGTTTCTCTCTCCACGGGATTATTAGTTGTAATGCTCTCCCTGCAGGTGTTCCATTTGATCACAATTCGGGTTGATCTGAGTTCTATGGGAAAATTGACTTTTTGATAACCTGCCTTGAAATTTTTTAATCACGAAAATGGATTCTTACTTGGCCAACAGACGACCAACAGTCTGACTCTTTTTTTTTTTGAAATGAAACAAATGAAAAAAGCGATGATAAAATATAAAAGCAGATTCACCGGTACTTGTGATGAGGATGCAAATTTCCACGGCTTCGTTAGATGCATAGGCACCATCGGCAACAATGCCATTTGATTCGAGGCCACAGGTAGGTGTATCAATCAGCAAAATTTATATCCCTATCCTGCTGTAGTAGCGAGCTCAGTATAGCGACTCTGAGATTAGAAGACACGAGGATGGGTTTCTTTGTACAAATGATTTGCGATGATTCAAAATGGTGAATTTCAATTTGGATTTTAAGGTTTTGTAAAAGCGAGGGGTGTTGGTTGTTCACGGGCTGGCGAAATAAGAAAAAATGTAAAATAGAGACCCCTTGAAATTATTGTTCTTGGATTCGAGTTCTAAAGGTCGAGAGGTTCTCGGGTTCATTTCCTCGCGTTAGGGAGGATGACCTATAGTCATCTCGGCCCGGATCTTCATTTGGCTATAAAATAACTTGAAATAATTATCAACCTTTTGAAAATGGCATTGCGGCCATTTATATGTTCTCGGTCGGTTCAAGCGAGTCTCCTTTACTCCGCATTCACGATGGTAATAAATGGTAACTAATGAACATCTGAATCTAGTAATAAGCATCAAATGAGTACTAAAAGATTGCAAGTCTTGACCATTTCAGCATGAATCGAAGGGATCTAAGCCTAGTGTTAAAGGAGGCACAGGCGGTGACTGCATGAAAACGGGGACACTCCCGGTAGCCTCTAGATCACACGCAACTGACCTTACCTTCGAGGAGGAAGGGGTTTTAGCTGCTCATCCTCCGAGTTGTCATCCTCGGAGGGTGTTTGGCTGCCAGAAAGTGCCAAGAAAATGAGGGAAAAGGAAAGTGAGAAGTGGGAAATTGGCTTCTCCCGTGTTTATTAGTTGATTGGTGGGATTTTACAGACCTTGACTCCCATTATATCTTTGCTCGAGCAAGGGAAGTTACAAAAAACCAAAACCAAAGCTATTTACAAAGGGATAAAATGGGAAGAAACCAAAAAAATGCAAGCGGGGCTGCGTCAAAAAAGCGGGAATGGGCGACGGGATGACAGTGCACATGATGGTGAGTAGCGATGGCAAAAGCATTCTGCGGTGCTCCATTTTCTTCACATTTGCTCTTCTTTCATACGGGGATGCGGTTGCAACGATGAGTTCAACTCGGGTTCTTCGATGTTTTGAATTGACTCGATAATTTGGCCTGATTATCTTGCAAAAACTACAAAAATTAAGCACAAATAAGTACGATTAGAATAATGGGGACCTTAATGTGCAAATCGGGTTAATTAGAATGAGTTAGTACACAAAAAATTACTCAAGGCTTTATAATAAATGGGTTGAAATAGCACTTTGGGCGCTATTCCCGATTCTTTATTCAAACTAGTCACATGCATGTCATATGCTAATTTCTCAGTATTGGTACTTTGTCAAATACATACTCCATGCACACATACGAATGAGTAGATCGGGATCAATCATTGCATGCATCTCGAAAAATATACCATTCTGTATCGGGAGCATCCTGATCTACGAGCCTTCATAGCATGTGCTCGTTATCTTTAATATGGGACGATCGTCTCGAAGCTACCCTCCTCGTCCCCTGCTATCTTTGAGATGGGCTACTACGACCCCTACCTCGATCGCGAGTCGAAAGTGGTGCCATGAGATCTTCCTCTTGCCACTTCTGTGACCACAGTATCTGACTGGGGACATTGTCTTTATCAAATGCTTAAGGCTTCCCATAGATCCTCTGCCGTCAATAACTGTAAACACCCGAATGTCGTCTATGTCGATTAGTGCACTCGATTCTACATCCAAGCGAAAGCACTATACTTATGCTTTAGATACTATGTACCTCTTGTCTTCTACCTCTTGTAGTGACCACATGTGACTTGGCAGACATCTCTAGCTCTTTAGGGAAAGAGGGAGGCTCCTTTCGAGAGCTTCTTCTTTTGAGACTTTCTTTCTTTGCTGGTTTCTAGTCTCTCCACTTTCATTGCGCTTGGACCAAGTATTAAAAGTTCACATGTTGTTGGAGAGAATCCCACCCAGTCTTAAGTACCTCTTGATGGAATCATGTAATCCATCTTCAAATTGCCTACACCGAAATGCCTCGGTGAGGACCTCTTCCGATGCATATTTTCTGAGATGACTAAACTCTTTCTCATACTCAGCCACATATAAGTTCATTTTCTTCATATTTAGGAACTGTTTCCACTTGGACTCCCTATACATGTCTGTAACATACTTTGCCCTGAACTCTTGGACAAAGAATTCCCATGTCATGGGATTTGGAATCCCTGGACTTTTGAGCACTAGTTTCCACCAATCATATGCCTCACCTGTAATAGTGAGACTGCACATGATGCTCCCGATCGAGGAGCTCTGGCACTATCTTCGATATACCCTTTCTAGCTTTTCTAACGAGTAGAAACTCTCGACTCTTCCATGCTTGTGCATGGAATTCCTCTGTCCATGTCTTCTTGCGTATGCAGTGGGCTTTGGGCGGTCAATCTATCAATGTCAAGCCGTGTCTGCGATATTCTCAACAAGACTTAAGTGGGCTCATTAGGGTACATTACTTTCGAAGGCGGGCGATAACTCTTGTTCAACAGGTTAACACTCTCAATAGCTTCTTCAGGATTATCCATCTATACAAAACACAAGGACATCCACATAAGAGGTTAACACATTACTTAACATATGCATGTTTATCTTATAATCTATCTAGAAGATTTAAAACTTGTCCATAAACGCCTAAACCTAGGCTCTAATACCAACTAACATGTGACACCCCCGACTCGCCACCCACGTGAGATGTAGGGCGAGGGTGTCACTATTCATTTTACCTGTACACTATAACCTGTTCATTCACACACTGATAAGCATGTATCTTGAGATATATTTTATAGCGACGGAATTTCAAAATATATTCAGCTCCCCACAAATGGGAGTAATTCGACATACAAAAACTTTACATTTGTTTACAAACAGCAAAGAAGTTTATTACATATACAAAATAGACCAAAAAGTCTTAGGTGGGCATCTAACTATGTGTTGACTTTGGAAGCGTGAGGATTGTCCGACCTTCTTGCCTTTGTAGTATCTACGGGATGAACAAAAGTGCTAAGCTTTTACGCTTAGTGGAATAAACTCATGGACGACCACTAACACGGATCATCACACTTCTATACACATGCATATACATATAACATATTATATCATTTAAACATGCTTATACTACTTATCATACCATGTTTCATTTCTTATCAATGTTCATATACATTTCATATTATTTTACACTTTGTTTCTTGTTCTTGTCATAGTATACTTGTCATCGCATAGCGATGCTATGCTTCTCTTATCATATCATATCATTTCATATGTCATCTTCAAGTCATTTGTTTTATGTTTCATGCTTGCATAAACCTTAGAAGTTGATAAAGGAAACTATAAGAGCACCGGCGTTGTACTCAGCATACCCCAGCGGAGTGAGTACATAAGGTCGAATGCGTTGTTATCATTGTGCGAGACAATAACCATCTATAAGGGCCCGAAGGCGCTTTTATCATTGTACGAGACAATGACCATCTATAAGGGCCCGAAGGCGCTGTAATGACCCAAACGGGGCCAACTGATCAGTATGTTGCAAACTTGTTTTTCCCTAATAGGCATGTTGATGAGTGCAAAACTCATCTATGTTTTGAGTTCATTTCACATGTTATTTTGTGCATTTTATATCCATATTCATGTAAAACTCATAAAATTTCCTCTAAACTTGGTTTTGTAGGATTATTGATGAAAAGCAAGTGATTTGGCAAGAAATGAGTAATATATTTCCAAAAGAAGAGTCAACCGAGAGTTTCACAGCGCACTACTGGGAAGATTAATTTTTCTGTAGCATCTAGAACAACAAATGGTTCAAATTCCCTCATGGTTGCATTCTACATTCAAATATCTTTCCAACGAGTACTACACGCCCAAATCCGAGCTAAACGAAGAAGTTATGGCTCCGACAAGTTAGAGGAAGGAAAACCGCTTGCCGTCTGCAAAATTTGTTGCGACAGAGAGTATGTCGCGACTCAGAGTATGTCGTGATTCGATGTCGCGGGACAGAGAGTACTGCCGTGGACCGATGTCGCGACAGAGGTCGGTGTGTCGCGACGTAAGTCCCGTGGTCGCGACTGCAATGGCCATAGTTCTGAAAAAGGCCGAAAAATTGAGTTTTTGACCTAATTTCAAGCCCATTTCACCCTAGGGACCATATATATACTGCTTTTAAAAGCAAGCTGTGTTTTGAAGATCGAGAGCCTCTCTCTCGGTTTCTCTCTCTGTGACCGCCATTTCTTCCGCTTTCTTTTCTCAGATTTTTATTGCTTTGTGACGGAGAGCAGTTTTAGAGCATTTTTGTTTCTATTGAAGAGATTTCTGCCGTATAATAGATTCAGATTTCACTAAGGTTCGGGACAAAGATCGGGGTTCAAAAACTGGATTTTCTCTCTCATGGGTTTTCTCTCTCTAAACTGCTCATTTTCTTAGTTTTTGCTGCAGATTTTTATTTTTAATAGATTCAGAATAGTTTTCGGAGCGCATTTTTATTTCTATCAAGAGAGATTTCCTCAAAGCGCTATACTCGTATATTCAATTTATTTATCAGAAGGAAGATTTAAGCTCAAATCGGTTTTTCTCTTCTTTCTCTTAATTTCTTTCCTCATTTTCTTATTTTTGTTTGATTAGTGATGATTGAAATCCAAGAATGGAACATTAACACTCTCTAGGGTTGGGATTAATTGTTGAACATTCGGGATTTGCGCTTTTCGCTATTTTGTGGGTTTGAAAAACTGAATTTATATAATTGGTATAGTCTATATAATGAATTGTTCGAATATTAGTAGCTTATACCCACAAAAGAGTCGATCTTTGCTCCGATTTCCAGAGACCCTCGAGTGACACGTAGATGGAGATTCCCGAGAGTAAAGAGCAACTTAGGGGTATGTTAGACTAATATCTTTGAATTAATGAACTCGAAAAATTACTTTGATAGATCACTAATTTACTCATGGTGTGAGGATTAATTAGATGATGTATCAATTCTAGTTTACTCAGGTTTCTCCTAGTCTATGAAAGACCTTTAATTCCGCAAGCTAGCAAAGATCCGATCAGAAGAGAGGAAAAATTTTATTAGATTTGAAGGACGAGATACCAATTACATTGGAGAATGCTTGCATTATCCCTGTCGATAGGCAAGAATTCTTCACCCTAAGAAATGGTTGTGAAGTATCAAAAGAAAACAATCAAATCTTAAAGAGTGCCAAATTTTACAAGTAGCTATTTAGACTCCATTTGTCCCGAAAAGGAATATGGATTCTAACTAGTGAAATGTATGGTGTATGGAGAAATCCAAGCTATACTACATTGCTCTGGACAAATCTAGCATTCAACTTACAATTGTTGCGCTTTTCAAGGAAATGCAAACTGCTTTGCAAATAATTATCCCATCCCTAGTGACTCTCTTCATACCTTTAAATTAAGTAGTTGTTTATTTGGTAGATTTTTAGGATTAGTTTTAAATCAGTTTTTGTTTCAATTAAATTGATTTTGTCTTACATCCTACTGTCGCCTAAATAGTAATATCTTTGTAACGGGGTGATCAAATTCCAATTAGAGAGAACCTCCAACTGTGGTACGATATTTCGGACTCCTAGAGTCCACTTTATTACTTGTATGACCCGTGCACTTGCGTGAAAGTGCTGAGTGTTGCAATACTTTTCATTTCAATTTTTGAGTATACTTACTTTTGTTTCAAATCAGTTTTTGAGTATTTACCACATTCACTCCCTTGGCCATATTTTCACATATACATCAAATTGGTCATCTTAAACAAGTTTTTGGTGCCGTTGCCGGGGATTAGATAATAGTCCTTGGGTAATAGTGTCATAAATTTGTATATGTCTTTTGGTCACTCAACACATGTTCATCTATCCTTCTACCAGGTTCTAAGTAGACAATCCATGTGGATTTTATGTTCAGTACATATCTCATATTCTCGAATAATTATTGTCATCCGGTAATTATATGCAATATTTACAATCATTTATTCATATCTTTGCATTTTTCATATATCATTTTATGCATGAATAACTATGGTTACCATGTATGCTTATGAGTTATTTATGAGTTCATAATATGAGTTCATAATATGAATAACTATGGTTACCAGCAGGGCTTACTGTTTTTCATGATTTCTAGACCTAATATGAATTCCAATTTCATGAAGCTATATATGGATGGATTTTAGACTCAAAGGGGCTTCTTGGCTAGAGTTCATAAGATCATCCGAAACGGAGTTCGATCTAAAAATTATGACCGTCGTTAGGAGGCTTCCCATGAATAAAGGATCACAAGCGTAAAACAGCAGGGCCTACTATTTTTCGTGATTTCTGGACCTAATATGAGTTCCAATTTCATCAAGCTATATATGGATGGATTCTAGACTCAAAGGAATTTCCATATAGTCCAAGAACATCCAAAACTGAGTTCGAACGAAGAAATTATGATCGTCTGAAGTTGGAGGCTTCCATGAACAAGGATCACCACAGAGCGTAACCAACAGTGGCCTACCTGCTTTTCATGATTACGACTCCAATATGAGTTCCAATTTCATCAAGCTATATATAAATGGATTCTAGACTCAAAGGGATTTCCATAGAGTCCAAGAACATCCGAAACGGAGTTCGGAGGAAGAAATTATGACCGTCTGAAAACATGGGTTTTGGAGAAATTTTGACAGCATCTCATCTAAAACCCCAATATTTCCTTAATACAAATACTCCTCAATTGAGGATTACAATCAACCAACCCAAGTCCAAAACACAACCGAAAAGACTACCAAAACACATATAGGAAGACTTATTGCCATAACCCCCATCCTACACAATTAACGGGTTAGGAGAGTTTCCTAAGTCTCAAAAACTTGTAATCCATACTTAGTTTTCATATTAACCCCAAATCAAATCACAAACCAAATCAAAAACAACTCCAAATTTTGTCTAAACTGTTGGGAACACCACTAATATACCGCAGAGGCTCTTTTGCACTCCAAAATTCATAAAATAAAAATAAAAAGTGCATGACATTCGATTTTAAGGCAGTTATTCCACACACCATACCAAAATCATAGTTTACATACTAATGTACAAAAATTCATACATTTCTTGGCTTTCTTCTCTTCTTCCCCTTCTTCTTCTCTTCTCCTCTCTTCTTCTCCCTCTCTCTACGTTCTGCTCTCCCCAAAAATGCCTAAATGAGAGACCTAAATGGGTTTTATCCCAATTTGATTTAAATTTCTTTTTTATTGCTCTTTGGTCCTCAAACTCCCCTCTATTTGCAAATCAAGCTATGCATATTTCACTTGAGCCTATAACATTCTTATCTTATGACTTTTGTGTCCCTTTTTGATAAATTACAAATTTACCCTTGCTTATCTTGTACAAATTCCGGGTTTCTCAATTTTCATGTTTACATTTAAATTACGAAAAATTCAAATTATACCTACAAAATACCCTAAACATTTATATAAAACTCATATAAGATATTTTCGTGCATATACTCCAACCCGGCCCTAGGTGGGCCCCTATTCAAGTCAAAATGGGCTAAAATAGTTAAAACATTAAAAATAAATTTTTTACTTTTTTAACATTTTATAAAATGAAATTTTGTTTAAAATACTTATAATTTGTTTTTAAATTGTTAAAAGACTATATAATAAAGTATATTAATTAGTTTTAATATTATCTTATTTTTAATTAACTTTCATATGAGTATGATTTTATTTTATTAAAATAATTGAAATTACTATGAAAACTATTATTTTTTATATTTTCAATAATAAAAAGAAACATATATTTTTTATAACTAGAAAATTAACTACTTTAAAAATATATTAACAAAAACATGTGTAATTACCAAAAAAATTTAAATATAAAACTCTAATGAAGAATATGTGTATTATTAAAAATAAAAAATAAAATATTAAATATTAAAAATATATTTTTCAAAGAATGTTAATGAAAATTATTTTTATAATCATTTTCAAAAATAGCAATAAAAACTCTACATATGAGCAACTCTAGGGCTTTTTACATATCAACTCCTTCGATCTTCAAAGCAGTTCTCTTGGAGTTTGGTGATTGTGATTTGGAGTATTTTGAATTTTTATTTGTAGGTTTTATCTGAAATTTTTTGGGGGTGATTTTTTATGAAATGGTTTTTTCATCTAGTTTTATGGTGAACAGATATATGGAACAAGAATAGACAAAAAATAAAATTCTATTTTTTTTGAGATAAAAATACAAATAATATATTATAAATTCACATAAATAAAAACTAAAGTAAAAAATACATGTGATATGTTATGTTGCTCTCTAGAATGGTTGAAATCGTCTTTTCAAAAGACGATATGTGAAGAAAATAAAGATGAAATCGTCTTTTCTAAACACAGACAAGTAGCGGAAAAGCAGTTAAGAGTGAAGAAGAAATTGGAAAAGGGAAAAGAAGAAATCGTCTTTTCAAAAGACGATATTACTCAAAATTGTCATATTTAAAAGATATTGAAACTCGTTTCTTTAAAACACGTAACCAAACTCGTTTCTTTAAAACACGGTTTTTAATTATGTCTTTCTTAATCAACAAAAATGCAGTAGAATGGGAAATATTTTTTAAATATAATATTTTAGATATTATTTTTTAAATAAACAGAAAAACCCCACTTTTAATAGGGGTCAAAAAATTTGATGACTAAAAAATATACATAAACACATTTATCTAAATCAGGCTGCGAGAGGAATTTCTCATCAATCTTTAGCCGGGGAATTTAGTTGCGGGTTTTTACAGCGTCTATATCTTATTCATATTACCTTCCCCGCGCTCCCTCCAGCTCTCTCTCTCTCTCTCTCTCTCTCTCTACTCTACAGAACTATCTCCCTCTTTGGGCTCATCTCTCTCTCTCTCTTTCTCTCTAGAAAGCTAGAAATCTGGTTCAACTCTCTCTATGAAATCTAGAAATCTGCCCTCTACCTGTACTGATTTTGCCCTAATCTCAACGGGACTGAGGATCTTCTCAGAAATCAAAATCCCTCGTCTCCGCGTTTACGTTTAGTGGCTCTGATGATATGCTCAAACTTCTGACGGTTACTATTTTTGCTTATTGGTTTCGTGATTTCAGGTCTTGAATTGACGTTGTTGGATTGCTTTTGATTATAAATTTTTTCTGCATTTCGAGGAATGCCAAACCATTGATCAATTAAGCCTCATATGCTCTCTGACTGGGAGGGGAGAAAGTGTGGGAAATTTTCAATGCTATTTGATTAATTCGTGGGAATTCCGTGATAAATCCTTCTAATTAGTGCTGTTTTGTGCAAATATATTGATTTCTAGGAGCTGTCGTATGGATGAGACAAGAATTTAAGTATGTGGAATGCTGATTGTTGGATGAATTGGGGCATTTGGGGAATGTTAGCTGTAGTTATATATTCTTTTTTTGGGTAGGCAGCTCAATCACTCAACCAGTGCCAGAGTAGAAATTGATTAACAAATTTATTTTGTGAAATGATTAAAGGATCAGCTTTAATGATGGACTTCCCTTCAAACCAGGTCTTTTTTTCATGTTAAAATTAAATTTATCTAATATACTTGCCAATGAATAATTTATACTTGCACTATAAATTCCTGATTTTCAAAACTACAGTGGAGCATATTTTTATACCTATCCCTCTGGTTTTGAAATGCAAAAAATCTCAGCTTCATAAGTTTTGTGCAGTTAGCATTTGAAATAGACCAATGGTATCTGTCCTTGTAGTTGCTGCATGAAGTAAGAATGAGGTTTGACTGTATGAAATGTTATTGATACAGATTCTTTGTACTCTCGATTTTTTTCCCTAACTGATGCCACCAATTTCAATTGCTATTTTCTTTGAATTTGCCATTATCACCTAGTATTTTTAGTCTCTTTTGTGCACTGGTCATTCGTCTCTTCATTTCAACAGTTTAGAGTTGTTCATTCTTGTTCAAAACTGTGAGTTTTAGGTCCTTACAAATGGTATTGAAGTGAAACTACAAAGGGATGCTCTTAGTGTTATTGAAGCGCCAACTGGCCATGAGGATGATGATGACCTTGAATGTGAGAACATGCACTGGGATGAACATAGCTAAATGAAGGTATGTGGATGAATTTCAAGTTGGACATGCATTCTGTTTTTCATAGTGACATAGCTAACAGATTATCAAGATTTTGTTGAAGGACCAAAACTGCCAGGAATTTTCTATAGCTGATATAGCCCAAAGTGGCTAGCAAAGTATGTTTGGTAGATAGAGGAGGGGATAGAGAGAGAACTTTTCAGTGAAATGTGATTGACATGCCCCCACATCAAATGGTTAAGAAATATGTTCTTATCTTGGCATAACATCTTTTATTGTAACATTACTTAGTAAATTATGTTCTTGACATCAATTTCACATTCTGTTTTTCAGTCCTCATAATACTCAAGTCCATACTAGTAGGTGGGGCCTTAAGTTACATCCACTGCCAGTGTGTTCACTTGGATATTGATTCATTTGTCCTCACCTCAAGAGGTAGGTTTTCTTGTCTATTGTTAATTCCTAACAGAAAGTTAAAGGCTAGCACATGTTTCAAGAGCAGTTGAATAAGACGTGAACCATTTTTTCTTGATGTTTTATAGTTTTTCTAAATTTAGTGCATGTGTCAATTATTTATTTGATGGCCATTGCTCTTGGAAGAATTGTTATTTATTCAATGATACTAGAAAATTGATTTACATGTTTAGATTTCCAGTTATATATTTTCTTCTTGTACTAGGAATCATACCAACTGAAGCTGAATTGTACCAAGTCGCTGTCATGTTTAGACTTTGATACCTTCAATTCACAAATTTTGACTGCTTGTTACTTGAATTGGCTACAGTGTTTAGGCAAAGCACCGTTGCTTGTTTGTTTATTTAATTTTTGCCTAGAACTTGCTTGAGTTTTTTTTAGTAGGTTTCTTTTTATTAAGTCATCTTTATGTGAAATTTCTGTTGAGCTTTTTTCTTGAGAGAAAAGTAAAAAGGCAAGTACTTCGGTATAGAAATTCATATTCCTGAAATAATTGTTTATCTAATGAACTTTTATTTGTCTTAGTTGACTAGAAACTCAAGTAATACCTTCAAGCTTATATTTAAATGTCACTTTTCTAAAGGCATCATGACTACAGAGGATTTCATTCACTATATATTCGCATACAAGTTACTTTTTAAAAACCAACAGTTAAAGGCTCATATATTAGAATCCAGACTTTCTAATAGAGAGGTAATCTTGTGACCAAGCTGCAAGAATTTCGGAAAATATATATGTTTTGGAGCCTTTTGGTGATAAAAATTTTGAGAAATATTTTTGCAGCAATATATACATATATAGCAGTTTGGTTTATGGCAATTCTCTCTTTAATCCCAATGGGAGTCATCCTCCAAATTCTCGTGAAATTCACCTTTGTCTCTGCCATATGAGATAATAGTGAAGGAACAAATGCTGCAAGAGATGTTTGCATTCAGTTGTTGTCCATGCCAATTAGGCAGACTTAGGTTTGCATGCCAGTTTTGGTCTAATTTCACCTAAATGATGGCATAATGATGGATGGGAAGGATTTTTAAATCTCTAATATGAAAATGAAGTTCCAATTATTTAAACAGGGAAAACACCTTTTGTTAGATGGGGTAATAATTTTTTTTTTCTTGGGTTTGTTTTTGTTCTGAATCTGGAACAAAAAATTAGTTGCATTTATGCATCCATCATCTATTTTGCTTCTAGGCTTGTATTTTTCCCCTATATTTGAGTTGTAATAATATCAAAATCTCTTTTTCTGATGCAAAAATGGTTAGTTTACTAGTAACTAGGCTGAGGTTGTAAGTAAATGTATGGCCAAAGAAAAAAAAGGGAAAAAATGATTGTAAGGACAGATAACATATCTAAATGGTGTTTTCCTCTATAATGTAGCTCAACAATACTGGCCTCCGGCATTGAACCAGACATCCCAAGTATGAGCCTTCCCCGCGCTCCCTCCAAATTTCTCTCTCTACTCTAATTTCAACTCTCCCTTGGGCTCCTCTCTCTCTAGAAAGCTAGAAATCTGGTTCAACTCTCTCTATGAAATCTAGAAATCTG
The DNA here is from genome assembly GCA_016808115.1 of Tetrastigma voinierianum. Lineage (NCBI taxonomy): Eukaryota > Viridiplantae > Streptophyta > Magnoliopsida > Vitales > Vitaceae > Tetrastigma > Tetrastigma voinierianum. Next base: position 397,922 of record JAEQBH010000997.1, on the reverse strand, counting down.
CCCTCTACCTGTACTGATTTTGCCCTAATCTCAACAGGACTGAGGATCTTCTCAGAAATCAAAATCCCTAATCTCTGCGTTTACGTTTAGTGGCGCTGATGGTATGCTCAAACTTCTCTGATTTTGTTACTAGTTTTGTTTATTGGTTTCGTGATTTCAGGTCTTGAATTGACGTTGTTGGATTGCTTTTGATTATAAATTTTTTTTTTCTGCATTTCGAGCAATGCCAAACCACATCAATAAGCCTCGTATGCCTCTCTGACTGGAGGGGAAAAAGTGTGGGAAATTTTCAATGCTATTTGATTAATTGTGGGAATTCCGTGATAAATCCTTCTAATTAGTGCTGTTTTGTGCAAATATGTTGATTTCTTGTATCGTCAGATGGATGAGACAAGAATTTAAGTATTTGGAATGCTTATTGTTGGATGAATTGGGGCATTTGGGGAATGTTAGCTGTAGTTATATATTCTTTTTTGGATAGGCAGCTCAATCACTCAACCAGTGCCAGAGTAGAAATTGATTCACAAATTTATTTTGTGAAATGATTAAAGGATCAGCTTTAATGATGGACTTCCCTTCAAACCAGGTCTTTTTTTCATGTTAAAATTAAATTTATCTAATATACTCCCAATGAATAATTTATTCTTGCACTATAAATTCCTGATTTTCAAAACTGCAGTGGAGCTTATTTTTATACCTATTCCTCTGATGAAATGCACCAGCTTCATAAGTTTTGTGCTGTTAGCATCTGAAATACGCCAATAGTATATGTTCCTGTAGTTGCTGCGTGAAGTAAGAATGAGGTTTGACTGTATGAAATGTTATTGATACAGATTCTTTGTACTCTCGATTTTTTTCCTAACTGATGCCACCAATTTCAATTGCTATTTTCTTTGAATTTGCCATTATCACCTTGTATTTTTAGTCTCTTTTGTGCACTGGTCACTCGTCTCTTTATTTCAACAGTTTAGAGTTGTTCATTCTTGTCCAAATCTGTGAGTTTGTGTCCCTTACACATATGAAACTACAAAGGAATGCTCTTAGTGTTATTGAAGCTCCAACTGGCCATGAGGATGATGATGACCTTGAATGTGAGAACATGCACTGGAATGAACATAGCTAAATGAAGGTATGTGGATGAATTTCTTTTTTGACATGCGTTCGGTTTTTCCTAGTGACATAGCTAACAGATTATCTAGATTTTGTTGAAGGACTAAAACTGTTGTGAATTTTCTATAGCTGATATAGCCCAAAGTGGCTAGCAAAGTATGTTTGGTAGATAGAGAAGGAAGGGGGATAGAGAGAGAACTTCTGGAAATGGTTGACATGCCCCCACATCAAATGGTTAAGAAATATGTTCTTATCTTGGCATAATATCTTTTATTGTAACATTACTTAGTAAATTATGCTCTTGACATCAATTTCACATTCTGTTTTTCAGTCCTCATAATAAGTAGGTGGGGCCTTAAGTTACATCCACTGCCAGTGTGTTCAATTGGATATTGATTCATTTGTCCTCACTTCAAGAGGTAGGTTTTCTTATCTATTGTTAATTCCTCACAGAAAGTTAAAGGCTAGCACATGTTTCAAGAGCAGCAGTTGAATAAGACGTGAAGATGTTTTATAGTTTTTCTAAATTTAGTGTATGTGTCAATTCTTTATTTGATGGCCATTGCTCTTGGAAGAATTGTTATTTATTCAATGATACTAGAAAATTGATTTACATGTTTAGATTTTCAGTTATACATTTTCTTCTTGTACTAGGAATCATACCAACTGAAACTGAATTGTACCAAGTCGCTGTCATGTTTAGATTTTGATACCTTCAATTCAAAATTTTTAACTGCTTGTTACTTGAATTGGCTACAGTGTTTAGGCAAAGCACTGTTGCTTGTTTGTTTATTTAATTTTTGCTAAGAACTTGCTTGAGTTTTTTTTGGTAGGTTTCTTTTTATTAAGTCATCTTTATGTGAAATTTCTGTTGGGCTTTTTTCTTGAGAGAAAAGTAAAAAGGCAAGTAAGTCGGTATAGAAATTCATATTCCTGAAATAATTGTTTATCTAATGAACTTTTATTTATCTTAGTTGACTAGAAACTCATGTACCTTCCAAGCCATATTTAAATGTCACTTTTCTAAAGGCACCATGAATACAGAGGGATTTCTATTCACTATATATTTGCATACAAGTTACTTTTAAAAAACCAACAAAGTTAAAGGGGCTCGTATATTAGAACTAAGACTTTCTAATAGAGAGGTAATCTTGTGACCAAGCTGCAAGAATTTCAGAAAATATATATGTTTCGTGCCTTTTGCATAAAATTTTGAGAGTCATTGCAGCAATATATACATATAAAGCAGTTTGGTTTATGGTAATTTCCTTTAATCCCAATGGGAGTCATCCTCCAAATTCTCGTGAAATTCACCTTTGTCTCTGCCATATATATCAGATATTAAAGGAAGTGGAACAAATGCTGCAAGAGATGTTGCATTCAGTTGTTGTCCATGCCAATTAGGCAGACTTAGGTTTGCATGCCAGTTTTGGTCTAATTTCACCTAAATGATGGGATAATGAACGATGGGAAGGATTTTTAAATCTCTAATATGAAAATGAAGTTCCAATTATTTAAACAGGGAAAACATCTTTTGTTAGATGGGGTAATAGTTTTTTTTTCTTGGGTTTGTTTTTGTTCTGAATCTGGAACAAAAACTTTGTTGCATTTATGCATCCATCATCTATTTTGCTTAGCCCGTATTTTCCCTATATTTTGAGTTGTAATAATATCGGCACCTCACTGATGATCTCTTTACTGCAAAAAATCGATTAGATGTGATATTCTTGGAGATATTTGAATATTGAAAACTAAGCCAATCTCAAGTATCCTCATAGCCAATCTAAGGAACTGAACCTCCCTTTCCTAAGGAAAAGGGGGCTGCAGGGCAATCTCAAGTATCCTCAAAGCCAATCTAAGGAACTGAACCTCCCTTCAAGTCCAGAAAGATCATTTAGCTTTAGACAAAGAGAATAACTCAGAATTCCTTTTCCTTGATTCATTCATTGGAGACAAAGACATATGTCTCTTCCAACATGTGCAACTTTTTTTTCTTTTTGGGGGCACAAAACGAAAAGGGTGGAAGCAAATTTTGGTTCTTCCCACAACTTTTATCCACATATTATGCTATAGTTTTAAAAGAAGGAGAAGTATGAAGCAATATTGATCTTCCAGAAGATAGAATTGTTTTTGTTGAAATGAACAAGACAAGACAACTGTCCTTAAATCTTTCTTTTTTTTTTTTTTTTTTTGTGTGTTTGGGTGATGCAGGTTGGTGGATGGACTCGAATTTATGGTAATATCCTCTCATTTTCCACCATTAGAGGTGCTTCCTCATGAGGCCCCCTTCTCACAGCAGCCTCCCGAGACGACCACTAGTGTTGTTCAAATTTTCTGAAGCCGCTTCTCCTACCAGAATTTTTCTTGATACAAAAATGGTCAGTTTACTAGTAACTAGGCTGAGGTTGTAAGTAAATGTATGGCCAAAGAAAAAAAAGGGGAAAAATGATTGTAAGGACAGATAACATATCTAAATGGTATTCTCCCCATGCCAGGATATGTATTCACTTCATTTTTTGACTAGTAGATATTTTTAGGACAGATAACATATCTAAATGGTGTTTTCCCCATGCCAGGATATGTATTCAATGCATTTTTTGACTAGTCGATATTTTAAGGACAGATAACGTATCTAAATGGTGTTTTCCTCTAGGATGTAGCTCAATACACTGGCTCTCCGGTGCATTGAACCAGACATCCCGGCATGAGCCTCCCTGGCATTTAATTGGTGTAGGGTAGAGTTTACCTAGGTTTACCTCCCTGTTGGGTTGATTCCCTGTTAGTATTTAGAGAGGGAGGTGTTCTGTGTTCTCATCCATTTTGTAGATTGGGTGGGTCTTGCTAAAGGAGGGCAGTAATTTCTTGCGTCTTATGTCTTATGGTTGTGCCTTTCGACCCCTGTTGTAGGCAACTTGTATACTTTGTTGTGCTCTTTTAGGCATCTCTTATCAATTTTGTTTCATTATACTTTGTTGTTCTAACCCCATTAAAATCTTTGTCTAACTTTAATGTCTTTAAATCTCTCCTGATGTCTTTCCAGAAAATGCCTTGCAACACGGGGAAGGCGAGAGTCAGAGTATGCCCAACAGACACATATGTTTCTTTTACCAGGAACAAAGAGTACAACCATGTCACTTGAACTCCTCAATCTAATATTGTGGTCAAGACATTTATGCTCACCCCCTGAATACCCGGAGCTCTGAATTACACTTTATGGTTAGTAACTTTTATCATATATTTGTGGATCATTTGATTATGCAGAAATATAATTTTTTTGAAAAGGGTCTGCAAGTGCATTGGACAAGTAAAAAATAACTACCTTGTTTTTAATTGACATGTGAATAGTTTTTGAGGTGACCTTGAGATGTTTACTAGGATTCAAAGATACTTGGTTTGATGAAATAATCATCAAATATATCATTTTGATCATTAAGCCCCCATTTCAAATGCTCACCATTCAAGCATAAACTCCTTCTAGGCTAGAGGGAGATTGACAGAAAGAATATGTTATTATATTTTTGGGTAAAATTGTGCTAACATGATTTGTGATCTCATCAGTTTTTGAAAGATTCAATCTGATCAAAAAAAGGTTTTTGAAAGATTCAAGAGAAGATGACACGGACAGTGCTTCGAGAGCAAATTGGTGGCAAGGTGTGTTACTATGACTGCATCTAACTTATACGGTGAGACAGAATGATTGGCCTTTTATACTGTTCTAACATCTCTTAATAAGTAATTAAAAAATCTGTCAATCTGTTTTCATTTACCTGCCATATGATACTTTTTAATCAATATTTATTTCTTCTCAGGAAACAAAAGAAAATCTGGAGGATGCAAGCAATGAGTTGATTCTGACAGACGAGGATATGGTATCCTTCCAGATAGGATAGGATAGGATAGAACAGATGAAGATGAAGGAGGTGACTAGTAAGAAGTTGGAGAAAGATTCTATAGTTGTACAGATGGCTGAACTGAAAAAGATTTTGTATGGGGAGGTTTAAGGACTCAATCAATCTGGAGGAGGATTAGTGGGGGATGTTCCAAGTATTTCCCCCAGTCTGCTTCCTTCATGCTTTATGGATAATGTTTTTCCTTCAAATATGGATACCAATGGCCAATTTGTTGTCTTTACTGCCAGTTCACTGCTGCACTTGAAAGTACATGTCAAGTATAACCTATAGCCAAGATCGGCATTTGACCGTGGCTATAGAGAACCCTATAGTTAGGGTCAGTGTCTGATCGTGGCTGTAGAGAACCCTATAGCCAAGGTCAGCGGCTATAGAGAACCTTATAGCCAGGGTCAACATTTGAGTACCCGATAGCCAAGGTCAACATGAAGCTGTGGCTATAGAGAACCCTATTGTCAGGGTTAACATAAAACCATGGCTATAGAGTGCCCTATAGCCATGCATTTGGACTTGGTTGGGTTTACAGCATTTATCCACACCACCTATGATAACACTATACCTCAATTTATTTTATTCGCAATTATATTTTAAAGCTACATTATATGTTATTTTTAGCAAGGGTTAGTGACTGCCACTTATAAGCCTTAAGCCTTATAGCAGATAGATTTTGTCACCAAATATAATTTAAATAATGTCTTTAGTCTGATAAAACAAAATCATTAAAATAAAATAATCAGAGCTGAATTTTTTAATAAATAGTTAAATAAGAAGTTTAGTTGGATTTTATGGGTAAAAGAAAGAAAATTTAAATTAAAAATATGTGGTAGAAAAAACAAGAATTGCTAATTTATATGAAGTTTCTAAAGTATGTTGTTTCACAAATCGCTACATCTCCTTTATTTCTACTTCCAAGATTTTATTTCCTTGGACTCGATTGAAATAATAACATACTCAAATTAATCATACTTATGATGTCTTCTAGTAATTCTTCAAGTTCAAAACATCAAATTCAGAATCAAGAAAAAGCCCAAACAGTAGCTTTGATCATGTGTAGTCCTTCATTTCCAGCTCTTCAACTCTCTCCCAACTTCCAAGCGTACGTATGCATTGTTTAATCATAGCAGAAGCACCACATTTGATTACTCCTCCATTTCCAGCTCCATTTGATCTCCATTTCTCACCCAACTCTTCCCAAAAACAATATAGAAAGATGATCAACATCATTAAAATTTATGAAAATATTTTACAACTAGAACTGAGAATGCATGCCCACTCTCACCATTAAAGAGGTCATCTTCATAGTATAAGATATATATATATATATATATATAATTACTTCCAATAGGAGTAGAAGAGTATATATATATATATATATATATATATATATATATATATATATATATATATATATATATATGCTATCGAAAATAGATTCAAACGTGATATCATTAAAAATCCACATATCATACATTCTCAATAGAGAAAGCAATTAGATGAATAGATACAAGAGATTACAAGAGTTACAAAAGACGAGACTAAAAGTAAAACTATGCAAGGATACACACGTTAACGCGAAAACCCTAGAATGGACAAAAAAAATCATGATAAAGGAATTTCAAATTCAAATATAGGTATAAGATTGAAGTATTGCGAATATTAGTGAAAAAATTAATCCACAAACCCCAAAATTATAGGTATATGTCAAAATTGAACAAGTTCATACTACTTAGTACCCACTCTTGTACCCCTAATGGGATTAGTGGTGACCCCATCCCTTAATTGCAACCACAACTCTTACAAAAATTCTTAGGTGCCGTTTGTTTTTTGGCTTTTTGTTGAAAGCTAAATAGCTTTCAACATTCTATTGTTTATTTTTTAACTTCCTCATCACTTATTGTTAAAATTTCTAAAAATAAATTTAAATAGAAAATGCCAAAATATTTAACTTTTTCTATTCATAAAAAAGTCATATTCCAAAACAAAAAACACCACTCTTGTTCAACAAGGAAAAGAACTATCAACACTCACTATCCATTGTTAAAAAACAAACAATTTAATACTTAATACTATTACGTACTATTTAAGTTGAAAAAAAGTTGTATTTAGCATTAAGTAAAAAAAACAAGAGCCAACTTAATGTCACACCATAAAACTTTTCAAATTAAGTCAAGAAAAAATTTGAATCATAGTAACTCTAACAACAATTATAAGTCTAATAACAACATTTCCAATATATATTAGGAAAAAAGCTGAAAAAATAATGCTTCATCCCTGAAAATACATGTTTTTCCTGGTTTTTTCTTTTTCTTTTTCTTCCTTTCTTTTCAAAGATTCTATACACAATAGAAGGTAAAGAATTTGAGAAAAATTATAATAAAATTTTTGTTAGAAAAATCAATTAAATCAAATGACATGATCATCCAACATTGAATTTTATACGAAAATAATATATTAAGGGCAAGAACTGGATGAATGAGTGTAACTAGAGCCTTGAGAAATCAACAAGAAAATATACTAGAATTTAAAATCTCTCGTACCTAATTATGGGATCGATGATGAAATCTTTTCACTATCAAGATATATTTTTGGTATATGAGTGATTTTTTGCCAATCTTCCCCAGTTTCAGGTTTGCATCTTTCTATCAATTCAGGGCAATCTTCAATTTCAAGTTTTTGAAGGTGAGTGAGCTTTTGCAACCCAGTTTCTGACAGTGCTCTAAAGTTTGGGCAATATGAAATATATAATCGATGTAGAGTATTAGAAGTTGTCCCATGAAGAAGCCACCTTGGTAAAGCCTTCAACCCAGGTAAACTACGAAAGCACAAAATTCTTAGGCTCCCAAAACTTTGAGTTCGTCCTTCCGTTTCTCCATCCATGAATTGACTGCTTACAATCACTGGCTTAACCTCTAACAGCAAGGAGTTTTATACTAGGTGACAAATAAATCAAACTGACAATTACGAATAAACAAAATTGGCGCAATAAAGGCTTTCCATCCCTTTAAATAAAATTCCCAAATTGAGACAATCGATATTGCTAATTGCTGAAGAGGAATCTGCCGCTTTCGATCTTTTCGATAAATCCCTTTGCTTTGTCGTTAAAAGCAATGTCCTCAAATTGATCATACTCCCGATGCCTCTTGGTAATTCTTCAAGCTCAGAACATCGAATGAGTAACAAAGTTTGCAAATGATACAACTTGCAAATGGAATTAGGGAGTTTCTTTATCCTTTTATTCTCATATATGTCCAAGTGTCTAAGATGCTTTAGACTACCAATAGAATCAAGGAGGGCTTCAAAACTAGATTCTGAAAATTCCAACACCTGTGTGCATTTGAATCTCAAGGTGCATGCACTAACAAATGATTTGCTAGTGGGTGCCACATTTTCCATTTGGAAATAAATGCTCTGAATACTACTATTTAACTTCTCCAAAAATCTTAAAGCTTCATACTCTTCTTTTGGCCAATAACCGTATGAAAATGCAACATGTTGTATTCTTATGGGGATATCTTTATTGCCAAAACTTAGTGTGAAATATTCAGTTTCAGGTAAAACATTAAGTAAGATCATGCATAAGATCACATTTTAGTTATATGCTACTCCTGGTAGTATTTCCTCAACATCTTGAAAGAAAGATCTCGACAATAGTTCATTAATATATGTCTCACCAATATCTTCCATTGTTGCATTTTGACCCCATGATTGAATGAGACCTTGCGCCATCCAAAAGTTGATCAAGTCTCGATTACAAATTTCACAATCTTTAGGAAACAATGAACAAAGAGCTAAGCATTGTTTCAAGTGATGAGGCAAATCATAATAGCTCAATCTTAGTGCAGCCATAATACCATCTCGATCTTGTTCTAATTTCCAAATTTCGCTCTCTTTGATAGACACCCAATCACGTTCGTCCTTCTTGGTATTAAGTAAGCTCCATTTGAAGAAAAATAAGCAATAAATTTGAAGAAAAAATACAAAAAATAAGGCTCTATTTGGAATCCAAAAAATACTAAGGGAATCAAATGGAGAGAAAAAAATGTAAGGAAAGAAAATTTGAAGAAAAATAAGCAATAAATTTAAACTCAATAAATTAATTTTATATATTTATTCAAACTGATTTCATTTGTTTTTCTGTATTAAATAAGGACTAAAAAATTTAAACATATGTCAAATTTTGAGGAATTTTGATCATATTTAATTTAATTTTATATTTTTCATCAAAACACCAAATATGAGAAAATAATTTTCCTTAATATTTTTTTTCTTTCCCTAGTACTTTTCATTATTTTATATAAAGTTTGGATATTTTTAAAACTACATAAATTGATTAAAAGGGATGACTTGACAACATATTTTCAAATCTAATTATTTCTTTTAAAATCTAAAAAGGTGTACAAAATGACTCCCTACATAATTTAAAATCTAATTATTTCTTTTAAAATCCAAAAAGGTGTACAAAATGACTCCCTACATAATTTAAAATCTAATTATTTCTTTTAAAATCCAAAAAGATGTACAAAATGACTCCCTTGTGAATAGAAATGCTTCTAGAGATTTAGATATAATGCTCATGGGAATTTAGTTACCATATGGGCGATTTATCTTTACACTTTAAAAAAGATTTACAAGGAATCGAGGTAGCAATCTTCGGTAACCCTTTCCTTACTGTTTTACCACTTGAGTCAGGCTCAAAGTTAATTTTTTATTTTATGTATAAGTTTTACAAATTAATTTTAAGAATAATAAAAATTGCATCAAAAATAAAAAAATACAATTCTGTGCAATTAAATATGAATATTTCTTAACTATTTTAATAATCAAGGTTATACATGGTTCTTGAAAAATAAATAAATAAAGAAAATAGAAAATAAAATATAAAATAAAATAAATCTTAATATTTTACATGTATTTCTTCATACTTATTTCATATGCGGCTTAATAATTTAGAAATTTAAAATTAATTAATTTTATATATATATATATATATATATACATGGTTCTTGAAAAATAAATAAATAAAGAAAATAGAAAATAAAATATAAAAATAAAAATAAATCTTAAGTCATTTTATGTATTTCTTCATACTTATTTCATATGCGGCTTAATAATTTAAAATTTAAAATTAATTAATAAATTAATTAATTATATATATATATATATATATATATATATATATATATATATGTGTGTGTGTGTGTGTGTGTGTGTGTGTGTGTGTGTGTGATTTTCTTTCATTTTTTTAGTGTGAAACTAAATCTGAAAAAGTTATTTTTCTTATTGTTTTTACTACTTTTTGTAGCTAAGTATAATTTAAAGAACCTTTTATTCTAACGCATGTGAAAATAATTTTAGATTTCAATCTTTAACAAAAGTTAAATATCAAGTTTAGTTGATTTTTTGAGGGCAAACAAAGAAATGTTAAATTAAAATGTGTAAAAAAAGAAAAACAAAGCAACTTATGTAAATGGTTGAAGTGATCAAACTATTTTTGGTAAAAATAAAGCAACTAGTATTTCACTTATTTGTTTCACACATTATGCTATGAGAGTCAAGTAATGATTTCCTAGTCCATACAAAAGTATTTATACATCAAAGATCATAGGGGGTCAAAGCAAAATAGGGAGTCAGTGCATGCTCTAGTAGATCACAGTTACGAGGATTTTTTTTTTTTTTTTGTCATCTTTGATTTTTAAACCAAATTACAATTGTTTTTGGAAAGCCCTTATTTTGCTTTCTTGATCACATACAAATATTTTTGTATGGATATATAGAAACGTAATTTTCTCATTTCCTCGTACTTGTGAATGGTTAAAGCATTCAAATCCAACGAATTTCATTTCATCATAGGATTAAAAATAATCTATTAAAAGGGGATGACTCGACAACATATTTGCAAATCTAATTTTTTTTTTTTTGTGACACCCCAAATCCTGGGGTGTCTCGTTGACAACTCGTCAACCTGTGGTGTAAAACCCGTGAAAATTTTAAATTTAAATTTTCGATAAAAAGGCAAACGATAATTTCATCGAAATAGTCCGAGAAAAGTCGGTGATTTTTCTGTATCTCTGATGACAAAACGGATCAGACCATGGAATCGCCCCGAACATACCTACCCAACCAAATTTCATTGACTTCGAGATACCGGAATTTTACGTATTTCTTCAAGGAAACGCTATGTCCGATCGACACATGGCTAGCCATGTGGATGACACATGGCGAACCATGTGGTGACACATGGCAAGCCATGTGTCACAATGCATGGAAAAGGCATGCATGTGTGACACATGGAATGCCATGTGTCAACATGCATGGCACTTTGAGAGCTATAAATAGAGAGTCAAATTCGCTTTGTGGGGGCAAAGAACTCAACCGCTGAGCAAAGCAAGGAGAAGGAGGAGGAAGTAAGAGAGCTTTATGGTGGGAGAAGAGAAAGGGAGGACAAGAAAAGAAAGAAAGAAGGAAAAGGAGAAGAAGAAAGGGATGAAGAGAGGAAAAAGAAAGAGGAAAGGAAGGAGGTTATACAGTTGAGCGCACTTTAAGGCAAAGAAACTCGAATCAAGGCTACAAGAGGTAGGTTTCCTCCTATTCTGGTTATTTTACGCTTAGGGGCCGTGTAATGTCCTACGGGTTTCGTTCGGTTTTCCGAGCGAATTTCTATGTTGTGGTTTGCTTCAGATTGTGTGATGGTCAAAGACCGTTTCATAGGTTTTGGGATTGTTCAAATGTAACATCAGGTTTCGAGACAACAAAATCCCGAATAGAATGGCAAACGGGGGTGTGCCCAAATTTCCGCACACCCTTGTGAATCGACCGCGTCAACTTTGGACAGCCATAACTTTCTCGTCCGAACTCCAATTTTCTTGGACTCTACGGAAAGATCGTCGAGTCTAGAATTTAATAAGATAAAGTGCTCAGCCAAAATGTAGGCTGAAGATTACCGGGTCACGAACACCGAGGAATAGTCCTGCTCGCTCCGAACTTCCGCTGGAATTGGTTTGTAACCAAAATGCTTGGGATTGCATATGGCCTAAGCAGGGAATTTTGTGTTGGATGTTTTGTGTGGTATTTACAAAAACTGGACTTTCTGGACTAAGTCCATATTATTTCTTAGGCCAAGCATGGCCGGATTTATGGCCAGGAATGGCTAATGTGTGTTATTCCCATAAATTCAATGACATACTGAATATGTAAAATTATGTGACATATGTGTGATGAGGATGGAATATGAATTATAGCATTACTTGCCTAAGTAATTGTTGGAATTATGTTAATACATGTTTGAATGATGTGTTGACATGAATGAACTAAATTATAGAAAAGATGTAGTGCATGCTTATGTGATGTAATCAATTAATGCATTTCGAATATTACATGACTGCATGTATGCGATGTTGAACTGAATATATAGAATGTTATGTGCATTAGACATGAGGTTCATAGCACATGTTGTATGGTGTAGAAATGTCCATGTAGAGGTCTTCTTATACATTGGTCATGGGTTTGAGAGCAAAGGGCACAAATTGCATTGCATTGGTGTGTGCTGTAGAATACCGCATTACATGGGTGTGTACATGGTATCGCTTGGCACTCACGCTTGGTGCAAAATCGTGGTGGGCTTAGAATGAGACGGTCCAATCAGCCCACAACGTTAAAATGAAAAATTAAAATGAAATGTGGCTCTGGGCGTAGCAAGTAGGGATAGATACCCCCTCGTGTGTGAAAAGCCCGAAACCCGTTAGACAGATCCACGAGTGAAAGCCCGAAAAATGTCGGAGGGTAAGAGACCTCGCCGGTGAGACTTCGAAAAGAGGTCGCCCAAAAAGACACGAAACGATTAAATAACATCACATAGACTACGGGTTATGAGATGGAGCTCTGGACTGACTCAGATTACTTCCCATTGGCACTTGTGATCGGGTGGTGGGTCGGAGGTTGACCCGGTACTGGGGGCATGTAGAGTGTCAGCCTCATACATGCATGTAGATTTTTCCATGATAGACAACATGTATGCAATTCCGATTGGTTGTCGGCTGATCGTGAAATGACATTTGCATGTGCACCTAGGTGGGGAATAAATTTTGTAGGATTTTAGAGTTTTTACTAGGCATTAGCTCACCCCGTCTGGGACTCTTCGTGCATACGTAGACAGGTACAGGCAAACGGCGCTCCTTAGAGGCCGGGATTATGAAGCGGGCCGGACTGTGGCCTTGATTCTTGTTTTGTGTATATATTATAACGAACTAGTTTTAATATATGTTTTGTATTAGAAGTGATGTAATAACTCTTGGATCTATAGAAATGTATGGTCTTGTAACCGTATGGACGAGTATGGATGATGGGCCTTATTGGGTCATTTTACTCATGTATGGGTCTCATGATATGAGACACAATGTGCTCTCGTAGTTGGATCTGCGGTCAACGGGACCCCCGGGTTTTGGGGTGTCACATGTGGAATATCTGTGTCTCATATTCTGAGACCCATACATGAGTAAAAATGGCCACTTTGGCCATACATCAATACTCACCAAAATACATCAACTATATTACCATAGTTCAAGAGTTGATTACATCACTCTTAATACAATATATATTAAAATTTAGAGTTCTAATACATGTTTTACAAAATAAATACCAAAGCCACATGTCGGCTTTCTTCTCAAAGCGGCCTTTAATGAGCGCCGTCTTCCCGAACACTTCCTGTACCTGAAATAATGTTCCCTCGACAGGGTGAGCAATGCCCACTAGTTGAATTATCTTACATGGGTTACTCCCCACCTAAGTGCACATGCAATGATTCAACATAACCACATTCAAGCAAATACATGATCCTACTTGAATGTCTACGTGATATGGATGGTAATGCGACCACCTTCCCACTTCTCGGTACTCTACCGACTTCACACATGTCTAAGCCAAATGCAGAAAAACATTGTTTTCAAAACAAAAGGTTTTTGTTCTCGAAAACGTACTACCGAGTTTCGGTAAATATATTGGACTACCCTCCGAGGTGAATTGTTGGATCATTTTTCCGAAACAGTCATGGGTTAGCCTCCAAGATGAATTGTTGGACCACTCTCCAAGGCAATTCTTCATAAAATCTTCCCTTGAAATTCCTTTCACAACCATTTTCCATTTTTCATTTCTTTCATGCCATGCACTCACACCTAATTTTCTAGGGAAATGTCCAAGGCATACGATATGATTATGCCATTTCCAAACCACACATGCCAATATATCAATTATGTATATATATTAACAAAATTTACATACACACTACATGTTATTTAATCTACGTAATAATATCAATAAATTTCACATCAAGCACTGACAATTCAATTTAATTCCAATGGCTCACACACAATTATATTTTTATATAATTCAACCTCATGTTAACACATTAAATTTATGCATTAACATATTAATTTCCACACAATTCAAGCCATTCATTTCAAGTAATTTCATGCAAATAACACATGGACATTTTTAGTCCAATCAGGCTAAAACGACTATTTTTACCAAATCCCAGTTTGTTAAAGGTCGCCCTGCGGGCGTACCCACTCATTGAAGCATCTGGCTCCACTTGTGGAACCGAAATTCATGGCCATTTTCGGCCCAACAACACCCGCACCATAATTTATTGCATAAATTATAAAGACACACGGACACAGTTCAGACCATCCTCCCGGACTACCTAAAAGCGGTCCCAAAATTCCAACAATCTCGGCCCAAGTTTCCAGGGACTGAATCAAACGGCCACTCATTCCGCCTCAAATCAACTAACTCATTCATGCTCTTAAAACCGAAAATAACCGAAAGAGAGGTACACTTCTACCTCCCTGAGTTGCCTAAACTCCCCAAAACCGCGGCCCACGCCAGAAATTTCTCGCAGTCAGAACAACTTTGCTTCTCGCCCAACTCGAACCGAAGGTCCAAAGTCGTGAAATCTGTAGAGAAGTTGCACTTTCTCTCTCTAAAACCCCATTTTCAAAAATCAGGCTTCCTCCTCTCTCACCCACGCACGACGCAAAAATGTCGGAGAAGAAGCCTCCTGCTCCCTCTCACTTCGCCATTTGTCGCCCATCATTGGCTTATCGGATTCCTTATCCATTTAATCCACCAACCCGATTTTCCTCCACCAGAGATGCCTATGAAACACCATGGGTCTTCTACACTTGAGCCTGCTGACTTATTCCCGCACCGACACGTTACACACCGCGGTAGCCACTCACGCGCTGCCATCCCGCATTACGCCGTTGCTCAAAAACGCCGCAAATTCCCGGCCGTCTTGCACCGACGAGTTGACGTGAGAGGCTGCATTCACGATATGATTCACCCGCGAAGTCCGTTATCGGCATCTGTAGGCCGATACTGACTCGAAATTACTATTTTCGCTTCTTTTCTCGTAAAATTGCATTTTCTGCTTTCACTTTTTAAACCCAAGATATTTTTAAATCTAATTATTTCTTTTAAAATCCAAAAAGATGTACAAAATCAGAAACCCGAAAAATTCTAATTTTCCTCAAAAATGGTAAATGGTAATTTCGGTCAAACCAAATTTTCTAGATCTCGTATGACAAACGAACTTCACCGCTGTTGAATCGGGGCTCCCGTGAAATCTAGCTACCACGTCAATTTCATCGAATTACGAGACGCTTGAATTTCACGCTGGAGCACACGTGCATAAGCATATACACGCGCACATCGCATAGCCCGAGGAGAGGCGTCGCACTGCGGAGCTACCAACATGAAATGAAGCTACAAGCAAGGTAAGACATTTAAGATCACGTTATTGACAAAGATCCATAAGAGACGGATACGATAAGTGGGAATTCAAGCTAACCAACTTTGTGTCGATACGTGGCAAGCGGAAGAGACAAGTTCTCGACTAACTTCTCCCATCCGGATTGGATGGGGAAAAGAGAGAGAGAAAAGAAAGAGAAAAGAGAAAGGAGAGATTCTAGAGAGAGAAGCTTTGCCTTCTCTCAAGATTTTCCGACGATCGATTCGGCAAACTTCGACGAGGCAAGAAGCAAAGTTAGTCTACGCTGCAAGGGCTACGCGTGGGTACCAGTTTTGTGGAGTTTTGACAACTCCGAGAGGTAGGGGTCTTTTCCTACTTGGTTTATTTTCGGCTTAAGAGCCATTTAAAATGGTTTTGATGGTGTGAGGTCAGAAGTGGCGTCATTACCGCCCCAAAACTGGGATCGACGCCGGAATTTTTTTGATCCATTGTGGATACCCTTGACTGGACAAGGGATCGAAATGGTCCTTGTATGCTATATATTTTTGTGTTATTGCTTGATATTTGAATAACATGCAAATTGTGTGTAGGATGTATAACCATCCGTGAATTGTTTATGTTGCATGTAGTTTATAAATATTCATGTGACATAAAATAAATGCATCAGCATCATGCATTTGTATGCGCAAGAACATCACATGACATTGCGTGAGTGCATGGTTTGGGTCGATTCTAGATTTGTTGACTATGTAACTGGCACCGTGTTTGGTGTTCGATAAATTGTCGTGACATGGTAAGATCGACATTGGTTGGTGTCGATGGTGGGCTCGGTAGCATGGGACATCGTCCAAGCTGAGCGCATGATTTTAAAGTAATCGAAAAATGTCCAATGAAAAGATAAAAGTTTTATTGGGAATTGTCCAGTGCACGGAGGATGTCTAGTGTTCGGAGGGTGTCCAGTTGTCTCTGAGGGGTGTCCAGCGCTCTGAGGATGTCCGTATCTCGTAGATTTCCTACTATTTCCGAAAGATGTCCTAGAGTTTCGTAGAGCGTCTGTGCCGATTTTAAACGTAGCACAAATATTTTTGCTTAAAATAAACTTTAATACATGGCAAGTCAGATGTGAGGAGTCGGTGAGTACTGGTATTGATTTCTTCGCAGGCATGTGACATTCGAAAAGAGGATCACGCATTTGCCGAATGCGCTTGGTTGTCATTACATGCGCATCTTAAAGCGGTGAGTAACCCACGTATAATTCAACTACTGGCACGCCACCGCGCAGGAAAACTATTTCCGTGCATCAAGACGACTTGGGATGGGACACATCCGCTCCTGTGAGGCAAGAACGACCAAGATTACCATTTTGTATTTTAAAATATGGGCAAAAGACTCGCTTTTGATAAATTTGTAATCAAAACAAATTGTAAATAAATTCTTTTGTATAAAATATACATTTCGAAGATTACGTATCGGGCCCGACGCGTCATTTTATCCTCGTGACTGCCTCATGACGTGAGACACGCAGATTCTCAGATCGACGACACAATGGGACCCCCGGCTCAAGGCCACAAAATGACTTTGTGAATAGAAATGCTTCTAGAGATTTAGCTATAATGGTCATGGGAACTAGTTACCATACGAGAGATTTATCTTTACACTTTAAAAAATATTTATAAGGAATCTAGCTAGCAATCTTCCGTAACCCTTTTTTTTTTTTACTGTTTTATCACTTGAGTCAAGCTCAAAGTTATTTTTTTTATTTATATAAGTTTAACAAATTAATTTTATATTGATAAAAATTTGCATCAAAATAAAAATACAATTATGTATGAATTAAATATGAATATTTTTTAACTATTTTAATCATCGAGATTATACATGGTTCTTGAAAAATATAAAAAAATAGAAAAGAAAGAAAATAGAAAATAAAATATAAAAATAAATCTTAAGTCATTTTATGCATTTCTTCATACTTATTTCATATGCGGCTCTTAATTATATATATATATATATATATATATATATATATATATATATATATGTGTGTGTGTGTGTGTGTGTGTGTGTGTGTGTGTGTGTGTGTGTGTGTGTGTTATTTTCTTTTATTTTTTTTAGTGTGAAACTAAATCTGAGAAAGTTATTTTTCTTATTGCTTTTTACTACTTTTTGTAGCTAAGTATAATTTAAAGAACCTTTTATTCTAAATATCAATCTTTAACAAAAGTTAAATATCAAGTTTAGTTGATTTTTTGAGGGTAAACAAAGAAATGTTAAATTAAAATGTGTAAAAAAAGAAAAATAAAGCAACTTATATAAATGGCTGAAGTTATCAAACCATTTTTGCAAAACAGCACCCACTGTCACTCGCCTCTCGTCGCCCCGCCCTCATCATTCATTATTATTTCAAAGTATTTGTTTCACACATTATATCTTATTTATTTCTAAGTTCAAAATTTTATTTTCATTGAACCGATAGAAATTTTAAAAAATAATTTGTTAAAAAAAAACTATTTTTGTTTCATCGTATCAAAATAATGTTTAATTATATTTTTATATGAAAAATGGAGACAAGCATCTCAAACATTTAATAAGTAACAAAGTTGGTGACAAAGGTAGCGTTTGTTTTTTCTTTTACTTAATATTGAATAAAACTTTTTTTCAACTTAGTGTTAAATAGTACTTAATAGTATTAAGTATTAAGTTGTTGTTTTTTAATATTGAGTAATAAGCGCTGCTAACTTTCCTCCTTGCTGGGCAAGGATAGTGTTTCCTATTTTGGAAAATGACTTTTTCTAAATGGTCAAAATATTTCTAAAAAATTTCAGTAATAAGTCATAAAAAATTTAAAAAACAAACAAGTTGAATATTGAAAGCTTGAAAGTTATTTAGCTTTCAACAAAAAGCCAAAAAACAAACGCCACCTAAATAATTTGTCTTTCCCAAAACCATGTTTATGGGTTTGATGAATAATTTATTGTGACTTAATATTATTGAAAAGTTCACACTCCAAACAACAAACTATAACCACCTCACACATGATGAGTCTAGCTATATGAAAATAAGACAAATAAAGAAACACACCACTCTCAAGAATTCAACACAAACACAACAAATTCAAAATGAAAAAAAAAAAAAAAGGCAGGAAAATTGACAAACAAAAGCCCAAACAGTAGTAGCTTTGATCAGTCCTCCATTTCCAGCTCTTCCAACTTCCAATGATAGCAGAAGAAGCTTACATTTGGTCACTCCTCCATTTTTCAGCTCCACTCGATCTCCATTTCTCACCCAATTCTTTTCAACAACAATATAGAAAGATGATCAATATCATTAAGATTTATAATAAGAAATTTACAATTAGAAGAACTGAGAATGCTTGCTTGCCCACTCTCATTATTAAAGAATAGTCACCATTAAAGAGGACATCTTCAGAGCATAAATTCACACATCAGACATTCGCAATAGAGAAGGTAATGAGATAATTAATAATAGATACCAGATATTACAAAAAAATGAGAATAAGTAAAAATAAAAATAATATAAGGATAAAAGTTTTAACGTGGAAACCCCAGAATGGAAAAGAAGAAAAAACACTATGGATAGAGAAATTTCAAGTTTAAATATGGCAACAAGATTGGAGTATTGCTGATTATTAGAGAAAACATTAATCAATAAATCCTAGAATTATAAGCATCTCAAAATTGAACAGGTTTATACCATGAGAAATTGCTAATTTTTATCCCTTTCTAATCACCACAAATCTTCAAAAGAAACCATTAAATTTTTCCGAAAAAAATTCCAATCATCATAACTTTAACAAAAATTATCTATATATCTTGAAATATATCATTTTAGTAGAAAAAAGGCAAATGCTTCATCCCGTGAAGATACCCTCGCCCATGTTTTATTATTTATTTTTTCTTTTTCTTCCTTCCTTTTTAAACATTATATACACAATAGAAAGCAGGGAGTTTGATTTATTTGTATTATACAAAAATTATAACACAAATTTTGTTAGAACAACCAGTTAAATCAAATGACATGACATCCAAAGTTGAATTTATACCAAAAAAATGAAAATTAAAAGAACTAGAAAAATGAGGGTAACTAGAACCATGTAAAATCAATAAGCTGAAATAATACTAGAATTTAAAATCTCTCTCATACCTAATTATCGGATGAAATCTTTTCTTCATCAAGATATATTTCTGGTATATGAGCGATTTTTTGCCAATCTTCCCCCATTTCAGGATTGCATCTTTCTACTAGTTCAGGACAATGTTGAATTTCGAGTTTTTGAAGACGAGTAAATTTTGCAACCCAGTTTCTGGGAGTGCTTTGATGTTTGGGCAATCTAAAATGCTCAATTGATGTAAAGTATTAGAAGTTGTTCCAGAAAGAAGCCACCTTGGTAAAGCCACCAACTGTGGTAAATCATAAAACACCAAAATTCGCAGGCTCCCAAAACTTTGAATGTTTTCTTGCCCTTCGACTTCTCCATCCATGAATTCAAGTTTTCTACATTCACCAATTACCAGAATCTCTAACTTAGTCAGGAATTTTATATTGGGTGGCAAAGAAATCAAATTTGGACAATTGTTAATCTGTAACATCCGAAGTGCAATAAGGCTTTCCATTCCTTTAAACAAATATTCCAAATTGAGACAATAAAAAATTCCTAAATGTTGAAGAGAATTCAAGCATTTCAACCCTTTTTCCTTTCTGGATAAATCCTTTTGCTTTGTCGTTATATACAATGTCCTCAAACTGATCATACTCCCTATGCCTCTTGGTAATTCTTCAAGCTCAGAACATTCAATGAGTAACAAAGTTTGCAAATGATACAACTTGCAAATGGAATTCGGGAGTTTCTTTATCCTTTTATTCTCAGATATGCTCAAGTATCTTAGATGCTTTAGACTACCAATGGAATTAGGGAGGGCTTCAAAACTGGATTCCGTAAATCCCAACACCCGTATGCATTTGAATCTCAAGGTGCATGTACTAACAAATGATTTGCTAGTGGGTGCCACATTTTCCATTTGGAAATAAATGCTTCGAATACTACTGTTTAACTTCTCCAAAAATCTTAAAGCTTCATACTCTTCTTTTGGCCAATATAAATCAGAAAATGTAACATGTTGAATACGTTTGGGGATATCTTTACTGTGAAAATTTAGTGTGAAATATTCAGGTTGTGCAAAAAAGATGGCAAGATCATGTACAAGATCATGCATTCTGAATTCATATGCTACTCTGGGTATCATTTCCTCAACATCTTGAAAGAAAGATCTCGACAATAGTTCATTAATATATGTCTCACCAATATCTTCCATTGTTGCATTTTGACCCCATGACTGAATGAGACCTTGCGCCATCCAAAAATTGATCAAGGCTTGATTACCAATTTTGCAATCTTTAGGAAACAATGAACAAAGAGCTAAGCATTGTTTCAAGTGATGAGGCAAATCATAATAGCTCACCTTAGCAGCCATAATACCATCTCGATCTTGTTCTAATTTCCAAATTTCGCTCTCTTTGATAGACACCTAATCACGTTCGTCCTTCTTGGTATTAAGTAAGCTCCCTAAGCTTCTCACAGCAAGAGGAACCCCTCCACATTTCTGGACAATCTGCTCCCCAATTTTTAAAAGCTTTGGATATTGTTTATCTTCTCCATCTTTGAATGCACATTTCACAAATATAGATAAACAATCCTCCTGAAAGATCTTTAATTTGCATTGAAAACTACCCATGATTGAAGCAACTGATTTCTTGCGTGTAGTTACAAGAATTTTGCTTCCATTGGCACCACCGTCCATGAGCAAGTCCTTCAGCTTAACCCACTTTTCATGATCCTCGTTCCACACATCATCCAAAACCAGCAAGAATTTTTCACCATGTAATTCATTTCTAAGATGACTCTGCAATTGCTCCATGGAGAAGTCACTGTAATTTTCATCAGGTTTCTTCTCCTTAAGGATTTTCTTTACAACCTTTTCAATATCAAACTCATCTGACACACAAACCCATATTTTGGTAGGGAAATGGTCTACTACTTGCTCATCGTTATACACGAGTTTAGCCAGAGTTGTCTTGCCTAGCCCCCCAATCCCAACAATGGAAATCACGGAAATATTCTCACTATCACTAGACTGCCTCAAAAGGCAGATAATATTTTCTTTCTCATCGTCTCTTCCGATAACATCGGAAGCTCGGACGAAGGAGTGGGTCATCTCCCTCTTATTCAACACAACAGGCTTGTTTGCAACACTCTCAACGAGATTAAATCTAGACTTATCAGCTGCAATTTTATCTAGTCTCTCTCTAATCTTCTTCACTCTATGACCCATCTTGACATTGAATGCAACTGACGAGATCGGACTTGAAAAGAAACTGCGTACCTTGGCTGTAGAGCTCCCCCTAGCCACCACTTGCCGACGTAAGGCCTCATATTCAAATTCATCAACAATATCTTCAGCATCATAAAAGGCATCTTTGAGCTTTCCAAGCCAATCTCTGATCTGATGGTTTGTGGCTTGCTTCTCCTCAGCATCTAAGGCACGGCGCGGATGGCAGAGGAAGTATCCCTGAGATCTTCTAGCTCGGATTTAACACCCCAAGCAAGCCCAACTTCTTGGATGATGGCAGACCCCAACTTCCCCAAAACTCTGTCGGCTATGCCAAAAGCAAACGATTCAGCCATGTGCAGCTGCAGAGAGAAGCAGAGAATGACCGAAACGGCTAAGCGGAAAGAGTTGAATCTACGGAAGAATATTCCAAGCACATAGCCATCTATCAACAGAGTTAGATGTGGTCAAATTTGGCAACCAAATTAAACTAATGTGTTGTAATTTAGAAATTAATGTACAATCGTGAATCATGATGCCTGCCAGTTCATTAATTCAGCAAACTAACTGTCGGCTTCCCGCTTAAAGTCAAAAGAAAACGCCAATTCAGTTTTAAAATATTTGTTAATATATACTATTATATCCTAGCTAGGTCGCAATTTCTCCTATCTACTAGGTATTAAATTAAATATCAATAATTAAACATAATTTTTTTTTCTAACAATTCAATGAAAGAAAACAACCGGCGTATGAATGATATAATAATAATAATAAGACGAAGAATAAGAGTTCATTGTCAAGAACAAAAAGAAAATAAAAAAGTTATTAGTTCTTACATAATTATCCTCATTTAGTATTTGTTTTTTATTTAATTCTATATAGAACTTAACACTAAACTGTGTTTTATAATATTAAGTATTAAATTGTTTGATTTTTCATATTTTATTTATATTAAGTATATTAAGTAAATAAAATCAATAGTTTACTTTTATTTTTAAAAAAGGTAAAGTATTTAGATTTTTCTATTATTTCTTTTAAAAAGGGCTAAAATACAAATTTTCAAAGTTGGAAGGAGTTTTTAACAAAAAATAGAATTGTTTTGTTAAAAAGAAACAACAAAAGTTTCCTTACACAATTATAACATTTTTCACTTTTATCTCAAGGAGAGGATAGGTGAGCTAGGGTTTCGAAAAGGGGATTTCAAGCTTGAAGAAACATCCACCTCAGTTAGTAGCTCTTTTTCCCATTCTAGCTCAAGCATGCGACGCGATTGGGGATAAGAAAATCTTGAGAGTAAGAAATAAGAAGCTCGAAGCGTTTTTGTACTATTCGTGAGATTTATGATATTTCCTAGCGCAACCGCTTGACGCTTGCACTGATAATGTAAGCCGAGATAAAGAATGATCTACAATTAGAACAGTGGAGATCATGTTTTAAGGTTTGAGTTGAGAGTTATTCTTGTTTGAAGCAAACAATTTTAGAAATTACTTTTAGTTTCTATAAGATCAGTGTTCTATCAAAAATATATCCAAAAATCAGAACAGTGATGATCGTGTTTTAAGGTTTGAGTTGAGAGTTATTCTTGTTTGAAGCAAACAGTTTCAGAAATTAGTTTTAGTTTCTGTAAGATTAGTGTAAGCCTTCATTCTCCTTATTCAACCGTTGTATTGCTTTTAATTTTGGATATATTTTTGATAGAACACTGATCTACGATTTGAATGGTTCAGATCATGTTTAGAGGTTTTATGAGAGCTTATACTCATTTGTAAATGTGCTAGCTTTTTGAAATCGACTTCGCTTTAGTAAGTTAAGTGTAAGCCTGTTTCTCCTTATTCAACTATTGGATTGCGTTGAAATTTGGATATGTTTTATATAAGACTTTGATCTAAATTATGAATGGTGAAGATCGGAATTTATGACTTGAGGAAGGTGATATTGGAGCAAAACCGTGACAGTGATCAAACTACATTTAAATTAGTTTTGAAAAGAGAGTAATAATTGAAGGCAAATTATTCAAGGAGTAATAATAATAATAGTAATAGTAAGTTTAAAATAATAAATAAGTAAATTAAAATAACATTGAAGAAAAAGAAATAATAGTTCAGATAATTAATGAGTTTTTTTTTTCGTTTTTATTTGTTTAGGTGACATAGACTCTTAACTGAGTTTAATTGTGGAGTGGTATAATTCAAGACTTTTGAGTTGCTTTGAGGTAAAGAAGATTCATGCAGCTTTTCCTATAAAACAAAATAATTTGCTATTATATGTGATTATGAGTTTTGATAATTTGTATTTGTTTAAATTATATGCATGGATCAAATACAAGTTTTATTTGGAAAACGGATTTGAAAATGTTCATGGTAGGGATTGAAAGCATGGAAGATATATTTCAGCATTTATGAAAATCAAGTCATTAAAGAGAATATTTGACTCGATTTTTATACTTCATGTCACCCGGGATATAAACTGACAAATACAACCTCTATCACCTTATAAATCCTCGACAAATATACTCGTCAACGAGATAACTCGATAAATCCGACCCTAATCAATGGGTTATAGTAGTTGACAAATTGGCGCTTGTCAACGGGTTAGAATAGTTGACATTTTATTTGAAAGAAATATGTTTTGAGAACCAAGAGTGTAAGTATTTTGAAATGACCATTGTCAAAGGGTTAGAATAATTGACATTTTATTTGAAACAAATCTTTTGAGAACCATGAGTATATGTGTTTTAAAATATTTATGGATTTGATTATGATATGGAATTGTTTGAGAAACAAAAATATGATGAACATCAGTTTGAAATATATTTATATATATATTATTTATTTGTACTCAATGATTTTATGAGATTTGTGAGGAAAAGAAAAATATGTTATATCTCCAATTTTGTGAATTTAAAATATTTGATCCATGAAAATGTATTAACATTCCTTATTGGGCTTTTAGCTCACTCCTTATTGTTGATCATTTTCAAGTGCCCTAAACCTTGGCTGTAACATCCCAAATTATGCCAGGACAGTTTATAACATGTTTAGGGTATAAGAAATGTAAATGTATATTTTTTCGGAATAAAATAAAATAATGTTAAAAATAACATAAGCAAAACCCGAAATTTATACAAAAGACAAGGGTAAATTAGTCATTTACTAATTTAGGACCTAAGGGTCATAATCTCATAAGATTGTATGCCAAAGTAGAGTATAATATAAGTTGAATTGCAAATAAATGAAGATGAGGGACCAATGAGTAAATAAAGGAAAGAAAAATCAATAAAAAGAGATAAGATCAAGTTTGTTCTCTCATTTCAGAACAAAAAACGCGGCGAGAAAAGAAAGAGGCAGGCTAAGGCAGATGAGAGAACAAAAACGTGAAGGAGAAAGGAAGAGAAGAGAAGAAGGAGAAGAAGAAGAAGAAGAGAAGGAGAAGAGAACTTCAAGAGAGAGCAAAAGTATGGAATTAATATGGTTTTGGGTATGGAATTAATATGGTTTTGGGTATGGAATACTATAAATTTTTGTATGGAGAGTTTGATCCAAACTTAGGATTTTGTTAGGATTTCATCATAACCCTGGATTTCTTGAAAGTATGGTTGGTAAAACCCTAAATTGTACAATAAGAGTATGAAATCCTTCCTTTGAGGTTGGATTCAGCATGACTGCGGCAAGTAATGGAGTTCAAAACAAACCATAACTATTAAGATTATACTAGAATATCTAATCTTCTATTTTTAGAATATGTATATTCTCGATTTGGTCAATGGTGAAGTGACTGCCATATTATAGCCATATATATTTATAGCTTGATTTGGTCAATGGTATAATTGCTATATTATAGCCATATTTATAGCTTGTACGATAATCGTAGCGACTTTTAGTTTGTAATATTATATATATGACTCGCCGTGAATCAATAGAATCAAGGAAAACCAATTCTGCATGGTATCGTGAGCCCTGGGGCCAGCTCTAGCAAGCTTTTTACCCATTTATTTTCTTTCACGGCTTCTTTTCCGAAATGCATCATCATCGCCTCTCTCTCCGATTCTTCTCATTGGCGGCCGACGATGGGAAAATAGATCCCATTCTCCTTATTATCTGGTCCGAGATCAACCCGAATATGATCACCACGTGGATCCTTTCTAATGACAATTATATTTCATGGGCACGTGATTTAAGTTGTCTTTGAAAGCTCGCCGAAAAGCTTTGTGTTTGTTGACGGACATTCACCAAACCAACTGCGAGAAGAAGAAACAACTCGGATTGGGCACACCGTCAATTTATGCTTGGTCCCCATTGATCACACCGACTCTTGATCCAAAGTTGATGCCCCATTCCTTTTTCATGATGAAGCCAAACGACTTTGGGATTATCTTGAGAAGCGGTTTTGCGTGGCCAATGGTCCTCGCCTTCAACAATTGAGGGATGATATTACCAACTGTAAGCAAACTTCGAATATGTCTATTGATGATTATTATACCCGTTTGATGGGATTGTATGATGAATTGATCGCCTCAAGCCTCTCCATGCGGTGTCCGTGGTAATTGTACTTGTGATGTTGTCAAGACTTGCTATGGATCGAGGAGGAGAAACTCCATCAATTTCTCATTGGCATTAACGATGAGTTATATGCACCCAAGACGCTTCTAATTTGTCGTCTACACTCTCCTTTAATTCCGATCTCGATCGGTGTATCAAGCATGTCTTCGTGAAGAAAAGTCTGGGTGTTGCTCGAGATAGAGCGGACAAGGGCAAAATCCATGCGCTTGTTTATAAACTCCGCAGACGCAATCTAAGGCTCGTGGTTACCCGTCCCCCGAGCAATAAATTGTATTGTTCTCGTTTGTAAGCGATCGTCATGATGATGCAATACTTGTTTCAAAACGCATGGATATCCGGATTGGTGGGAAGATCGGAACCGTGGAGTCCAAGGCAGTGCACGGCCCAATGCACAACCACCTCCTACGGCTCCTCCGACTGCTCCTCGTGGTCGGCCCAAAGCCATGGCTGCCACGGTCGTGGCTGCCAATGCTGTGGCTGGAATTGCCATATTATAGCCATATTTATAGCTTGATTTGGTCAATGGTATAATTGCCATATTATAGCCATATTTATAGCTTGTACGCATAACTGTAGCCAGACTTTTAGTTTGTAATATTATATATATATGACCTACGGGTGAATCAATAGAATCAAGGAAAACCAATTCTTTCAATAACTAATCTTTATGTTAGGTTTATGTATGGGTTATGATCCATTTTAGAGTTGTTTTGGGAGTAATTCATGATAGGTTTTTGAAGTAAGATGGAATAGAGGAAAAGTATGGAAGAAAAGTGAGTGAAAGAGGGAAAAGCTGCCATTTATGGCGCTCCGTAACCTGTACTCCAGACTGCATCGGGTGGTACCCTGCACCCATATGGGGACGTTTCAAATGGTACCACGTGACCACCTATACAGACGCAAATGGTACCGGTACCAACCAAAGTTTGGTTGGTACCCACCACCTCACCGTAACATGAATGGTACCAAGACCGATGCCAAGCATCAATGCGCACTCACTTTCCTACAAACTCTAATTTCTTGTATTTTGACATTTTTAAGCCCAAATTCATACACCAAAAGTATAGAAACCCTAGTGAATGACTAATGAGGGTTCAAATAAGAGTGAAACTAAGTTGAAAATGTATCGTACCTCGCCGCCTCGGTAAGTTTGATGTGGGCAAACTTAATGCCCTATGATAGGATAGTAAATTCTTGAACAAGTATAAACTTGCTATAAGTATAAATATGCATATGATTTTGTTAGGCGAAAAGCACAGCCTGTAATACGATAAGAGATTATTCGATAAACGAATATCTCATAAGTATACATGATATCAGTAGGTATTCATGTATATGAGATATCTTTTCTAATATTGAAAAATTATTAAGAACACATAATAAAACTGACAGTCCCAAGTATATGTGACTTAGTTGGATATACATGCCTATATGACAAATTCGCCACAAGCATGTACGATACGTATATCGAGGCCCCTCGGGCTTGTCGATGACACATCCCGCCGATCATTCTAAATACCTGCCAAATGCCGTAGATCATTGTCTCATACGCTGATAGTACCTCTATTACAAATAGAGATCACTGTCTTCAGATAAGGATAAGACCTTCTGCACATACAAATAGAGAACAGCTGATAGTACCTGTAAGATCAGCTTTCCGTATCCACTTTAGTTGTATTTGCAGGCATGAACATAAAAGAAAATGAAAAGTATATGTAAAGGAAATGTATAAAGTATATGATATGATATGAGAAGCATAACACTGCTATGTGATGATAGTATACAGTTACAATAACAAGAAGTAAAGTGTAAAATGATACGAAAAGTATGTGATAAGAAATGAAATATGATAATACGAATAAGGATGATACATGTAGAAGTATATCTATAAATGATATGTGCAAACATGAATAAGCATGTGTAGATGAAAAATGAATGTTAAAGTGATATGCATGTGTTTAAAGTGTGATGACCCTTAATCGAGGTCGTCCATATGTATAAAATTCCCACTAAGCTATAAGCTTAGCACGGGTGTTTCATCCATGTAGGCACAGAAGAGGAAACCAGATGACAGGACAATCCACATCAGCAGTCAAAGTCAACACATCAATAAGTGCCCACTGGAAGACCATTTGGTCTAATGTATATGTATTTTTGTTTCTTTTGCAAACAATGTAAATATTGTAAATGTTGAACACTTCCATATACTGAGTCAGATATATTTTGTAATCCGTCGCATGTAATATAATACAAGTTAAATGTTTAACAATATAAGAATGAACAAGCTTAAAGTGTATAAGTTATAGTAAATAAAAGTTAATGGTATCATAGCATCCCGAATCCGGCTCGACCGCCAATCAGCCCAATAGAAACAGTGGCGCTACATTGGCGCAAGAGTGATTTCGGGGGTGGGTATGTGGATGTGAAATTGAGAACTATTTTTAAGTTGGTATTTGTTGAAAAGATTTAGGATTGTTAGACTACTTTAATACTTTGGGAATTAATGTTTGCAAACTTTCATTTTAAGGATTTTATATTGCTAGAATGTTACATTTTAAGATTATTAGTTTTGAAAAATTTTATCATATTGGAAGACGTTGGTTCTATGACATTTTGTTATACTTTGAAAGGTTTTATGCCTTTGAGAGATTTTGATTTTATGAAATTAGTTTAATTTCTTCAGGAGCATATTCAGACGAACAAGATTCATAAATGTAAATTTTGGAAAGTATGGCTTAAAGGTGAGATGCCTGAGATCTATATGTGAATGAACAAAGAATGCCCTTTACTCTGAGTCAGTGTTGCACCGAAGAATAAGCTGCCTACGTCAAGAGCAAAAGGAAAATAAAAAAGTTATTAGTTATAACATAATCATCCTCATTTAGTACTTGTTTTTTATTTAATTCTATATAGAACTTAAAACTAAACTGTGTTTTATAATATTAAGTATTAATTTATTTGATTTTTCATATTTCCATTTTATATTAAGTGTATACACAATAAAACAATAGCTTCTCACTTTACTCCTTTTTTTTTTTTTAAATGTGTGCACATCGAGATCAGGACACTTCTTCATTAATTAATCCGAAAATTTAAACTAAGTAATAAGTTAATAAGAAAATGAACCATATAAAATTTGAAAGCAAATTACTTTCAATAGAGTTGAAAAATAAAATTTTCAATTATACAAAGATGATATATTTTTTAAAAACTAAAAAAAATAAATCACATTTTATATTAAAGAATAACATACATTTAGAGTTTACATGATGTTGTAATATGTTTTAAAATAGAAATCACTTTAATCCCCTAAAATACTCTTCAATAAGCAAATAAAAAAAAAGTTACATCACATAATGACTCTATTACCAAAACTCGAAGTGGCCCCTCACCTAAATATTCTAAATGCTGATTCTATTTCCATTTCTGGGCCTTTCAGGGCCTTTCAGAGTCATACCTTCACAACATCATCCATGAGAAACAATTGTTTATTCTTAAATGAAAAATAGTCGTAGACGCTACAACTTGCAGCCATTATATATTAGTGGGAGACTAATTTTTATTATAAGAAATCATTTTTTTCAAAATGGTTTTCAAAATTCTTTTTTATTTTTTTTACATCTATTTACTTTACATATTACATTATAATACTTTGTTATGGATTCGAACTTGGTTCTCCCTTGTGTTCATCTCACCCCTTTACTATTTGAGTGAGGGTTAAGGGACGGGTTCTTTTAATCAAATTATCCTATATTTAACAACTTCGATGGTTTACTTCTTCGTGGGTTTTCATGTTGATAATTCAAGGGACAAAGTTTAATCCGATCCTCATTAGTATACTACAAATCTAAAATCTTGATTGTGTACTACGTTTAATTTTTAAAGTTGCATTATAAACCTAAATCAATAAATTTATTATTATTATTATTTTTTAAACGTGTTGGGCATGTGATGTATCGACCAATGACATAGAAGAGCTAGAACTTGGTGAGCCTAACATTCTTCCTTTCAAGTGAAAAATAAACGTGGAGGAGAGGCACATTCAGAGACCTCAATTCCAGAATTTTTTCTTTGGCCCTTTTCTCCAAAAAAAAAGAAAAAAAAGAAAAAAAAAAGAAAAAGAGGAGAGAATGATACAAAGGGATCAAAATATTCTAAAACGAAAGTCGGAACCGACATGCTCTGTTTGGTTGTCGGTAAGATGCAGGAAGAGAAATTAAAAGCGTGATTAACATAATTAACTGAGGAAACGAGTAACTATATTTTGGAAACCAAAATTCTAAATTTTCATGTCTCTTATCTGATTCTCGTAGCCACGGATCATCGGCGATTAACCTAAGAAGTTAACTCGTAAAACAAATAAGCAAACTCACTACGGTTTCCGCCGAACCGACGCTTAAATCAAGCAGAACAGATACTAAAAAGTCTGTTTTTCAGTAGAGTATTCAGAGATTACTAGTTGCGATTCCTCACTCTTTTTGGTGACGACGACGCATCTACTTTTTATGTAAAAGTGGGTAATTAGTTTCATGTAAATGGAAGGGAGAGATGCTTGACGGCGGATCAGACTGCTTTTCCTTTAGATAATCCAATCATCCGAATCATCCACCCTGCTAATCGCTCCGATTATCTTGTAATGCGTAGCTTACGCATACGACCAACGGTAAAATACGCTTTCGAACTACTTATGATTACCGAAGTAAAATACTGGGGCTTATTATCTTGTTAGAGGCGACAGCCGACTAGGAGAATATGTGTCTGAGTAGGAGAATATGTTTTCCCTTCAATTTCTCGACAAGCAAACGAAATGGAAACACGAACCTGTAATTTATCTTGGATGAATCCTAAATCCGTGGCTTTAGTTTTGGATTGTTGCACCGGAACTATTTGGGGCAAAAGCTGCGAAGGTGCAGAAGGGAGTGGAATAGGTCATATGCTATGAGAGTCAACGCATGATTTCCTAAGTTCATACAAATATATTTATACATCAAAGATCAAGAAAGTAAAAGGGGTTAAAGCAAAATAGGGAGGAAGTACATGCTCCATTAGATTGCAGTTCGAGATTTTTTTTTTTTTTGTTATCTTTGACTTTTAAACCAAACTATAATTAATTTTGAAAAGCCCTCATTTTTGTATAGATGTAGAGAAACGTACTTTTCTCATTTCCTTATACCCGTGGATGGTAAAGCATTCAAATCCAACGAATTTCATTTCATCATGGGATTAAAAATAATCTATTAAAAGGGATGACTAGAAAATATATTTGCAAATCTAATTATTTCTTTTAAAATCTAAAAAGGTGTACAAAATGACTCCCTACATAATTTCAAATCTAATTATTTCTTTTAAAATCCAAAAAGATGTACAAAATGACTCCCTTGTGAATAGAAATGCTTCTAGATATTTAGATATAATGCTCATGGGAATTTAGTTACCATATGGGAGATTTATCTATACACTTTAAAAAATATTTACAAGGAATCGAGCTAGCAATCTTCGGTAACCCTTTCCCTATTGTTTTACCACTTGAGTCAGGTTCAAAGTTATTATTATTATTTTTTTTATGTAAGTTTTACAAATTAATTTTACATTGATAAAAAATTGCATCAAAATAAAAATACAATTATGTATGAATTAACTATGAATATTTCTTAACTATTTTAATCATCAAGGTTATACATGGTTCTTGAAAATATAAAAAAACAGAAAATAAAATATAAAAAAATAAATCTTAAGTCATTTTATGTATTTCTTCATACTTATTTCATATTCGCTCTTAATAATTTAAAATTTATATAATTTAAAATTAATTTTATATATATATATATATATATATATATATATATATATATATATATATATATATATATATATATATATATATATATATATATATGTGTGTGTGTGTGTGTGTGTGTGTGTGTGTGTGTGTGTGATTTTCTTTCATTTTTTTTAGTGTGAAACTAAATCTGAGAAAGTTATTTTTCTCATTGCTTTTTACTACTTTTTGTAGCTAAGTATAATTTAAAGAACATTTATTCTAAATATCAATCTTTAACAAAAGTTAAATATCGTTTAGCTTTCTGATTTTTGAGGGTAAACAAATAAATGTTAAATTAAAATGTGTAAAAAAAGAAAAACAAAGCAACTTATGTAAATGGTTGAAGTGATCAAACTATTTTTGGTAAAAATAAATCAACTAATATTTCACTTATTTGTTTCACACATTATGCTATGAGAGTCAACTCAAGGTTTCCTAGTTCATACAAAAATATTTATACATCAAAGATCACGAAAGTAAAATAAGGGGTCAAAGCAAAATTGGGAGTCAATACATGCTCTAGTAGATCGCAATTTGAGGATTTTTTTTGTCATCTTTAAATTTTAAACTAAACTACAATTGTTTCTGGAAAGCCCTTATTTTGCTTTCTTAATCACCTACAAATATTTTTGTATGGATATGGAGAAACGTAATTTTCTCATTTCCTCGTACTTGTGGATGGTAAAGCATTCAAATCCAATGAATTTCATTTCATCACGGGATTAAAAATAATATATTAAAAGGGATGACTCAACAACATATTTGCAAATCTAAAAAGCATATTTTTAAATCTAATTATTTCTTTTAAAATCCAAAAAGATGTACAAAATGACTCCTTTGTGAATAGAAATGCTTCTAGAGATTTAGATATAATGCTCATGGGAATTTAGTTACCGTATGAGAGATTTATCTTTACACTTTAAAAATATTTACAAGGAATTGAGCTAGCAATCTTCCGTAACCCTTTTTTTACTGTTTACCACTTGAGTCAAGCTCAAAGTTAATTTTTTTTTATTTATATAAGTTTAACAAATTAATTTTATATTGATAAAAAAATTCATCAAAATAAAAATAGAATTATGTATGAATTAAATATGAATATTTCTTAACTATTTTAATCATCAAGGTTATACATGGTTCTTGAAAAATTAAAAAAAAAAAAGAAAATAAATCTTTAGTCATTTTATGCATTTCTTCATACTTTTTTCATATGCGGCTCTTAATAATTTAAAATTAGTTATCTTTTACTTAATTTATATATATGTGTGTGTGTGTGCGCGTGTGTGTATGATTTTCTTTCATTTTTTAGTGTGAAACTAAATTTGAGAAAGTTATTTTTCTTATTGTTTTTTACTACTTTTTGTAGCCAAGTATAATTTAAAGAACCTTTTATTCTAAATATCAATCTTTAACAAAAGTTAAATAACATCATGTGTGTAGGCAGAAATCCTCTAGCTATCACAGTCAATGATGACTTGGTGTGTCGTCAACCAATCCATGCCAAGAATGACATCAAAACTGATACGCCCATCGTCATGTCCACTATGAGCGTGACCTCCGAGATTTCTAACTCACAATCTCGACATATCTGATCAATCCTCACCCTAGTCCTTAGGGGAGAACTCATGTACAACGGCTTTTCCAAGGTTTCAACCTCTAAGCCCAATCTTTTCTTACATTATGCAAAGAATAAACATGAATATTATGTGCACCCGAATTCTAAGCCAACGTTTTATCAAGAAGTGTGAGAGTCGAAATGTACCCTGTATATCAGACTGATCTGCAAGCTCAATCTTTACTGCCAAACAGAGCCACGCCCCTCGGGGTCCCTAAAGTACGGCCTGTGGTCTTTACCTCGACCCCTACCCATGTCTCGGGCCCATGTGGCTCCATCTCAGGAAATAGCAGGTGCTTCGTGGCAAAGACCTTAGACCGACACGATTCCCTCCGCCCATGCTAGGTAAGGAGGAACAAACCTGTCCACGCATGTCCCATCGACGCCCGTACCGTGGGTGTCCTATAACTCCGAGATCCTGCCTCCGCGCAATCCCGCTCATATGTCCAGTTGGATGGCGCACAACATGTCATCTGGTCCCTGATCAAGCAGCCCGACTGGGCCAAGCCCCGATACCGCGCCTGGTCCCCCTCGAATTGCACGAAAATGTAAGTCTTCTACTTCTTCCTAAAGCTAGAAGAATATTGATTCTTCTTCCTCTTGAAGACGGCGCCCTGTGATCCTTCTCCCGAATTAGTCGGAAACAATGACCCGCCACCATCGGGTCTCCTCCTCCCTTGAGGGCCAGAGGATCATGTGTCTCAAACCTCTGGAGGTTACTTGACCCCCCTTGGTTCCCAATTGCACTAGCTTGTGCGATGGTGGTAGCAACCACACCTGCCTGCATAAGGGTAGTCAGAATATCTCAAATTATACCCTACGCTTTATAACATGCTTTGGGTATAATAAACGCAGCATATTTATTCGAATAAAATAAAGATAAAACAAAAGTAGTAGGAATATGCATAAGTTAAATTACAAATAATAAAGAAGATTTGAGGCTATCAGAAAAATATTATAAATTGATTTGCAAATATTATAAGAGCTGGAGGACCAAAGTAAAATAAAAAGGATAAGATCAATAGAGCGATAAAGACCAAAAGAATATCTTATTTTTGGTTCGAGAAAGTGGAGAGCAAATACGACAAGAGAAGAGAGAAGAAGAAGATCACAGTACGATACATGTCTCAGCCGTATAACTATGAGTATGTTGTGTGTTACGTGTATGGAAATCTAGTTTTGGTCTAGAACGTTTAGATACATGGTTTGGAACCCTTTTGTTTTGTGTATGGTTTGGGTTTGGAAACCCCAAACTCATTTCTCGTGTATGGTCAGAGTCGAGGAGAGCCTACACCCTAGATACGTGTTTCGGTATGGTCTACTTGTAAGTCAAACCACATAAATTCCCTATTTTTGGATCGCATGCAGTGTACCTAGACCTTAGCACGGGTTTTTGGGTCAGAAATACAGGAAATTCAGAAGTGAGTCCTTCTAGTAAATTGTAGCCACATCAATGGACTTGATGTTAGGCTTTTGAATTTCTCAATTCGGACTCATGTAGACCAAGTTATGGTCTTTTTTACTCCGAACAACCAAACGAAAGTGAGTCAGCCATAGAGGTCGCCCCGTAGAGGTCGTCCTCGTAGAGGTCGCCGCCCGCAGGTCGTCGTCCTGTAGAGGTCGCCAGGTCCCCGTAGGGCCGCCGATCCTCGTGAGGAGGTCGTCGTCCTCAAGAGTGCAAACTGTCATCTGTGTCACGCCACAAGATCGATCACAAGACGACCTCCAACTTCGGAAGGTCATAACTCCTTCGTCTGAACTCCGATTCGAGTGTTCTTGGACTCTATGGAAAGCCCATTGAGTCAAAAATCCATCCATATGCCTGAGGAAGATATTAGATGTCAGACTCCAGCTGTCGACCGAGCTCGTCACTCGGGCAGTACCTGTCGGGCCCAGCTCAGCTCGTCAAGATCGGACATGTAAGATGACCTCCAACTTCTAAGGTCATATCTCCTTCGTCTCTAACTCCGATTTGGTGTTCTTGACTCTATGGAAAGCCCATTGAGTCAAGAATCCATCCATATGCCTGAGGAAGATATTAGATGTCAGACCAGCGTTAGACTGAGCTCGTCACTTCAGTGCAGCTCTCGTCGCCCAGTCAGCTCGTCAAGATCGACCGCGCATGACCTCCAACTTCTGGCGTCTGCAAACTTCTTCGTTAACCCGATTCGCGTTTCGACTCTATGGAAAGCCCATTGAGTCAAGAATCCATCCATATGCCTGAGGAAGATAGATGATGTCAGATCGAAGGTTAGACTTGGCTTCGTCACTTCAGTGCAGCTCGTCACCCAAGTCACTGTCAAGATCGACTACGCATAGACCTCCAACTTCTAAGGTCATAACTTCTTCATTCGAATTTATTTGTAGTGCCTGACTCCCCTATGGAAAGCCCATTGAGTCAAGAATCCATCCATATGCCTGAGGAGATTATTAGATCTCGTGACCAAAGTGTTAACTGAGCTCGTCACTTCAAAGGCGTACCTGTCGCCCGTGTCGCCTAGTCAAGATCGACTCACGCATGACCTCCAACTTCTACAGCCATAACTTCTTCGCCCTAACTCCGATTCGAAAGGTGTTCTTGTCACTCTATGGAAAGCCCATTGAGTCAAGAATTCATCAATAGATAGCATGATAAGAATGGAACTCATATTAGTCCCGGAAAACATGAAAAATAGTAGGTTCTGTAGGTAACTATAGTTATTCATAAATAACTCATAAGCATACATGGTAAGTATATAGTTATTTACGATACAACGGTATACTTAAAATGCAAAGTTATGAATAAATGATGGTACAAATATATATATATATATATATATATATATATATCACATATGATTACCGAATGACAATAATTATTCGGGAATATGAGATATATACTGAGCATAAAATACACATTGATCGCCTTCTTAACCCTAAGAGGGATGGGAGTGGGCATGCCTTCCATTAGGAAAAATAAGTCCGCAAAGATATGCTATGTTCCTAGCCTCACTCGATATCGAGGCCCCGCTTGGGTCGATGACATAGATCCCGTTTGGATCGTGTGGCCTGGGGTATCACCATCGCGCCGCCTTTATAAGATGATCATTGTCTCGTACAATGACAACAACGCCTGGCCTTTACGCTTCCTCAGATCCACTTCTATGTTTACGCAGCATGAAACATAAAAGAAATGACCGTATATGCAAACGAAAGGTAGAGAATATATGACATGATATGAGAAGCATAGCATTGTGCTGCGATGAAAGTATACGCATAAGAATAAGAAGTAAAGTACAAGATGACATGAAAAGTATATGGAAGATGACAAGAAATGAAACTTGTTATGAAGAGTATATATATGAGAAATGATAAGAATCTGTAACTGTTATATGTGTTATATGCATTTGTATAGAAGTGGGGTGACCCTTAATGGAGGTCATCCAGGTGTATTTATTTCCCACTAAGCGTAAAGCTTAGCACGGGTGTTCAATCCGTGTAGGTACAGAAGAAGAAACCAGAGGACCGGGCAATCCACATCAAGCAGCTTCAAAGGCCACGCTACACATCAATAGGGTGTCACTCGCACCTTTTAGGTCTATTTTGTATATGAAATTTTGTAAACTAAAGTAAATATTAGAATGTTGAACACTTCCATATATGAGCTAGAGTATATATTTTGTAATCCGCTACGTAATATAAATACAAGCACTGCTTAACATTATAAGTGAATATGCAAGTGTAAAGGTTATAAGTTTAAAAAAAAAAAAAAATGACCCCTCACTTGACACCCTATGCCGAGTTGGGGGCGCCACCGCGCAAGTGGTATCGTGAGCCTAGGTTTAGGCGTTTCGAAAAGCCTAGGTTTGAAGCAGCCAATAGAGTATATGATAGAAAAGCCTATGTTTAGTAATGCCGCCTGATGTGGATGTAATTGTTTTGTATAGATGGATCGGGCCCCAAGAAGCTAGCATGGAGAGTGTTAACCCAATGGAACAAGGGTTATCAGCTTCTGAACCTTCGGAAAGTAATGTACCTAATGAGCCCACAAAAGCCTTGCTGAGAATATCGCAAGACATGGCTCGGGTTTGGGATAGATTGACCTCTCCTAAAGCCCATTGCATACGTAAGAAGACATGGAGTGCAGGAATTCCATGGGTCGAAAGCATGGAAGAGTCTGAAAGTCACTCTCGTTGTGGTGCTAGAAAGAATATCGAAGAGGTTAGATGCTCTCCCCGATCGAGAGCATCATGTGCGCCCCACTACTGCAGGCGAGGCATACGATCGTGGAAACTAGTGCTCAAAAGTCCAAGATCCCAAATCCCGATATGGAATTCTCGCTCGAAGAGTTCAGTGGCAAAGTATGTTACCGAGATGTATAGGATTCCAAGTGGAAACAAAGCTCGACCTGAAGCAAAGAACTTATTGGTGGCTGAATATGAGAAAGAATTTAGTCATCTTAGGCATGCACCGACCCTACAGGCAATTCGTGTAGGCAATTTGAGGATGGATTGCATGCTAGATTCCATCAAAAGATATTTGGCACTCATGACTTTCTCTCCAAACAAAGGATTTTTATCATTGGTCCAAGCCGCAATGAAAGTAGAGAGACTTCAGAAACGAGCAAAGAAGAAAGATTTCAAAAGAAGAAGTTTTCTAGAGGAAGCCATTCTCCTTTCGAAAAAGAGCTACAGAGAATCTGCAAATTTCTCAATCGTAATATAGTTCCGCTACGAGAGGTAGAAGGCAAAGGTCCAATGTAGCACGTAGTACAAGTAGGGGTGCTTCAGTGAGACAGAGGAGAAATTCCTGAATGTCCTCATTGCCATAAAAGGCATTTGGGAGTTTGTAGTTAGTACTGTGAGGGTGTTTCCGGTGTGGAAGCCTTGATCATTTGATAGCACAGTGGCCCCAAGAATCAAGGATAATAGAAGTCAACAAGGAAGTGGTAGAGGAAGATCTATGGCACCACTTTCGACTCGTGATCGCGGTAGGGTCGAGTGGTCCACATCAAGATAGAGATCTATGGCGTACGCTCTAGACAAAGATCGTCCCATGCCTGTTAAAGACCAAAGACGAGCATATGCTATGCGAAGGCTCGTGAGGATCGTGGATGCTCCTGAGGTTATAGCTGGTATATTTTCTTTATATGATATTGAGATACATGCACTGATGGATCCTGGATCTACTCATTCATATGTGTGCATGGAGCATGTATTTGACAAAGTATCAGAGATGGAGAAATTAGCATATGACATGCATGTGACTAGTCCGTTGGGGCACAACGTTAGTGTGAATAGCATATACAGAAATTGCCCCATTGTTATACAAACAAGAGAGTTTCTCGCTGATTTGATAACCTTACCCTTCCGAGAGTTTGACTTGATTCTAGGAATGGATTGGTTGTCTAAGCACCGAGCTATCGTTGATTGTGGACAAAAGATAGTAGTGTTGAGATGCTCTGACCAGACTGAGGTAATAGTACAAGGAATTGGATCAAGTGTAATGTCTAATGTCATCTCCACTATGCAAGCTAGGAGAATTATGAGGAAAGGATGTGAGACATTCTGCTTTGATACTTGACTCAAGAGAGGTCAAGTTGATGTAGAAAAAGATCCCAAAGAGTAAGGGAATTTCCAGATGTATTCCCCGAAGAGTTCAATGTGCATTCCATTATGAGAGAGAGGTGGACTTAGCCATAGAAATTGTACCAGGAACAAATCTGCGTCAAGGGCAATCGTACAGATGGCTCCAACGGGGTCAAAGAGCTTAAAGAGTCAATTGCAAGAACTTTAGATAAAGGATTTATTCGACCCAACAGGTCCCCCTCGGGGGTGCACCCGCTTTATTTGTGAAAAGCAAAGATGACACTCTACTTCTGATAGGCACGATTATCGGCGTGCATTAATAAGGTGACAAGGAAAACAAGTACCCATTGTTTAGAATCAAGATCTTTTGATCAGTTGAAAGGAGCGCGTCTTTTCAAGATAGACCGCAC
Organism: Tetrastigma voinierianum; assembly: GCA_016808115.1. Taxonomy (NCBI): domain Eukaryota; kingdom Viridiplantae; phylum Streptophyta; class Magnoliopsida; order Vitales; family Vitaceae; genus Tetrastigma; species Tetrastigma voinierianum. Next base: position 357,841 of record JAEQBH010000997.1, on the reverse strand, counting down.
ATCGCAGATAATATCGCCTGAGGGTAAAGGAAGGAGATGTGTCAAGACTCCAGACGGAACCTGATATGGTCATTATGAGCTTTTGGTCATGCCATCGGGTTGATCACACCGCCAGCATTCATGGATTTGATGAATAGGGTTTTCCGACCATGTGGATCAAATTTGTCGTGGTTTTTAATGATGACATCCTCGTGTATTCTAAGGATGCACAGAACATGAACAACACTTAAGAATAATCTTAGAGACGTTAAGAGAAAAGAAGAGTATGCTAAGCTCTAAATGTAAATGTGATTTTTGGCTAAAGAAAGTTCATTCCTAGGCCATATTGTGTCACGAGGTATAAGAGTTGATCCCGTAAGATCGGGGCAGCCAGGACTGGAAATCACCTCAAAATGTAACCGAGGTGAGAAGTTTTGGTTTAAGAAGTTACAGAAGATTCAGGAGAGGGTTTTCTCGCCATAGCTTCTCCGTCACCAAGTTACTCAGAAAGGGAATAAAGTTTGAGGGATGCACAAAATGTCAAAATAGTTTTGAATCAGCTTGAAAGGGAGCTCGGTCAGCACCAAGATTTGACGCAAATTTACCCTGTGAAAAGAGTATACCTTGTATAGTGATGCTTCATGCATTGGTTTGGGATGCGTGTTAATGCAAGATGGAAAGTAGTGGCTTATGCGTCTTACGCTTGGAAGCCACATGAACAAAATTATCCCACTCATGACCTAGAGTTAGTCACAGAGCGTTTGCTTTAAAAAATATAGCGACACTTACTTATAATGGGAAAAGTGTAGAATTTTTCACTGATCATAAGAGTCTCAAGTACTTGTTGACTCAGAAAGAGTTAAATCTGAGACAGCGGAGGTGGTTAGGAGTTATTGTAAGGATTATGACTGCATCGCTAGATTACCATCCCTGAAAGGCTAATATAGTAGCCGATGCTTTGCCGAAAGACAAGCAGGCAATATCACTACGCATGTTGATCGGAGACTAGAGATGATGGAGCCATGTTAGCTCAACTAGAGGCGCAACCCATTTTAAAGCAAATGATTATAGATGCCAGTAAATGATGAAGAGTTACGTAAAATTTCATGATGGTTAGAGATGGTGACAAGACTGAGTTTTTAGAGAAAGAAGCTGGAAGTTTGTATTTCCAGAATAGATTATGTGTGCCAGATGATAAAGAGCTAAAGAAAAAGTTGCTATTTGAGGCTCATAATACAGTATTTACCATGCATCCTGGAGGTAATAAGATGTACAAGGACTTGAAATAGCTTTTATCGTGGAAAGGAATGAAAAGAGACGTGGACTCGAATATGTGCGGCGTTTGACGTGTCGCAAGTCAAAGCCACACCCGCGCCAACAGTTTGTTAAATCCCTCCAATTCCTCAATGGAAGTGGGATAACATTAATATGGATTTTGTGTCGGTTTTACCCTCACACAACAAAAACATGACTCTCGGGCTCGGGTGATTATAGATAGGGCTCGCCAAAGTCGCCTATTTTATACCGGGCCAGATTACTATTCTATGGATCGACTAGCCGAAGTATGTAGATGAGATTGCAGCATTGCATGGTGTGCCGTTGTCCATTGTGTCGACATAGAGATCCGCGATTTACATCAAGGTTCGAAGGAATTACACACTTTTGCGCACTAAGTCGACTTTATACGGCTTTCCATCCGCAAATGTGATGGACAATGAGAGATTGATTCAAGTACTGGAGGTGCTTCAAGGTTGTGTCATAGAATTTTCGATGAAGTTGGGGATAGGTATATTCCATTAATGGAATTTGCCTATAAATAGTTTTCGCCAAGCATTGGTATGGTACCATATGAAGCTTTGTAATGGTCTAAATGTAGAACTCCTGGGTGGTGGTCGGGATGTGAATTAACAGCATAAACCGATAGGTCCGTACATAGTAAAAGATCTGAGAAGAGAATCTGAGTTATTCGAGCGGAGAGGTTAAAGGCTAGTGATGGGCAAAAATAGTATGCCAACCTAAAGAGGAGAGATATTGAATATAAAGTGGGAGACAAGGTCCTGCCAAAAGTATCACCGTGGAGGAAAATTCTTGGTTTGGTCGAGAAGCGAGTTGAGTCCAGAGGTTCGCCCAGGGCATATGAGATTTTGGAGCGTATTGTACACGTGAAGCCTCGATTGGCACTCCTACGGGTGGCTGAAATTACCGCGATGTTTCATGTGTCGATGTAGAGATCACAGCTACGATGGAGTCGCACGTACTACGATGCGAGAGATACCTGCAAGTCTGAGAAGTTTGTCATATGATGAGGAGCGAAGACCATTACGGCTCGAGGAGGGTGAAACGATTCTTGGACAAACAAGTACCATTAGTGAAAGTTCTCTGGCAACACCACGGTAGAGAAGAAGCTACTTGGGACGAGCTGACTATGAGTACGATATCATGACTCTTCGAATCGGGTATGAATTCGGGGCAGAATTCTTTTAAGGGGAGAGTTGTAACACCCCAATTATACCCTAACGGTTTATAACATGTTTTGGGTATAATAAACGTAAAGGTATATTTATTCGGAATAAAATAAAGATAAAAACAAAAGTAAGAATATGCATAAGTTAAATTACAAATAATAAAGAAGAGTTGAGGCTATTGTAAAAATATTATAAATTGATTTGCAAATATTATAAAGGGTGGAGGACAAGAAATAAAATAAAAGGGGATAAGATCAAATAAAGGATAAGACCAAAAATATCTTATTTGGTCTTGGAGAAAAGGAGAGCTTAATCTGAGACGAGAGAAAGAGAAGAAGAAGAGAAGAAGATAAAGCAGTGCGGATACGTATCTTGGGGTTGTATACGGCCCAGCAATTATGTTGTTGTGTAAAGTTCACGGGTGTATGGAAATCCTAGAACGTTTAGATACATGGTTTGAACCCTTTATTGTGTATGAAGCCTGGGCTTGGAAACTCCCAAACTCATTTCCGTGGTCAGAGTCAGAGGAGAGCTCTAAGTGCTCCTAGATACGTGTTTCGAGAATGGTCTAGCTTGTAAGTTGAAACCGTAAAATTCCCTATTTTTGTTCAGACAGCAAGAAATTCTAGACCTTAGCACGGGTTTTTGGGTCATAAATACAGGAAATTCAGAAGTGAGTCCTTCTGTGAAATTGTAGCCACATCAATGAAATTGATGTTAGGCTTTTGAATTTCAATTGACTCATGTAGACCCCAAGTTATACTTTACTCCGAATACCAAACGAGCGCGAGTCGCCCATGCTGAGGTCGTCCCAGAGGGCCGCTGTGTCCCCAGAGGCCGCCAGGTCCTGTGAGGGGTCGCTCGTGATCCTCAGAGGCCGCCGTCCTCAAGAGTGCGCCATACCAGCCAGCTCGTCAAGATCGACGCGCGATGACCTCCAACTCGAAGGTCATAACCTCTGCCCCGAACTCCGATTTGAGTGTTCTTGAACTCTATGGAAGCCCATTGAGTCAAGACTCCATCCATATGCTTGAGGAAGATATTAGATGTCAGACCGATGCCGTCGACTGGAGCTCGTCACTCGCTGCAACTCGTCGCCCGCTGTGTCAGCTCGTCAAGATCGATCGCTGCGATGACCTCCAACTTCGGCTGTCATATCTCCTTCGCTCGAACTCCGATTCAGTGCCTCACTCCCATGGAAAGCCCATTGAGTCAAGAATCCATCCATACTGGAGAAAGATATTAGATGTCAGACCAAAGTGTTATACTGAGCTCGTCACCAGTGCATCTCGCCACCCGCGCCGCTCGTCAAGATCACCGTTGATGACCTCCAACTTATCATAACTCTTCGCTTGAACTCCGATTTGGGTGTTCTCGACGGCGGCTTCCAATATCGGCACCATCCATATGTCGAGGAAGATGGACAGATGTCAGATCGAAGTTGTTAGACCGAGCCCGTCACTTCCAGTGCGTACTCGCCGGGCCCGTGTCGCCGTCAAGATCGACGCATGACCTCCAACTTCTGGCGCTGGTAATCTCTTCGCTTTGAACTCCGACGGTGTTCTTGGACTCTGGGTGGAAAGCCCATTGAGTCAAGAATCATCCATATTCCTGAGGAGATTGGCTGAGATGTCAGACTGAAGTGTTAGACTGAGCTCACACTTCAGTGTAACTCGTCGCCCAGTGTCACTGTCAAGACGATCATGCACGACCTCCAATCCTGAAGGTCATAACTTCTTCGTCCAACCCGATTCGAGTGTTCTTGACCTATGGAAAGCCCATTGAGTCAAGAATTCATCAATAGAGAGTATGATAAGATTGGAACTCAGTATTAGTCCCGGGCATGTAGAAACAGTAGGTTCTGTATAACGCCATAGTTATTCATAAATAACTCATAAGCATACTGTGGTAAAGCATAGTTATTTATGCATACAATGGCATTATGAAAATGCAAAGTTATGAATAAATGATGGTATTAAATATATATATATATATATATATATATATATATATATAGATATATATATATATATATATATATATATAGTATATATATATATATATATATATATATATATATATATCATATATGATTACCGAATTATTAATAATTATTCTAGAATACGGGAGATATATAATCGAGCATAAATACACATTGATTATCTGGCTTAGGAACCGGGTAGAGGGGATAGATAAGTATGCCTATTAGGAAAAATAAGTCCGTGCGATATAAGTTATGTTCTCGTCTCGTCATATCGAGGCCCGTTGTCGATGACATAGATCCCGGCTTGGATCATCAAAGTGGTCTCGAAAGGTCAAATTATCATGCCATGCCTTTATAAGATGACTGTCTCATAATGACAACAAATAGCCTTCTGCCTTTTTTACATGCTTTTCCATTCACTTTTAAGGTTTATGCAGATATGAAACATAAAAAGAAAGAAAATGACTTATATAAACTAAAAGGTGTAGAATATATGATACGATATGAGTAAGGACAGATTAAGTATGTATGAAAGTATATATGCCATGAATAAGAAGTAAAAAGTAATAAGATGTATATGAAAAGTATATAAAGATACAAGAAATGAAACTTGTTATGAAGAGTATATATATGAGAAATGATAAGAATCAGAATCGTTATATGTGTTGCAGGCATTTGCATTAGGTTTGGGACTCTCACTGATATCATCCAGTGTATTTATTTCCCACTAAGCGCAAAGCTTAGCACGTGTTCAATCCGTGTAGGCAAGGTAAGAAGAAACCAGAGGATCAGCAATCCACATCGCAGTCGGGCCACACATCAATAGGTGTCAATGGAAGACCTTTAGGCTCTATTTTTAGCATAAATTTTGTAAACTAAAGTAATATTGTAAATGAACACTTCCATATATGGAGCTTGTATATATATTTTAATCCATTACAATGTAATATAATGCAAATAATGTTAACATTTATATGAATATGCAAGCATAGTTACAGGTTTTAAAAAAGAGAACACCTCATCATTAATTTTACGCTGAGCGTCTAAGGCCATAAAAGAAGAATGTGATTTACACAAATTTCATGAGGTCCGTTAGTCCAAAGCCTATGGTCATGGGTTACTCCCCACCACCCTTGCGTCTCTTTTTTCCTCTACTAGCCATCTACATCGTGTCAAGTATAGTAATAAAGTTCTCAAATTTCTATCTCAGATCTAACTAGTAAAGCAGTATATGCCAACCACTAATAGATTTAACATCATGAACTACAATCGCTCATCTCTTTTTCCTTAAATGGTGTTCATTTGGTTTCAACTCCCTAAGGTTAAGGTTTTCTAACCCTAGTGTTTCATATACAATCCACCATGTATATTATTCACACAAATCACCACACATAATGCATAACATGTTAAGAAGATAAAACACGCAACACACAACAATGCACGATCTGCACTCCAAGGTATTCGATACCTAAATTATGTTACTAAGTCAGGCTTATTTCAGAATTACCAGGATACCCACATTCGGCTTCAGGTAATCGCTATCTAAACTCATACTCGTCGCGATAAGTCAGACAAAGATTCATGCCCCTTCAGCCCTAGTAATCACAAACCTGCGTTCCCGTTACTAATCGCGCTATTCCACCGACCGGGTAACGTAAACTCAAGCTCGATACTCAAGTTGTGACACCCCTAAATCCGGGGGTCGCGTTGACAACCCGTCAACCCGCGGAATTGATTAGTGTCTAAAAAGTGCTATTTTTAACCCTATTTATTGTAGGTTTTGAACACTTTTTGTGTACTAATCAACCGAATTAACCCGATTTTAAAATATTAAGAACTGTTTATTCAATAATCATTTTTGTGGTTTATTTTGTAGTTTTTGCAAGCTATTACTACCAAATATGTTGAATCGATTCAAGCATAAAGAATTTATTTAACTCAACATTGCAGATAAGAAACTGTATGAAAGCAAGAGGTGAAAAATCAAAAGCAAGCAACTTTCAGTGAGGGTGAATTTCGCACAAGGGCGGAATTTTCAAGAATTGCATTTAAAATTGCCTTCCCTACATCGTTTCACTTATCCGCTTGATTCTTTTGACTTTCGGGTCGCTTTAGTTTTCTTCCGTTACCAATTGTAATAGTATTTGCTTTTGGTTCTTTTAGTTTTAGTATTAGAGATGAGGGGTTAGCTATAAAGCCCCTGTGCCAAGAATCTTGCAAGGATATTCTTCTTCATTAATAAAATTTTTGGGCGCCAACCTTTCTCCAGTTCCCGTTTTTTTTCTTTCTTTCCCTCATTTTCTTTGCTTTTCTTCAATTTTCTTGGCTCCCAAACACCCCTTGAGGATGACAACTTAAGGGATGGTCAAGCTGCACCGCTTCTCCTTGGAAGAGAGGGTCTGACTGTAGGCTCTGAGGTAACTGTCAGCCTCTCGCTTAACAAGTTTTGATACAGAATATGTTCCTATTTCTCACTATAGGTTAGAATCCTCGATGTGCCTTACTGACCAAAGATTTGGCAATCTTTAGGTTCGTGATGCCATTGCTGCATCCACTCGAGATTCACAGTCGCCATTTGCCAACAAGGTAGATCAGTGGAGATATGTTTTCACTTTCCGGAGCATTAATGCTCACTAAATGCCATTTCAAAATAAAAATTATTAGGTTCAGTTTTTATGGTCAAATGAAGATCCCGGCTCGAAATTATTATAGTCATCCTCTCAATGCGAGGTGCAGGACCCATAACCTCGCAGCCTCTTAGAACCTAAACTAAAAGGCCTACACCTCATAGAGTTCTATTTTACATTTTAACTTTCTTTATTTTCAGTTTCCAAACATTTCATCCCATTGTTTTTACCAAAACCCCAAATCCAAAGTGAAATTCACCAATTTGAGCCAATTGCAAATCATTTGTGCGAAGAAAACTCATCCCCTCAGGTTCGACCTATAGCCACTATATCAAGTAAAGAGTTATGCCACTTACGTAGAAGGTTACAAGTTTATAAATTTTTGTTGATTCCTAAGATACCATCGTACACTAAAAATTCCTGTGGATTTCTTGGTGATCTGATACCACACTATCAGATCCCATTTATCTAACCCATATTTTTAAAAAAAAATCTGTAGAGTCCCTTGTTCGAAGTTCACTCACATACAATCAGATAACAATATAATCATACCCCATTTAGTGGTCTCAACAAAAGTAGTATCACTTCACACGGTCCATTTGTCCATATCCCCTAATATACATCCCTTATTTGATCCACATTCAGTCTACATTTGAATCTAAAAATATGAAAATGAAACACTAATTACAAATCTGTAAGAGTCTCCAGATCACGACCCTCTACTGCTAATTACATACCCGATCACATTTATACAATAACCCTAAAAGAATTTACCATACCCTTTTATACAAAAATACTTTTTAAAGTAATATCAAGGCCACACGGCCTCTTCATAATCACTAAGCCAAGTGAGCACCGCCTCCCTCGTACACCCTACCTAAAAGTGGGTCCCACTGACGCGAGCAATGGCCAATAGAAAATTTTTCCTACAAGGCGCTCCGCTTAAATGCACATGCAATGACATACATAAAACATCAAATCATATTCCATATAAATAATGCAATCCTATATGAAATGTTCTGTGTCATGCATGAGATGAGACTCCTCATGCCCACAACCCGAGTCCCGACCGACTCCCTCACACACGCCTATGCCAAGTGTGACAACCGTCACTAGTAGTATTAATGACACACACATACACCGAGCCCTTAATGGCTCACTAGTACCCAATGCAAGTGCCAATGGGCAACTAATTCCAAGCCAATCCCGACTCCTATCACACAACTCGAAATCTATGTGATGGGACCATGACTGCGGTGTCTTCTGTAAGAATAACTTTCGGGCTTACGCCGCTGGCCTCTTACACCCATACAGAATTTTCTGATCACACTATGCTCTTTACCCCCATGTTCCGTGTTTTCATCAAGTGAATTAACCGCCTCTTCGCCCGTCCAATATTATTAATTATATTTCAATTTTTATGTTTTAAACCATAAGACATCGATCGATCGCCATCCAGCAGATGAAGTCACTACCCATTCATCAACATCACGGGCAATGACCATATCCATGCAATACACTTCAATATGTTGATATCTCCCCGTGCATATGAAATGCGTATTTATTACTTCTTGCTACGCCGATTACATGTATACAAGAGTTACATGCAGTCATTTATAATTCTCGGATAATTATATTTCTACATATAATTTCCATTTATCACAACTTGCATAAGTTAATACATCACGTAGCACATGGCAATACACCCACACACAACAACATATTATTTATTTTTCCAACAATAACACACAAACGACTCCACCCGAACCCATATAAAACAAGGCACCCTGTCCCTTCACGGTTCGTCACACCGAATTACTATGATACCAAAAACACACCACAAAAACCCAAGACATCGTGCATCGAGATTAAAACCAAACCCGAACCCAATTCAAACCGTCCGAAAACAACCTGGTACTCCATCCGACTGCCTAAAAAATAGTCCCAAAAATTCCTAAAATTCATACACTACCAAAAATTTGGACTGAATTTACTCGCCTCACGATCTCTCTAAGAAAAACCTCAAAACCATTAAATGACCTTTAGGCTAGAAATAACCCAAGAGTAGTAATTCATACCTCATGAGAGTTTGACAAAACTCCAAGATTTTGCACCCACGCGTAGCTTCTCGATGCTGGACCGACTTGCCTCTCTTCTCCCAAGTGAAACCCTACATCCGATCTCCTCAGATCTGTATATAAGTCAAAATCATTTTTCCCTTTTCTCTCTCTCTCTCTCTCTCTCTCTCTTCTCCCGCACACTGCCTCCTGTCTCCTCTTTTTTTTTTTTTTTACTTTGTTTTTCCTTTTTATCATTTTTTTTTAATTTGGATATATGGCTCACATTGCGCTATATGTTCATCTCTCATTCGGATCCGTTTCTACCCCGAAACAATTAATTTCTTTTCATTTCAATTTAGTTTAAATGAACTTAGCTCAAGTCATTTCCTGACTTCCGAAATTTTCGTAAAAATCTCATCCCTGTAGTCATTGGCGACTTATCACTCAGAAACTCGTAAAAAAATTTCGATTATCTCAACATTCGACGAAAATTTTATGAGTCACTAGATTTCATGAAACGAATTTAACTGCAAATTAAGCCATTATTCGAGGATCTAGTAGAATTTCGTTTTCCTCGAACTATCTCGACAATTTATTATCATTATTATTATCATTTTGCCATTTTTTTTTGAAAATTTCTAATTTTCCCGGGTTTTACAAAACTAATTCCAAATCCCATAGATTCGGCCCCAAAATATCGACTAAAACACACCCGCCGCCGCTCAAGAACCATGCCATTAAACGACCTTTAAACTAAAAATAATCCAAGAGGTAAATTCCCCACCTTACTGGACTGACAAAATTCCAAGATTGATATCTCACACAAATACCATCGTCAGATCATTTACTTTCATCCCAACAAAACCGATAACCCAATTTTTGTAGATCTTAAATAGAAGCAAAAACCTTTTTTTTTCCTTTCTCTCTTTCTCTCGATTTCTGTAGTCTTAGATAGAAGCAAAAACATTTTTTTTTTCCTCTCTCTCTCTCCGCTCAGTCTATGTCTCCTTCTTTATTTGTTTTCCTTTTCTTTTTCCTTTTTATTTCTTTTTTTTTTCCTTTTTATTCTTTTTTTTTCTTTTTCTCATTCTTTTCTTCTCATCTTTTGGTTCTCTTTTCTCTATTTGGTCTTATCCACCGAATTTTCTCCTCTCTCTCATTTCTTTGTTAGGTCCAATTTTCTCCAATATCTTTTTATTTTCTTGATTTTTCTTTTCTATTATTTTTTTTTCATTTGACACATGGCTCAATATGACCTACTTATCCAAATGTTATGTGTTACTTGTTACACCACATGGCCATCATGCTATGTGTCCATCTCCCAAGGTGCCAAGTGGCATCTACATGGTCATACCATATGTCACCCGACACTCGGTATCTCAAAAAACATGAAATTTAATTATCTCGTAATCTACGAAATTACAGAATTGATTTGGTACGAATTCAACGACACGGTTCGCTTTCATCATCCGAGATATAGTACCGATTTTCAATCAAAATTACCGTTTTACCATTTTTTCATAAAAATTGAATTTTTCTCGGGTTTTACATATTTAGCCTTTTTATTTAGAATTTTTATATTTAGAATTATATTATAAATTGATTGCATTGATCGATGTTCAAAATCTTATCTATTAAAGTCTAAATTTTTATTCAAAAATCATTTATTAAATAATAAATTAATTTATTATTTAATAAATAAAACGTGTAATAGTTAAATTTTAATTAAAGAATAGTCTTTAAGAGTTTGTATATTCAAAAATTAAAATAAAACATAATTATTTATTACATATAATTATTTATTAAAAATAAGTTTTTTTATGATTTTTTTTAATAAATTCTAGCTAACAAATTGATAATAGTTGTTTCTTAATCGGAAGTAGAAAAAAATCGGCTAGTACAAAAAATAATAAGAGATAATGGTCAAAATATTCATATTTTTTTTATATTAATATCTTATTTGATAAATAATATATTTTTAATATCAATAGTAAATATATATTTTTAAAATATTACTAGCTTATAAATACTACATCATAATTTCTATAATATTTTTATAATTTTTTTTCAAAAGATAATTTAAAATAATATTTTTTTAAATAATTTAAAATAATCTTTTTTTAACAAATAATTTTAAATATAATTAATTCATATTAACATTAACATATTTATTTATTTTTTAAAAAACATCAACATATTTATAATAATTTTATCATTGAATTATAATATAATAATTTATTATTAAATTATAAAAAAGTTGTTGCAAATATTTTAAAAATAAAATATGGAAAGAATAGTTGAAATCGTCTTTTCAAAAGACGAGATGTGAAGAAAATAAAGATGAAATCGTCTTTCTAAATTGATATCCAAGAGCAAAAGGCTAAGAGCCAAGAAGAAATTGGAAGATACAAGAATGTCTTTTCAAAGATTTATATTTTTCAAAATCATTATATTTAGTTATATTTAAAACTCGTTTCTTTAAAACACGATTTTCAACTAAACTCGTTTTTGTAAAATATGATTTTCAAATATTTCTTTCTTAATCAGAAAAAAAATGCAGTAGAATGGGAAATATTTTTTTAAATATTATTTTTTAAATAAGCAAGAAAACCCCACTTTTAATAGGGGTCAAAAAAATTTGATGACTAAAAAATATACATAGAAGGGCCTATGTATCTAAATCACGCTGCGAGAGGAATTTCTCATCAATCTTTAGTTGTAAGGAAGGAAGGGCCTATTATGGTTTGATAGAAATAAAAAGTGCGGCTATATATCTCAAAAGACACATGGGTTTTTACAGCGTCTCTCTCTCTCTACTCTACCGCAACTCTCTCCCTCTTTGGGCTCATCTCTCTCTCTCTCTCTCTCTTTCTCTCTAGAAAGCTAGAAATCTGGTTCAACTCTCTCTATGGAATCTAGAAATCTGCCCTACCCAGCCTGATTTTGCCCTAATCTCAACGGGACTGAGGATCTTCTCAGAAATCAAAATCCCTCGTCTCTGCGTTTACGTTTAGTGGCGCTGATGATATGCTCAAACTTCTCTGATTTTGTTACTAGTTTTGCTTATTGGTTTCGTGATTTCAGGTCTTGAATTGACGTTGTTGGATTGCTTTTGATTATAAATTTTTTCTGCATTTCGAGCAATGCCAAACCATTGATCAATTAAGCCTCATATGCTCTGTGACTGGGAGGGGAGAAAGTGTGGGAAATTTTCAATGCTATTTGATTGATTCGTGGGAATTCCGTGATAAATCCTTCTAATTAGTGCTGTTTTGTGCAAATATATTGATTTCTAGATGCCGTATGGATGAGACAAGAATTTAAGTATGTGGATTGGTTGATTGTTGGATGAATTGGGGCATTTTAAATGTTAGCTGTAGTTATATATTCTTTTTTAGGTAGGCAGCTCAATCACTCAACCAGTGCCAGAGTAGAAATTGATTCACAAATTTATTTTGTGAAATGATTAAAGGATCAGCTTTAATGATGGACTTCCCTTCAAACCAGGTATTTTTTTCATGTTAAAATTAAATTTATCTAATATACTTCCCAATGAATAATTTATACTTGCACTATAAATTCCTGATTTTCAAAACTGCAGCAACGATTTTTCTTACTGGTGCCACCAATTTCAATTGCTATTTTCTTTATCTGCCATTATCATCACTATTTTGTCTCTTTTGTGCACTGTCATTCGTCTCTTTGATTTCAATAGTTTGGGGAGTTGTTCATTCTGTCCAAATCTGTGAGTTTTAGGTCCTTACAAATAGTATTGAAGTGAAAAACTACAAGAATGTCTTATGTTATTAAAGCCCCAACTGGCCATGAGGATGATGATGACCTTGAATGTGAGAACATGCACTGGGATGAACATAGCTAAATGAAGGTATGGGGATGAATTTCCTTTTTGACATGCGTTCTGTTTTTCATAGTGACATAGGAATTTTCTATAGCTGATATAGCCCAAAGTGGCTAGCAAAGTATGTTTGGTAGATAGAGAAGGAGGGGCGATAGAGAGAGAACTGGAAACAATGATACGCTCTACATCAAAATGGTTAAGAAATATGTTTTATCTCGTGGCATAATGATCTTATTGGTAACACTACTTGGTAAATTATGCTCTTTGACATCACCTTCATATCTCTGTTTTTCAGTCCTCATAATACTCAAGTCCACTTAGTAGGTGGGGGCCTTAAGTTACATCCACTGCCAGTGTGTTCACTTGGATATTGATTCATTTGTCCTCACCTCAAAAGGTAGTTTTTCTTGTCTATTGTTAATTCCTAACAGAGTTAAAGGCAAAGTACATGTTTCAAGAGCAGTTGAATAAGACGTGAACCATTTTTCTTGATGTTTTATAGTTTTTCTATATTTAGTGCATGTGCCACTCTTTATTTGATGGGCATTGTTTCGGAAGAATTATTTATTCAATGATGCTAGAAAATTGATTTTCATGCTTAGATTTCCAGTTATATATTTTCTTATTGTACTAGGAATCATACCAACTAAAACTGAATTGTACCAAGTCTCTGTCATTTTTAGATTTTGATACCTTCAATTCACAAATTTTGACTGCTTGTTACTTGAATTGGCTACAGTGTTTAGGCAAGCGCAACTGCTGCTTGTTTGTTTATTTAATTTTTGCAGAACTTGCTTGAATTTTTTTTGGTAGGTTTTGTTTTATTAAGTCATCTTTATGTGAAATTTCTGTTGGGCTTTTTTCTTGAGAGAAAAGTAAAAAGGCAAGTGAGAGTCGGTATAGAAATTCATGTTCCTGAAATAATTGTTTATCTAATGAACTTTTATTTGTATTAGTTGACTAGAAACTAAAGTAATACCTTCATGCTTATATTTAATTGTCACTTTTTTAAAGACATCATGAATAAAGAGGGATTTCTATTCACTATATATTTGCATACAAGTTACTTTTAAAAAACCAACAAAGCAAGGGGCCTATATTGTGTCCAAGACTTTCTAATAGAGAGGCAATCTTGTGACCAAGCTAAAAGAATTCAGAAAATATATATGTTGAGCCTTTGGTGATAAAATTTTGAGAAATATTTTTGCAGCAATATATACATATATAGCAGTTTGGTTTATGGTAAATTCTCTCTTTAATCCCAATGGGGTCATCTCCAAATTCTCGTGAAATTCACCTTGTCTCTGCCATATGATAATAGTATGGAACAAAGGCTGCAAGAGATGCTTTGCATTCAGTTGCTGTCCAAGCCACTAGGCAGATCAGGTTTTCATGCCAGTTTTGGTCTAATTTCCTCAAATGATGTATAGTGGGATGGATGGGAAGGATTTTTTAATCTCTAATAAGAAATGAAGTTCCAATTATTTAAACAGGAAAACATCTTGTTAGGATGGGGTAATAATTTTTTTCTTGGGTTTGTTTTTGTTCTGAATCTGGAACAAAAACTGAGTTGCATTTATGCATCCATCATCTATTTTGCTTCTAGGCGTGTATTTTCCCCTATATTTGAGTTGTAATAATATCAAAATCTCACTGACATCTCTTTTAATGCTATAAAATCTATTAGGATGTGATATTCTTAGAGATATTTGAATATTGAAAACTAAGCCAATCTCAAGTATCTTCAAAGCCAATCTCAGGAACTGAAACTCCCTTTCCTAAGGAAAAGGGGGCTGCAGGGCAATCCCCAACTGGGATTGATTCTTAACCTTCAAGTCCAGAAAAATCATTTAGCTTTAGACAAAGACAATAACTCAGAATTCCTTTTACTTGATTTATTCATTGGAGACAAAGACATATGTCTCTTCCAACATGTGCAACTTTTTTTCTTTGGGGTACAAAACGAAAGGGTGGAAGCAAATTTGGTTCTTCCCACAACTTTATCCACATATTATGCCATAGTTTTAAAGAAGGAGAAGGAGAAGCAATATTGATCTTCTGAAGATAGAATTGTTTTTGTTGAAATGAAAGAAGACAACTGTCTCAAATCTTCCTTTTTTGTGTGTGTGTGTGTTTGATATGGTATTGGGTGGATGGACTCACCATGGTAATATCCTCTCATTTTCCATCATTAAAGGTGCTTCTCATGAGGCTCCCTTCTCACAGCCTGAGAGATCACTAGTGTTGTTCAAGTCATTTCTTGAAGCCAAGCCTCTACCAGAATTTTTCTGATACAAAATGGTCAGTTTACTAGTTACTAGGCTGAGGTTGTAAGTAAATGTATGGCCAAAGAAAAAAAAAGGGAAAAAATGATTGTAAGGACAGATAACATATCTAAATGGTGTTCTCCCCATGCCAGGATATGTATTCACTGCATTTTTTGACTAGTAGATAATTTTAGGACAGATAACATATCTAAATGGTGTTTTCCTCTAGGATGTAGCTCACCAACATTTGGCATCCAGCATTGAACCAGATATCCCAAGTATGTTTCCTGGCATTTAACAAGTGTAGGGAGTTTTATCTAGGCTTTCACTCTCCTTGTTGCGGCTTCTGTTAGCATTTAGAGAGGGAGTGTTCTGTGTTCTCATCCATTTTGTAGATTATTGGTCTCATAAAGGAGGGCAGTAAATTTCTGTGTCTTATGTCTTTTTGGTTGTGCCTTCTAATCTCAAGTTGTAGGCAACTTGTATACTTTGTTGTGCTCTTTTTGGCATATTCATAAATTTTGTTTCATGGCATTTAAGAGTCTCAACCCATTAAAATCTTTGTCTAACTTTAATGTCTTTAAATCTCTCCTGATGTCTTTCCAGAAAATGCCTTGCAACACGGGGAAGGTGAGAGTCAGAGTATGCCAAACAGAGACATATGTTCCTTTTACTAGGAACAAAGAGTACAACCATGTCACTTGAACTCCTCAATCTATTATTGTGGTCGGAAGACATTTATGCTCACCCAGAATACCACATTCGAATTACACTTATGGTTAGTAACTTTTATCATATATTGCATCATTTGATTGCAGAAATGGAATTTTTGGTATGGTCTATAAGTGCATTGACAAGTAAAAAATAACTACATTGTTTTTAATTGACATGTGAATAGTTTTGAGACCTTGAATGTTTTACTAGGATTCAAAGATACTTGCTTGATGAAATAATCATCAAATATATCATTTTGATCATTGAGCCCTATTTCAAATGCTTCCATTCAAGCATAACACTCCTTCTAGGCTAGAGAGGAGATATAAGATTTCAAGTAGCTAGAGGGAGATTGACAGAAAGAATATTTTTAATTAATTTGAGTTATTATATTTTTGGGTAAAGTGCTTCTAGTCAAATTAGCAAGCACATGTTTTTGTGATCTCATCAGTTTTTGAAAGATTCAATCCGATCAAAAAAATGGTGTTTGAAAGATTCACAGAAGATGACACGGACAGTGCTTTGAGAGAAATTAGGCAGGTACACACGTACCGTATCGCACTTATACGGTGAGACAGAACATCAGCCTTTTTATACTGTTCTAACATCTCTTTATAGTAATTAAAAATCTGTCAATCTGTATTCATTTAGCTGCCATACATACCTCTTTTAACTCATGGCTTATTTCTTCAGGAACAAACGGAAATCTGGAGGATGCAAGCAATGATTTGATTCTGACAGACGAGAATATGGTCTCCTTCCAGATAGGAGAGGTTTTCGCTCATGTGCCAATGGAAGAAGTAGAGGATAGGATAGGATAGAACAGATGAAGATGAAGGAGGTGACTAGTAAGAAGTTGGAGAAAGATTCTATTGTTGCGCAGATGGCTGAACTGAAAAAGATTGTGTATGTGAGGTTTAAGGACTCCCATACACAATCTTTTTCAAATCTGACCACATGCATGAATGCTGCAAACTCTTTTCCCACTTCTTTCAATCCTCTGAATTTGCAGCTCACCTTGAAGTTTGTTTAATTCAACACATGCAGACGGCATGGGAGTGAGAGCACTCCAATTCTTATTTATGATAGACAAGTTGGAATTGTCAAATCAATAACTAGTTTACAAAGCACAAAGAAAAACAAAATTGCCTATTTGAGAAAGGACGTAGATTTGAAAGACTAATCGGAGACTTGGCATCATCTTTATCAGAGGATCGAATCACATATATATTTTTATTTTCATTTTTTTAATATAATATAGTTTCAAGACAATAAATCATTTTCTAAATGGACTGAACTTTTAAACCCTTTTCCTATATCTTTATGCCTGTTTAACTTTTAGTTAGTTTAAAATTACAAAACTCGATGATTTGATTTATTGATACGGTTTTCATAAATGATTTTTTTTCCTACATGCCTCACCAAGAACCCACTTACTTACCTGTGATTATGGTCTAAATTATTAATAGGAATCACACCATGTGCAAGTTGTGAAAATGATACTGAACATGATCCACTAATCAATCTGAGGAGGATTAGTGGGGATGTTCAAGCATTTCCCCAGTCTGCTTCCCTTATGGATATAAATGTTTTCTTCACAGACACGAGTGGCTCATTTGGGATTACCCTATTTCCTGCCTTTACTGCCAGTTCACTGCTGCACTTGAAAATTATTTGTTGACTTTGAAAACTGCCATGCCCAAAATTTTCATATGTTGAGGTCCGGCTTTGATTCTAAAAGCATGAAAGAAAATTGCATCTCTATTATGAAAATCTTGGCTTTCACAAAGTCATAATATAAAGTACTTGTCAAGTATAACCTATAGCCACGATCCGCACTAATCGTAGTTATAGAGAACTCAATAGCCAAGGTCAACGTCTAATCTGAGGCTGTAGAGATCTTATAGCCGTGGGTCATGTTTGATTACGTATATAGAGAACTCATCACCAAGGTCACACACCGCGGCTATATGTTTTTCTTTCTTATAGTGCACAAATTTTCATTATCAATACACTTAAATACGATCTATTTTGATAAAACAAAATATTGGGTAAAATAAACAACTAGAGTTTAACTCCTTAATTTAATAGTTAAATAAGAAGTTTAGTTGATTTTTTTATGGTAAAATAAAGAAAATTTAAATTAAAATATGTAGAAAAACAAAAGAATAAGTAAATTTTATATGAAGTTTCAGACTGTTGTTTCACAAATCACTACATCTCCCTTTATTTCTAGTTCCAACATTTTATTTCAATTTGATTGAACTAATAACATACTCAAATTAATCATACTTATGATGTCTTTTAGTAATTCTTCAAGTTCAAAACATCAAATTCAGAATCAAGAAAAGGCCCAAACAGTAGCTTTAATCATGAGTCGTTCATTTCCAGCTCTTCAACTCGCTCCCAACTTCCAAGCAGGCCCGGCCCTGGGGCAGGGCAGGAGGGGGGCAACTGCCTGTGGGCCCCACTCTCGCCAGGCCTACTATAATATGTTAATATATTGTAATGATTTTGCTGAACTTTAGTTGCTGCTAATCTTCTTTGAAAATGGCACCTGTTAGAAGAATTAGAATGTCAAAACCGTTTTGCATTTGAGAGTTTATGGAAGAATATGGTACTGTGTGTCAGGAAGAATATGGTACTGTGTGTGTCAAAACCTTCTTTTATTTTCCGATCTTCAACTCTCTCATCTCTGCCTTAGTCTCTTATAAAGGTACGATTTTTCTAATTATTTTCTTCCATTTTGTCAGGGTTTTTTCTCAATATTTTTGTTCTTGATTTTTAGGTTGGGTTTAGCTGATTTTTTATTCAAATTTTGGTTTGTTATTCGTTATTGGGGCTTAGGGTTTTTGTTATTGCTTTACTTGTTTGCTATTCAGTTTTTTGAGTTTTTTACATTTTTATTCTTTGATTTTGTGGTTTTTGTGTTTGAGTTTGAATTTTTATTAAATTTTTATTTTGACTATACATGAGTTTAGGGTTTTTTTTTTTTTGTAATTGTGTTTTGGGTTTGTTTTGTTATTCGGTTTTTTGAGTTTTTTTTTCTGCTATTTTTGTTAGTGGGGAATTGAGGAGATGAATAGTTTACTAGATCCTCGCTTTTGAAGTCAGCTGAGGAGTCCTTGTAGCCAATTATTTCTACTGTCAGAGATATTTACACCGCTTTTGAAAGATAGATCGGCAATCAATATATTTGAAAATATTTTGATTCTTATTCGATTCTAAAAGTCAATGCTGATTTACAATGAATTTACAGAATCTGTACCAAATTTAGCATTACTTTTTCTCTCATAAGAACTTATTCGACGCTTCGATGCAAATCACCTTTAAATGAAAGGTTGGTAAACGACTTCTGCCAAATGTGTTAATGTCACCATCAAATTCTCAGCCTGGCCAAACAGATCGGTTATCCAAATGTTTCAATTGCATACCTAATCCTATTCACGATGTCAATCGTAGCATCCTGGGCAGTAAAAGAAGTTTTTTAAAGCTAAAATTATCGAATCCTACTGAAAATACACACACCACAAGAAAGATCAATACCCAAAGAATTTTGGCTGGGATTATAAAATATGTTGAAAAGACACACACACTATTATTAATCATTTTAGATTCAGGTAAACAAGCCAAGATAATGCTTTTGCGAACACTAGATGCTTAATCTAAAATTAAATGTTTTTATTTTCGACAAAAATATTTTATTTGTTAAGTCTAATAAAACTACCATTTACAAGCATTTTTTTATTATACACTTGAACTTTAATTATATACTTTAGGGGCCTTTATTTTGTTACTTCGCCCGGCCTCAAAATATCAGACCGCCCTCGTCCAAGCCGTAGTATGCATTGTCTAATCATAGCATAACTACATTTACCCTCCATTTCCAAGCCTCCATTTGGATCTCCATTTCACCCAACTCTTCCCAAAAACAATATAGAAAGATGATCAACATCATTAAAATTTATGAAAAAAATTTACAACTTGAACTGAGAATGCATGCCCACTCTCACAATTAAAGAATGATCACCATTAAAGAGGTCATCTTCTGAGTATAAGTTCTTATCCTTAACATATATATATGTATATATGTATCCTATCGTATTAGATATCCAAACGTGATGACACTAAAATCCATACATAAGACATTCTCAATAGAGAAAGCAATTAGATGAATAGTACAAGTGTTACAAAGACGAGGATCAAAACAAACTATACAAGGACACATGTTAAAGCAAAACCCTAGAATGGAAAAAAAAAAACACATAAAGGAATTTCAAATCAAATATAGGTATCAGATTGAAGCACATAAACTATTAGAGAAAACATTAATCCACAAACCCTACAATTATAGGCATGTCAAAATTGAACAAATTCATACCACGGAAAATTCGCCTTGTACCCCTAATGGGATCAATGGTGACCCCATCCCTTCAATACCACCACAAATCTTAGAAAAATTCTTACCAAGCCGTTTGTTTTGGAAGCTATTGAAGCCTAAATACTTTTCAAAGATTCTCCCTGCTATTTTTTAATTTTTTCATTACTTATTGCTAAAATTTCTAAAAATAAATTTGAATAGAAAAGACCAAAATATTTAATTTTTTATATTTAGAAAAAAGTCATCTTCTAAAATGTAAAACAACACTCTCAGTTCAACAATAAAGAGAGCTTATACAAGACTCACTTCTCACCCAATGTTAAAAACAACACTAATACACACTATTATGTATTATTTAGCATTAAGGTGAAAAAAAGTTACATTCAACATTAAGGAAAAAAAACAAAAAACACCTTAATGTCACACCATAAAACTTTTCAAACTAAGTCAAGAAAAAATTTGAATCATCCTAACACTAACAACAATTATAAGTCTGATAACAACATTTCCAAGATATATTAGGAAAAAAGCTGAAAAAATAATGTTTCCATCCTCAGTAATAAACATGTGTTTCCTGGTTTTTTTTCTTTTCTTTCTTCCTTCCTTTTCAGCATTCCTATACACAATAGAAGGCAAAGAATTCCGAGAAAATTATAATAAATTTTTGTTAGAAAAATCACTAAATCAAATGACATGATCATCCAACATTGGATTTTATACCAAAAGAATAAATTAAGGGCAAAAACCGGATGAATGGGTGTAACTAGAGCCTTCAAAAATCAACAAAAATATATACTAGAATTTAAAATCTCTCTTACCTAATTATGGGATCGATGATGAAATCTTTTCACCATCAAGATATATTTCTGGTATATGAGCGATTTTTTGCCAATCTTCCCCAGTTTCAGGTTTGCATCTTTCTAATAATTCAGACAATCTTCACTCCCAAGTTTTTGAAGGTGATGGTTTTTGCAACCTAGTTTCCTCGAAGCAGTGCTTTAAAGTTTGGGAACTAAAATATCTAATTGATGTAGAGTATTAGAAGTTGTCCCATGAAGAAGCCACCTTGCAAAGCCTTCCAGCCCCGTAAATTAGAAAGCGCAAAACTCTTAGGCTCTCAAACTTTGAGTGTCTTCTGCCTTCTCCTCCATCCAGCGAATCTCGACCAAGTTTTTCTACAATCATCAATTAGCATAACTCCTCTAACAGCAAGGAGTTTTATACTTGGTGACAATAAATCAAACTTGACAATTACGGTATTTAGCCAATATCTATGCACAAGGCTTTTCATCCTCGCAATAAAAATTCCAAATTGAGACAATCAGATATTACTAATTGTTGAAGAGAATTCAAGCGCTTCGACGGCTCTTTTCTGGATAAATCCCTTTGCTTTGTCAGCATACAATGTCCTCAATTGATCATACTCCCTATGCCTCTGGTACCCTTCAAGCTCAACATCCATCGAGGAACAAAGTTGCAAATGATACAACTTGCAAATGGAATTAGGAGTTTCTTTTATCCTTTATTCTTAGATATGTCCAACACTCTAGATGCTTTAGACTACCAATAGAATTTTGAGAGGCTTCAAAACCATCTCCGAAAATTGCAATATCCGTATGCACTTGAATCTCAAGGTGCATGTCTAACAAATGAATCTTAAGTTACCAGGCCCCACATTTTCCATTTAAAATAAATGTCTGGCTACTATTGCTTCATCTCTCAACAAATCTTAAAGCTTCATACTCTTTTTTTCGCCACCGAGGCTGGGGAAAATGCAACATGTTGAACTGCTGGGATATCTTTACTATGAAAACTTAGTGTGAAATATTCAGGTTGTGCAAAAAAGATGGCAAGATCATGTACAAGATCATGCATTTTAATCTCATAAAGTAGTCCTGGAAATATTTCCTTAACATCTTGAAAGAAAGATCTCAACAATAGTTCATTAACATATGTCTCACCAATATCTTCCATTGTTGCATTTTGACCCCATGATTGAATGAGACCTTGCGCAATCCAATAGGTGATCAAGTCTTGATTAGTAATTTTGCAATCTTTAGGAAACAATGAACAAAGAGCTAAGCATTGTTTCAAGTGATAAGGCAAATCATAATAGCTCAATCTTAGTGCAGCCATAATACCGTCCTGATCTTTTTCTAATTTCCAAATTTCGCTCTCTCTGATAGATAC
The DNA here is from genome assembly GCA_016808115.1 of Tetrastigma voinierianum. NCBI lineage: Eukaryota > Viridiplantae > Streptophyta > Magnoliopsida > Vitales > Vitaceae > Tetrastigma > Tetrastigma voinierianum. Next base: position 335,315 of record JAEQBH010000997.1, on the reverse strand, counting down.
CCAATCACGTTCGTCCTTCTTGGTATTAAGTAAGCTCCCTAAGCTTCTCACAGCAAGAGGAACCCCTCCACATTTCTGGACAATCTGTTCCCCAATTTTTAAAAGGCTTGGATACTGTTTATCTTCTCCATCTTTGAATGCACATTTCACAAATATAGACAAACAATCCTCCTGAAAGACTCCTTTAATTTGCTTTGGAAAGCTACCATGATTGAAGCAACTGATTTCTTGGTAGTTACAAGAATTTTGCTTCCATTGGCACCCGTCCATGAGCAAGTCCTGGCTTAACCCACTTTCACGATCCTCACCCACACATCATCCAAAACCAGCAAGAATTTTTTACATGTAATTCATTCTCTAAGACAAGTCTGCAATTGCTCCATAGAGAGAAGCGCTGTATGTAATTTTCATCAGGTTTCTTTTCCTTTAGGGATTTTCTTTATGAGTTTTTCAACATCAAACTCATCTGACACAAACCTACATTTTGTTGAGAAATGGTCCACTAATTCTCCTCATCGCTACAAGTTTAAATAGAGTTGTCTTGCCTAGCCCCCCAATCCCAATGGGAATCAAGGAAACATTCTCACTATCACTGGACTGCTTCAAAAGGCCGATAATATTTTCTTTTCTCACGTCTCTTCCAATAACATCGGAAGCCTTGACGAAGGAGTGGGTCATCTCCTCTTGCTCGCCAGCAAGATAGGCAGGTATTTGGAACACCTCGATGAGATTAAATTTAGACTTATCAGTCGTAATTTTATCCACCCTCTAATCTTCTTTCACTCTATGACCCATCTGGAGATTGAATTTCCAACTGAGGATCGGACTTGAAAAGAAACTGCGTACTTGGTTTTGAAGCTCCCAAGAGCTTACAACCTGTCGGCGTAAGGCCTCATATTCAAATTCATTGACAATATCTTCAGCATCATAAAAGGCATCTTTGAGCTTTCCAAGCCAATCACTGAGTTGATGGTTGGTGCCTTGCTTCTCTTCAGCATCTAAGAGCACCGCGCGATAGCAGAGAGGAAGTATCCCTGAGATCTCTAAGCTCGGATTTAACACCCTGCAAGTTTCAACTTCTTGATGATGGCAGAACCCAACTTCCCAAAACTCTGTCGGCGTCAAAAGCAAACGATTCAGCCATGCTGGGTGCTGCAGAGAGAGAGAGAGAGAGAGAAGCAGCTGGGAATTGAATCGATCAAGAGCTAGCATGGGCGATGGGCGATGGCTGTAATGTAATGGTGAATTGCTCAGTTCAGGAACAATGATTTGCAGTCAATCTGATCGATCCCTCCAAAAGTCATTGGAGATGATGACTTTTTTATCCAGAAGATAATATCTAATATCCAAGACTTAATTTCGACATCGCATGTGAACCATTCCACGCCTAAAAAGTAATGGAAGAGGGTGGAAAAAGTAACCAGTTTCAAAGATTTCATTAAAATATGATAATTTTTTAATACAAAAATTCATTTCTGCAGCCAATTTTAAAAATCCAACTTATTATTGAATAAAAAAATTATCTATTCAGCCGTTTTAGAGGTTAGCGATAGTCAAATCGTAAAGTTGCTAGATTAAAGCAGGATAACAAAAAATCATCAAACGATCCATCCGATCCAGTTTTAAAACATTGCTATTTGGAAAATAAAATTTAAAAATATAGCTTCTAAACCTTTCATATTTTAATTAAAATATAGTTTCAATCGAGGCTACCAAATTGAAACTAAAAGTGTTTATCTATGAAAAAATTCATGTACCAAGAAATTTTTTTAAAAATGATGGATATAACAAATATTTTAAAATTATTATATTTTAAAAAAATGTGTGCTAATCGAAGCTTTATACATGAGTTCAGGCAGGTTGGGAATAGATTGCCTATTTGTTAAACAACAGGTCATTGCAGGTGGAATAAGGGCTGCTCACTTTCTGCTCCATTTTAGCATTCTTTTAATTACATTAAAATAAATATATTTCATGAATAAATAAAATGTTATAATTTTATTATTAAAAATTTCAAATTTAATTTTATATATAATTTATTGATTCGTATAGATCGACAAAGATACAAATTTACTAAAAACCATAAACTATAGAATATCAAAAGACAGATAATAAATCTAGATAAACCCCAAAATCATAAATATAATAATTAAAATACGATGATTCAAATTCTTCAATATATCGACCCACCATAATTGGTTATTTTTGACTAATTAACCTATTATTGTCTAATCGCCCAAACAAATAAAATACCTAATGTTATTTAAAATCACCATATCATACGTTCGCTGATAAATCAATCGCTCAACAGAAAAACAAGATATATAAAATACAAGAAATATCTAACTTTACAAAATAATTATAATGTCTAAAATATCTGGTAGAAAATCTTATTTAAGAAAGACCGGTATATGTTCAAGAAGTTTAAGTATGGAAAAATTTTGTTCTATCTTGAATAAATAATTTTGTCATATCAAAATATTTATTTCATAAAAAAAAAAAGTTAAATTTAAAGTACTCAAATAAGGATAAGAATCTAATTGAAAATAAAGAAATAATATATGAATCAAATTTCATAAGCACAACATTTGAAAATTCCTTCAGAGTATACGACTCTCTTCCAAAATTCATCTGATTGCCATCCACCCCGGCCCTGGCTGGTTGCATGCCATCATTGACCGGTTTCCAGGCTTAGTGCAGTGCCAATGAAGGAATACTTATGGGTGATTGCGAATGATTTCTTGAAAAACTAACAGCTATTTCATACAAAGTCGATTCCAATCGGCCATATCTGGAGCCTAGGTACGGTAGTTCCATTATGAATCCTTCTCCAATCCATGTTGTTAAACTTAATCTCTACAAATACTCACTTCCATTGCCACTTCTGCGTTTCATCTTTATACCAAAACTACCCTTTTCTTCTTCTTCTTTGTCTTTGTCGTCTTCGTCTTCTTCTCTCCAAACCCTTGACCAATCTCAAACCAATTCAATCTCAAGCTCACTCTTTCACCTTCTCCCCCAAACCCAAAACCCCAACAACATTGTCAATCTCATCTGCCTTATCCAAGCAACACACTCCAATCTTGCTCCTTCTTCAAACAGAGAAGTGAAGGCGCTTCTCCTCATCTGGGAGTCAGGAAGTTTCTAGGGTTCTGCTGAGATGCCAATCTTATTCTCCGATCTCTTTCTTCAATTCAGAAATGATCTGGGCTCCAGAATCTGTGTACCAAACTACTGTATTGTTGTTCATACATTGGTAATGGCTGGAAGGAAATTTTCCTAAGCTATGAAATTTTTATGAATTGGTGAGTTACATGATGATTTGCTCTAGTGAAGATGTTTTCAAAAAATTTGGTTTTGTGTACAAAGATTGTAATTTGGACCTCTTGTTGTCTTCGATATGCTTGTTAAGGCTTATCTGAGAATGGGGCGGGTTCGAGAGGGTTTAAGAAGTTTTAGGAAGATGTTGAGGGTTGGTTTTGTCCCCACTGTGATTGCCTCAAACTGTCTTTTGAATGGATTGTTGAAGCTGAATTGTATCGATCGGTGTTGGGAAGTTTATGAAGAAATGGAAAGATTTGGGATAGCCCCAAATTTGTATACATTTAATATTTTGACTCATGTTCTATGCAAGGATGGGGATACAGGTAAGGTGAACAAGTTCTTAGAGAAGATGGAAGAAGAAGGGTTCGACCCTGATATTGTGACTTATAATACACTGATTAGTAGCTATTGTAGGAAGGGAAGGCTGGATGATGCATTTTATTTGTATAAGATCATGTACAGGAGGGGTGTGGTGCCAGATTTGGTTTCATATACTGCCTTGATGAACGGTCTTTGTAAAGAAGGAAGGGTGAGAGAAGCTCATCAGCTCTTCCACAGGATGGTTCATAGAGGTCTGAATCCAGATATTGTAACATATAACACTCTAATTCACGGTTATTGCAAGGAGGGAAAGATAAAGAATCACGGCCATTGTTGCATGGCATGATATGAACGGGATTTCTCCTGATAGTTTCACTTGCTGGGTTCTTGTGAAGGATACTTTAAAAAGAGGGTAAATTGCTTCAGCTTTTAATTGCTTGAGCTCAGAGATTTAGAGTCCAACATCACAGGATATTTATTGTTACCTAATAGCGGCTTTGTGGCTTGAGAGAATCGACCTTTGCAGCTAAGAACCTTTTAGAGAGAATGACTCGAGATGGCTCACAGGCCTGAGCTGGAAATTTATAATGAGTTAAATCAATCATTCTGTCACTGTGATTGTATAGCAGAGGCTATACGACTGAAACGGAGATGGTTGATATGAAATAAAGCCTAATTTAGTTACTTATGGGGCCATATAGACTGCTTGAGGATTGGGTAGAAGTTTGAGTGGTGAATCCTTAGTGGGTGAAATGGTTGCATCTGGCATGCTACCTGATTTGGCAATTTGCAGGGCTTTATTCAATGGCTACTGCAGGGAAAATGATATTGATAAACACAGTCACTATTGAGCTTTTGCCAAGGAATTTCAAATTCATGACACAGAAAGTTTTAATGCACTTATCAGAATTACCGGTGGGAAGGGTGACATCACTAGGTCATTGGAGATCCAGGATATGATGCTGAAAATGGGGCTTTGCCAAATCTGACTGACATGCAAGTATGTACCGATGGATTATGGAAATCCAGGAGGGTGGACTCCTGCAAGCTTGTAGTGAGTTCGAAGTACGAGAAGCTAAACAAGGAGAAAGTGTCTGCCCTTTTCAGATGGTTGTAAAGTTCTGCCAAGTGCTCCTAATCCAGGATGCCATGTTACTTACTGCATGAATGTGGAATAGCTTCAGAGTGATGATTGCAGATTACGAATTTAAAATGCTAGAACAATTCAGACATGATGCTCAAAGGGCTGATGTCGTGATCTGTCTTCAACATTAATTAGCTGTGTTAAGTGACCTAGCAATTAGCCTTACCTACAATATGCAGTTTTGTATTTGTGAAAATGATAACCACATTTACAATTGGCCACAACTAGTACATGGTGAAAAAGAAGAACAAGCATGCCCAACACAACATCTCTGTGTCTCTTGGAAAGCATCACATGCATCTTGAGTAGCAGGCTAGACTCACCAACATGGTTGTCCCCAAGATTTTAATGAAAAATGTGGCATTCGGACAAGACAGAAACTGGCTTCAAAGGTATTTTCAAATTCCACTTGGGATAGCCTAGCTCCATTTTCCAACTTTGTAAGAATACCTCCTCCCAGCTTGATATTTGTATGAAAGATAATTCAATGACTTGGACTATCTGGTTTATTTGAATCTAGTGCTTGAAATTTATTTTACTTTTTCATCTTTCCCATGATATGCCTGTATTCATTGTTTATCAGTTTATGGCTATGTAACCCATCAAAAAACTAGTTAATGGCGGTATATTCTGGTATCGTTGATGCTACACCTAGCCACTTCAAGGCCAATGGCATCATCTCCTATTAGCTCAGATATTTCAAAATGGTATAAAGTTGTGGATTGTAAATCAGCAGATTGTGCCAACCCACTTTTTTTCTTTTCATTTTTTTTGAAATTGAAGTATTTTATTATTACTGTTATTGTAATTTCAGCTGACTGCCTGCACACAGCTAGGGAGATCAGGTTGCCCCATATGGACTATTGTTAAAGAAAAACAGAACAAGAATAGACAACAAGAAATAAAAGACAAAACTAGGAACATATAGATTTACGTGCGGAATCCCAATGAGGGAAAAACTACAGCATGAGAGAAATCCACTATGGCTCCAAAATTGATTTACGAGATTGGAGTATTGTGGCTGAGCATTATAGGAATCTAAACCCTAAAATACATAACATATTTGCGTATATACTAAATTTGAGTTGTGTCCATATCGGGGCTCTGTCTCACATATTAGCTTCCACTCCTTTTGCACTGTTCAAATACATCTCTAAATAATTCATAATATTGCACCATAAACTTTGATCCTGTATTGAACAAATGGGGTTCTAACTCTAACAACTATGTTCCTTTTCGTTAAATTGGTTTGTTTATGAGCTTTGCAAAAGCATTGAGAGTGTGGATTTTGTGAAAAGCAAGCACCTGAGTTTGTTTTCTCTTGACTAGTGCTTTTTTTTTAATAAGATACTTTAATGGGTATGGAGCTCTGTCATGCCAAACCAAATGGCTTTTATTGTTACATGATTGAAAAATTGTGCTGCATTCACTGCCTCTATTGTTGTTAAATCTCTTTCAAGTTTTAAATTTTTTTCCCCTCAGGTTTGCACACATCAACTTTCAAATATTGACGGTATAAACACTTCATCTCATATTTAGGATGGTATTATGGTGCTTCAGATGATTCCTATCCTAAACAAGGCTCAAATTCCCTTAGATAATAAAGTACTTACTTTTCTTCAACAGATATGTGATGTTTCACAAGCTTGCAGCTGTTATTTAGAGTTGAGGTTCTCTTTGCTCTTTGCTTCCTGACATGGGAAATATGTTTGTTTGATATTCAGCCTCCTACATAGTCTAGAACTTCTCCCGAGAGTTACTTATTACTACAATGCCTTAACATTACCAAAAAAACAGAGAAAGGAATTGATATGCAGCTGGCCTGAACATCTGGAAAGAAATGAACATCAATATCTGTCTAAAGCATCAAGTCAGTGTGTTTGTCTCACACTGGAATACTTCAAGATTCCAGTGATCTTATTCAAGGTCTCAGTTTTCTCATTTAGAAAGAAGGCTGCCAAGAGCTTTGCAGGATCTGTGATAATGCAATAAGAAGCCATTATAGAAGATTATTGAGGTTTCCAGAAAGAACTTTTCAAATGTTATGGGGAATACACTTCCACAAGAGCTTATAGGAAGAGGGTTTAGAGTTTAAATTTCACAGTTAGATTGGAAGCTCTTCTTTACATCTTTTAGCAAGCTCTTCAGCAGACATTAGTCCTGGGCAGAGAAGGCCCTAAACCTTCTATATCTATTTTACTTTCACAACTACCTTGAAGGCCACAAAGGAGTGGCTCCTCAAAATTCCTGCTCTGTTTAGGATGCAAGATGGAATATAACCTCCTAGGAACAAGCCTCCATTGCTGGAATTGACTGGGTACCTTGTGCATGAGAACCAATCAGAGCATAGAGGAAGTGAGACTACTGCAAAGTAAAAGCTGCCTTTCTTTCGGGAAGGTGGCTTACAGTGGCACATGATGGAATCTCTTCCAATCAATGAAGTTTCAAATGCTACAGCTTTCTGTTTGGCATTGATATCACTTTCCTATTTAGTTTCTGTGAATCTCTTCATCAGGTCTGGCATGACGAGTAACAGCTTGCATTTGGAAGTTAGGCAAACAGTAATCAAAACTGCTCTTATTTACTCTTTGCTATAATAAGTAAATTAAAACAAGGGATAAAGCAATCTCATTTAGAGCAAGGGTGCTGAGATCTGTTCAACGTGTGTGGGAATTTGTTTGAATTGTATTTTGACATAACTGATTTCATTTTTTGATTGCAATGATTTAGCCCTTATTTTCTTCCTTTTCCTTTGATGGTTAACTATTTGATTATGCTTCCTTTGCTTCGCTCTTCACTTTCCGCTGCAAGTCGCTTTTATTTAAGCTCTATTGAGATGCAACAGAATCTCCAAGTATGAAGCATATTTGTTCTATATTAACTGTGTTCTCTAGCTACCAATCACAGAACAGTGGCTTTATCTGATAAAATTCTATATATGCTTCTCTTTAGGGTCATATTTTCAACCTTTAACTGATTCTATGTGTTTTTTTTTTTTTTATAATTGCAGGATTGACTTTATATCTTCCATTGGTCAACTTTGATGATGGCGTTGGCATGCAGCAAGCTTCATATGTATTTTCATTAAACAGTTTAATTGTTGCCAAATCAAAGCGTGTAGAGAGTAGTATTTATTTTCCATCAGGTGAAATTTGAAAATGTTGAATGGGAAAAGGATTTTTTTTTCCTTCTATTATATGGATGGCCATCTTTTCTATGCTCTGGTTTAACCTTGCAATAGAAACAGAGCATTTTAATCCAGCATTTCTTCCCTTCATCATCACCATTTATGGTCCATACTTTCTCTTCCCTTAATTTTGATTCTTCTCTCAACAACAAACTTGTCTGAGAATTGAAAACAAAGAATTAAATAAAATTCACTACAATTTCAATCGTCCATCTCTATTTGGAAGATGCTTGAATTAAATAAAATTCACTACAACATCAAACTTTTCTTTGTTTTCCCTTTCCTTCTCTAAACCTTTCCTTGAACATTTTTCCAACAACCTTTCTAGGATGAAAACATATATTTCTTGGTACTTTTTAGGTACTATGATAGAATATTTGTCGCAGGCATCCACTTGTTTTTCGACAAATGCATAAGATTGTTTACAAAGATTCGAATACTGACTTCATACTTTCTATTCTTTTACCACTTGAGCCAAGGGCAGGGTCATGCACTTGTTAAAATCTTGAATAAACCCATAGTTTGAACTTGAAAAACTTTTTGGTGAAAACGAAGGGAAGTTCTATGATCAAGCATTTTTTCCCCAAAGGTGATAAAAAAAATTAGAATAGCATAATTCTTTTTCGTAGAAATCTCTAAATTATTGTTAAACATTTAACTATCTTAAAATCTCAATCTTGTAGGATTTAAGTTTAACATGAATATCATATTTCACACCCTTCTTCATGAAAATATCGTACCTGCACATGAAAAGTCAAACAAATTTGCAAAGAAAGATATCGAACTCATGACCTTTTGCTATACTAAGTTATAATATCATATTAACCGATCGATTTTCTTAAAAACTCAAACTTAAAAGATTTTGGTTTAATATGAATATCATATTTCAATTGTAAATATCTAACCAATATCCAATTCAAGTGATCAAAAATGTTACTTGGAGCAGAGGTGGCTGCTTTATTATGAAATACATGTGATTTTCATACGTCACCCCAGCTGCATGTTAGTATTGACTTTGTTAGGAGTCTGAGATAAATAATGATTGGAAATGAAGTCTTTGAAAACTGCAAATAATATATATATATTAATTAGGGTTCCGCCAAAGCAAATAATGAGATTTGAGACAACCCCATGTTGTCCAAAATGATTGAAATCTATATTCCAATTAAAAACAAGTCTTCCCTCCTTGTCTGCTGGCACAAATACATAAGAGCCAAGATGGCAACATTCTTACTGTTTCCAAATTGCCCCTATTGTTAAAACCTTCATGCACCAAGTTGATTGAAGGAGGTTCATGAATGATGAGGTTCCCTATAAAGAAAATCTCCATTAATTTCTGTTGAGTTGCTAATCTCTGATTTCATTAGATGGTTAATTAATCAATTTTTCTATGTTAAATGATACTAGTGAGGTTTGTCCTCTCCAGCTCTCCCAAATCTACTTCAGTGTAAAACTTGTACTGAATTTAGATTTTTGTCCTCAAAGCATGCATACAATCAAGATTATCTTGATAATCACCACACTTCAGAGAGACAGAAGCTTATGCATAGTAATATTTATGGGGTTTTCTGTCAAGTACCTCAATTGATGATTGCTAGTGAATGATTGCGGAGATGATGGGGTTGGCGATTCAATCATCATTTTTTTTAATAGTAATGATTTTTAAAAAAGAAAAGAGAGGAGGGAATGTCTTGAAGAGGACAATAGGGTTTTTAGTATGAAAAACTCAAATACAAGCATCTCATAATTTTTGTTACTATGCATGAACCTCAACATTTTCAAATGAAAACAGTTTTTAAGTTTGATTGATATAAAAACCCTAGCCACCGTTCTTTTCTTTCATATTTTTTCTCTTCTAGCCCTTCTGCTAGTAAGAATTATGAGGGGTGATTTTTTGTCATTTCGACCAAATCATTATTCTATATCTTTCGCCATTTTCTCAATAAAGTTTTTCGCTTCTTCCATGATTAGATTTTAATTTGTTTTTTTCGTGATTTTTTCGTCAACTTGTAGTGTTTGATTGTGTCGTCTTGATACGACGGTTGATTTTTCGTAATCATGTCGTATTACATTAAAGGTGGCTGATTCAAAAGACAAAGATATCCGAGACAACAAATCAAGTCATAACTACAATACGCCGTAACTTTAGTCATAGGTATTTTAGTCATTATAGATTATCAAATGTGTAAATTTTGAGCCGATTTATTATGCTATTAGCCTGAATGTTGCATAATCCTCTAAAGTTTTTAGCAAAGTTGATTCTATATTTCTATAAAATATATTATTAGTTTGAATCAATAAGTTTATTTCTCTTCAAAAAAAAAAAAAAAAGTTTTGACTCATATAGTAACCTAAAAACTATTATGCTAATGAAAACATTTTTCTAGGTATCTCCTAAAACTTCCTTAATCTATTCAATAAGTATACATTAATTAAAAAATGGTTTTTTAATCTTATTTTATACTAGGAAGAACAAACAAACAAATGGAGAATCTTGAAATTAATTATGTATCATAGTAGTACATGTTATTTAGCTATTGTCTTTCATATTTGATAAAGATATAAAATTATGAAGTGATGTTTGCTTTCCATAAAGCCAAATATGTTTGATTATAAGATGAATAGAATTTCGTGAACAAAGATACAAACTTATTTATTTAATTTTTTAGATCTTTAAAAATGTATTAAAACTTCTACTAAGAATTTATATTAAAATTTTATATTTTATTAATATTTAATGTCAAACTTAAAATTTAATTAATATGATTGAGACTCAAGTCTTTTAAATTTATAGTGAATCTTTAAAACACATCTTACAAGTCTTCTTAGAAAAAACATATTCCCATTCATAAGAGTTATTATAATTTAAATCCCTTTTGTTTTGAAGTGTTCAATTATAAAAGTGAGGCTTCTTATAATCATAACAAATTCAAAATATAACAATTTTTCCTTACATAATTATTCAAACCTATTTTTTCTTTCTCACTCAAGACAATAAGAATGGAACATTTTGCCTGATTTGACTCACAGCAAGAGTAGAGTTAAAATATAGCGAAAAACGATTTTCTTATTTGTTAGGTTTCACCGTGGAAAATACAAAAGAAAATCAAATATTCTTAAAATTTTACATATTTTTATATATCTTAGTCCTTATATAATATATCGAGAAACAAATAAAATGACTTGAATAAACATATAAATTAATTTATTAAGCTTAAAACTCATTTCTTATTTTCCTAAAATTTTCTTTTCTCTTTCCATTTTTCTTCTATTTTTTCCTTAGTATTTTTGGTTCCAAATAGAAGCTTCATTAGCACAGTACTTCCTTCATTTTGCAAGATAAGAACTAAAGATCCAACAATTTATGGATATGTTGGCCAATTATTTCCAACTGCCAGAGATAATGGTGGAGACAATGGTCATACCAAACATCTTAATTATTAAAATGCAAGTGTAAGGTCGGCCTCTGTCTAACTACCTGTCCAACATGCTCTACTTCCTCCTTGTCTCCTCCAACAAAATTCAATTAATCAAATTCCAATTGAGATAACCCCTTCACTCATTGGAGAGACTACATGCAAAATACAAAGCCAAAACTTAGAAAAATTAAAATATATTAATATCCATAATTAGCCCATAATCAACTCATATGATTTACCTTCCCATATGCTTGTGAGTTGTTTAAGCTGCCCTAAGAAACAAATTCAGTAATACTTTCAAAATTTTCCTCTCTCTATGTCTATATAAAACACTGTCTTTGCTAAATTATACTTCATCCAAAGCCAAAGGAGAAAAAGGTAGTAAGAGGGAGACATAACCACTATGGGAAGTGAGAGATGGTTTCTGTGAAAACAAACTTTTGTGGCATTGCTTGTTCTTCAGCTCTGTTATGCAGGAACTCACATTGTTTCTAGGGTTGCTTTAAATATTGGTGTGAGCAAAATTGTATATCCTGTTTATAGGAACCTAATTGCCCTTCTTCTCTTGGGCCCTGCTGCTTACTTCTTAGAGAAGTGAGTCCTCCTAATGTTTTTGTTTTTGTTTTTTGTTTTTTTTGTTTTTTTGTTTTTGCTTTATAATGACACAATTTCTTCATTGTGTTTGGCTTTAATGATGATGTATTGTGCCATTTTCAGGAAGGAGAGACCACCTCTTACTTTTTCTTTGCTGGTTCAGTTCTTCCTTTTAGCATCACTAGGGTAAGGAGAAACATGGGCTTAAATTCTGATGGATCAAAGGAGCTCATACTTACTAAAACTCGCTTGTTTTCAAAAACAAAGGAATAGCTTAAAACAGAGTAAAACATGATTGTTTCCAGTTTTTGTTGTTAAGAGAACATTTAAAATACTACACTTAGATAATAAAAACAGTTTCCAAAAACCAACAAAATGGCGTTATCTGTGTTTTCAAAAACAGGAACCAAACAGCCCCAAATTTGTAATTTCTTCTGTTTCTCACAGTCTTGTGTTTCTGAACTCAGAATCACAGCAAACCAAGGCCTTTATCTCTTGGGGTTGTATTATGCATCTCCAACTTTTGCATCTGCAATGCAGAACTCAGTTCCAGCAATCACTTTTGTCATGGCTTCTGCTTTGAGGTAACTGAAGGCTAGCTCCTTGTTCTTCAGAATCAGTTCTTTTATGGATTAAGCTTTTCCTCTGATCCATCTCTTTCCATCTCGGCCCCAGGTTTAGTTGATATCTCAAGAGATATATGGAAATGCAAAGGTTCTAAACTACGTGCCATAGGTGCCACAATCATCATTTCTCACAAAGAACTCCTCCTCTTCTACATCATCTACATCCCCAACTTGGAAATTCCTTGGAATAAGACATGAATTCGAGCAAACAGAACTGGACATGGGGCTGTATATAGTACCTGGTTGACATTGCCTATCATAAGCTGTTGGATGGTTCTTCAGGTCAGCCCCATAATTTTTCATTTTTTGGGCTTCACCCAACTTACAGACTCTCACTCTAATCCCACGACTGCTAACGACTGGGTATACTTCAGTGGTCCTAAGGGGACTCCGAACTACTAAGAACACCAGCTTATCTCCTGCATTGAACTTTTGAATTTCAACTTTGCTGGCACCTGTGTTGAGACACTACCCAGCTAAACTGAGTCTCACTTCATTCACATGCTTCTTCGGATTGATCCAGTTCTTGATCATAGCAGCCTTTGTAGAAACCAACCTTCTGAGCTCCAAAAATTCAATCAGAGAAGAGCTTTTCACTATTCTATATGCTGTAACATATCTAAACTCAATTATTCCAATCTTATGATGATATACCACATGCTCTAAATATTATATTTGGGATTCATCAGATCATAAGTTTCACCATAAGATGTTATTTATTTAGTCTACTTTCCACTTCCCAGGGAGTGGTGGCAGCTGGGATTGTCTTCTCCCTTCAAACATGGTGTATCCAAAAAGGAGGTCCTGTTTTTGTTGCTGTCTTCCAGCCGATGCAGACGCTTTTAGTCGCTACCAAGGCATCTCTAATTCTTGGTGATCAGTTATATGTTGGAGGGTATGCAGAAATTCAAAAAATAATCAAAGAAACTGTCATTGAACATAAAATTTCAAGATTCATCAAACTTTTAAAGTTCATCCTACTGATGTTTTTGGAAATTCTGGTCACTTGCAGGATTATAGGTGCAGCTCTCATTATGCCTACCACTGGTTCATGGGGAAAATCAAGAAAAGAGAGTGGAAGCCAAGATCAAGAAATGTATATCGACAATGTAGGAATAATCAGCCGGGAAGCAAGAATCATCATGTGATTTAGAATAGTCCAATTTAATTGTTAAACTAATATAACCAGTCAGATCGCACTCCTGTGAATTTGCGCATAAATATGCACACAGTTAACTACGATCTTCCAAACTATCCTCTGTTTACAAAGAACGCGGTGGGCGCTTGAATCACTGGGAGAAAATAATTGCTTTTCTCCTGCTATTCTCCTCTTGATTCGTATTCAGATCAGATCTGCATCAAGATATATGTCAGATTATCTTACCTCTATTTATAGAGTACAAACCCTAGAATACTTAATACAGCCATTTGAGCCTCCACACCTTAGGGCTCGCTTCCTCCATGTGAACCCATTTAGTGTTTTAAACAACTCCGGACTTGCTCAGATAGCAAAAATCCAACAATCTCTCCCAATTTGCTAAAAACAAGTCCGGGGTTCTTCTTGTAAATCGTGATATCAGCTCCACCATTTATCCCGAGCTAGTTCGGGGATCATATGATTTATTTATTAATCAGTGCCTCATAATTGCTAAGTAATTATCTAACCTGCTATTCCACTAAAGCCTGCACTGGAACTCCAGATTAATGGTATAAATATTAATATTATTTTCTCTCAGAAATATCAATAATTAATGGATAAGATTTTCTATCAATCAATCAATTATTTATTCTTTGATTTATTAGTTTCTCTAATGAATAAAATGTAATCGCCAAGACTTTATAACATTCCATACCGAAACATATTAAGCAGATATTTCATACAAATTCCATATTGTTTATTTCCTTATAAATACTGCAATAAATAATCTTGCTCCCAAATCATCAAGATATTGGTTGTTTAAATAAACCTCACTTATTGACAACTCAAAGAACAATAATCATTTAAATACCTATCTATAATAAACTTAGGATTGAGAGAAGAATAATAACGAAATATTGCTTGAGATTTATTTCCTTTTACAGAAATTTAACTTTAAATAAATCTCACTTTGATCCTATCAATGCAAGCATGATTTGCACCAATATTTTATAATAACCAAGACATATTATTTCATAAAATATTGCAAACTTAAATAAAGCGCCCAACTTTGTTTCAATGATCATGGATCTTATTCATTAATTATGAGAACCTATGATCACATGTATTCTATGAACGATTCATATGGGATCATATACTCATGAATTAATCTGACCTATAATGCAAATATCAGCAGTACAATAATATGAAATACTTGTTATTGTATTAAAATTAAACTTTAGAAAATATAATAACACATCTGCCTTGTTCTAAAAACACACAAATAAACTCCATCATTTTAAAACAAGTCCGCACTCTTAACACGTTATAATCTACATGTTTCAAAAACCTCGAACATGGTGTCTGTAAATGGTCTCGCAAATTCTTCAATCAATATCCTCAACTAATAGTTTCCAGATCTCACTCAGAATATACCAGCATATAATCTCTTGTTCTCCTTAGATATTTGAGAATATGCTTCACTTCAATCCAATGTTCTTCTCCTGGATTGGATTGATACCCCACTAATCATTCCCATCACAGAGTGACACTGCCCTGGTGCATAACATGGCATACATGAGACTACCTACCGGTCAAGTAAAAGGTATCCTACTCAGCGCTCTTCGCTTCAAGAGTTTTGGTGATCGCTTCCTAGAAAGATGAACTCCATGCCCGGGCGGTAAAAGTTCCTTTCTTGAAATTTTCCATGCCGAATCTAGCTAGAATTTTATCTATATATAAAGCTTCAGATAATGCCAACACCTTACTCCAGCCTCGTAGAAGTTTGATTCCAAGAATATAGTTGGCTCTCCCAAATCTTTCATATCAAATTGCTTTTTCGGCCATCCTTTTACATTCTTGATAACACCTTTATGTAGTTTCGATTAGTAAAATGTCATCTACGTAAAGGACTTAGGAAAACTACTTTCAGACTGATCCTTTTTGTAAACATTGTAAGGTTCATCAGACTTTCTCAAACCATATAAAGTTATGCTTGATCAAAACCCACGTTCCATGTTCTAGATGCTTGCTTTAGTCCATAAATCGAATTTTGCAACTTACATGCCATGTGTTCTCTAGCTATGAACCCTTCTCAAGGTTACATGTGGATGTCCTCTCTAAATTGCCATTTAAATGTCGCTTGGCGATCCATCCGCCAAATCTCGTGACTCAGACTTGCAAATTTATAGCTAAAAGAACTGATGGATTTAAGCATGGCTATCGGCGAAGGTCTTCTTCATAATCTATCCTCTGGGTATAACCTTTCTTGCCACTAATCTAGCTTTTAGTTGTTTCACCTTCCCATACGGCTATCTTTTCTCTCAGATTCACTTACACTTATAGGTTTTACCCCTTTAGGTGCCTCTACAAGAGACCAGACTGAGTTAGAATACATAGACTCCATCTCACGATCCATGCTTTCGAGCCACCCTTCTTCAGGCATCAACATCTCCAAAGGTTCTTTGCAATTTACTGGATACTCTTTAATCCATCAAATGGTTATAGCTTGGTACGATTCGTTTCCAACAAGAGATATCTCGATGCCTTACGTGTCTCCAGTTTCCACTACGCTAAGCTCCATTGGTTGTCAGGGTTCTGCTGTGAAGATCCTTCGATCATTTTGAATTCCATCTTCTGCTGTTCTCGTTCCACTTGTATATCTACCGTTGCTCTACTATCGGGTTCCATCGTGGCTTGTTCACCTTCGGGTATATTTTCATTTTCCTCCGCTTGAACACACACCGGAAACACGCACAATAGGTCCAAATTAAGGTGGTTTAGGCGATCTCGAGCCGAGTTAAGCTCCTCAAGAATTACCTTACTCTTAGCTTTGAAATTGTTTACATATAGTCTTCCTCAAGAATTCATGCTAGTGCTCACTATAACTTTCTTCTCGAGGAACTGCAAAAAGCCCACCTCGTTCCTTTAGTATCCAATAAATAAACATACTTCTAAGCATTTTAGATTCCAACTTTATGTGGTCTTTCTCAAGATATACGAGCACCCTGCATACGAATATGGTTTAAACTAAAGCCGTTTCATTCCCACAATTCAAGTGTCTTTAGAAACCGACTTAGAAGGAATCAAGTTCAATAAGTATGTGGCAGTCTCTAAGGCAAATCCCCAAAACGATATAGGTAGAGATGAATAATTAAGCATCGGGATCTCACCCATGCCTGTGAGAGTTCTATTTCTCCTTTCTCGCAACCCACATTTTGCTAAGGGGTGTTCTAGTAATGACAACAGAAACTATCCCCTTAGTTAAGTAAAACTTAACTTCAGATAGGTATTCACGCCTGGGCCGATCGGTCGTTTGATATGGACACCTAATTGCTTTTCGCTCATTTTATTCTAAATTTATCAAAGTTTCACTTTGGCACGTTAGGTAAACAAACCATATCTGAGTAGTCATCTTTAAAAGCATAAAACATCACCCACCTTTGGCTTAAACATCGCATTGGGCTCCATTACACAAGATGCACTATCTGTGTTTGGTTTGTCGGCGCGATATCCTTTCGCTCAAGGGCCTCTCGTCATTTTACCTTCCAAACAGATTCACATTGATTGGTATAGGTTCAAAATGTTAGGAATTTAAAATCCCACTTTTCACCAAACCACTTATCCTATTAGGAATAATATGACCTAATCGCAAATGCCAAGGTAAGTTTCATTTGATACTTTACTTTTCTTGGCAAGGTGATTATGTTCATTTTCAACATTTTCAATGGCATTAATATCATATAGTCATGGACTTAAAAAATAAAGATTATTCATAAGATCACCGGAACAAATAAAAGAAGATTTACTTCTTATTGAAACTGAGGAATTAAATCAGATCACAAACCGTGTCTAACTAAACAATCGATGTAAAACCAAATTCTCTTGAAATCCGGAAAGTAAATAAACAATCTTCTCTAAATATAAAGTCCGGCTATTCTCAAAAATAAAACAACTCGGTCCTATGGCCTTTGCAGATTAGCTCCTGCTCCTAAGTTTCAAGTATCTTTGTCCTTCTTCAATAGACGTGCTATGTTTGAATCCACCGCAAAGAGAAAACATGATTGTAGCCCCGAATCAACGTAAAAAGCAGAAACAAAGATCCATTTATCATTAAAATTCTCCACTAAACAAGCCTCAATAACAAGTAAATCACCCATACACCGCCCGTGGCCTGGGCACCTGCCTGTCCTTCGGCCCCGCACTAAAGTAATTTCGCTTCGCTTCTTCATTGTTTCGACGGTGAATCGTATCACCACTCTTCTTTCCTTGCTCTTGTTTCGCCCTTAGGTTTCTTTAGGTTTAATGTAACCCTCCGTGAAATTAATACTACCTGCCTTTCGAGATCAGTTTCAACACTCTCAAGCTCATGCATCAATCGAACCGAGTCGATCCATCTTATGCATATTGTAATTAATTTTGAATCGATTGAAATGTTTATGCAGTGATTGCAAGATGAGACTATTTTCATCTCCTTCAGTTTTGCCCCATCACTTCCGGCCGATCGATATGTGAAATCATTGCCAAACAATGATCTTCAAGCACGCCACCCGGCCATAACGGTGTTAATCAACAAGTGATACTACTGCCTCTCAGGCGTAGTCTTAGCAAACATCCCTTCGAGAGTTTGGAGCATTTCTACTCCGACTGCCGAAAAGTTATTTGTCGCCCTGTTTTGACCACAACACTAGCAAGAATATAACACCGGCGAAGTGTTTGCATTCTCCTGCTGTATATTCTTTTGGTTATATCATTAGCGTTAGCCGATAGCCGCCTTAGGGTAGATCTGTGATTAAACGATTTTCATAATCCAACATGTATAAGTTCGCTTTCCAATCTTCAGTTATTTTCTATCCAATGGTTTTGATTCAAAATCATGTGCTGAGGTTGGAAAGATGCCATTTTCTCTCGAAAAAAAAAATTATACATTGTAAGAATTAATATTAACTCAGATATTTATACAATAAACATATATTTAGTAAAAACCCAATTAAAAAATATATTTGTTGTTTATTGTAAACAATAATTTAGTTTCATAATAAATGCTCACTGTAAGGGGAGACATTTATAACAAACTAAAACTTGATCATAAAATGAATAGAATTCAACTGGAGTCAAACGTCCAACAAAATCGGGGGGTCACTTATCTAATTACTTACATCCCAATCTTCTTAGATAGAACCTTCCTAGATAATACACTTTCATTTTCAATCAGTTGTCTATATGGCCCATAATATTATTAGAGCCTCGTTGAGGTTAATAAAATATCAGTGGGTTTTTCAATCCTTGCTTAATTTTAAAATTCTCTTAATCTCTCTAAGAGTCAGCTGGTAAACCCACAACGACAATAAATTATTTAGGTCCAATCCAATAAAACCCGATCACAGACATCCCGATAAATACATGACCATTTTATTATTCGACCCACAAAAATTAAAAAGATTTTATCCTTTGCTTAATTTTTAAAATTTCACCCCAAGAGTTTGGGCTTAAAGTGAATCTGGTTTCACCCACTGCTAAGATTTTAGGTCTATTTAGGTCCAATCCAATAAAACCCCATCATGATTATCCAATGGGGCTTCTTACATGACCATTTTATTATTTGGACCTACAAAATTAAAGATTTTTCATACTATATTTATCTAGATTTAAAAACAAAATTTAATTATGCACATGTATAGCATTGATGCAAGATAATATGGCAACGACCTTAACTATATGTCATGTTATCACAATCCAAAGCATGTTACCAAATATAATTTAATTATCCATGAATAAAAATATAATATATGAATAAATATAAAAGCCCTAATCCATGGTTTTCCTAAGAAGAAAATCATGCTTCTCCAATAACACTCGAGTCCACTCGTTATTAATCTTATCCGCCTTGTCCAAACTCATCCATTTGGGGTTCGAACTTACTCGAGGTCAAAATGAAGAGGATTTGAGCAAGTCCCAAAACTCTAAACACACAAATGAAAACCCTACCGCCAAAGCCTCTCGAGGTTCTTCTCTTCTTCGCTTCTCGCTCTTCATTAGTTTTCAAAATTTTACAAAAATAATCCTATACCCTATAAATGTGTACAAGAAATCTAGATGATTACAAAATAAATCAAGAAGGAAACCTAATATTATGATTAAATTTCCCTTGTTACAAACCCGATGAACATACGTAAAATCCCTACCATGGATTAAAGGCAAAACCATACTATCTAAAGAATCATCCATAAACAAAAAATCATATTAGACATGCAAACATGCGAATCAACAAATATAGAAAACCTAGTTATATTGCTAATCAAACACCAAAATACATGAAATTATGCCATTAAATTGAAAATTTAACGCACTATGCTCTATACTTCAATCGAGGAATAACTTTCAAAGAAGCAAGAATCATCATGTGGATTTAGAATATCCAAATTTAATTGCTAAACTAATATAATCCGCCAAATCGCATCTGTGGAATTTGGTGTGAGAAGTGGCGTACACCAAGAATCTGATTCTTCCAAACTATCCTCAGGCGATGGAGCAAGTGCGTCGAATCATCAAGAAAGGATTGCTTTCTTTTCTCCATTTATTCTCCTCTTGATTCAGATTTAGATTCGGGATCTAGATCTAGACCAGTTTGTATTATCTTACTTATTTGATGAGTACAAACCTGTAATACTTAATACCTACTGGGCCTCCACACTAGGGCTCAAGCCCACGGTGGCATTTAGTGTTTTAAACAACTCGCTTGCTTCAGAGAGCAAAACCAAATGTAGACAAAGCATCCATTTATTACAGCAGAGATAGAGATGATGCCCCGAATCGTACATTCCTTGACTACTACTCTTCACATTCTTTTCCTGAAACATCGGGAACAATTAAATTTAAGACTACCAACCGATTCAAGACTGGGCTGATAAAAGAAGGCCCACTGGGGCAGTGGCGGGGAACATGCTTCGCTTGCCATCGAGCCTAAGAGCATGTGATCGCAGAAAGCATGATAAAAGTATAAAATAAGGTTAGAGCTTTTGCTATTAAACCAGTTACCAACATCAGATATAAAAAGAGACTTAATTATTATTGAGAGAGTTGAGGTATATATATATACCTACAAAGGAAAAAGTAGTAAAAGCATAAACCCAATAAAAGGAAACACTAAAATACTCTATTATCTATTTAATGTTTGGATTATAGTACTATTAGATGTTCTAGTCTATTTTTCTATGCTCTCATAGAAGAACGATCACCATTGACATGTTTCAGGGTTTTGATCGAGATCTGAGGCTGAGATCAACTCATTTAACGATTTAACACAATTCACCATAGACTAGACACTATGGGGTTTTGTGTGGTACCTAAGGTTTCTGCTTATCAAGGCCTTAGGCTTTTGTGGTTGAGTAAAAGATGCAAAATACCTAGGTTCTATGAGAGTAGATTGTGGTCAATGGTAGAGATTCACATAGTTATGCAACAAATGAGACTTCACTAATAATAGCTGATTCAATGTTAATTGTGATAAATTGGACCTAATGCATAATGATTAGCTAAATGAAATCTAAACCCTAGGCTTTTCCACTTTATTTCATATCCTTGTATGTTAGCTTAGGATTTTAGTTTATTAGTTGTTTTTATTCTCATCTTACCTCATTCCATCATTCAGATAAAGATAAGACTACCCAATTTCAATACTTAGTAACTTTTTTCTTTGTGGGAACGATATTCTTACTTTTCATCACTATATTACTTGAGGCGATGTGTGCACTTAAGCATATAGGCATACACATTTTATATCGCACATTTCGAGCCTATCAAATTTCCTGACTCTATTTAATGAATGTAATTTCTTGGATTGACTTGAAATGATTTACCAAAACTATAAAACTAAACTGTAATTTTTTCAAGCATCCAATGGGGAAAATTGCCATTATCTTGTGGAATATTTGGACTTATAGGAATCAAGTTTTGTTTAGGAATATTCAGCCCATCAAGCCTTTCTCATCATGATAAAAGCCACCAATTTTCCAAAATCTTCATAAATGGAGTGAATCTTGTATTTGGCTAACTAATGACATGGCATTGTCCTACGGATGGTTGAAAAATAGATTCGTTGGATTCCACTTATTAATGGAAGATACTAGCTAAATTTTGACGATTCAAGAGTACAAAATAGAGGTGCTTCAGGATGGGTTACTAGAGATTCCAACGGAACTATCAAAATGGCTGCAAATAGGCATGTAACCAATGCTTCAATAATTATAGCGGGGTGTACCGCTTTAAGAGATGTTGTTTTAGCTGCAAAAAACAATGGTTTTTTAGACTTAGAGATCGAAGGAGACTCTAAAGTTATTATAGACTGCTATAACAAAAAAAAAAAAAAAATTTATCTAGTTCAATTATTTTATTAATCAGAGGATAATAGAACTTCTGAGCTAATATCATGAATGCACCTGATTTATAGGAAACAAATAGAGTAGCACATTTTACTAAGAAGGGTATTGTACACACCCTTAATGTTTGATGGTCAAACTTTCCAAGAATTATAAAAATTGATTTGCATTATCAGGGTTCTGCTTTGATAGAATTTGTAATATTTCTTGTCCTAATGCATTCACGTAAAAACAATTTTTATATAAAAGGTTAAAGTGAATTTTATAAGATTCAACAAATTTTTATATTTCACTTACTTGTTTCACTCATCACTGCATCTTCTTTATTTCTTGTACCAAGATTTTACTTTCATTGAGTTGCTTAAAATAATGAAAAAAAATAATTGATTCTCAAATGTGATTAATTTATTTTTTATTTTTAAAGTATTTTTGTTTCACTTATACCGTAATAATGTTTACTATATTTCTAAATGTAACATGGAAAATCCAAGCATCCCGACCCTTTGCTTTTGGAACGATTCCCTTTCTTCGGGTTGTTATAAACAATATATTGAAAATAGACTATATCACCACAAAAGGTATAAACAATTCTGAATTATAACTATGTCCACTTAGTCTTGTTTTTTTTTTTTTCTTATCTCGTGTTCTGACTTTATGTCAGCTCATCTATCCCTGACCATCACGAGCCTGCATAAATGGAGCACCAAAGCACTTCACGTACACTCCATGTCAACGGGCGCTTAAATGACTATTTGTTCATCTCAGGTAAGTTCATTACTTACGGGTGAATGAACTACAACATGAACTGTCGAGGGCACATGTGGATCGAAAAAAACTTAAGGACTAAATTGGACCTACAACTATAAGTTAAGGGCATTTATACACTTTATCTCTACTTCCACCTTGAGGCCTGGCTCAAATGGTTAAATGGAAGAGTCAGAACAACCAAGCAGCTTAATACAAATTCATAAAAAAACTTTATTAAAAGTAAAAGAATTTATCTACTAAGAGGGCTAACCCTTTATAGCTAATAAACATAATCCCAAAGAAGAATCAACAAGAAAGAAATTATTAGACAGTCATGCACTGAACTCTAATTAGAATTATAATCCTATCCTAAAAATATAATTTATTCAAAATCTCAAAGGAATCAAATAAGGAAAGGAATAAAATTAGAATTTTATCTAAAACCTAAAATACTGAATAAAACCTAAAATCATTAAATCGGGTCATTACAATTCCGACCCCTTCAAAAAGTCTTGTCCTCAAGGAATTAATTACTCTCTTATCCACCCGGTTCTTCACTTTCACTAACTATGTCGCCATCCTCATTCCCATACAACACATAAATTTTGCCTGCTTTTACACATATGTCCGGTTTGTATTGCTTGTCATAACATTATAGTTTTTGTTCCTTGTTTCTGTCGACCTTGAGATAATTTCTCGAGAAAATTTTGAGTTTCTTGAGACCACCTCTTGCATAGTTGGCTCTATATTGGTAGGGGTTTCAAATGATAATGTGGCTTCTTTCATCATTGTCTTTATGGTATTCTCTTGTAGTAATGCCAATCCCATAGCTTGACTTAGAGTAGTAGGCTTAAACATCATGACTTGGTTTTTGATTGCATCCATCGAGCACTTACAAGGAGTACAAAATTTCCTCAGTTGAAGCCCTAATCCTTACCATCGATTACTTCAACATTTGCGATAAGCGTGTACGAATCGAGGTTTGTCTCAATTTCGTGATTTAACCAATTGAATTATCATACGATTCCTGTCCAAATCGTGTTGCTATGTCCATTGCAAACGTCTTCCAATTCAATACGTTATTTGGGGCTCCATAACCCTAAAACCAGTATGAGGCCTTACCTTCTAAATGAATAGAGGCGATTCCTAATTTCTATGGTTCTAGAACTTCGTTGTACTTGAAAAATCTTTAACACTTTCATTACACAACTTGTAGGATTTTCCCGTCAAAGTTGGAAGAATTCAGTTTAGAAAATTTAGTTTGAATTTTGCATGGTGCGAAGCGAGCCACATTCTTGGTTTGGTTGGAATTACACTACCAGCTTCTGTAGAAGATCATGTAGACACTAATTTTTCTAATCCTACGGCCATTGATTTTTCTACTAATTGATCAATCTTGAGGTTCATTGTTGTCATAATACGAGCTAGCTCTTTTAATTATGTTGTGTGTTGGTCTGAAGTCTCCTTTAACTGCTTAACGAAATATTCTAACCTTTAAACTTCCTGTGCTCTAGTTCCCTCCGCCATTGCTAGGTGCTAGGATCCTTGCTCTAATACCACTGTAACGACCAAGAAGAAGAATACACACATTTGATAAAATAAAATAGCTTTTATTAAAAGTAAAATAATTTTCCTGATCTAAAAAGAGGGCTAACCCTTTTATAGCTAACAAACATAATGAGGAATCAAACTGAAAGAAAAATCTAAAAGATCCCACTGGAATTATAATCTTATCCTCAAATTCTAAAAGGAATCCATAAGGAAAGGAATACAATAAGAATTTGATCTAAAACCTAAAATATTGAATAAAACCTAAAATCATTAAATCGAGTCGTTACATGAGTGTACATGAGGTTCTAAGCTCGAGTCTCCATGAGAACATAATACTAAACAATATAATGTTAAGTAAATAGATGTAAAAACAAAAACAAAAAAGGAAAAAAGGAAATTGATCATACTTCATATGCCTTTTGGTAACTCTTCAAGTCCTAAACATCGAATAAGTAACAAAGTTTGTTACTTTAGTTTGTCTTCCCAAAACCATGCATGTTTATAGCTTTGATGCATAATTTTGTGACTTTATATTATTAAAAGTTCATCACAATGAACAAATCTTAACCACCACACACATGATGAGTCTATGTAAAAATAAGACAAGTAATAACTGTTGTGCAAAAGCACCCAAATAATGCAACAAGTAGAATAACTAAAGACAGAAAAGAAAGAAAGCGAGCACACAAAACTTAACGAGGTTCGGTATAAATACCTACGTCCTCGGGCGCCAACGAAGAACTTCCACTAATCAAAGAGAAGTACAAACTTAGGACCACTAATCAATTTCCTAAGAAATTGAGCAAAAAAGTAATTACCCAAGCAATTAGGAAATACTACAAATACCCTTATGTGTATGGGAAGAGGTGCATTTTACAAAGAGGGAATGAACCCTTTTATAGGCTAAAGGGGAGAAACAAAACCCACTTCACAACTGACGTGGGATTTGCATTTTGAAAAAATATAACAAATCTCCACCTTGACAAATATGCCAATCCCATCTCGAAATTTCTCTTTGACAAAGCTCTGGCAGCCTCCAAATGTGTTCGGCAGTATGTGTCGAACTTTCGTAATGTTGCTTTCGAGTCGAACAATGATTGAACTTGATTGCTGTCACCACCTTAGTCAACAAATCTGCGGGATTCTAGACAGTTTCAATCTTCTAAAGTAAGATTCGTCCTTCACTAATAATCTTCCACACAAACTCGTAGCAAACATCAATATGCTTTGAGACTTCGACTTGCGATGCTCTAAGCGGTAAACACATAACCGAGTTGTCGTCGTTTATCAAGTGCCAACTGTCCCCGAATCAACAAAGGCAATAGTATACTGATCACATATATCATCTCGCTTAAAGACTAAGCCAACATCTATGGTTTTCAATAAGTCTTCGTAGGAGCCCATTTCACGACCTACTTTCCTTTGCTTGCCAATGTCCTTTACGGGATCATGCTATACACATCACTACTCAACTACCAGGCCCCAAACATGCTGCCACAAACTATTAATCTCACAAATCTTCACCACTACGAAAGCAGTATTTTTCTCTAATCAGCGTACCACCCGTTTAATAATACAAAGTTATTTTTATTGTGCCTTTCCTGCTTAAAGCCTGGTGGGAATTTAGAACTCCATCTCGAATAATCTCGCAAGACCTTTAGAATCTAGGGCCCCCCAAGAGATGAGATTCTTTTTCAACCGGTACATCTTGAACATCACATCGAAAACTCTAATTGATTCATCATGATTCCTCAGCCGGATTAAGGAACCCATCCTAGTGATATAGCCCATCATACTACCATATAACAACTCCTCATAAACTTCTTCAAACTTGAAGAACAAGTCCTTATGTGGACACATATGATAAGTACAACCCAAATCCAATCCGAAATCCATTCATAAAAAACCAGCAATAGTTTAATGACCAACTAAACAAAACTCGGAATCACTAGAGTCACTCCCACGCTCAATGACACCGCAGCGTCGAGGCATGGAGCTTGCCACTTCTTTCTTTCTCAACTTAGAGCTGATCTTTCTTCCAATGCCCTCCTCACTTGTGAAAGGCACACTCATCTTTTCCCAGTCTACTCTTTGATGCCACCTTTCCCCTTGTTTCCCATTTCTTGTTTTTACTACGACCTCTCACTATTAATGCTTCTACTAACTCTGTAGCACCCTTTTTCGGCCCGACCCGATTTGTAGGTTCGAACAGGATCCGAGATGCCCTGATACCACTATATCACTTTATCAAAATCATTTATCAAAAACACACGGAAGCGTTACATTTCAGTTGTCATAAAAACCCTTTCAAATATGCGAAATCGTTTTTAAAGGGGTAGGCCCATTAACATTACATTTATACAAAAGTACAGTTACTATAAAGGCATATCAAGCATTTTCAAAATGATTTATAAAATAGATGTTTAGAGTTCAAATTGTTTTTACAAAATATTCATGTTCAAAAAAAAAAAAAAAAAGGAGTGAATGCATATGTCGGAGCATACTCCGCAAATCTTTCTCTATGACTCAACGCTCCTCGATCTTGCCTTTCATTCTTGTTCAATCATTGCTTATCACTCGGTACCTGCACATTGATAAAAACAATACGCTAAGCATTTTCATGCTTAGTGGTTCTATACAATTCCATTTTTCTGTTTCAGTTTAAGTCAAATCATGAAATTTTACTAAACAAAACTTTCAAATCTTTTTAGATGATTAATGTCAATACAATACATATACTTATTTCATATACAATCATTTATGGTTCATTGATCATTCCAAATATACACCTTCATTTGTAATAAAACATTTATAACCAAATCATGCATTTCACAATGCTCTTTTCATTTCAATTTGCAATCATGCTTTTCAATTCCAATATGTCAACAATCTCAAAATCAATTCAGTTTGCCCTTAATGAATTTAACTTATGTTTTCGGTATACAGGATATCGGAATCACCGGTGCAGTCCCAACGGGCTCAGGGCCGATATAAAAACATTTGTTTTATATTGATTCGGTCCGGGGCTGGCGACTAATTATTAAAAATCAGTACATTGAACACTCACAGATACTATCCCAGGCTGGCGGTCGGAGTGACACATCAATACGTTTGTTCGCAGTACTACTAATTTGACCTTTATTGGTATACCAATCTATCCTTAATGCGAAATAAACGGTTAACATTCTATTAAGGGCGTTCAAATCCTTTATAGTAAAATACAGTACAATATGTACATTTATATAAACAGTTCATTTTCAATACTCATGCAATTTTCATATGCAAACATTTCACAATCAATTAAAACAAATCAATATGCTTTTCTTATACATTTAGATCAAACATTTCAAATCTTGAAACGAGAATAGGAGAAGATAGAACAAACCAATCTATCTCTTTCTCTTTGCCTTGCCTTTAATCTTAGTCCTAGGTTAGGTGATCCTAACCGACCCCTAGCAAATCACACACATCACATTTAGTTTTATCCTTATTTCAACCCCCATTAATCATTTATTAGGGTCCTTAAACTATCGGTGTACGAATACGAGGTGTTCGGAAACAAAAATCTAAAAATTTCTCGTTGTGAACAATGGCTACGCTGCGACGTAGAAATGCTACGCCGTGGAGTACCCGAGGGGTGACATTTTTGGCACCTCGGCCTTGCCGCGACGAGGTATCCCACGCCTTGACGTAGGTCTACGCCGAACCCACGCTGCGGCGTAGGAACCCGATAATGCCAGATTTTCTAGTTTCTCCTCCTTTTTGCGATTTCCTCCATAAATTCTCAAAATCCCAAAACAAAACATGGGAATCACTCCCAAGAACATCCTAATATCATTCTAAACCAACCACAAGTAGAACCTATGGATGGTTTAGGGTTTTTCTAACCCAAACATCAAATACAACTTTCTAGGGTTTAGGTTCATACCTTGAATCTCTTGTCCTTTAAAGCCCTAAATTTCTTCTTCAACAATATTTCAAAATCTTGCACAAACATGGAGATATTCACACCAATCTCAACTTCTTTCAAAACCACAGCTTTTTCTCCTCTCCTCTCGCAGTTTTGCAAGTGGGAGATTTCTAAGACCAAAAATGGTCAACATTAACCTTGTATCCTTCTCAAGGCCTTGTTTGGCACATCAAAATTTTTAAGTTTAGTTGCCTCAATTTGCATATAACACATATATCACTTATTTGCACTTAAACACGCAAACATTTTCTCGAATGACCCTTAGGTCCTCATTTCACATTTTCCCTTTGCGCCAGCACTTGGGTAAAATTTCTGGGTTCAATCTTTTAAATCACTTAGCATATATCAATCAATCATATAATGTTTACACATTGACATTTAGTCTTTAATCCTTATAACATTTATGAATTCCAGAAAAACCCAAGTTTGGTTATATATATACCTAGAATATATAATAGAATTATTATAAAATTCTAGGGTATTTTTAGGGCGTTACAAACTCATCCCGATGTTCTTTTTTATCGTCCTTCCAAATTTCATAATTCAACAAGACAGAACAAACTTCTTCAAAAAGACATAATTTTTTCTTTCCAGTGAATAAAGTAATACAAAGATGATCCAACTCATCAGGAAGAGAACTATCAATAACATAGCCTTACTCTCATCTTTGAAGGTCTCATCCAAGTTTAATAAATCAGCAATTAATTTATTAAACTCATTAATATGGGAATTAAGGCTCATACCTGATTTTAAATGGAGACAGAATAATCTCTTCAATAGGTACAACCGATTCTCATTGATTTTTTTCATATATTTATTTTCTAGCACCTTCCCTGAGCTTCATAGACATACATCTCTTTTTTAGAAGCGTATACCTGTATATTTATTGAGACAAGAACGAATCAACCCACAAGTTTTATTGTTGAGCCTTTCCCACTTACTCTCACTTGTGTCATCTGGTTTTGTTTCTTTCAAAACCTGATCCAAATCTAGCAAATATAGTGCATCCTTCATATCACTTTTCCATAAGCCGAAATTATTTCGGCCATCAAAATTTTCAACATCTACTTTTGCATTTGAGATCGTTGTTTTTGACCCAGATTCTATCATCTTTGCACACAACTGCGTCTGCGAATACTAGGATAGTTCCCAGGAAAGATTGAATTGATCATAGTCTATGGGCAGGTCTCGCCAAACCAGAACAAGTTCTAGGAAGGCTGGATTGTTCCAAATGAAGTCATGCAATCTCAGACAAAGCTTCCCATAGATATTTCCAGACAATGGAACATCACTAATGATTTCAAGCGTCGGTTAGAAGGCGATTTTCGATGTGGAAGATCGGGTTATGCCGCAATCACCGAGCATACTTCAACTTGACTTGAACATATTTCAACTATCAATAGTTTAAGAGCAAATTTCTGATATGGAAGATCGGGCTACGCCGGAACCACAGAGCATACTTACAAAAGAACCTAAAGCTTTGATACCACTTGTTGTGCAAACACATCCAAATAATGCAACAAGTAGAATAACTAAAGATAAGAAAGCGAGAGCACACAAAGAAAACAACAGATGGTATCAAATTCCTATGTCCTCGAGCAGTGAACAACTACTAATCAAGAAATTATAAACTTAGGATACAAATCAATTTCCTAAGAAATTAGGCAAAAATAAATCACCAAAGCAATTGATGATACTACAAATACCCTTATGTGCATGGAAAGAGGTGCATTTTCTGAGAATGAATAACTTTTAAAAAGGCTAAAGGGCTTAAAACCCACTTCACAACTAATGTGGGATTTGCATTTTGACAAAATATAACAATAACCACTCAAGGATTCAGCACTAAGGCAACAAATTCACCAATCAAAGAAAAGGCAAGCAAATAGACAAACAAAAAAGCAAGCAGTAGCTTTATTCGGCCTCATTTCTTGCTCTCCAACTATCTTCCAACTTCCAAGCACCACATTTGATTTCTCCTCCATTTGCATCTCCTCTCCCTCGATCTCCATTTCTCACCCAATTCTTCCCATAAACAATGGAAGATGATCATTATATTAAAATTGTCGAAATAAATTTAACAAACTGAGAATGCATTCTGCTCTCACTGTAGAGAATGGGTCACCATTAAAAAAGAGATTGTATTTAGAGAATAAGTTCACATATGCTATCGACAATAGATTCAAATCATAATATCATTGAAAATCCACATACCAAACATTCTCAATGGAGAAAACAATGAAATTAATAGATAAATTAAAAATCATGACAAGTGTTACAAAAAACAAAATTAAAAATAGAAACGATACTAGGACACTCATGTGGACACAGAAACCCTAAAATGGAAAAAGGCATGATACAAGAATTTCAAATTGAAATATGGATACAACATTTAAGTATTGCGAGTATTAGAGAAAACATCAATCCACAAACCCTAAAATTATGGACATATAGAAAATAAGCAAAAATATAATGCTTGTCATGAAATACCAGCCACAATTGTAGATTAATATCTGTGTTTTGCTATTTTTTCTTCATTCCCTTTAAAAAAATTATATACACAATAGAAAATGAAAAATTTGCTCTCTTGTGCTTTGAGAAAAGTCCTCATGCTGAATTTTTGTTAGAAAAAAGTGCAAATCAATGATCATCGACATTGAATTTTATACCAAAAGAATAAATTAAGGACAAGAACTAGATGAATGAGTGTAACTAGAGCCTTGTGAAATCAACAAGAAAATTAATATACTTTAAATATAATTTAAAATCTCTCTTACCTAATTATGGGATCGATGATGAAATCTTTTCACTATAAGATATATTTATGGTATATGAGCGATTTTTTTCCAATCTTCCCTAGTTTGAGGTTTGCATCTTTCTATCAATTCAGGACAATCTTCAATTTGAAGGAGAGTGAGCTTTTGCAACCCAGTTTCTGGCAGTGCTTTTAAGTTTGGGGGAATAGAAATCTTTCGTCGATGTAAATTATTAGAAGTTGGCCTTAGAAGCCACCGCGGTAAAGTCTCCAAATGTGGTAAATCATTGAAGTACAAAATTCGTAGCCTTCCAACGCTTTGAATGTCTTCTTGGCTTTATGCTTCTCCATCCATTAATTCAAGTTTTTGACAACCACTAATTAGCATAACCTCTAACGCAGTCAGGAGTTTCATACCAGGTGGCAAAGAAATCAAACTAGGACATTTAAGAATAACTAACGTTCGAAGTGCAATAAGGCTTTCCATTCCTTTAAGCAAGGGTAAAATTGAGACATCATAAATTATGTCGTTGAAGAAAGTTCAACGTTCAGCCATATTTATGGATAGATCCTTGCATTGTCATTACATCAAATACCCTCAAGCTGATCCTTACTCCCTATGCCTCAGTAATTCTTCAAACTCAGAACATCGATGAGTAAACAAAGTTTTGCAAATGATACAACTGCAAATGGAATTGGAGTTTCTTTATCCTTTATTATCATATGTCCAAGTATAGTAGATGTTTAAGACTACCAGCCAAAGGTGGCGAGCTTCAAGCTGGATTAAGCCAAAATTGCAACACGAAGTATGCATTTGAATCTCAAGGTGCATCCCTTGACAATCAGTTTCTGACCTCACATTTCCATTTGAAATAAATGCTCCGAATACTCTTGTTTAGCTTCAAAAATTTGAAAGCTTCATACTTTTCTTTTGTGTGACCATTGAAAATCTGACATGTTGAATCCAGTTTGGGGATATCACATACGAAAACTTAGTGTGAAATTTTAGGTTGTGCAAGAACAGCAGATCATGTACAGAATCATGTTGTGAGTTATACTACTCCTGATATTATTTCCTCAACATCTTGTAAAAGAAAGATCGACAATAATTCATTAATATATGTCTCACAAATATATCTTCCATTGTTGCATTTTGACCATGATGAGATGAATGTGCCATCCAAAAGTTGATCAAGTCTCGATTACCAATTTTGCAATCTTTAGGAAACAATGAACAAAGAGCTAAACATTGTTTCAAGTGATGAGGCAAATCATAATAGCTAAATCTTAGTGCAACCATAATACCATCTTGATCTGGTTCTAATTTCCAAATTTCACTCTCTCTGATAGCCACCCCGGTAAATTGATCGCTACCTTGGTATTAAGTAAGCTCCTAAGCATCTCACAATGAGAGAACCTCCGGCTACGGACAATCGCTGACTTTTAAAAGGTTTGGATGATTACCTTCTCCATCTTTGAATGCACATTTCATAAATATGACAAACAATCCTCCTTGGAAAGACCTTTAATTCTTGCACATTTAGTACTTATGATTGAAGGCGTTCTTCCTCATAGTTACAAAGGAATTTTTTGCTTCCATTGGCACGATCCATGAGCAAGTCTACTTTAGCTTAACCCGCTACGGGATGCTTGTTCACACATTCATCCAAAACCGCAAGAATTTTACCTTATAATCCATTTTCTAAGACAACTCACTCTTTGCTCCATGGAGAAGTCATGCAAATTTTCATGGGTTTAACTTTTCCTAGGATTTTCTTTAGGAGTTTTTCAACATCAAACTCACTTATGACACCACAATTACATTTTAGTTGAGAAATGGTCCACTACCCTCTCATCGTTATACGAGTTTTAGCTAGAGTTGTCTTGCTAGCACCCCGATCTGACATTGAGATCACATAAACATTCTCCATCAGGATGCTTCAAAGGCTGATGATATTTTCTTTCTCATCGTCTCTTTTGATAACCTCGGAAGCTCTGACGAAGGAGTGGGTCATCTCCCTCTTGCTCAGCAGAATAGGCGCATTCGAAACACCCTCGATGAGATTAAATTTAGACTTATAAGCTATAATTTAATATAATCTCTCTCTAATATTCTTCACTCTATGACCCATCTTGAGATTGAATGCAACTTACGAGATCGGACTTGCAAAGAAACTGCGTACCTTGGCTGTAGAGATCCCTCACTGTCTGACCATCTATTTGAGGATGATAAGCCGAACTCATATTCAGGATAGTATTGGCCATGTGCCATAGAGACCGCCAAAAATGGCTAAGGATGAGTGTATCCCTGTCGGACACAATAGAACTCGACAAACCATGCAGCCGGTAAATCTCTTTTAAGAACAACTATGCCACTTTAACAGCATCAGTAGTACGCTTGCATGGGATAAAGTGTGCCTTCTTGGAGAAGTGATCAACGACTACAAAGATAGAATCGTTGCCCTTTTGTGTGCGAGGTAGACCCAATCTGAAATCCCATAAATGCATCCATGGTTGTGTCGGTACAGGAAGCGGCATGTAGAGGCTAGCATTGGAAGCTTTGTCCTTAGAAGTCGGCGGATGCGGCAACGAAAAAGCTGATATCGCGATGTAAGAGTCGTAATAAGTCGACCCAGCGCAGGGTTAGGTCTCGGCACGCCGCCAGCAACCGTTGTCTGAGTCTCGAATAATCACGTGTGGTACGCAATCCAAAACACATAATCTATTTCCTTGAAACAGGAAATTATCATGAAGTACAAAGTCAAGCTGCTTACTATCATGAATATCAGACAAGATGCACACGAAGTATGGCTCAGAAGAATCTGAATCGGAAAATGCAAAACCCGGGGCAGCTATGCGGGATGCGGCGAGGATGTGCGTCAGCTTAAGGCATTAGCCACTTTGTTGAGTGCACCCGACTTGTGCTTGATCATGAAGGTCAACAATTGTAGATAGGCAATCCATGATGCATGTCGTGCCGAAACCTTTTCCTGTGTGCCTAAGTATTTCAATGCATCGTGATCAGTGTACAAGACAAACTCACGATGGAAGAGATAATGTCGCCAATGTTTGATGGCTTGAACCACTGCATAGAACTCAACATCATAAGTACTATAGTGACATCGAGCGCTGGAAAGTTTTTCACTAAAGTAGGCTACAAGCCTGCCTTGTTGACTTAGGACAACACCGATGCTGACCTTCGAAGCGTCACTATGTAACTCGAATATGATGGAGAAGTCGGGAAGCACAAGTATCGGGGCTGTCGTGAGCTTCCTCTTAATCAAAGCAAAGGCCTAAGTTGCCTCCAGAGTCCACACAAACTTACCATCCCGAATGGTGTCTATGATCGGCACTACAATGCTACTAAAGTGTGGAATGAACCATTGATAGAAAAATGACAGAACATGAAAGCTGCAAATGACCTTGAGGGTGGTGGGGATCGGCCATGATTGAATGGCCTTGACCTTCGACTAATCAACTGCGAGACCCTCTCGGAAGATGACATAGCCGAGAAAGAGAACCCTGTTTATGGCAAACTCACATTTTTTAATTTCCACATAAAATTGATCTTGTCGCATGACTATTAGAACTGCACGTAGATGTCGAACATGGTCCTCCATGGTAGCGCTGAAAATAAGAATATCTCGTCCGAAATAAGCGACATGAATTTCTACATGTCGAAGAAGGATGAAGTGTTTGATTCATCACTCGCATGAATGTGCTAGGAGCGTTAGACACGCGAAAGGCATGATGTGTAAAACCTGAGAAAAATCAAAATTTTTACGAGAAAAATGGCCATGATGAAATTGCAGGCCTGATACGGGTTGAAAACCTGAAATTTTCTGAATGTCGAGGAGACAATGGATCTAAGCTATTAGATTTGTCTTAAATCTAGTTACCCTGAGCAAAATTTCGATTCTGGTCGAGAACCGATTGAATTTTCACTTTTTTGGGGTAGCAGGTGTCAGGTGACTCCCGGGGGCGAATTGTTCAAATCTGAAGAGTTGGAAAACTCTTGAGTTAAGTTCATGGGATATGATTTGAAATTGAACTGAGATGGAATAAATTGCTTCGGGCTAGAATCGGACCCGAACGAGGGTGGACATGTGCTTGCTGACAGCAGGCGGCGCATCTAATAAACTTAAGTTAAGGCGAAGGGGTGGAGTCGAGGAAGGCCCATTTTCTTGGTTTGACAGATAGAGTGAGAGAGGAGAGGAAAACTGGATTAGGTCAGGGAATGAGGGTTTTTCATTTAAGGGCCTGTTTGGAGAAGAAAAACATGATTTTTGGGTTATGCTTGATGTTTCTTCGAGGTTTGCCTAGGCAAGGGCATGAATCTTCTCATGGAAGATTGGTTCTTCGCTTAGGTGAAGGGAAGGTTCGCCTAGGCAAAGGGGTCTGCCTAGGCGGCATGTACACCTAGGTGAGCTCGGGGACAGGAAAAGGGAACATTCTAGTCCGCCTAAGCGAATCACTTCGCCTAAGCGAGCCTGTGTTTATGGCTTGCTTCGGGGGCCATTGTATGACTTGTTTGACTGTGTCATTGCTTGACTAAGAGTGACATGTGTGGATGTCAATATGTGTGTTCTAATGTATTGACATGTGATGAGTTTAAATGTGCAAATGGCCATGACATGGCTTGATTGTGAGTGTGTCACTACTTGACAATGTAGTGACCTATATGGATGTCAATATGAGTACTCCAATGTATTGAATTGGTATGTGCAATGACCATTACATGGCTTGATTGTGAGTGTGTCACTACTTGACAATGTAGTGACCTATATGGATGTCAATATGAGTACTCCAATGTATTGAATTGGTATGTGCAATGACCATTACATGGCTTGATTACGTGTGTGTCATTTCTTAAACATAGAATGGCATGTTGCATGTGAATGTTGATATATGCTTGTATGATATATTGACATGAATGAAATGATTTATGGAAGTCATATGCAGGTGATGTGATTGTCCATGGCACCCGATCAGTGGTGTGGGTTGTGTTGTCCATGTAGCATTCATTATGCATGTGACATGATATAACATGTAATGGCATATTGCATTGCATATGCACGAGGACATCGCATTATATGGGTGTGAGTGCATGGTTGATAAATCGACACTGCATTTGGTGTTTGATTAGGTGGGCTCGTTTAAATGGGACAACGTCCAATAGAGTCGCACGGTTGAATAAAGTGGTAAAGAAAATATGTGCCGGGGATTAGCAAGCAGGGATATATCCCCCCTTGGGTGAAAGACCCACCAATTATGGTCAAACATAGTCCCTATAGGTGAAAGGCCGTAAAAGTGTCTAGGTTTGCCGAAACTGTGAGTGTGACACCAAAATTCACTACCCACAAAGTATGGTTTTTGAATATAAAATGATCATTGAGGTGTATCATCCAAAAAGCTTTTGGTTTATAAACAAATGAAATTTGTTTGAAAATGATCATTGGATGTTATCCACAATGAATGTTTATCACACATAGGCTTAGGCATTATGTGATGGAGTCGGTAAGGACTAGGGGCATGGTACATGATTGATTCTCATCTCATTTCATGGCATGGCATGTAGGATTCCATTTAGAATTGGCATGTTCTTATTGGAATGTGAATGTGAAATGTTAAGTGAACATTGCATGTGCACTTAGGTGGGGAGTAGCCCTTGTAGGAGGTATTCTCTATTTGGCGTAGCTCTTGCTATGGGACAACATTTCGGGTGCACGGTGTACGCCGGTGGAATGACTGGCCTTCCGGTCGAAGCCGTGATTGTGAAGAAGGCCGACATATGGC
This sequence comes from Tetrastigma voinierianum, assembly GCA_016808115.1. Taxonomy (NCBI): domain Eukaryota; kingdom Viridiplantae; phylum Streptophyta; class Magnoliopsida; order Vitales; family Vitaceae; genus Tetrastigma; species Tetrastigma voinierianum. Next base: position 298,368 of record JAEQBH010000997.1, on the reverse strand, counting down.
CTTGATAAATCCTTTTGTAAAAAGTGCTTGGAACAAACTAGTTCTAGCATGTAATGTAGTGTAAAAGAATTGTAATTAGATTCTTTTGGACTATTGCCAACATAGTCAGGTATGTAATAATGGTAAAAGGGTCATGATTGGACTCTTACGGATTGTTTTAAGTGTATTATTCGCATATTTTCAACTTAAATATGGACGAATGGATCCTGATAAAAAGGGACGTATCAAGGTAGTGCCAAGTAACTCGGTACCCACAGGTAATTGGTACCAATTTGGTATCAAGGCTTAGGTGCGCAATGACCTAAGGTAGTATTTCCGCAGGTTGACGATTGGTCAACGAGACCCCCGGGTATTGGAGCGTCACATGATGAGCCACTCAAAGAGACCTTCTCAAGTCTTAAACGCAGTTTTTCATTCATCGCCGACACAAATGCAAATCTAATGGTAACCACTCTTAAGATCCAGTTTCGTAAAGATAGTTGAGCTACTAATCTGGTCAAGTAGATCATCGAACAAGAATCCATCATTAATGACGTAATCTTATTAATGGTGTGACTATCGATACACATACGCCATGAACCATCCTTCTTCGGGATTAGCAAAGTTGGAACCGCGCAAGGACTCAAATTCTCACGTAGATAACCCTTGCTAATCAAATCTTCTACCTATCACCGAAGTTCCTCATGTTCGCTCGAGCTCATCCGATAGTGAGGCTTGTTTGGCAAGGTAGTCCCTAGGACCAAGTCAATGTGGTGCTAAATGTCTCGTAAGGGCGGTAAACCTTATGCAACTTATCGGGAAACACGTCGACGAATTCCCAAAGCAAGTGTGATACTTCAAGTGGCATGCTAGGAATTGGGATGGTCGAATAAGCTTGTTTGTGTCGAGGAATTTGTCGGTCGATGGCACAGGCACATAATAAGCCGCGAAAACACATGCCCATGTCGCCAGAAGTTTAGTGTAATGCGAGCGTCGAGGAGAAGGGTTGACACCTACACAAATCAATTCTTTCGAAGGCAAAAGAGTAATCTTTCCATTCTTAAAGTAAAAATTGTGAGTATTATGTTTTCCATCATGAACAACATTCCGATCAAATTGCCACGACCAACCAAGTAGAATATGACAGGCATCCATAGGAATAATGCCACAATAAATATCATCATTATAAGTGATGCGGAGTAAACGGAGGAAGTAAAAAACACGATTGGATACCTTTATGTAGGACCCGCTAACGACCCGAAAGTCGGTATGGCAACGGATGGACTTCAACCTTCAAAGATAGCTTGCGAACAGTGTCTTCTGAGACCACATTCTCACAACTACCCAAGTCGATGATAAAGTTGCATACCTTGTCGTTCATAGTACAGGTGGAATGAAAAAGATTAGCGTAGCGAGAATCTTCCTCTTTGTTTTGGCGAAACATGACGTCGTGTCTGAGAAAGTGCCCATATCACCATGAACTTGTTCTTCCAAAACGTCCTCTTCGGGGACGTCATCATCCGTAATAACATCGTCGGAACCCTTGAGTTCCATGCCATCAACCAATAAGGTGTGTCTCCCAATTTTAGGACAAGCAGTTTTTCGGTGGCCGGGTTTGTCGCAAGAGAAACACTATAGAGCATCGGGGCGTGAGGGTTGGCCAAGTGGGGTGACGTCGGGTTAGGCAGGCAATGGTCGAGGAGCAGGGGCAATGGGTTTAGGGGCATTTCAATACTTCTTCTACTGCACCAATCCCGATCGTTAGTTCGTGGGCTTGGGGCGCGTGAAATTTTGGAATTTCCAATTTAAATGCTTGTTCCCAGCGGGTATCATCAACGACACGATCAGGGCGCGGGACTGTTAGAGGTGCGATATGGCGAGGATTTGCGGGTTGCAAGGGTGCTAATGGATTGTCTTCAGGAACATTCTCCTCGTTGGAAGAGAAGTCAACATGGGTGGTTGGGGCACGCTCGGCGTTATAATATTGTCGTCAGCGGTTATCGAGACTCTGATTTGTTGTTGTAGGGTAGCAAAAGCTTCTCTGTAATCGGGCACATCGACACGACGACGGGGCGACATGATAGTAGAAGAGTGCTAGCTCTTATACCAACTGATGTAGTGGAAGCCAGGATAGAAGGCGAATTCACATAAATAGTTGCGTTGATCGAAAAGATACTAAAACTATGAAGGGGAATTTGCAACTTGAATTCGTGATTACAAAGAATCTTTTGAAAGCGAGTTGAAGAAGAAACTCTTTTTGATTTTTTTATTAATAGCGCCTAAAGAAAAGCGAAGCCACATATTTATAGTATTCAAAACATAGACTGAATGGCGAAAATAAAAAGGACAACTAAAATTCTAACAACCTGTGACTTATCCTAAATAAATAAAATTTAAACCAAATCCAAAAAAAAAAAAAAAAACCTGATAATACTTGAAACACAATTCTTTATGCATTGCCATCAAAGAACTAAATGGGTTTATTGGTTACTTCCTTTAACTTAAAGGCAAAACTAATCTATTTCAAAGTCGATGTGGTATGTTGAAGATTATTATATTTTAAGGTAGTAATAACAAAAATTCTTCAAAAATTATGGATGGATGCAGAAATTTATCATCAAATTCAAATTATTAATGTAAAACCCGAGAAAATACAATTTTCTGAGAAAGGGTAAAACGGTAATTTCAGTGAAAAAAAAATGAAAATTTTCTAGATCTCAGATGATGAAATGGACTTCACTGTTGAAATTGTATCGCGAAATCTAGCTACCGTCAATTTCGTAGATTACGAGGGCGATGGAAATTTCATGTTTTTCGAGAGCAGAAGTGTCTGAGACACTTGTACGTATTAAGTGGTTCACGGTGTGCCATGTGTCGAGTGCGAGCAAGTCGAACAAAGATCTAAGAGTGGGACCCATAAGAGACATGTGTGACATATGATTTGGAGAGAAATCAAAGGGGAGATGGATAGGTGATAAGGAAATCCAGTAGGCGATGGGAGCCATTGACATGTGGCCAAGAGTACTTTCGAGCTTGACTTTAGACCCAGGCAATTACGGTAGGAAGGGGGAAGAAGGAAAAAAAAAGGAAAGGAAAAGGGAGAGAAGAAGAAAGCTTAGAGAGAGAAGCTCCACCTTCTCTGCAGAGTTCCCCGACGATCGGACCAGGCGGATCGAGAAGAGAAAAGTGTTTCCGTAAGAGTTTCGGTGAGGCCGGAAGCGGGGTTCGACAAACTCGAGAGGAGTGGGTCTTCTCTACTTGGGTTATTTTCTACCACACAGAGTTGTGTGGTGTTGTCTTGCCCCAAATGTTTGGTTGCATTGCAGACCAAGGGATTACGCATTTTGATCATGCACATTAGCCAGACTTTAGGACTGGTTTTTGGGTGGGAAATAAAGGGAATTTGGCAGTGAGTCCTTCAAGTAAATTGTAGCCACATTAGTTAACTTGATGTTAGGATTTTGAATTTCCTAAATCTAACCTCTGTAGGCCAAGTTATGATCCGTTTACCCTGAACAGTCTAAGTGGAAGGGCTGGCCGGTTAGGTCAGTCGACTAGTGGTTAGTGACCATTGTGGTAGAACCGACATTACTGATTAAGTCGACTCTTTGGGTTCATGTGAGACCTCCAACTTCGGACGACCATAACTTCTTATTCTAAGCTCCGTTTTGGGTGTTCTTGGACTATATGGAAAGCCCATTGAGTCAAGATTCCAGCCATGTTCCTGTGGAGGACAGTGGGCGAACATAACTTTGCTTAAATTTATGTTTTTTCTAGGACTGCTGGCCTACTAGGGCTGGCTATTCATGTGTGGCCTCCAACTTCGGACGACCATAACTTTTTCGTTCGAACTCCGTTTCGGGTGTTCTTAGACTTTATGGAAAGCCCATAGAGTGACGATTCTAGCCATATTCTTGTGGAGGACAGTGGGTGAACATAAGTTTCTTAAATTTATGTTTTCAAGGCTGGCGCGGTTGAAATTTTGTAGAGCTAGAGCTGGTATTCATGTGACCTCCAACCCGGATGGCCACGCTTATTCGTCCGAACTCTATTTCAGGTGTTCTTGGACTTTATGGAAAGCCCATAGAGTCAATATTCTATCTATATTCCTATGGAGGAAAGTGGGTAAACATAACATTGCTTAAATTTATGTTTTTCGGGGTAGCCGATTAAGGGCTGGCACGCTGAGGACCAATATTCATGTGTGACCTCCCGACTTGGACAGCAAAACTTCTTCGTTCGAACTCCATTTCTGGTGTTCTTGGACTCTATGGAAAGCCCATTGAGTCTAGATTCTAGCCATATGCCTGTGGAGGATAGTGGTTGAACAAAAACTTACTGAAATCTATGTTTTGAACCAAGTGTGCAAGTTGCTCGGTTGTGTCGAAGTGAATAGCCGGGTTTTAACATGGCCATTGCATGGCATGTTGTAGGCTGTTGTAATGGGTAGGAATTACCATGAGTTAGCCTAAGGAAGGTTGTATGACATTATTATTTAGTCATGGATTGATGAATGCTAATATGTATATATATATATATATATATATATATATATATATATATATATATATATATATATATATATATATATATATATATTAGCATGAAATATATGGAACATGCTTGTAATATATGTTTGCATCGAAATTGACATAGTATAATGATGTAGATGGTTCATGTAATTGTGTATCATACATGTAACATGAGAATTGCAATGGCATGATTGCATTGCATATGCACTAGAACATCGCATGACATGGGTGTGAGTGCATGGTAGAGATCGACACTCTGTTTGGTGTTCGATGGTGTGTCGAGGGTACACGGTTATTAATCAACACTGCGTTTGGTGTTGGATTGGGTGGACTCGGTTAATGCGACAACGTCCAAATGAGTTGCACGGAATGCACAAATAGTAAAAGACAATATGCGTTGGGTATCAACAAGTTGGGATAGATCCCCAATTTGAAAGACCCCGAATTTATTGAGTTAGACATGATCATGGGGTGATGAAAGCATCAAAAGTGTACGGGCAATGGGCCATTAGTGCATTTCACCAAAAATCCCACTACCCACTAGCGGCCTTGGTGTAAATGAAAATATGAATATAAATGTAATGAGTCAAAGAAATGATCATTGGATGTCATGGAAAATAACGGTTGTTCACACATAGGTTTAGGCATTCTGTGAGGGAGTCGATGAGGACTCAGGACATGGGATAGGGTGAGTCACACTCTCATCTATGGCATGTAGACATTCGAGTTGGAATGTGCATATTTTTACTTGAATGTGTGTGTGTTTGATCACTGCATAAACACTTAGGTGGGGAGTAACCCTTGTAGGAGATTATCACTACTGGGCTTTGCTCACCCCGTCGTGGGACCCCCATTTTCGAATTTACCATGAAGGCCCGGAGCTCCTTGAGGCGTGAGAGTCACGAAGATGGTTGTAGCCTTGAGAATCATTTTTGTAAAATATGTTAGAATAATCTAGTTTTAATATATTTTGGCATGTAAAAGTGTGAAAGAGTTGTACATCAAACTCTTGTGAAATGTTATAAGAAACTGGTTATTTGTAAGAAAAATTCTACATAAATGGGTCTTGATATATGAGACATGTGAGTGTGGCGTCGGGCCTTTCGTTATCCCGCAGGTTCTGGTTGTGAGGTTGTCAGCGGGACCCGGGATAGGGCGTCCTGATTAAAGTTTTATTAGGAAAGTGTGGAGAGTTGAATGGTCTCGACATACTTTTTATTTCATTTGCTTTAGTTTAAGGGTGATTGATGAATCCAATCTTTACTACAAAAATTCAAAATTTTAATTTTAAAAAATTATTTTTAACTATTAATATATAGAATCTACCAATGAGTATGATATGCATATTGAATCAAAATCTTGTTAAAAAATTTGGTAATTCAATTTGATATTAAACTTTGTTTGAAGGTTATGGGTTTGAATGCATCTTATAAATCTAAATCGTGCAAACTTAAATTCTTAAGAAAAATAGCTGTTTAATAGATTTAAGAAAAAAATTGAGAAAAACAATAATATAAAATTCTGAAATAGCTTCTAACAAAATTAAAATATCAATATTATTGCCTTCTAAGAAGTGATATTGATGCCCTTGATGCCTGACTCGAGTGGTGAGATGGATTTTACGGAGATCCTAAATTTGAGTCCTTCTAAAAACAAAATATTACAATGATGTAATGTAAAGTGAAGAAATGTAAAAAAAAAAGATTATTTTGGTTTAAACAATGGTTTTAAAAAAAAATAAAGGATTTGTTTTATTCATATTTCTAGAACAATTTTCAACTCTTCCTAACAAAAAAAAATAGAAGACTTTTGATAACACAAACTATTTTCTGTTTTTAGTTTTAAGATTACAGGACAAAGTATTTTCAGATCAAATCTTTTAATTATTTTTAATAGTTTTTACTTGTTTTTTAGACTTATTTAAAATAATAATAATCATACATATAGAGACTAAAATAGAATATTATATATGAAATTTATTTTTCAAAATATTAAAAATATGTTTAAAAAGGGTTCCGAAAAAAATGGTTAAAAAATAATCAAATTTAAAACTTATTGCCTCACTAAAACAAGTATGTGCATGAAATAAGACCAGATAAACACACCAACCACAATTATTTGATTTTTTGGGGACATTTTTGAAATCTTTGATTTTTTACCCAAACAATAATTATTTTTTCATGACATGTATTAACCTTCTAATTTAATTTCTTGATCACTTATGTACAAATACTTTTCTATGGGTGTAGAGAAACCTACTTTTCCCATGTTTAATTATATTTCTAAAGAAAATTCAAGCATTTCAACCCTTTTTTCTTTTCCAATAATTCTCTTTGTTTCGTTGTTATAAACAACATACTCAAATTAATCATACTCCAAATGTCTTTTGGTAAGGCTTCAAATTCTAAACATTGAATGAGTAACAAAGTTGGTGACTTTCGTTTGTCTTCCCAAAACCATGTTTATATTGAAATTAGTATTAGAGTTCACACTCCGACTCAAACAACAAACGAAAATTACAACTACCTCACACATATGGATAATTTCTATCTGAAAAAAAAAAGACAAATAATATTAAAGAAACACACCACTCAAGAATTCAGCATTGAGGCAGCAAATTCAGAATCAAGAAAAGCACAAACAGTAGCTTTGATATGCAGTCCTCCGTTTCCAGCTCTGCCAACTTCCATCTTCCTTCTTCCAAGCGCATGCATCATCCAATCATAGAAGAAGAACCACATTTGATTACTCCTTCTCTTGCAGCTACCTCCACTACTCGATTTCCAGTTTTCATCCAACCCCTTCCAGCAACAAGATGGGAAGATGATCAAAGAAATTTACATCTAAAATAACTGAGAATGCATCCTCACTCTCACTCTCACTCTCACTCTTAAAGAATGGTTAACAATAGAGTCAAACATAAAATTTCAAATGTACTCATTAAACATTCTCAGTACAGAAAGTAAGATATATATAGAGTAAAAATAAAAATGATACAACAACACACATGTTAATAATATGAAAACCTTAAATTGAAAAAAAATATTCATGAATACAGGAATTTCAAATTCGAATATGAGTATGAGATAGGAGTATTGTGAATATTAGAGAAAACATCAATATGCAAACCCTAAAATTATAGACATCTCAAAATTGAACGGGTTCACACCACAGAAAATTCACCTCATGCCTCTAATGGGAATAGTGGTAGCTTGATCCCTTCGCTACCACCAATTCTCCAAAAATCAATAATTTCGTATCATAAAATTATATATATATATATATATATATATATATATATATATATCATTTAGTAAGCATTTAAAAAGAATACTTCATCTTAAAATACCAATAATCAAATATCTTATTCCTTGTATTTGATTAAATTTTGTTCCTTCATTTTTAAAGATTATATACACAATAGATAATTGCAAGAGACTTTGATTTATTTGTGTTGTAAAAAAATTATAATACAAATTTTGTTAGAAGACCCAATTAAATCAAATGACATGACATCCAACATTGAATTATACACTGAAAGAATAAAACTGTGTAATAGCAAGGACTGGATGAATGGGGATAACCAGAGCCTTGTAAAATCAAGAAGAAAATATGCTAGAATTTAAAATCCCTCTCTTACCTAAATAGATGAAATCTTTTCTCTGCAACATATATTTCAGGTATATGAGCGATTCTTTGCCAATCTTCCCTCGTTTTAGCTCTGCATCTTTATGTCAATTGAGGACAATCTTCAATTTCAAGTTTCTAAAGGTGAGTGAGCTTTTGCAACCCAGTTTCTGGCAGTGCTCTAATGTTTGGACAATCTGAAATAAGTAACTGACGTAGAGTATTAGAAGTTGTGTCATGAAGAAGCCACCTTGGTAAAGCCTCCAACCGTGGTAAATTCTGAAAGCTCAAAATTCTTAAGCTCCCAAAAGTTTGAGTTTCTTCTTGCCTTTCCCCTTCTCCATCCTTGAATTCAAGTTTTTCACAAGCAGTAATTAGCAGAGCCTCTAATGTAGTAAGGAGTTTTATACTAGGTGACAAAGAAACCAAATTCGGACAATTAGTGATGGTTAACTTTCGAAGTGCAGTAAGACTTCACATTCCCTTAAACAAAAATTCAAAATTGAGACAATGAATAATGTCTAAATCTTGAAGAGAATTCAACCATTGAAGAGATATATCCCTTTGTTTTGTTGTCATCATCAACGACCTTAAATTGATCATATTCCCTATTCCTCTTGGTAATTCTTCAAGCTCCCGAGCATCGAAGAACAAAGTTTACAAATGATACAACTTCTGATGGAACTAAGGGATTTCTTTATCCGCTGTATTCTCAGTAAGGCTCAAGTATCTTAAATGTTTTAGGTCACCAATGGAATTAGGCAAGGCTTCAAAACGGGATACACTTAGTTCCAACACTCATGCATTTGAATCTCAAAGCATGTAGAAATGATTTGCTACAAGATGATAGGGAAATCAATTGTCGAATGCCTTTGTTAACTTTCCAAAAATCTTGAAGCTTCATATCTTCATTTGGCGAGTGTTAGAAAAAGAAACATGCTGAATCCGTTTGTGGATATCTTCATTGCGAAAACTTAGTGTGAAATATTCATTTTGTGTAAAAAAACATGACAAGATCATGCATTTTGAAGTTATAATATACTCCTGGCAATATTTCCTCAACATCTTGAAAGAAAGATCTGGACAATAAGTCATTAATATATGTCTCACCAATATCTTCTATTGTTGCATTTTGACCCGTTAATTTGAATGAGACCTTGCGCCATCAAGAGTTTGATCAAGTCATGATTACCAATTTCAGAATTTTCTTGAAACATTGAAGAAAGAGCTGGCATTTGTTTCAAGTGATGAAATGAATCATAATAGTTAATTTTTAGCACAACTTAGTAATACCACATCTTGATTTTGTTTGATTCCAATTTCTCTATCTACGATGGATACCCAATCACGTTCATCCTTTTTGGAATAGAGTAAACTCCTAGCTTCTCCTGTGAAAGGAATCCACGCACATTTCTCCACAATCTGCTCCCCGATCTTTAAAGGTTCGGATAGTCTTATTTATCTTCTCACATCATTGAATGCACATTTCACAGTATAGACAAGCGATCCTTCTTGGAAAGACCCTTTAATTCTTGCGTTGGAAAAGCTGTGATTAAAAACAGGCGATTTCTTGTGTGTAGTGACAAATTTTGCTTCCATTGGCTCGAACCGTGACCCGATTCCTTTAGCAGGCCACTTCTCACGATCTTGGTTCCACGCATCATCAAACCCAGTAATTTTGCCATCTAATTCATTTCTTAGATGACTCTTGCAGCTACTCCATGTGGAGAGTCCGCATGATTCTCATCACCTCTCATCTCCTTAAGGATTTTGCGACCAACATTTTAACATCAAACTCTTGACACGAGTACGCTTTGGTTGAGAAATGCCCCTTCCCTCATCTTTATACACAAGTTTAGCCACGAGTTGTCTTGCCCTGGCCCCAAAATCCCCACAGTAAATTCTGAAGCATTCTCATTGTCAACTGGATTACATCGAAGGCCAACAATATTTTCTTTCTCTTAGTCTCTTCCGATAACATCGATGGATTTAGACAGATAGTGGGTCATCTACGTTGGAAATAAGCACAGGCGAGATATTTTCCCTTGTTGATTTAACTGTTAAGTCAATAAAATCTGGCAAGAAAAAGAATAATATGCGAGGAGATAATCACAAAATAACGGAGAGAATTTTAACGTAAACCTGAGAAATTGAGAAGAGGAAAAACCACGGGACCTTTGTGGAGTCCACCCAAATATCCACTATAATAATTTTAGGTACAAAACCTAATTCTAAACTGGTGATCCCAAAACAATGAAATCTATCCAAATATAGTGAATAAAATATTAGGCAAATCTAGCCTCAAATCAAAACTGATTTATAGAAGATCTCACGAAAAGCGTCACCGAAAAATTCCCTTTTTCTGGCAGCGAATGCGGCCGCCTCTCATTGTTGAAAAATTGCTCTAGCCGAAAACACTGCTTTGCGGCTCCTCTTGGCCTCCCGAGAAAAACGCACACCCTGACCACATTTTACGCTCCAAAAAAAATGCAGTGCCTCCTCGGGTTTTTATTATAACATTGTAGCCACTAATGGGCTTAAGAGAAAAAGAAATAACAAAATGGGCGCCAGAAGTAGTTTGTTTGGACCCACACTACAATCTCCCCCTCGATGACATAAAGGGGGTGCACTCCTAACATCTGGGTTAAGTCCATGCCGGGTGACAGGCACAAAGCTTGACCTCTCTTTGGTAACAACTTTTGTCGTCATATCGGAGGATTAAAATGTGTGAATCTTAAGCTTCATAGCTCTTTTCCAATGACATCTAACCAATGATATCTCACATCAATGTGCTTTATGCGAGATGATGCGAAAATATTCTTGCTCAAGTCCATAGCACTCACATTATCACAAAACACAACATACTCATCTTACTTTCCAGGCCCGGCTCTTGGAGAAATCTCTTCATCCATAAGCATCTCTTTTCTTTGCCGATTCTTTGCTATATTACGCCTCGATAGTAGACAAGCGACACACTTCGCAGCAGGCGCCATGAAACGACTCCCCGGCAAAGTGAATAAAAACCCGAGTCGACTTTCTACCGCCAGTCACTGCCGTATACATTTATCTGTCAAAACCTTCTAACAACGGTTTTGAACCCCCCAGAAAACTCAAACCTGATTTTAATTACCCCTCGAAATATTTGAAGATCCATTCTTTGCTTCCTGATGCTCCTTTCACGGATTTGAGAGAAATCTACTCAGCATGCTTAACGGCATGTGCAATATCGAGGGCCTTGTCTGAATCATACAATACATAAGACTCCCCCATTTCTTGAGGAGTAAGGAATAGAGGCCATCTTTTCCTTTTCATCTGTAGTAGTAGGGCATAAGCTTCTGCTAAGCTTAAAGTGATTAGCTAGAGGTGTGCTAACTGATTTAGCATCTTTCATATTGAACCTTTCAAGCACACGTTCAACATCTTTCCTGTAACTGACCACAACTTCTTTGCCTTTTTCTATCTCGAGTAGTGCCCTTGACATTTGTTTTGCGAATACTAAGTCCTTAAGCTGTCAAGGACTTGAACAACCTCTCTTTCAACTTGCCAATCAATTTTGAATCATTCCCATTATTAACATATCATCAACATAAAGTAAAGAATAATGAAGTTACCATACAGTAAACTTCTGAAATAAACACAATGATGCGCATCTCTCCTCTTATCACTCATTGGCTCACCATAAAAAGAATCAAACTTCTTGGCCTGCGCCTTGGCGCTTGCTTGGCCCATAAAGACTTTTCTTTAATTTGCAAACCGTGCTCCTTACCTTTACTTCAAACCCCTCAGGTTGTGACATGTAAATTTCTTCATTCAAATCACCATGAAGAAGCGGTCTTCACATCTAATTGTTCAGCTGAGTCTAAACTAGCGATTCAAACTCAAACAACTCGATAGAAGACATTTTCACATTGGAGAGAATATCTCATCAAAGTCAATACCCTTTTCTGCCCAAAACCTTTTACTACCAAACGAGCTTTATACTTCAGCAATTTTCCATCACTATCTTTCTTAAACTTGAACACCCATTTGTTCCTTAATGCCTTTCTGCCCTTTGGAAGTTCCACGACTCATAGCATCATTCTTTAACAAGAATGCATTTCTTCTACGCAAACTTCATCCGACTTACCTTATACGCATGATACATGCTTGAAAATTCTCGGCTCCCCTCATCAATAATCAACACATACTCTGAAGGATACTTGGATGATGGGCGACTCTCCACTATTAGTCCTTAATTTGGGGTTAAAATGACTTGTTGAGGAGAATTGCTCCACCATCATGACTTGATCACTCTCGGCATCCCATCATCAACCCTTGTCTACGGTGCTTCATCACCGAGTCATCTCTGCTCCAGTATAGTACGCTGCGAGGAAAATGAATAAGCGTAGGATCAATAACACCATCATTTGATGGCTTTAACCTTTTCGGTCTTCTACTTGTCTGATAAATAAGTCTTCATAAATATCACATCTCTACTTCGAAAATCTTCTTTTCTTTGGATCCCATGTCTGTACCCAAAGCTCTTCATTTCCATAGCCATGAGGATACATGGAAAAGCTTTGTCATCAAGCTTTGACCTCTGCTCTTAGGGACATGTGCAAGCCTTGCACTTAAAAACCTTAAGATGATTATAAACAACATCTTTTCTGTCCATACCTTCTGCGGAATGTCAAGCTCCAAAGGCTGAGGGAGACCTGATTTATCAGTAACAAGCGTGCAGATAGCTTCACTAGCTACTTTGAGTAGCTTTGCCATTTTTAGCATGCATCGACCTTCTCAACAATAGGTGCGGTTCATCCTCTACGCAACACCATTGTCTTTGTGGAGTACCGAGAGCTGTCTTCTCATGTCTAATACCATGTCTTGGCAGTGATTTCTAAACTCCTTTGATGTATACTCACCTCCGGTATCGATGCGAAGACACTTAAAAAACTTTCTGTCTCTCTTTCAACTAAGGCATGAAATTTACGGAAAAATGATACCATGATCCTTTGGCCTTCAGGAGATAAGCCCACACCTTTCTTGATGCATCATCAATGAATGTGACAAAGTATCTTCCACCAAGACTCCGCCTCAGGGACCACAAACATCAAAAGAATAAACAATTCAAAATGTTAGATTTCCTTTTTTGAAATTTAGAAAAAGAAACTCTATGATGTTTTCCAAATAAACAATAATCACAAAAGTTAAAAACATCACCTTTAGTAAAAGGAATGAGAGCCTTTTTGGCTAGTATATGTAACCCTTTCTCACTCATAACAGACTAATCTTTTTGTGCCATAAATTTGGGGAGGAACCATCTTGATTTACTAAATTCATCTCCACATATTTTCCCCAAGTTGTCTGTAAGTGTGCTTCTAGCCTTGCCTCACAGCGGCTACTAAGAACCTTTAGTAAGCTTCCATTCACAGATTACGAGTAATTCACATATCCTTCCCGATCAAGGCAACTCGGAAATAAGATTTCGCGTAAGTCGAACATGCCGCCGCGTCTCTGAGTCGATGAACAATAGCGTCAAATACGGCTATGCAAACATCACCAATACCCCTGATCTTGGGTAAATTGGTGTTACCCATCTTCACAGTACCAAAGTCTCCTGGCCTGTATGATGTGAAGAACTCCTTATTAGGAGTAACATGATAAGAAATTTCTTTGTATCGATAATCGCTCAACCTCATTATACGTAACGAGTGGAGCATTCTTCATCTCGAAAAATAGAGAGCGCCACATCGCCGTCGGATAAAGCGTTGTAATATTTTTATTTTCATCTTTCCTCTACGATTTTACCTTCTTTTTTGTTCCCGTTTCCGACATAACAATTTCTTTTCATATGTCCTTCCTTACCCGCAGTAATGCTTTTCTTCTTTCACTAGACTTTCCCTGCAGTTGCATTTGCCTTTGGATTTACCACGACCCTTAGGTTCTCTATTTTTACCTCTACTCCTATTCTCTGTGACAAGAGCCTCAGTCTCAGAAGATATTCCTTGTTCCTTCCTTCTGGCTTCTTCATTAAACAAACTGTCTTTTACCATATCCATGGATTAAATTGCAGTAGGAATTTGAGTTACTAAGTGAATGCTAAAGTATCCCAACTATCGGCAAAAGAACTCAAAAGTAACAATGCTTGCAACTCATATTTAAATCTTCATCTTCATAACTGGCGGTTCACCAACCCTTGAAAGTCAACGGTGTGCTCTACTACATTTGTGCCATTTTTATACTTGATTTACTAGCCTTCTAATCAAAGTGGCTTTATTAAATGTGATCTTTCGTTCATACATGGATTCTAATTTTTCCAAAGCTTCGGTGCATCGGTCTCTGTGACACGTGAAACACTGCAGTACCTTATTTATCGATTAGAGCTGCGTTTTTTCTATGCATGATCTTCCATTACCTTGACATATCTTTAGGTTTACTTTTATCCCCGTATTAAGCGCATATAAATCCTTTGCATTAAAGAATATCTCTGCATTCTTGGCTTCGGATAGAATAATTAGGCGAGGTTAGTCTAATCATAAGCGACTCGAAGATTCCTCCGTTTTAAGCCCAGGCAAATGCAAATCAGAATGATAGAGCGGGGCTGCGTCTGTTGTTGGAAATAAGCAGGCCAGATATTTTCCTTGTTGATTTAACGCATTAGGAGTCGATAAAATCACGGTAAAAGAATAATATGCAGGAGATAATCACAATAACGAGAATTTTAACGTGGAAACCTCCCCAAAGTGAGGAAGAGGAAAAACCACGGGACCTTTGTAGATCATTCCCCAAATATCATTTATAATAATTTAGTCTAATACAATTACAAAGCTAAGTGATCACAAAACAATGAAATCATCGAATATAGTGAATAAAATAATATTAAATCTGGCCTCAAATCAGTGGTTATGAAGATCTCACCGTATCCTCGAAAAATTCCTTTTTTCCACGACAAATCGCGCTCTGTGACATCAGTCAGAAATACTGGCTCCTCTTCTGCTCAGAGAAAAACACACACCACAAATGTATTTTACGCTCCAAAAAAAACGAAATCTTTGCTCCACAAATCCCATTCTGCTTTGCTCACCAGGTTTTTATTATATGTTTACAGCCCTAATGGGCTTAAGAGAAAAAGAAATAACAAATGGGCCGCCAAGTAGTTTGGGCTGGACCCACACTACAATCTCCCTCTTTCTCAGCACAACAGGCGTGTTTGGAAGACCCTCTATGAGATTAAATTTAGACTTATCAGCTGCAATCTTATCTAATCTCTCTCTAATCTTCTTCACTCTATGACCCATCTCGAGATTGAAGGCAACCGACTTTGGTTTCGAAAGGAAACTGCGTACCTTGGTTTTAGAGCTCCCACGAGCCACCACTTGCCAGCGTAAGGCCTCATATTCAAATTCATCGACAATATCTTCAGCATCGTAAAAGGCATCTCGGAGCTTTCCAAGCCAATTTCTCAGCTGATGGTTGGTGGCTTGCTTCTCTTCAGCATCTAAGAGCACAGCGTGGATGGCAGAGGAAGTATCCTTGAGATCTTCTAGCTCGGATTTAACACCCCAAGCAAGCCCAACTTCTTGGATGATGGCGGAGGCCAACTTCCCCAAAACTCTGTCAGCTATGCCAAAAGCAAACGATTCAACCATGTTAATTGCAGAGAGAAGCAGAGAATAAAGTTGAAACAGCAAGAGAAACGATTGTACGGAATTTGTTGAGTCTACGGAAGAATGATTATGATGCCTACCTGTCCAATGCAGCAAATGATGGAGCTGCCGGCTTCCCGCTTAAATTAAAAAGAAAACGCCAATTAAATTTTAAAATATTTGTTAATATATTTTATTCTGTTGTTAAATTCAAGGTCACATAAATCACGTAGGATCAATCGAATTAATGCACGGGTCGGGACACCCAAAGTCGGCAATTTATTGCATATTTGCATCCTTGTTTATTAAAATATATATATAATTGTCTGGCCATTACAAAGGTTAAAAAGGAGTAAAATATGTAAGAAACTTTATTACACCTACAACCAAACCTTAGTTAAGGGAAACAAACAATACACCTGTCAGACAATCACAACACTTTACATCTAGAACGGAGAAGAAAAAGAAATCCTGAGGAATAAAAGACAAGAAGATTGTGGAAAGACTGAGTCTTGTGAAGAGTCACAATATCCTTAAAACAAAAATTTCATCTTCTTTAGTGCTCGAGGACTATCGATTGAAGCGTCTATCTCGCGGGATAAAAATGACGTCTGGCTTGATCTCTGGCGCGTCTTGGATTCGATGGCCCAGGCCCATGTGCGAGCCTATCACGTGCTAACAACACTTAGACATAGAACTCATTTGATCAAACCTTTATAGATATACAAACTGAGAATAGGATTTGATTTTGAACAAGAGAAGGCCTCTCATTTTTTAAAGGAACAATGACTCTCAATCATCAATCTTTTTTTTCTTTTTTTTTGCACTAGAATGAATGTCATTCATTCATTTGGAATGAATGTTATTCAATTTGTTTTTCGCAATTCCTACTGTTAATGATATTCATGTAAGCGCCAAACTACGAAAAACTAGATAATAGATTCAGCAGTTGAAACCACGAAGGCCATTCAATTTGTTGAATCCCTATGGAATGAGTTCAATTCAGCAAACGATGGAGGCTGCCGGCTTCCCGCTTAAAGTCAAAAGAATACGCCAATTAAGTTTTAAAATATTTTGTTAATATATTTTATTCCGTTGTTAAATTCAAGGTCACATAAAGTCACATAGGATTATTCGAAATGTAGCTGATCAGGACACCCAAAGTCGGCAATTTGTTGCATCCTTGTTTATTAAAATATTTATAATTTTCTGGCCATTGCAAAGCTTAAAAAAGAGAGTAAAATATTAAAGTATTAAATTAAGTACTAATAATTAAACACAATATTTTTTTTCCCTACAACTTACACTGAGGAAACAACCGGCATATGAATAATGTAATAATAAGAAAATGTGTCCGTTGTTGAAAACAAAAAGAGAAAATAATTTTTTTTATTAGTTTTAATAAATTATCCTTATTCGATATTTGTTTGTATTTAATTATAAATATATAGAACTTAAAACTAAAATGTGATTTACAATATTTAGTATTAAATTGTATTTTAATATTTTATTTATATCAAGAATTATAAAGTAAAGAAAAAATCAATAATTTACTTTTTGTGTTAGCAAAAGTAAAATATTTTTATTTTTTCTATTTAATCCTTTAGTGATACAACTCATACTGAGAGTCAAAAGATAGTCAAATATTGAAGCATATGGCATTTGCTCTTCAAGCATATCATCTATTATTGGAGGACGAAATAATAGGTTAAGGTTGTGGGGCGACGCCTTTCACCCTTGCTATATGGTATGATATGGTATGCCATATGGTATAGGGGTATTTTTGTAACTAATGAATTTATCAAAATGTGAATCGAACTAATGAATTTATATATTATTATTTTTACATTTTATATTACTTATATTACTATTTTTATTTGGTAAATTCTTTTTTAACCACTCGTAAATTTTTAATAATAAATATAATATATTATTATTATTATTTAACAAAAAAAATATAAAGCTAAGTATTTCAAATGAATTTTAATATTAAAACCATCGTCACTAACGAAGAATTTAACTTTAAACTTAAGATCGTTGTCCATAACTATATATGGATTTCACTTTTTTTAATTAATTAAAGTTGGAATCACTAACCATGGTTTTAACGTCTGCTTTTAAACGTGTGGTTGGTGACTATAGTTTTAACTATATATGGGCTTGATGAATGCACGCATGCGAGCTTTCCAGTACCCATAGTTGGTTCTATCCAATAGAGGAGGACGAACAATCGATTTGCCTTCTTTCAAGAGATCCATCTGAGACTTAGAGGTAAACAGTCATAAACATTTTGCGATCCGCCCAGTATCTTGATGGCCGTCTGCGATACCAATTGAAAAAGTGCTCCCCAAAGATGTTGTATCATCACGGTAAAACCTTTATCATAATTTAGCGACTAACACTTTTATGTAGTGTAAATTTAAGCAATGTCTGAGTAAAAGATATATGGGATAAATGAAGATTAAGCACATACAGAGGAGGCAAGGGGATTAGTTCTGTGATTCGACAATAGCCTACATCAGTAGGGTTGAGCCAAAATGTAAAGTGTTTAACCATTTATCAATCAAGTTACAATTGGACTTAAGTGAGACAAGGCTCCCCCTTTCTCACTACTGTCTTCTTCTAACTACCTCATAGAAAAACATTGAAATAAGCTCCCCTTATTTCCCATACGCATCTGGGTTCTTTAGTACCCAATCACTCCATCTCAATTGGAGTAAGTGTACTGTTCACATCAAAATTTTGTGCAGTACCTGTAGCTGTTCTTTCTCCAAAAGATTGCTCCTCTAGAAGACCTCCTTGCCGTGTGGCAATCAATATTTTACAGTAGCTTCTCATCTGTTTAAACCACAAAAGATGGGATCTTTTCATATTGGCCAAATCATGAACTTCCAAAGTCGTATTGTATGATTGCATTTACTGGTTTGATTTCCTTCCTTAAACACTGGACAAAATATTTTTCCTTTCCAACTGGGTTCCTATGGTTAAGATTTCCCCCTACGCGGATAATATTTTCATGTCCAGGAAAGATCCTAAATTTTCACTTTTGCTCTTCCTTCCTCAATACGTATAAAATAATACTAGATCTTCTGAATCTTCTTGTCTAATGTGACGGAGAATCATACCAATGCAGTTGATGTTCAACTAGGGGAGTATCCATCTTTCCTTCTATTATGTCAACAGAAGACATACCCAACTCTAGTCAAGAATGATATACAATTCATTGTGTCATCCACTACTTCATCAGGCAACTCACTTTACGATTTTATTTTTGTAAAGCACTCTGCCAATAATGATACGCCAACAAAAACTATAGAGGATGAAATTAATAGCATAATAAATCGTCTTAAAGCCTACAAATTTGATAATATTATAGTAACTAGAATACTTATGACTCAAGTTCTATAACATAATGATGAAATTTGTTGTTTATGTTTGATCAAATATACTTTACACGTCTGAATTGCCCACAAACAAATAATTAAAAAGCTACAACAAAACGTCGTAATAGGACAACACAAAACCAAACGCCGCAACGAAATGACGAAATCATGAAAAACAAGATAGAACTCATATATATCTGGAATAACTATTTTTAAAAAAAATAAATGGATAGAAAGAGCCCATCATGCCTAGCTAACTCATGTGGTAAAGCGCTCAACATTTTAAAAAGGTAAGGTATAGAGAGGGGAGGGTCTCGGGTTCAAGTCCTAGTGAGAACAGTTTACTATTAGATTAATTTATTAATCTATGGACTAAGCATAATCATATTACAATTTCAATTGTAATATTGTGTATGTTAATTATGGGTCATTTATGGGATGGTTTAATATTAATTGGTTATGGGCCCATGGTTCTATCTTCTCCCTTGCTTTGGTAAGCCCATTGGGCCAAAGCCCAATTGTTCCCTTGTGCTCTATTTACTCTATATATATGAGTAAATAGAGCCCCAGGAAAAAAAAACAAGGGTTTTGTAGAACACACTTTGGGGAGAAGGAAAAATCCATTTTCAACCCTAGTTTTTCTTTTATCTCATCCCTTGCAGATTTGGGAGACTAATGACAGCCAACAATTCCAGATCCATGCTAGGTATGTTTTCTACACATTACAAATTGATATGCTTCTTTGTTGAATAAAGTTATTATTTTGTAATGTATTTATTGAGTCCTTTGATTATTAATCAATTGTTTTTGGGATCAATAAATACTATTGGTTTTAACAAAATAATTTAGCAATTGGTATCAGAGCCACTTTAAATGGCATTGAAGCTATCAAATTCGTTTTTCTTTTTTTGGGTTTTGTTCGTAATTATTTTTCCTCTATATAATTCTTGTGTTTCTACGGTTTTTACTGTTTCTGGATTTGTATCTAGACTGGTTTGGATTGGAATAATGAGATGGTGTTTGAAACAGAAAGCCATGTAAGTAAATCACAATTTTTGGTATAAGAATAAAACCTAGGGTTCCACTTGTGTGATCACGTTTCCCTATGAATCCATCATTATTTTAATTGACTTTTGATTCCTTATGAATCAACTATTAACAAATTCCCAACAGAAAAAGGTTTGAATGTTTTGAATGACATGTATGGAAACCCTTGATATTAGTTACAATAAAAGATCATCAAAACCTTTTTTGAATAGTTTAACGTGAATAAAGAAAAAAAATTGTATTTATATAATGATACGGCACTTTGATTCCATGGTATATCTCATGGAATCCTTTTTTTTATTCTTTTAATTCCATTGCCATTAATGGCAATCTAGAGGACAGCCACTTTGATTCCATGGGATATCATGAAATTTTTTTTATTTGTTTTATTTATTTGATTGCCGTGTATGGCAAGCTACGAAATCAATAGGTTTATTTGTTTTTTGAACAATTCCTTGATAAACAAACAAGTGAGATTTGAACTTGTTTCGATTCTGGTTTGTTATTAGTCTCATATTTTTATGGGTTTTTTCATGAGGTATTTTACCCCATTAAATATTAAATTTGATCTTGGGACAAAATTGAATTTTACCCAATTTTGTAATTTTTTTTTTTGGTTTCCTTTTCACAATATTGCTTTAGCAATTTATGTTTAAGATTAAATGCTTATGAACTTGAGTAAAAATTGAGAAATATTTAATGCTTAAGAACTTGCCTCTCGTGAGTCTAAGCATGTCGGATATTTTTGGAATTGGTGTTGCAATTGTAATTTCTCCTGTTTGCATATCAATTTGCTAAGATCCATACGGATAGTGAAGTTGTCCTATTGATGACTTGATTATTTTGTAGGATGCTTAGTTTAGTGAAGAGATTTCATTCAGTGTTATGAACCACGTAATTTTACTACCTATCGGTGGGAAATTAAAGCATTTGGTTGTGACAGTTGATGAATTGCTCTTACTTGTGTATTAGTCCTTTGTATTTTATAGACTCTAGCCTTTGGTGACCACCTTTTTGGGTCATTTGGTAAGCCGAAGAATTGAGCAATTTGCATGTCTTTGTTTTACATGTATTTTTTACATTGCTTTCTTATTTATTCTTCGGCTTTGATCTTTCCTCATTTCTCTGTCATCACGAAACTCAATGGGACTAATTACAAGAATAGGAAAAATGAGCTATCTGATAATTATTTGGTGAATGTTTGTTTTGAATCCGATATCATTGATGTGTCGTCTGATACTTGGTGGTTAGATAGTGGTGCTACCATTCACGCTGGCAATTCTATGCAGCGGTGATAAATAGAAGAAATCGACTAATTTGGGCGGTATGTGTGCATGGGAGGCAGGTACCAAAGTCAGAGTTGATTTTCAGGTTGTTAGATTCTGACTCAATACATGATTTTTGGAGTGCGGAATGTAGGCGTGCATACCCTCGTGGGGATAACTTTGATGCTCCAGTATCTATTTGGATCTCTTTGATATACTTTTCTTTTTGGAACTGGAAAAGTTAAACTATACTAAGATTCACTATTGATTGGCACTGGAGTACTTTGTGGGAGTCTTTGCAAATTGAGTTAATACGCTGCATACATTTCTACTACCCTTGCGTTATCTTTACTTCTAGCAGCTCGAACGTTTGAGATTGAATGAAAAGTCTTCTACTCTTTAGCACAAGTGTTTCTAGATAGAGAATGGAGATATTAATTAAAGATGGGATTCTTCCAGATCTTGATTTCTCATATTTTGATACATGTGTAGAATGCATCAAAGGTAAACTGATCGCCAAGGTTAGGAATGCCAAGATTGATAGATGCATTGAGTTGGCAGGGGTTATTTTATACAAATGTTGTGGGTCATTCCTCACTCTTGCTATATTTGGCTACAAATATTTTCATCACATTCATTATTCAGTTATGGTTTATCGAGCTCGTTAGTGAAGTCTAAATCTTTGGAGGCTTTCAAAGCTTTCAAAGCTAAAGTTGAGCTCAACGAGGGAAGAGGGTCAAGTAGTTCATTACATTGGTGGTGAGTATTATGGTAGATATGATGAGAGCGGGGCGCGATACACGGACCATTGCGAGGTGCAGCCCGGGGAATGTAGCATTGATGCTTAGTATACTCTGTCTGGTACTCCTCAACAGAATGGGATTGCGGAGAGAAGAAATCACATGCTTCTTGATATGGTGCGATGTATGCTTGTTGGTTCCTCACTACCTGAGTTCTTGTGGGGTGAAGCCTTGAAAACTACAGCTTATATTTTGAATTAAGTGCCTAGTAAGTCTGTTTCTAAGACTCCATATGAGCTCTGGTCACAAAAGAAGCCTAGTCTTTGTCACTTCCATGTTTGGGGCTGCAATGTGGAAGTGAGACCATACGACACAATCAATGATCAAAAACCATCGATTAGGTACTTTATTGGTTATTGTGTGGGATTCAAGAGGTTCAGTTTTTATTGCGTCACACCACGGAGTGATTGGAGTCGAGGATCAGGCCATCTATTTTGAGGATGATATTGGTACAAGCTAAGGACAAAGAGAAATTGTGTTCAAGGAACACCTAATTTTTATTCTTGTGCCTATTGCTTCCGCTCCAATCTCTAGCTTTGTTGTTGACTAACATCCAATAGCCACTACTGATGATGAACCAATTGAGAATGTAGATCTAGTAGCCCCAGATGTACATCCATTAGCCATAGATGTAGCCATGGATATACCCTTGAGGAGGTTAGAGAGGGCACGTAGGTCTGTGATTTCAGATGACTATTTTGTTTACTTGTAGGAGCATGAGTATGATGTGGGTGATGTATCGGTCCAGTACCTCTGAAAGAAGCAATTTTAGTCCTCGATCCAAACTTTTGGATCGATGCAATGAAACATGAGACCAGCTTCCATGTCACGAGGAATAAGTGTGGGCTGTTAGATTTTTTCCGGATGGCTGCAGACCTATTGGGTGAAAATGGGTATTCAAGACGGCGCGATGCGAGGACGGTAGAAGATATAAAGCAAGATTAGTGGCTAAGGTTATAGTCAGCGAGAGGTATTGATTTTAAGGGAAACCTTCTTTCAGTGTCCATATGAGACTCTTTACGCATTATTATGGCTATAGTTACTCATTTTGATTCAAGTTGCATCAAATGGATGTGAGAATGACTTTCTTGAATGGAGACTTAGTTGAGGATGTTCTGTCTCATTTATTGGTTTTGAGGAAGTTGGTAAGGAACACATGGTTTGTAAACTCCAAAAATCCATTTATGATTTAAAGCATACTTCTAGGCAGTGGTATCTCAAGTTTGATGAAGTTGTCACCGCTAATGGTTTTAAGGAGAACATCGTCAATCAATGCATATATATGAGAGTCGGTGGGACCAGTTTATATTCGCCCAGTTTTTATATGTTGATGATGTTTTAACATAACGGTGATCATTTTGTTGATTGAGGATAAACAAATTATTGTTTAGCCATTTTTGATATAGAAGGATCTTGGGGCATCTTATGTCTTAGGCATCACGGATACTTCCACGATAGACCTAGTGGCGATGCAAAGATTGTCTCAACGGGATGTCTATTGAGCGCGTGCGAAAATGTTCAATGTCGCGATAGTGTTATTCTTCTAATGAGCACCAAATTGTAAAGGGTGACAGATTTTGCAAAGGCCAATGTCCCCATAATTGTAAAGAAATCCCTTATTCTTCAATTGTGGGCATCCTGACGTATGCTCAAGTATGCACATGTCCTGATATTGCTTTTGTTGTCGGAATGTTGGTGATACTTGGTGATCTGATCAAGCCTTTAGAAGCAGCTAAGAAAGTTTGGGGAGCCATCTTCAGAGTACTAAGGATCACATGTTGACATATCGGCGTATCGACACTCTTGGGTGGTTGGTTTTAGTGATTAGATTATGCGAGTGCGTGGGTGATAAAAAAAATCCATATGGTTATATCTTTATAATGGCTGAATGAGCTGTCTCATGGAAAAGTGTCAAGCAGGCACTTATAGCTTCTTCTACTATGGAGGCAGAGCATGTGGTGTGTTATGAGGCTACTTGTCATGCAATATGGTCGCGGAACTTCATTTCAGCTTTAGAGGTTGTTTACTCCATTTCTAGACCGCTGAAATTGTTTTGTGATAATTCTGCAGCTATATCTTTCTCTAGGAACACTAGGAGCACTTCTCGCTCTAAGCACATTGATGTGAAGTTCTTTTTGTGAAAGAGAAAGTTGCAGAGTCTCATTTCGATTAATCAGCAGCCTATGACTAGCATGTTGGTAGACCCACTAAGCAAAGGTTTACCTAATTGTGTGTTTCAAAGAACCACGCCACACTTTATGGGATTATTAAAGACCTAGAATCTTTGTTTTAGTGGGGTTTGCCTTTTCATGTATTTTTGTGAGGAAAGCTCATGTTTTTCTTTCATTATTACATACACATTTGGCGTTTATTTGTCATCTTATGATTTTGTGTCATTTAACGGATGGATAGCGAGAATGATGTTTCTCTTCTTTATTGAATCGAATACATTGTCATTGAAATGCTTCTAGATAAATATTCGATTATGTACACAGTTACTTCATCTCTAGATTAATTATTGTATATGATTGGTGCTCTTCTCTCAAATCCTTGTTGACATTTGAGTTATGATTTTTATTAGTAGCGCCTGATTATGTATTGTAACACCCCAAATTATACCCTAATAGTTTTATGGCATGTTTAAAGTAAAATGGAAGTCAAATTATGTTTTTCGGAAATTTTCAGGTTAAGTGTGAAAAATGATATAAACGGAATTTTTAAAGAAGTACAAAGTATAAGTGGTAAGTTGTCAACTTAAGGACTCAATGAACATTAAGCTAGAAGATTGTATGCTATTGTAGGAATTTTGATAATTAGATGCGTAAATGAAATAACCATGGAGGACTAAAATGCAAAAGATGGAAAATTAGAGCTAAATGCACCTTTTGCGAACATGGCAATATAAGTGGAGATAAGACCAAGATTTGTCTGCAGAAATCATTTTTCCCATTTGGCTTTGGGAGGCTAGGAGCATTCGGGTGGTAGTGTGAAGGAGAACAAATTGGTTGCTCAATCCATTTCCATGCTCTCCATGTGCAAGTAAAGAGGAAGAAAGTAGAAGAAAGGAAGAATGAAGAAGAAAGAAGAGAGGGAGAGTAAAGAGAGTTTCAAAGAAAATTATGTTAGAAACTGTAATTCCAATTTCTCCCTCTTTGTTTTGTTGTTTTTGCTGTTTGAGAGTTTGGGGCTCAAAAGCTATTAAGACTTTATTCAAGTTGTGGTCCCCAATTGAGGAATTTTAGCATAAAGGAAATGTTGCTGCTTAGAAATGTCACTGCAATTTCCCAAAACCCTAAGTGAATTATTTGGCCATAACTCTCGGTCTAGAGCTCGACTAGGAATCGGTCGAGAGGAAACGAAGACCTGCACTTACTTTCCAAAAGAGCTTTAAAGTATTAACATAGACTTTAAGGCCCTCAAATTCTGGTCCAAATACCTAAGTGTACCGGTTATGTTTTGAAAATAGAGAAACCCTTATTTGTGCATTACTATCCTGGAGTTCGCACCAAATCGGAGGACACTCACGCAAACCAACTCAAATTCATCGACCATTTTTCTGTCAGAATAGATTTTTGGTCAAGAAACCCATTTATCAACATTATCAATTAAACACAGTCAGAATTTTCCCTGACTTAAATAATATTTCACTGACAAAATCAATTGGTCGGTAATGTATCGAATTCATTACCGACGTTACCGACACTATTTTTCGACCTCAATGACCTAAAGAATTTCATCCTGGTAAATGAGCCCCAAATTGGTCGGTAATTATCGCATCACAACGGCGGTACTTCAAAACCGAATTAAGGACGGTATCTTAACGCATTAGGGTCACAAAAGCGCCACTTCCCAAAACACATAGTTAAAGTCGCCACCACATCAGACTGGGCCAGTATCTACGGAAAACCCCTACCATACCCCATTTTCACCGCAAATCAAACTTCAAAATGGCTTTGCTCAACTGCCAGACTTCTCAAGATCATCCGAATCGCCAGAATCCCACACTGGCACGTCCCTTTATCTGATTGGCGCCGATTCACGTGCCGGTGATTTCGGGCGCCCGAGAAGACCAAAGGTCAGTTCCTCAACGCCGAGCAATACCAATTTGATCGCTACTGAGGGAGATAACCCGCTCCGATCATGGATGTCGCGCGCCACGACCAATTGACATTGAAACCCCCACCTTTTCTTTCCTTTTTCCTCCATGGCTTACGAAGAAGGGTTTTTCCTTCTTTTCTTTGAATTGGACGGGCAGATGTAAGAGGCAAATGCACGCAGCCGAAAGAGGAAAGGGCTTTAGCTTCTAAAAGTAAGCTCTGAACCCGGCTGAGGGGTTTGCTTGCGCCAAAGTGTAATGAGAATTGGCACCCCTTGATTTGAGCTAATTATAAACGACTTGTTGCTAGAAATGATATATTTTTATATTTGTAAAGTAGGCAAAAATGGGGGGTACCGGGACATGACGATCGCGGTGGTAAGTTTCATCGCGAAAGGTAGGAAAGCAACTTCGATCTAACGAATCGCCGTGAGTTTAGTAACGTCGATCCCGACGCCAAACATTCCATTTCTCTGCTTCACCTTCCTCGCCGCCGGTGATCATGGCTACGTCACCGCCATGGTTTTTGCAGAGAGAATAGAAAGAATGGCGCCTACAGAGAGAACGTGAGGAGAAAGGATGAGCAAGTGAGAGAATCATCGCTAGCTGAAAAGTGACAGGCTTTGGTAGACTTTATGATGATTACACGATGATGGCGCTTCCATTTTATCTGATCCAAGATTTCCGAGAAGGGAACAATGATTGAGAGTGAAGATTTAAAGATTTTCTTTCTTTCACCCAATAAATAAGGCGGGAGTTCCTTCTTCTTCCAATGAATTACCGACCAAAAATTTGGTCGGTAATTACCAGGTTAAAATTTGTTTGGGTCGCTTATTTACCGACCATTTTTCATGGTAATTTATTTTTGGTCGTTACTTGGCTCCAGAATCGTCAGCACTTTAGCTTAATTCCCGCTTAATTTATAGATCAATTTCGACCAAAATTATTTGGCTCTGAATACGGGCCTGTGATTTGGCCTGGAATTTGGTCGAAATTTTCTTCGACCAAACCCCTGGGTCTCTAAATGGTCGTGGATTTGTCAGGCAATTACCGACCAATTTTTAGTCAAGAATTTGGTCAAGAATCGTTATTTTTAGTAGTGTGATTCCACTGGTGTTAACCTTTAAGACCATAGCTTGAAATAAGTAGAAGGAACTAGTGTCAAATTATGGAATTAAGATCCTTGAAATCGGGTCTCACAATCGTACCAAGCAGAACCAACAGATCGCTTTGGCATTAAAATGCCATAACTCGAGTTCGATGATTGAAATGGAAAGTGATTCCACTTATGAGTAAAATAGATTCATGAGGAACAAAGTGCATGAAGGAAACATGTTGATATTTCGAACTCATTGTACCTTAAAAATTAAGGGAGAGGTCGGACCTCGTTTTGGGAAAGATTTTGTTGTCCTTCCTATAGGATTTTGAGACATCTAAATGTCTCTTATATACTCTCAAAGTATTATTGGAGAAGGTTTTGTATAAAAATAAGTCAATATAACATAGCTATGAGATAAAGAAATTATCTAAAGTTATATGATTTAATGCTAAATAATATGGAATAAATAGAATGGAATAATAAAGGATATGAATTCTAATCATGTGAAGAAAAGAGAATACATGTGTAGTTGGTATATAAAGTAGCATAGAATACATTCCTATGATGATAAGAGATGTGTGAAAATGCTCTTTATGAATATGAGAATAATGGATAGTGAATATCTCATATGCATACATGATAACAATAGTTATTCATGTATGTAGGATATGTACCGAAACGAATAAACCGATTGCCCGCTATGACCGTATAAGATGGATAGATAGTATGTCTATTAGAAATACGCTTGCCGCGAACATACGTATATAGTTGGCTCCCGATTCGTAATTCACAGAACCCCGTTGGTAATTATCGCGACCGTTTCGGTCATACAAAGACAAAGATGTATAGAGATCATCATCGCTACATAAATGACAGACTCTCAAGTATATATTAGCGTTTCTTTCCCGTATCCACTTCTTTGGAAAATGCAGGCATGACACATGTAAAAAAAGATAAAGAGATATGGATAAATGAGACATGAATCATAAACATAGGACGTAATTTGTAATATATAATGGAAATATAAAATACATGAATAGTCATTAATACTATGACTAAAATGATATGGAATTTGATAGATAAAGTATAGAAGTATGATAGCACATGAGATTAACATAATGAATTAAATTATCTAATTGTGGTAAGTTCATGGATTATTGTGTCCTCATAAGTTTAAAAGATTATAAATATATATGTACAGCAAGTTTGAGAGGCTAGGAATGTGATGATCATGGTTAGTGGTCATCCATACGCATAAGGATCCTCACTAAGTTTATGCTTACAATCGGTGTTTATCCTGCAGTATCGAGGAGGCAACTAAAGAAATGTGACATTCCACATCATCAAAGGCCATCTCGTTGATAGTTGCTCACCCGCAGCTGCTTCCTTTAATGCTTTATTCTCGAACCATATAATGATATAAACTTGAAAGTGAAATTGAAAGATTTGTAATTACTATGTAAGCGATGCTTTGAATTCTTCATATATAACAAGTATGATACAGGGTTCTCAGAATATATGTTAAATTATATGATTATATTTTAATGAATGTTTTAGAACCGCTCGCTTAATCGTGCTCTAAAGTCTACAATTTTGTGACACTTTCCAACACGTAGGTGCCCGGTCGGGGTGTCCCGATGATTTATGCAATTTCGTTGTGTTAATTATATATGATCGGGTTATGACTATGTAAATCTATCACAAAGATTTGAGTTATGATTATGCCATCTGCTGAGAATGTTAGATTAATTTATTAATCTATGGACTAAGCATAATCATATTACAATTTTAATTGTAATATTGTGCATGTTAATTATGGGTCATTTATGAGATGGTTTAATATTAATAGGCTATGGGCCCGTGGTTCTATCTTTTCCCATGCTTTGGTAAGCCCTATGACTCCCCAAATCTCGAGGGTCTTTTTTTTTTTTTTAAACAGTAACCCATGAACAATGTTCCAAACAATGACCCTAAATGTAAAACAACATCGTAACGAGCGTGGGTCAGGTGCACAAATACTGCACACCGGCGTGCTCGCCGCGCGCACTGAGCGCGGTCGCACCACTGTGCGCCCGCCAGGCATGCCGTCGCACTCAGAAGCCGAAGGCCGGGTACTCGCTTGTTGATACACCGCCCGCGAGCCTGGTCCTGTCGCGACCCAAAAGCCCAGGTCGCGACACCAAACGACCAACTTTGTCGCGACATGGAAAATCTCGTCGACAGCTCTTCACTTCCCAATCGTTCGCCCTACGACATGAAAATCATGTTGCGGATTTTCATGCCGCAACCCAAAACCAGCCCAAGAAGCAGCGCCTTTGTCACGACCTAAAATTTATGTCGCGACACATGAAAGCCCCGTCTGCCTGAGGCCCTGTCGCAACATCAAGATTCCTGTCGCGACCTGTGTGCGCCGGGGCTCGCCACCCTGCCGCGACACAACAACCGGGCCTCTCACGCGTGGAGTCTTGTCACAACTCAACTCCCAGCCTTGCCCTCGAATTGCCGCCACATGGTCGCCCTCAGAATCAAGATCCATGTCCCGACACAGTAGACCATGTCGCGACAAGAAATCCAACAAACTCGCCGCGGGTTTAAAATGCTTATCGCTACGGGCCAGTTAACCAGTCCCAGCGTATCGAGCGCAGCAGCCCTCGTAGTGCGCCGCGCCTCGCGGCAAAACTCGCCATGTCGCGGCGCGACCATGTGCACCCTCAGAGGGAACCCTTTTGTAGCATAAGAAACTCCGAAATGGGCAAAGAGCCCATTCCATTTCCCTTCCCCGCACTTCCCACCACCCGTGATGCAATATTTTCAATACCGTTGTTCTTATCAGACTCATTTTTCAAGCAATATAAAATTCGGGAAAATGTTAACACTACACTGGAACATCCCGTAACTCAGTTTCTATTACAAAACACATTATTTACATGTAAAAACTGGATATTTTATCCAAAATAATTGAAAAAGGCCACAATCCAGCCTATTTCACAACTGAGCTCCTGAACCAGTTACCTCCCCCTATGTACCTAAAAAATAGTTCCCCACATGAGGTGAGTAATGCCTTGTGGAAAGTTTTCCTACAAGGACTACTCCCCACCTAAAATGCACATGCAATGGCATACATTAAACATCAATCATATTTCATATAATTTATGCAACATTATATGAAATATTTCATGTCATGCATGAGATGAGACTCCTCATGCCCACAACCAGAGTCCCCACCAACTCCCTCACACCTGCAATGCCAAGTGTGAAAACCAGTCATTGGTATTTAACCCCATGACTTAAACCATTGACAATCCTCCAATTTTTATTCACTAAATCCCGTGTGTTTTACATTTGTGGGCCACGAATTTTCGGGTTCTCACTGCAGGACACCGCACGCCTTTCCAACATTTTCGAGAACTTACATCGCCGAGCATTCATGTCTAACTGTGAATAAAATTTGGGTCTTTCACCCTAGAGGGTGGGGATCCGCCCATCTTACCACCCTAACACACGTAATTTATCATTGTTATCATTTTACAACGCCATGAGTCTCAATTTTGGAGGTCGTCCCATTTCCGAGCTCACCACACATTCACCAAGAATGGTGAATACTCAATACCATGCACCCACACCTGACTCGACGCAATGTGACCGTACGTATGGAATGCATGATGCCAATGCATTTTATTTCATGCCACATGCACATATGAATGCTACATGGATCATCAACACATCATGGATAATTATAATTTTTACATATAATTTTCATCCATTAGCAATCCATGTTAATACATCAATAAGCCTATACTAACATGATATTCTCGCACATTGCATGTCATCCATATAAACAATAACACACAACATGGTCTCAATCTCGAACCTATCCAACCAGGTACCTCACTTGGCCCCCTTTCACAAATATGAACCATTTTGGTTCCATTCATCATCATTTCACCCAAACATGAAACGAAACCCGAGACATCGCCTCGGATCAAACCAACCCTCAACAGCCTGGGACTGCTCGAAACCAAATTCCACAAATTTCCACTACTCCGCCCCAAAACCTCGACTAAATCACATATCACTCCCTACTCTCAACCAACCCATACCATTATATTTATCTTTCGAAAGGTGCAGACCGAGTAGGAAAATTCCCTACCTCGTGGAGTTTGGTGAAACTCCAAGTTTTCGGTATCCACATGTAGATCACGATAAGTGGACCAACTTTAGTACTCAGATCGTCGAGCTTCGACTCAAGCCAATGCTCTGAATCCTCCCTTTCCTTTTCTCCTTTCTCCTTCCTTTCTCTTTTCCTTTTTTTTTCTTTTTCTCTCATTCTATCTTCTTATTTAGATAGCCATTGACCGAATTTGTCAAAGGACGAAACTTTCTCCCCTTTTCCCCATTTTTTTTTTATTTCCTGTATTTCTTTATTCATTTTTATTGCATCATGCCCTACATGGCTAATTATGAGCCACACATTTCACATGGCTAATTGTGAGCCACTCATTCCAAGTGAACCACATGGCTCTTTCCATGTGTCACTCCCTTAGGGTGCCATGTGGCATCCCAATGATTATGCCATGCGTCATTCGAAACCATGCGCCTAGAAAAACGTGAAATTCTGACTGTCTCGGAATCCGACGAAATTCGTCGTGGTAACTAGATTTCGCGAAATGAATTCAACGATGAAGTCCATTTCATCATCTAAGATCTAGAAAAATTCTGGATTTTTGACCTAAATTACCATTTTACCCTTTCTCAAAAAATTTGGATTTTCTTGGGTCTTTACATTCTTCCCCCCTTAAAAGAATTTCATCCCAAAATTCCACACACATACACATCATGCATATGCAACCCTACACAACTCAAATACCGTTTGGTGTGTAAGCGATAACCTTCCTAAGGTCACAATCACTAACAACCCGATGGGCCGTCAACCCATCCATGTCAAGAATGACATCCAAATCTGATATGTCTACCACCCAAAGATCCACCATGAGCAGAATCCCTGGGATCTTTGACTCACAATCCCGACATATCCGATCAACTCTCACCCTAGGTCCTAGGGGAGAATTTCCATACAACGGCTTTTCATGAGTCCTCAACCTCCAAGCCCAAATTTATCACACAAGATGCAACACGATAATCAAATTTCTATCTCAGTCTAATTAGTAGTGCACATGCCAGCCACTAATAGGCTTTCTTGAACTAACCCGTTCATTCTCTTCTCCATAGTGGTTCTAATTGCCAACCACGAACACAATTCAATTCAATTTCTGAATTTAAACAATACTCATTTCCCATATACTATGTACCAAGTATATGCCTTATACAATACATAACACAATATTTTGCAACATGTCACATTCAGTTTGTCTTTCCAAACCCCTAAGGTTATGTTTTCTAACCTTAGCGTTCCACTTTTCCTATATACATTTTACCATGTATATATTTTTCCTGCGTAATTTGTAACACACAATCATGCAATCACAAACATGGAACACATATCAGAACACAACATGAAATACACAATGCATGCAGTGGTCTAAACCCGTCCCATAAACTCCTAGGTAGTCACCTACCTAAACCCCGATACCAAACTGTAATTCTAGCATTGGATACCAAGCACTAGGTAATCATAACCGAAACCCTAATGCCAAGCTGTGATGCTTGTACCAAACATCGAGTTCCAGGTAATTCATATACCTTAGCTTTGATACCATGCTATGACGCCCCAAATCCCGGGGGTCTTTTTTTTTTTTTTGGTAACCCATGAACACTGTTCCAAACAAGGATCTCTAAACAAAGGCACAACATCAAAACGTAGCAAAGTGGGCTGTGCAATAACGCCGCGCAATAATCGTGCACTCTATCACCCGCATCGGGAACCGTCGCAGCGCACTGTGCGGGCTATGTTGCCACCGCCCACAAGCTTGGCCTTGTCGCGACCCAAAAGCCCAGGTCATGACACCAGATGACTAACTTTATCGCGATAGGCTTCAATTTCCCCCATTGAAGCGCCTCTGTCACGACATGAAAATCATGTCGCGACCCAGAACCAGCCCAAGACGCAACACCTCTGTTGCGACCTAAAATTTATGTAGCGACACACGAAAGCCTCCCCTGCTTGAAGCCCTATCACGACATCAAGATTCCCGTCACACCTTAAAAAGGGGCCTTCGGCCTCACCAACCCCGCTGGTGGACACAAAATCTCCGGTCGACACTGGCCAACCCTTCTCTCGTCACGACAGCGGAGTCTCAGAGGACCAAACTCTCCCCAACTCGCTCGGAACCCCGTAGCAAATGGCTACGACATTCCCTGTCGCGACACAACCGCTCCTACAACCAAATATCCATGTCACGAACACAAATAGACCATGTCATGGATGAAATCCAAACAAACTTATCGCGAAAAGTCCTTCTTCTATCGCTAGCCAAGAACCAGCTCAGCAGCGCCATTAAGCCAGAATGCTACCGGCCGCTACTGCAGCTAAATTTCGTCAGGTGCAAATATAGAGCGTTTCCGTCGCGACTGTGAACCCCGCAAACAAACCTGAACGGGCGCGAAATTTCATTCCATTTCCTTCCCGCACTTCCCAAATTCGCCCAAATGCAATATTTTCACATCGCACCTCTATTGTACTATATTTTTCGTGTAATATAAAACTCGAAATGTTAACACTACACTGGAACATCCCTGAACTCAATTTCTATTACAAAACACATTATTTACATGTAAAAACTGGATATT
Source organism: Tetrastigma voinierianum (assembly GCA_016808115.1). Lineage (NCBI taxonomy): Eukaryota > Viridiplantae > Streptophyta > Magnoliopsida > Vitales > Vitaceae > Tetrastigma > Tetrastigma voinierianum. The sequence goes on along the minus strand of JAEQBH010000997.1, from coordinate 264,168 downwards.
TTATCCAAAAAATATTACAAAATAATCAAAAGGCCATAATTCTACTTATTTCACAACCGAGCTCAACCGCTACTTCCTCCTCTACGCATTCGAAAAATAAAGCCCCATTACTGCAGAGCAATGCCCGCGGGAAAGCTTTCAAGGGCTACTCCCCACCTAAAATGCACATGCAATGGCGTACATAAAACATCAATCATATGTCATATAATTTATGCAACACTATATGAAATATTTCATGTCATGCATGAGGTGAGACTCCTCATGCCCACAACTCGAGTCCCCACCAACTCCCTCACACCTACAATGCCAGTGTGTCTCGGGGCCATTGCATTCACCCCATGACTTAAACCATTAGACAATCCTCCAATTTTTATTCACTAAATCCCGTGTGTTTTGCATTTATGGGCCATGAATTTTCGGGTTCTCACCGTAGGACGCCGCACGCCTTTCCGACATTTTCACGAACTTACATCGTCGGGCATTCATATCTAATCATGAATAAAATTTGGGTCTTTCACCCTAGGGGGGTGGGGGGGATCTGCCCCATCTTGCTTCACCCAACACACATAATTAATCATTGTTATCATTTTACAAAGTCATCAGTCTCAATTTTGGACGTCATCCCATTTCCGAGCTCACTACACATTCAGCAAGAATGGTGAATACTCAATACCATGCACCCACACCCGACCCGACACGATGTGACCGTGCGTATGGAATGCATGATGCCAATGCATTTTATTTCATGCCACATGCACATATGAATGCTACATGGAACATCAACACATCATGGATAATTATAATTTTTACATATGATTTTCATCCATTAGCAATCCATGTTAATACATCAATAAGCCTATATTAACATGATATTCTCGCACACTGCATGTCATCCATATAAACAATAACACACAACTTGGTCTCAATCTCGAACCCATCCAACAGGGTACCTCACGGTCCCTTCACAGTCATGAACCATTTTGGTTCCATTCATCATCATTTCACTGAAACATGTAACGAAACTCGGAGACATCAGTCTCGGGATCAAAACCAACCCTCAAACAGTCCGGGACTATTCAAAACCGGTCCCACAAATTTCCACTACTCGGTCCCAAAACCTTGGGACTAAATCACATGGCCTACCCCGGCCTCGGAACCAACCCATACCATTATATAACCTTTAGGCTAAAAGTAGACCGAGTAGGAAAATTCCCTACCTCATGAAGTTTGGCGAAACTCCAAGTTTTTGGTATCCACATGTAGATCACGATAAGTGGACCAACTTTAGTACTCAGACCGTCGAGCTTCGACCGTTGGAATGCCGGGAATCCTCCCTTTCCTTTTCTCCTTTCTCCTTCCTTTCTCCTTTCCTTTTTTTTCTTTTTCTCTCATTCTATCTTCTCATTTAGATAGCCATTGACCGAATTTGTCAAAGGAGGAAACTTCCTCCCCATTTCCCCCTTTTTTTTTTTGATTTCCTTTATTTATTTATTCCTTTATCAGATCATGTAAACCCGAGAAAATTTCTAATTTTTCAAAAAGGTAAATGGTACTCTGTCAAATTCGAATTTTTCTAGATATCGGATGATGAAACGGACTTCATCGTTGGAATTTTCCTTCGAAATCTAGCTATCATGTTAAATTTCGTCGAATTCCGAGACTGTCGAAATTTCACGTTTTCGAGACACCGTGCCTGGTGCCGATGATGGCTCAGGAGAGATACGCTGACAGCGACAAAGTCACCTACTACACGACCTACGTGACATATGTCAGATGACAAATGCAGGATTTGAGATGAATTTAATTTCAGACAAGCTCCATGCGCCAAAGTCTTTTAAGTCAAACTAGAGGACAAAAATGAATTAAGAGAAAAGATTTAAAATAAAGACAAAATAAGTCTTCTTCTTCTCCAATTTGGCAAAAAAACGTGGAGTAGGGGAGACAAACCCGCCAGAGAAAGAGCAACTTCTCTCAGATTCCTCCTACTGCCGACCACGCAAGTGGCTCTCTTCTTGAAAGCAAGAAGCAAAGTTGATCTACACTGCAAGGGCTACGCGTGGACACCGATTTTATGGAGTTCCGACAACTCCAAGAGGTAGGGATCTTTTCCTACTTGGTTTATTTTTTGACTAAGAGCCATGTGAATGGATAGGGATGTTCTGAGGCCAAATGGCCGTGTGTTTTCAGCTCCAACGATTGGGATTGAGTAAGAAAATCCCTATTATGTGGCCGTGAACAGTGCCGAGGCTAGGGTTCTACTGTTCACGTGATTTGTGTGTGATTTTTGTGTTGTTTAGGTGATTCAAAATGAATTGCTTGGATTGTTAATTAGCCCATGTGAGCTAATTTTGATGTTATTGTTATGAATTGAATAAATATGATTTACGTGGAGTTAATTTTGTTAATATATGCATGTAAAATATATTAGCATGAATTGTTTGAAATTAAGATGACGAGATTCCATATGCAACGGCACCCTAGAATGGTAGTGTAAGCGCATGACAGAAAAGAAAGCAAAATGAAAAACGGTTGTGAAAGGAATTTCAAGGAAGATTTTTCGGGCATCACTCGAGAATTGGCCCAACAGCTTCATCTCAGAAGTGACCCATGACTGTTTGAAAAAAAATGATCTAGCAATTCGCCTCGAAGGGTAGTCCAATATATTTACTCTAAACTGCGATGAGGTTTTCAAGAACAAAACCTTTGTTTTGAAAACGATATTTTTCTCTCTCATTTGGCTTGTGCATGTGTGAAGGAGCTCTGGTGAGGGCTCAAGACATTGGATCGGGCATGTAGACATTCAAGTAGGATCATGTATTTGCTTGGAGGTGTTTGGCTGCCATTACATGTGCACTTAGGTGGGGGAGTAACCCATGTAGGAGATTATCGCTACTATTGCTCACCCCGTCGAGGGATCATTATTTCGTGCATGTGGAGGTACGGAGGATTCGCGCCACTAGATGCCAATGCTTTTAGAAGAAAGTTCTGATTGTGGCTTTGACATTTTCTTTGTAAAACATTTATTAGAACTCTAAATTTTGATATATGTTTTGGTTAAGAATAATGTAATAACTCTGGAACTATTGTAATATAGTTGATGTATTTTTGGTGAGTAACTCGATGCATGGGCCCAAGTACTCATTTTACTCATGTATAGGTTTCATAATATGAGACACAGGTATTCCGCAGGTTGACGATGGTCAATGGGATCCCCGGGATCGGGGCGTTACATCATGCCCTACATGGCTAATTATGAGCCACACATTTCACATGGCTAATTGTGGGCCACTCATTCCAAGTGCACCACATGGCTCTTTCCATCCCTTAGGGTGCCATGTGGTATTCCAATGATTATGTCATGTGTCATTCGACACCCTGTGCCTCGAAAAATGTGAAATTTCGATTGTCTCGGAATTCGACGTGGTTACTAGATTTCGTGAGACAAATTCAACGGTGAAGTTCGTTTCGTCGTCCGAGATCTAGAAAAATTCTGGATTTTGACCGAAATTACCGTTTTACCTTTTCGTAAAAAATTTGGATTTTCTCTAGTCTTTACAAGCCCATTGAACTAAGGCCCAATTGTTCCCTTGTACTCTATATAGATGAGTAAATAGAATACTAGAAAAAAAAAACAAGGGTTTGGTAGAACACACTTTAAGGAGAAGGAAAGATTCATCTTTAACCCTAGCTTTTTTTTATTTTTATCCCTTGCAGATTTGGGAGACTAATGGCAGCTAATAATTCCAGATTCATGCCAGGTATGTTTTCTACACATTACGAATTGATATGCTTCTTTGTTCAATAAAATTATTATTTTGTAATGTATTTATTGGATCATTAGATTATTGATCAATTGTTTTTGGTATCAATAAATACTCTTGGTTTTAACAAAATAATTTAGCATTTACTACATTATAACTAAAGTGTTTAGTTGTCAAAAAAAAGATAGAAAGACGTGTAGAACTATAGAAGTGTGATTTTGTCAAAAATCACCCTCCTTACTTAAGGAAGGAAGATGAAGTTGACATAAAAAAAAATTAAATCAGTAACCTTAGATCATTAAATATTCCAAATTTAAATTAATGCAATATGATAACGGATTATCTTAAAAGGGCACCCACCATCACTGAATACATAGAACAAAATTAAAACAAAAGTCTACTTTACAACTTGCCACATCTAAATGACTTTTCCCTCAAAATCATCTCCCCGCTTGCAACTATAATCAGATACAACATTTGTGTTCTCATTTAATGAGGTCGATCTGGGTCTGAAAAACTGCTGCAGTAAGAACAAGAAAAGTTTTTATCAATAGCTTGATTGAGCGAAGAGCTTATTCAATTAAACATCTATCTGGTTGCAGAGAAAATGTGAGAAATGGAAATAAATATAAAGAGTTCAAGCATAATGTCTTCATTATTTTTGGATTATTCCCAACCAGAGACCTCAAAAAAGAAAAAAAAATTCCAGCATTTTCTCTTTGGCCCTTTCCTCAAAAAAAAGAAGAAGAGAGAATGATACAAAGGCATCATTTTAACTGAGGAAACGAGTCAATCATCAGAAGACCCAGAAATTCCACTTCTCGGAAAATGTAAAATCGTACTCGCTATAAAATTGTAATTTCTGCTAAAATCCAAATTTATTCTCTGATCTCTGATGACGAAACGGATTTCACCGCTGGGAATCGTCTTCGCAAATTCCAAATGCAAGATGTTTAATCTCAAGCATACTGAATTTACACGCTTGAGACGCGTTCAGCGCCAGAAATTATTTCGATGCCACGAAGTCACACATAACACGACTACGCTCATAAGTAGATGAAGAGGTAAACGACGAAATGACCCGAGATAATAATAATGTCAAAACTAGGAAAAGAAGGACAAAATGGTCATTTTAGATAATGATTAAATGAGAATAAGACAAAACACTCAATAGTGTTTATCTTCAAAATGAAAAGGGAACAAACGTGTGCGGGGAGACTCGACTTATTAGTTGAGGTTCGTGATTTTAAATTCTAGAGAGAGAGAGAGAGAGCCACTTCTCTCTAGAATCGTGGGAGATCCCGACCGTCTGCAATGTCTGGGACAAGAAGGGAAAGCTCGCTTCACGCGAGAGACCTATGCGTAAGCATTCATTTGAGGAGTTTCGACAAACTCCTAGAGGTAGGGGTTTCTCCCTACTTGGGTTTTACGCTTATTTAAAGAGCTACATGTTTTGCTGCATTGCGCTCGAATCCAAGATGTCTGACTCCATCCCAAAACTTGGGACCGAAGTGTGAGAAATTATGGCACCCATTTCGGACAGTCCGTGAATGGGTGTGGACTGTTTGGGTGAAATGTGTGATCAATTGTGCAATAATTCATGTGTTGATGTGTGTGAGGCCGAAAATGGTCGTGAAATTCGGGTTCACTAAGTGAACCGATGGATTGTGATTTGCTCGGAATAGTAACCGAGGGTTTCACTATTCTCGAGAATAGTGTTCACAAAATAACTTTTGTGAAAGAATGTGTTCGTTGAGTAATTTAAATCGAATTGTTCGTGTTTGATCATTAAATTTCACGTGGAGCTAATTTTGATGTGATTGATGGTGAAATTACATGACATACTGTAATTTAAATTATGTGAATATATGCAGGATTATATATTTGTAATGTGTTTTTGAATTGAAATGGAATTGCATCATGCATTCCATATGCGCCGCCAAGCAACCCTAGGACGATAGGACAGCATGAGGTAATTCTTAAGAGAATTGTTCTGGAGGGTTGTCTAAAAATACAAATACCTGAGGGTAGTCCAAACATAATATCAATCGCCTGAGACGACTCAACTGATATACATCTGAGGGTAGTCCATACATAATATCAATCGCCTGAGACGACCAATTGATATATACATCTGAGGGGAAGTTTGGTTTACAAACAAATAAACATAATAATTCTCATACGAGGCTTAAAGGAAAGTGTAGAGGGAGCCTGGGAGACTTGGATATGAGATGATCATTAGGACATTCAAGTAGGATCATGCATTTGCTTGAATGTGTGTTTATTTTGAGCATTGCATATGCACTTAGTGGAGAGTAGCCCACTTAGGGTGATTCCACCATCGGTTAATAGCTCACCCCGTCAAGGACTATTTTTACGTGCATGGGAGCTGCTGCGAGGAGACTCGCTCATCATGAGGTCGTTTAGAAGAAAGCCTTAAATGTGGTTTGATGAAGTTTTGCATGTATTATAATGTTTTTCATTTTAATATATGTATTAAAGTAAGAGTAGATCATTAACTCTTGTAACTATGATATATAGTTCTGATGTTTTATGAGTATTAGTTATGGGCCTATGGCCGTTTTTACTCATGTTAATGATTATATCGATAGGATGGAATATATGTAGTAAGTATAAATGCAAATCAAGAGGCTGGCTTTACTTATATAGTTGTACAAGAGACCCCGTGGTGGTCATCGATGTTGACTGGGACAAAGTTATATACATGTGTGGATGTATTTAGGCAGAGCTCCCTGCATAAAGGAGACTCGCCCCGATTTTTGTGAGAAATGTCTGCAACCCCGACATTCACGAAAGTGTTTCGCGGTTGATCTGGGGGGCCACGGACACCTTGGACGGAGGCGTCACACTGCATCGAGCTAGGTATACGAATACCTGTGTGGAGCTCCTGATTGGGGTATCCATCGCCACTGTGCTTTGATGTAGAGTATAGGTATATGGAAACCCAGAGATCGAGGATTCGGGCTTAGGTCATAGTCTGAGGTGTAAGAACATCACCACTAGGTGTGTGGTTCGATGTTCTACTTAGGTATGAGATTACCTAGGAAATCACGGACAAACTAGGACACCGCATGCATGTGTTTGTGTGTTTTGTGTGATTTGGATGAATTGTTGTGTGAAAAATATGCATAACATGGATTATGTGTTTGCGGATTCTTTTCTGGGGTGCTTAGGTAAGAGCACAAAGGTGTTCTGAATTCTGGGAGTTTTACAGTTGTGTAAAACTCGAAGGTCAAAATAGTAATAATAATAATAAATTTTATAAATTTATTTGGTTTATCGGGAGAAAAAATTATTTTCTAAGGTTTTACACTTGTAAACCGAAGAAATTGAATAAAATAAATTTTGGCAAATTTATTTTGGTGCACTGAGAATGAAAAAAATGGATAAGTATTTTTCTGGGTGTTTTTCCATATAGCTGCATGAAGAAAAGTAAATGAAACAAAATTTGTTTTAAATTTAATTGGATGTATTGAGAAAGGAAAATGTATATTTTTTTAAAGTTCCAAGAGCGTTAAAATGATGAAAAAAAAGTGTGAAAACGAAAAAAAAATGAGGTGAAGAAAATAATTTTCTAAGGTTTTACGTTGTAAAATCAAGAAAATTGATTAAAATAAATTTTTATAAATTTATTTGTGTATTCCTGGAAAATGAAAAAAAAAAATTAGGCACAGCTTTTAGTGTCTTCCAAAGAAACGAAAAGAAATGAAAAATTGCAGAACGGAATTGGGATACTGCTCAATTGTATTGTGAAAAAAAAATTAGATGGGTAACCTTGTAATCAGGACAGAAGAGAGAAAGGGTCGAAAAAAAAATTGTATTGGAATTGTATCAAGTAGTTATAAGGGTGTAATCGTTTGGTTTGTATTGTAAAGAGGAGAATTGTATTGCAAGAGAAATGTACGGCTGAAAATTGTATTGCAAATATGGTGGTGCAAGTAATAAAATTGTATTGCAATAAGGAGGTCGTTGTTTGAAAGACAGACAGAATACACCTGATTGTATTGCAAGGGTGTGCAGTGGAATGGAGGAATTGTATTGCAATATGGTGGGCTTAAAGGGTCTAGTTTTTTTGTATTGCAATACACTTGGTGTATTGTGGCTAGGAAAGGACTTGGGGTTGAGAATTGTATTGCAATACAATTATCAGACAGACTTAATAAGATGAACAATAACATTGAACAAAGAACAATGAACAAGAGACGGAACAAATAATCCATTAACTCCGTGAACAAGAAATTTCGAATTTTTTTTTTTTTTTAAAAATCAAATCAAATCAAATCAAATCAAATGAGAGAAAATTTTTAAAAAATGAAATTTTCAAAAATAAAATTTTTATTGATAAATATGATTTGATGTATTGAATAAATTGTCTTGCATTGCCTATAAATGCAAGGACATAGTATATAAAATGTTCTCTCGTAATGAATAGCGGTCCTCGAGCGTTGTATTTATGAATCTGGGATACGTCATTAATGTTGCATGTTTTTATCACAAGTGATTTTGTATTTCAAATTGCGTGAAAGGACACATACACCTGCGGTGATGGATATGGAAATTATATGCATGGTGTAACGCAGATGGAAAAAAGGGTAAATGCTATGTTGGGAACTATGACCTAAAGTGGGACGGATAACGAAATGAACGAAAGCTCAATTTTATCAAATAAACGACCGGTACTCGACGTGGGGTTGGCCACTTAGAAATGAACTGCCGCTTCATGGTCAAGCCAAGTCTATTAGTAATCGGGCATGTGCATTGCTGGGCCAGATCAAAATGAAAATTAAATGAATCTTGTCGCGCATTTGACATATGTAGATGGCTAAGGTCGAAAGGGACGCAGGGCGTCCACGAGGGCACCGGGTCGCACCACCGCATTTGATAAGCGTGCCTCGAGAGACTATAGGTATGTCATGCGATCACGCTACTCACGTGCTAGTGTAGCAGTCGTGGAGGTCCTAGTAAATCTCCAAAGGCATTAGTGGGCGCATCATCCTCCGACATTCGGGCTGTGGGGAGGAGATCCGACGGCGCACTAATAGTTCACACAGATCGAGAAGGCCAAGCAGAAAGGCGAGACACTCCTCCACACTGGGCCAGATTAGACTAGCCGCTGCTCCATCTAGAAAGTGAGGCCCAAGTATGGTGGATCGCAAGGACCTCTAGGAAACCTAGAGGCCATGACACGGGCAAGAGTGTTATTTAATCTACGGGTGTCGCATTCACGTCCATCACGTGATCGGGCCAGGATAGTCGGGCTTGGGTCGTAGGACCTTGGGAGGAGCCTTTTATATGTGAGTTCTCCCCTTGATTGGTGGGCAAGAATGTGTGGATGATATGTCGAGGTCAGCAGCTGGAGATTCCAAGGACTCCTTAAAATCCCAGTGTGACCCGAGGATCATGGACACGTCGAGTTCGATGTCATCCCTGGGATGGATCATCGCCTTATGTGGTCAAGCATCGATTGTGAGCGCAGGGAGGGCACGCCTTACACGCAGTGACAAGACTCACGTGGTATCAGTGATAAGCATGACATTTCCTCGCCCCAGACAAAGATAACAGTCTAGGTGTCGTGGACGCTAGCGGTCATAGAGAGCCTTTACCCTGTGGAGGACGCAGGAGAGACCGCATTTAGATCTACCTCGAAAAGGGTGCGAATATGTGGATGTTTTGCTGTGTATGAGCTACTGGATCAGCTTCTGCTGCAGGGTAGTGTAGACTTCTGTATCGAAGCACCCCGGGTATTTCAACCATCTCTATGACTCCGCACAGATGACACCTATTGAAATAGAACTCGTAGTCCAAACACAGAGTTACTGATAAGGGGTCTTATTGGGATCGAGCACTTCACCATGGGGGCGCTCCGGCTCTATTTCATAAGAATAAGGACAAAACCCTTCGATCGCGCACGATTACCAACAAATAAATGTGGTTACGATCAAGAACTCCGCACTCCATCGGGCCGGTGATCGATGGATTGTTTGACACGAGAGGAGCGAGTCTACTCCAAGATAATTCTCTCGCACCTGCTACCATCAACCGAGGGTTAGGGAGACGATATCCCCAAGACAAATAAGTAGACGCGTTATGGGCACTTTGAGTTTACTTGATGCCCTTTTGATCGACGGTATCGCACAATGCAAGATTCACGGACCTCATGCATGTGGTGTTCCAAACTTTATCTAGATCAGCTTTGTCGTAGTCTTCATGGATGATATTTTGATCTACTCCCAATGAGCTGGGCATGAGTATCACTGAGGATTGTGTTGCGCCTGCCGGCACCATCACCAGACGCCAAGCCGTAAGGTATTTCGCTTACCGAGGTGAGATTTGTACGTGGTGCCGCATCGGGAGCGTCGACTCCGTAGAAGGTCGAGGCCCCTACGAGTTAGGAAAGACCGAATGTTAATCTTCGAGATACGTAATTTCTCGATCGGGCCGGGTATTACAGAAATCTGGTAATTGGCCGCTGTCCATTCGCAGGATTCAGTGACCCGCCTTAAGGACGCGGACTCCATTTCATTGGGACACCCGAATTACGAGAGAGATCGAGGATGCTCCTGAGCACCTCGATGCTGGTGTTGGTAGCAAGAGGGGGAGGATCAACCTTCTCTAGTTCGTGGTGCGTAAGACTTCTCGTCACACGAAGCCTCAAGACTAAAAATGTGATCAGCATGCGAGACGGATCGTCCCTGGGGTGGACAGGGATCCCAGGCTGGGACAATGCACCCCGCTAGCTATGTAACAAGAGAATATACGCTAATTACCCACACCCCGGGTACAGGTCGAGGAACCAGCTTCGCCATGGGTGCTATACAAGCACTTCAGCATCACGATGCCGTAGGGGCCGAGAGCGCCAAGGTGCCGTGACGATCGGGAAAAGGTAACTAAGCCGTATGGACCTGGGTGGTGGTAGACATATTGGTTGTTGATGTCGCTCGACATTTGAAATACTGTACCATCATTGTCGCAATTTGGGACTCCAAATGCTGTCATACCCGACACGCCCTTGAATTTGAGCTAGAGGTTAAGGCCTTAGAGAAGCCAGGTATGGATGTTCTTCCCTAAAGGTAGAGTCGACCGACAGGGTCGTAGATTATGAGCCGAGATCTCTCAGCCCCGCTCATGGCGGACCCGGATCGCGTCACAAAGATGGCATTATTACGCTCAGGCGCACAAGAACATCGCCGAAGCCTGGGTGGGTTCACTAAGACGATCATTCACCACTCTCAGGAGCGCTGGTTGATTTGTCTTTAGGACTACATTCAATGAAGACCATAGTTCGATTCAAGAATGAAGAGTAAATGTAGTGTGTCAAGTAAAACAATAAAAAGTGGGGGTCGAACTCCTAAGGTGAGAACCTGAGTTAGGTGTAAGAGAACCCGGGAGATATCCCTAAATTTCGTGAATTGTAAAGAGGCTCGTAGAAGTAAGCCGAAGAGTTAGGTTAACGGGAGATGAAAACACACTCTGGCCAGTTATCGTAGACTTAGAGCTTCGAGTGGATGTGAGCCTGAGTGACTCGAGATTTGATACCCCCTTGAAATCAGATTGGGTGTTGTTTGTTTCGCGAAGGTCTCAGTGATATGGATGTCATACATGATACGGACTAGTCGATCATCCATTGGATTGTCAAGAATTTGTGACCTTGGGAAGGTCAAATACATAATACAAAGTAAGGGTTATGTAAAGGACACGTCAGGAGGATTATACTGTGTGTTAGAGGGACACTCATGAGCATACGTCCTAGATCTTAAGGGTAGAGTAGCAATTGTCTTTAGTGGAATTCGCCTACAACAACAGTTACCAGGCGAGTATACAGATGGCACCATTTGAAGCATTGTATGGGAGGCCATGTAGATCACCGTTAAGTTGGACCGAGGTGGGAGAGAGCTCCATCACTAGTCCTGATATGATTAGAGACACCTCTGAGAAGGTGAGTTTGATAAGACAACGTCTTCTCACAGCTCAGAGCCGGCAGAAGAGTTATGCAGATGTGCAACGTCGACCCTTAGAGTTCGAGGTTGGGGATCACGTTTTCTTGAAGGTGATGCCTAAGAGAGGGTATTCGGGTTCGACCCGGGCGCGGGAAAGCTATGGCGGGGTTCGTGGGCCTTCGCGAGATACTCTAGAGGATGACCTTTGTTGCGTACCGATTGGCGTTACCGCCCAGCATGTCAGGTGTCCACGAGGTGTTTCAAGTCTCCATGCTCCGGAAGTATACTCCAGATCCAGCTCATGTGGTGGATTGGGGATAGATTGAGGTTGACACTGATGGGACCTTCAAGGAGGGACCAGTGTGCATTGTTGATAGCCGTGATCAGGTTTTGCGACGCAAGACCGTGAGGCTAGTAAGGGTTCTATGGCGGCACTATGGAGTGGAGGAGTCAACGTGGGAGCGCGAGGACACGATGCGGGACACATATCCCTTCTTGTTTAGGGATGAAGGTACGTAATTTAGTCGTTTAATAATTAAATGACGAGTTTACATGCATGGTATAGTGCACGTTGCATATGCATGTTAGTGAGTATGATTGTCCAGAATTTCGGGACGAAATTCCTTTTAAGGAGAGGAGAATGTAAGACCCGAGAAATTCAAATTTCTGGAAAAAGGGTAAAATCGTAATTTCGATTAAAAATTTGAAATTTATTCCCTGGATCTCGAATGATGAAACGGATTTCACCGTTGGAATTGTCTCACGAAATCTAGCTAGCATGTCGAATTTCGTGGTCGAGGCCGGTCGAATTTACGTTTTTCGAGCATCACGGTTGGTCTTAGTAAAAGCGATTTTACGATGCGATGAAAGTCACATATAACATGTACTCATGTGCCATAAGTGGTATGAGTATAGAAATGATGAAAATGGATGGTCGAGATAGTGCCGAATGTCAAAACTGGGAAAAGAAGGACAAAATGGTCATTTTGGATAATGATTAAATGAGAATAAGACAAATCATTCAATAGTGTTTGTCTTCTGAAAAATGAAAAGGGGAACAAACGTGCAAGGGGGAGACGGATTTACAGTGAGGTTCAGATTTTAAATTCTAGAGAGAGAGAGCCACTTCTCTCTAGAATCGTGGGAGATCCGACCGTTGGCAATCGTCGGGACAAGAAAGGAAGTTGCTCTATGCGGAGAGACCTATGCGTGGGCACCAGATTTGAGGAGTTTCGACAAACTCCTAGAGGTAGGGGTTTCTCCCTACTTGGGTTTTAAGCTTTGTTTAAGAGCTATGTTGATGTTTCGGTTGGTTGAGGCCTTGAACGGCCATTTGATCGATCCCAAAACTTGGGACCAAAGTGTGAAAATTATATGGCACCATTTCGGACTGTCCGTGAATGGGTGTGGACTGTTTGGGTGAAATGTGTGATGAATTGTGCAATAATTCATGTGTTGATGTGTGTGAGGCCGAAAATGGTCGTGAAATTCGGGTTCACTAAGTGAACCGATGATTGGTGATTTGTCGGGAATAGTAACCGAGGGTTTCACTATTCCGGGAATAGTGTTCACAAAATAATTTTTGTGAAATAATGTGTTTGGTTGAGTAATTTAAATCGAATTGCTCGTGTTTGATCATTAGCCCACGTGAGCTAATTTTGATGTGATTGATGGTGAAATTACATGACATGTTTGTGTGATTTAAATTATGTGAATATATGCAGGATTATATATTTGCATGTGTTTTTGAATTGAAATGGAATTGGCATCATGCATTCCATATGCACTAGGGCCTAGGACGATAGGAGTGAGTGCATGAGGTAATTCTTGAGAGAATGGTTCGGAGGGTTGTCTAAAAATATTAAATATCGAAGGGTAATTGACATAATATCAATCGTGGGAGCGACCCAGGTGTGCCATCGGAGGGGGGGTGAGTCCGTACATAATATCAATCGTGGAGACGGACCAATTGATATATATACGTGGAGGATTCTGACAAACAAATAAACATAATAATTCTCATACGAGGCTTAGGCAGGTGTGAGGGAATCGGGGAGGACTCGGGATATGAGATGATCAGTTAGACATTCAAGTAGGATCATGCATTAAATGTGTGTTTATTTTTGGAGCATTGCGTATGCGCTTTAGGTGGAAATGCTTCCTTAGGGTGATTCCACTGCGGGCATTAGCTCACCTGTCAAGGGATACTATTTTCACGGTACGGGGAGCGTGCGAGAGGCGTGGGTTCATCATAGAGGCCGTTTAGAAGCCAGGAAATGTGGCTTTGATGATTTGCATGTATTAGAATGTTTTCATTTTTTAATATATGTGTTGTATAAATTAGATCATTAACTCTTGTAACTATGATATATAGTTGGGATGTTTTATGAGTATTGGTTATAGGCCTAAGTGGCCGTTTTACTCATGTTACGGATTATATTGGATATATGGAATATATGTAGTAAGTATAAATGAAGGGGCCCAAGAGGTCATTTTTACTCTGTATAGTTGTACAAGAGACCCTGCGTAGTCATTGATGTTGATTGGGACAGGTTATATACAGGTGATGTATTTAGGTAGAGCTCCGTACAAGGAGACTACGCTATTTTAAATGAAATGTCTGGGTCAACCCGACATTCTGAGTGTTTCAGCGGGTTGGGTGAGTCACGGACGCACCCAGTTTTGGGCGTCTGTTATGTTTGGAAACCAAATTTATAATTTTGCATGCCTTTTTTTGCTTTTCCCTCAATTTCTCGGCAAGCAAACAAAATGAAAACACAAACCTGTAATTTATCTTGGACGAATCCTAAACCCGTGGCTTTAGTTTTGGATTGTAGCACTGGAACTGTTTGGGGGCAATAGCTGCGAAGAGGGTGGAATAGCATGGAGCACGTCATATGGTATTATTTATGAGAATCATTTAGGTTAAATACGATTCTTGAAAGAAAATAAAGAAGAAAATGGAGAAAAAACGAAAATAAAAAATAAATCTTAAATTAGTAAATTATTTTTATATCTTTCTTCAAACTCGTTTCAATTGTTTTTTTTTTTTTTAAAGATAATTTTATTAATTCAAACTAACAATACATTAGATAACACATAATCAAATTCACTAAAAACTTAGAGGATGATGCAACATTAGTCAGGTTAATAGCATAATGAATCGGTTCAAAGTCCACACATTTAATAATCCTAATCTATGACTCCAGTTCTACAATATATTAATAACCATGATTTGATTTGTTATTTCTACTTAATCGAATATGTTTTACTGTCTAAATCGCTCACATTAGTAAACGTCGCAACAAGACGATCAAAAACCAATCATCGTACCAATACGACACAACCATATGACACAATAAGTAAACAACAAAATCACACGCCGCAATAAGTAGGTGTCAAAATCACTTTAAAACAAATTAAAAACTCAGATCCGAACCACTTTATTTAAAAAAAAATGATATAAATAGATGTAGAACGGTGATTTAGGCCAAGAATGGACAAACAAAATCATCTCTCCTTGCTAAGGGGTTAGAAAAGAAAATAGATGAGAGAAAATGAATTAGATGAGGGAAAACGAGTGGCTAATTACAATGAACAGCAACATTATTTCGTATTCTTTTAATTAGTTTTTATTTTATTTTTTAAATTTCATTATCCTTTGCTTAATTATATATATATATATATATACACCACTACAAGGGATTTGGGATATAGCAGTGCACTTTCAGGGGGTTTTTCCTATATGTACAGCTTATTTAAAAAATAATATCTAAACTACTATGTTTAAAAAAATAATCGTGTTTTGAAGAAACAAGTTTGGTTGGATATCGTGTTTTAAATAAACGAGTCCGTGTTTCAATATCTTTTAAATATTGTCTTTTGAAAAGACGATTTGAAGAAATCGTCTTTTGAGAAGACAATTTTGAAAACGATTTCTCAAAATCGTCTTCTCAAAAGACGATTTCTTCAATATCGTCTTTTCAAAAGACAATTTCTCAAAATCATATTTCCAAAAGACGATTTCTCAAAATTGTCTTCTCAAAAGACAATTTCTCAATATCATTTTCTTTAGTTTCAATATTGTCTTTGGAAAAGACGATTTCTAATATTCTTTTCATTTTTTATTTTTTAAATCTTTGCAACAAGTTTCTTTTTATAATTTGATAATAAATTATTATATTTTAATTTAATGATAAAATTATTATAAATATGTTGGTGTTTTTTTTTTTTTTGAAAAATAAATATGTTGAAGTTAATATGAATTGATTTATGTTTGTCATTATGGATTAAGATTATTTTAAATTATTTTCTCAAAATTATTATTTTAAATTATCTTTTAAAAATATTATTTTAAATTATAGTTATTATTATAAATATATTTTATCTTTATCTTATTATTTTTAATATTTTTAATATTTTAATGATACATCATGTTGTACTAATTAAAGAATATAAAATATATAACATATATACAATTATATAATAATTTTAAATATATACTATAAAATTACTTTATTTTCTTATATAATTTAGTATACAAAATAATTATAGCTATTATAATATAGTATTTATAAATAGTAATATTTTCAAAAATATATTTACTATTTGATATTAAAAAATATATTATTTATCAAATGAGATATTAATATAAAAAAATATGAATATTTTGATCATTATCTCTCATTATTTTTTCTACTTCCTATTTTTTTCTATTTTGGGATTAAAAAACAACTATTATCAATTTACCAGGCTAAATTTATTACAAAAAAACCCACAAACAAACTTATTATCAATTTTATTTTTAACAAATAATTATGTGTAATAAATAATTATGTTTTATTTTAATTATTTAATAAGCGATTTTTAAATAAAAATTTCAATTTTAAGAGATAAGATTTTGAGCATTAATCAATTTAAAGAAAATATAAATATTTTTATAAAACCAACAAACGTTCTATATTTTTTTATTTTTTGAAAGCCGTAAACATCCTATATTAATAACCTATAATCGTTGTTTAAAAAAAACCTATAAGCATATGTTTGATTCCTGCACAATCAAACTTATTAAAAGTATATATTAATAAGTACTACCCTTATACAATCAAACATATTATAATTCTAAATATAAAAATTATGAATAAAAAGGCCAAATAACTTATCTATATAAATAAATATATGTCACAATAAGTAATAAAGTAACAACAATGGGTTACTAACAACCCTAAAATATTAGAATTAAATTATGGTAGATAGTAACTCTGATAATAACAAAATATAGATTAACATATGTCATTAGCATAAACAAACTAGCAACTATTAAAAGTTAACATACATATAAGTATAAATGATCTAACAAACAACAAGAAGCAAGATTTATCAGTTTGAAATATAAAAGACATCAATGTGTGTCACATGAAGGGGGCTTCCTCCTCCGTTGTGGGTGTCGGTGACATTCTTCGAACTCTAACTGACTTGAGGGGTCATCTAGGGTTACACCATATTCTTGCCCTCTTCCTTGTTCTCGTCCTCGCCCTCGCCCATGCCCATGTCCTTGATCTTGAACTAGATAATCTCCTTCTTGAACAAGTTATATAGGGATGAACGGTGACAAAGCAATGAGTGGTGTTGTAGGTGGAGTAGATAACATCTCCACAATAGATGGCATTGGTATATAAAAATTAGAACCATCGATATAATAATATAATTATAAAATCCACCAGTATGAACTACAATACCTCTTGGATGAATGATGTCCCAACATCTTCTTATATCACCCCTTCATCAATGGATGGAAGTAATGTATCATTGGTATGGAAGTGCTGATCATGAGAAATTTGTCCTCCATGTGTTTGTATGCTACCACCTTCAATCCGCACTCAAACACCTCTAGTATGCACCCCCACCTCTATTTTGCACCCTACCACTTCTAGTTCGCACCCCACCACCTCTAGTCCGTACCCCACCGCCTCTTGTCCTAAATCCTCATCTGATGATTATCTTTCTATATCAACATCATTTGAGTGGGGGAAAAGCAACCTATCAGCCTCATGTATTGCCTCTAAAGTGGTCGCACATAATTGATGAATTTCATCAGGATGACCAATATTTGGAGTATGTGGAGCCATCCATTAATATATTTGTTGCAAGCTGTGATTCTGTAAGAGTTAAGAATGAAAATGTAAATATTTAGAAACTATGAAGAAAGTTGAATAACAAATAAAAACATATTATGACAAAAGATTACCACCATCTCCGATAAAGATCCGTGTGGAGTAATAAAAAGGTAAGTGATAGTATGATACCACATCATATATGGGTGGTTATACCCAAAAGAAGTGGATGTTGCATTAGCTCTAACAAGATGATTGCGACTAGTTTCTCATCTTCTAATATAGTAATGATGAATAGTAATATAATCTAAATCATGTTGACCCCTCAAATCATATTTATGTAATTTTGGCTCTATGTCGCATTGCTCAGGTATACACTGCTTCAGTCCAAACTACCTCAAAACACGATCTAGTATGCGCCACTCCACTATGTGGAAACAAATAAGGGGTGACACAATCAACCATAAGTCAGAGGCAATAATAGTACAATAATCTGGGAGTCTTGAGATGACATCTTCAGTATATGGCTCCCATACAATCTGGAAAAAAAAAATCAAAATAACTCATTTTATTTAGTAATATTTGAAGTACAAATTATTTAAAAAGACAAAATAAAATAAAATAAGTATTTGTCCCTCACCTGCTCTGACATGAGTCGGTCAAGTAGATACCTGTATTGAGGGAGCACATGCATAGGTGTTGCAATAGTACAAAAATCATCCCTCCACCTACGAAATAAATATATTATAAGTTTGTATAATTATTTATTTATGCATATATGTGTTTATATATGTTAAAATTACATAAACCCACACACACTTTGCACATAGCAATGTGGCAATGCACCATCATGTGGGTTTAAATGTAGCACTTAAAGGAATTACTATAAGTAAATCTTTCCCAAGCCCACAATTGTAATAAAATGAGAGGACTCGATACATCATGTGCGTCAATATGAAATGCTCGACACATCTCTCAATATAGCCAAGCTAGACAACCACTACCCCAACTATAAGTACCAGTCACTCTAAAATCTTCAAGTAGTGGCAAAAACATTAGATGCACCATATTGTTTGATTTATCAACTAAAAGAAAACCTCCAAACAACTGTAACATGAATGCCCTAGCATAGCGATGCACAGCTTCCACATCAGCATCAATTTCTAATAAAGAAAAATGCTCTGACAACCAACTCAAATGAAGTCTTTGTCCAAATATATATGTATCTTCAGGTACTACTCCTAACAATGTATAACATAACTCTCTCCAATCCAAACATGTGCTACCACTAATCAAAACACCATCGATCAGTAAGCCAAAAATAATGCTATCATCCTGAATTGTAATGGTACATTCTCCTTGAGGTACATGGAAAGTGTGGGTCTCAAGGCGCCATCTCTCTATAAATGTTGTTATAAGATGTCAATCCAATGAAATGAAACCTAATTTGGCAATACCATATAAACCAGCTTTCTGCATATATGGAATAATGCGTGCATCTAAAACACTATTACGATAGAAACTGGCCTCACGACGACGACAATGAAGCTCTCTAGTCTCTGTTCCTGCCCATATAAGTGCAAAACGATGTTTTTCTTGATTGTATAAAACCAAAGAATCTAAAGGTCCTAGATCCGTTATGATGTAGTCCTTGCATCATAATAATAATTTTATTAAATTATTACATCATATTGCAATGACACTATTTAAAATATATAAATCATTGTTTAGTGTTATAAACAAAATTCAACATAATAGTAAATTTTTATTTAAAACTTACAATCTTATTGAGTTGGTGTGTTAGAAGATTGCCCTCTCTTAGGACATTTACGACGGTTGTGACCCTCTTGTTTGCAAAATCCGCACTGAACTTTGGCACTTGGTTCTCTCTAATCCATTTCGTTCCTAATTCTTAAAAACCTTGGTCTTCCTTTATCACGTAATAGAGTTGGATTAGGTTGAACAATCGAAAAATTAGGAATAGTCCAATAAGCTTGATGTGGAATAGGATTGAATTTTGGTGCATAACAACAACCATAAACATTCATTCTATAATGTTTATCAACAAATTGCCAACTATCAATCCTCGCACGTGCACATACAGCTAGCACATGTGAACATGGGATACCAAATGATTCCCATTTGTTACAAGTGCATGTTCCTTTTTCAACTTTACAACTTGTATATTATTTCCTTTATCCATATGAAACCCATGAGAAGCAGTTGTCACTTCAAATATCTCATGTGGAAGATGAAAGCTTGTGACAGTGTGTTTACTAGCCCTTGCTTGGTACTTTGTTATTTTGTTAATGGCATAAGACGTGTATAAATCTTCATTTGCAATTTGACTTAATTTGTATTTCTACTCGACAAATTTCAAAATAAGAAACACAACGATAAAAAGTTAATCGAACAAGAGCAGTGATAGGTAACATCCTAGCCCCCTTAAGCACTCCATTTATGCATTCAGCAATATTTGTGGTCGTCCACCAATATCGATGTCCTCCATCATGTGCCAAAGTTCATTTTTTTCGTGTCTAACCTTTGAAACCATTCTAAGCACTTTTCATCCAATTGTTTTAACTCATTCATACAAGACTCATACTTTCATGGTTGATGTTGAGCTCCAGCTCTAGACACTAAGTTTTTTAAAATCTTATTTCTATATTTATCATTGAAGTTGCTTGCCACATGCCTAAGGCAATATTGATGATGTGCATAAGGTGGGGTTCATCCAACATTAGGATTTCTCACAACAGCTTCTATTCCTGCATGACGATTAGAAATAAGACATATGCCTTCCCTTGGTGTGACTTCGCTTCTTAATGCATAAAGAAACCAAGACCAACTATCCACTTATTCCTTCTCAACTACTGCAAATGCAAGGGGGAATATATGACCATCAACATCAATTGATATTGCAATCAAAAGTTTCCTCATGTATTTTCCATATAGAAGAGTTCCATCTATTTGGATTATTGGTCTACAATACTTAAATCCTTCAACACATACCCCAAAAGCCCAAAACACAAGTATGAAACGTACATTTACTGTGGAACCTGCTAATGCTAAAGTCTTCCAAACAACTCTAGTACAAGGAGTGGTTAGTTTAACAATATTCAGCCAAATAGGTAAAGCTTGGTAAGATTCATCCCAATCACCATATATCCTGATGATCACTTTTCTCTTTGCTTCCCAAATCCTCTTGTAATGAACATTATAACCAAATTTATCTTTCACTATTTGATGTAATGCAGCAATTGAGGTGGTGTGATCACTTTCAATAACATTTTGAATTTCACGTGCAATCATTGTGGAGTCTAATTGTGAGTGGTCTTGTGATAGTTTAAGATAAACACAAGTGTGAGGACCTATGTACTTTATTATCTCAAATAAACCATGAGTTTTATGACGACATGCACGAGCCGTTAATTACAACCCTCAAACCACTTTTTACACTTCACTGCCCACATATCTAGCTTTGATTCAACAACAATCAAATGTTGATTTCTATTTATGGAATAACACTTAACAACATATTGTAAGTCTTGCTTACTTTCAAATCTCAAACCCTTAAATAATTCATCTGTTTCATTTCATAATCCAATGCATGTTTTCAAATCATGATCTGTCATAAAGTTAATTATATCCCAATTCAATTGACCAAACAATGGGGGAGGAACATCATGCTCACTATTGAACAATGACACATAATTTTTTCACCTATTTCATTATTCTCATTATCTTCCATATTCATAATATCCTCATCGACATCATCTTCATCAAATAACTCCACATTGTCATCATCATTATTAGGTAAGATATCAACAAAATTTGTCGTTGTCATCATAATTGGTTCAGTCATTCCTACCAGTTCAACTCACATAACAGGTTCCATTTTATTATCATAACTTTAAAAACTCATAGGAGAAGAGGTGCTTTCTTCAACCCTTTGTTGACTTGGACCTATAACTTCAATATGCACTAGGGTAATAAAGCCACTTGGCATATTATCATGATCTCTTTAAGAAGTTTGGTAATACATTTTGATGGTATTTGAAGGAGGAGATTGTGCAACAACACTAAACATTATGCTCACGTCACCATCATATAGAATAGGTAAAATGACATAATTAACACATCCATTTCCATTTGGAAAGTGAATCGTGTGACTCCCCCAACCTGGCACCCGGTGTCAGGCAAGGGTGTTTTTTTTTTTGACTATAAAACTTCATATATTGTTAGATTTAACTTGAAATATAATGCATGCGACGGATTACAAAATATATTCAAACTCCATAAATGGGAGTGTTCAACATATACAAACTTTACATTGTTTATAAAAACAAAGACATATACAAAATAGACCAAAAAGGTCCTTAGTAGGCACCTAGTATTGCGTTGACCTTGATTTTTGATGCGGATTGTCCTAACTTCTATTTCCTTCTTCTGTACCTACACGAATGAAACACCCGTGCTAAGCTTATAACTTAGTAGGAATAATACTCATGGACGACCCCTAATAAGAATCATCACACTTTAGACACATGCATATACATCTAACATATCATATACTTATACCCATGCTTATACATATCACATCATGTTTCGTTTCTTATCATCTTTCATATACATTTCGTGTCATTTTACACTTTGCTTCTTGTTCTTGTCACAGTGTACTTGTCATCACATAGTTGTGCTATGCTTCTCATATCATTTCAATCATGTCATTTATCATATTCAAATCATTTTCATATTCTTATCATTTGTTTTTATGTTTCATGGCTGCATATACCTTAGAAGTGGATACGGGAAACTATAAAATTACGAAAACTATTGTTATCATTATCTGAGACAATGAAATACAAAAAGGCAAAGCGCGATTATCATTATGCGAGACAATGACCTCTATAAGGACCCGAAGATGCGGTATCGTATGCGAGACAATGACCTCTATAGAACACGAAGGTGCTTTATGTGGCAACGGGGGCCAGCGTCGGTATCTTTGCGAGACTTTTATCCCCAATAGGCATGCTCATCTATCCCTACACCCGGGTTCTAAGCGGTCAATCCATTTTTTATTTCATTTTCGTTACATATCACCCTTATCCACAGAATAACTATTATTATCCGGTAATCATATGCGATATTTACAAATTACACATGCATATTTACCCATGTATCATTTGGACATTTATATCATAAAGAATGCAAATTTCCAAATAACTCATGCCATGCCATGTAATGGCCTTGTTCATACACGCACTACGTGTCACTCAATTATCCAACAATGACACGCAAGGAATTTATCTCAATCCAATATGTATGGGCGTACATATTGTCATTCAACATGCCATCCCTTAACCAAGGGATAACACTTCATTCAATCATATAATAGGCCTCCGAAGTAAGCCTCAACCAACCCTGACTGTTGTAAGAAATTGACCTTAAGTAGTTTGCTGGCAGGGCTTCGAACCAACCTAAGCTTGGTTCTCAAAGACATTGTTCCCTTTGAACGGTCGGCTAGTTCATCCCAACCACGATCCCGATGCATTTCATCGAACAAACCCGGTAGTTTCTATTTGTCACGATGGCTGGTAGCTATTGCATCAGCGAATGACGGTCGATCCGGTCGACGACCGGTCGACCGCTTCCCCTTGGTACAATAGCTGGCAGCTACTGCATCCAACCGGAATACCCATCGACCAACCGATCGACCGGTTCTTCATTGTTCAAGGTTAGATGCTATTGCATCCAACCGGATGACCTTCCGGTCGACCAACTGGTCGAACCGGTTCATCTCAGAACCTAGAAAAAACGCATTATTTGTGTTTAGGAAAAACACTAAACAGCCTCTAGGGCTCCAACAAAGCAAAAGATGGCTTCCAAATGGAAAATAAGTCAAGTTAGGAAGAATCCCAATCCAACAAATAGGAAAAAAACCAAACATAAACACAATCCCATCAAATATCCATACAAATCCTTGCATAGACAAGGATTAAAACTAGTATCCATACACATATAGTTTCCCTACTTGATTTTCTTCTTCTTCTCCTCTTCCTTTCTTCCTTCTTCTTCTTCTCTTTTTCCTTTCTTCCTTCTTCTTCTCCTCTCTTTTTCTCCTTCTCCCTACCGGAAAGCCCTAGCTTTCACACCAAAATGAAATATTTTGGTCTTCTCATAAGGCCATGTTTTGCCTTATCCTAATTTGAGTCAAATTTCACCCTTGCATTTAGGTCCTTTTATTTCATTCTATATGCATTTCTAACTTATCATATTTCCACTTTATCATATAATATTTTCATCTTATGTCACTTGGGTCCTTAATTAGGAAAATACCAATTTACCCTTGACTCTTGGATTAATCTCGGGTTCTTATCATTTTGCTCACTTAGCATTTAAATTCCGAAAAAATATACATTTACTTTTATTATACCCTAAACATGTCATAAAACTATCAGGGTATAATTTGGGGTGTTACAACTCTCCCCTCCTTTAAGGAATTCCGTCCTCAAAATTATTACCTAGAGTGAAGAGTTGTGGATACTGTGCTCTCATAGTTGTTTCTGGCTCCCAAGTAGCTTCTTCCCTGCCATGGTGTTGCCGAAAGACCCTTCACTAATCCGCATTTGACATTCTCAAGAACTGCTTCCACCTCTCGAGCCATAATAGCCTTTGTCTCTTCATCATAAGTGAAGTCTGATTGCACTTGCATATCTTGTACTGTAATATGTGTGATTCATCGGAGCGATATCTCCGAAGCATCGACACATGAAACACATTATGCAGTTTGATCAACTCTAAAGGGAGTGTCAAACGATAAGCCACAGGGTTAATTCATTCCAAAATCTCATATGGCCCTATGAACCTTGGACTCACTTGCCTTTCTTACCAAACCGTAGAATTTTCCTCCACGGCGATACTTTTAAGAAGACCTTGTCTCGCACTTCATATTCAATATCTCTCCTCTTTAGACGGCATACATCTTGCAGATCAGCCAGCGCTAACTCACAAGCCGAATTACTGTACTTTCTTTCTGTATCTTTTTTACTATGTCTCACCAATCACCTTATGCTCATTCAACTCTCTATCCGTCATACCGAGTTCACATTCGACCATAGCAAAGTTTTACACGGTGCCATGCCAATACTGCTTGATAACTATCATATAGACAATTCCATCAATGGAAAATACCTATCCCAACTTCCAGGAAATTCCATGACACAACCTCAAAGCATGTCTTCGAGTACTTGAATCAATCTCTCTGACTGTCTATTTGTCTGCGAATGGAATGTTGTAATGAAATTTAGCCTAGTACCCAAGGCTGACTGTAGTTCCTTCCAGAACCTCGATGTAAAACGTGGATCTCTATCCTACACACTAAACAACGGTACACCATGCAACTGTACAATCTCTTTCACATATAGCTCAGCAAGTTTATCCATAGAATAAATTCATCCTCTAATCGATATAAACGGGCCGACTTTGTGAGCTTATCAACAATCACCCGCATACAGTCATGTTTCGCTTGTGTGAGGGAAAACTAGACAAAAATCCATGGTAATGTTATCCCACTTCCATCGAGGAATCGAAGGATTCAACAGACGTGTTGGAACTGTGTTCGGGCCACTTGCCACATCGCCAAACACTTAGCCGCACTGGGTCACATCTCTTTTCATTCCTTTCCACTAATAGTGTTGTTTCAACTCGCACATCTTATTACCTCCGCGAGGATGCATTAAGTAAAATGTCTCCGTATTATTAACCCCGAATAGAAACTTTTTCTATAGGGCAGAATTAATTTTATGGAAAAAGAGTGCGTCGTATTTCGATAAAATCACGAAATTTATTCTCTAGATCTCGGATGACAGCGGTTTCACCCATTAGAATCGTCTATGAGAAATCCCAGCGACCGTCGAATTTAGTGGTCGAGAGACGGTCGAAATTTGCATTTTCGGCGTGTGATATCGTGTCGCATTAAAACGGCACGTGTGATGTGGCGAAAATTAAACGCAACATCATATGTACACATGTTGCGTGGGTAAAAGAGATGATGGAAATGGCGAGATAGTCTTGCGAATGTAAAATCGAAGGGACATGGATGGCATTTTAAGAATTAAATGATAATAAAATGAAATCGAATAGTGTCATCCTCTTCTTTGATACAAAGAACAAAGCGTGAGGGAAAGGATGCAGTTTGGATTTGAAGGTTTTAGTGAAAGTATCAAGCTTCTCCTGCACAGGTTTACAGACGTCAAATAGTAGTCTTCGGACGAGAAGAAGGTTGCTCACGCGGAGGGGCTATCATTGGACTCCGGTTTAAGGAGTTTTAAACAAACCTTTCAGAGTGAGGTAGGGGTTTCATCTACTTTTTAAGTTTTATCGTTTAAGAAGTGTATTCTGATGCTTGAGTTGATTGAGCGTGGTGGCGTTTAGTGGATCCACGAATCTTGGAGGCAGAGATTGTGAAAATTTTTGAAACCCATTGGTGCGGTCAGTGACATCACACGGGCTGTTTGGGTTGTTGATTACAATAAATTTGTGAAACAAATTGTATTGTGATGTAATATAAGAATTCCCGGAATGGCTATAAAATTCGGGTTCACAAGGTGAAATCGATATTGGGTATTTGGCCATGAACAGTAACCCGAGGGTTTCATTGTTCACATGAATAGTGTTCACGAAATAAATTTTGTGAAATAATGTGTTTGGTTGAGTAATTCAAATCGAATTGCTCGTGTTTGATAATTAGCCCAGTGAAGGCTAATTTTGGTGTAATGGATTGTGAATTACATAACATGTTGTGTGATTTAAATTATGTAAATATATGCATGATGATATATTTGCATCTGTTATATAAATTGTATTGGAATTGGCATCATGCATTCCATATGCACTGGGGCACCCTAGAATGATAGGAGTGAGTGCATGAGGTGGTTTATTGAGAGGGGCTTTCGGAGGGTTGACTATGTGTAATTATTGGAGTGTGTCCATTCTGATATCGAAGGGTAGTCATTATAACATATCAATCATCGAATTAAATGGTGATACATCGGAGGGTTGTCACTAAATGAGTCTGTGAATTGGGTCCATAACACATATGGAGGGTTGTCCTGATTAAAAACAAATATCTTTGTTTTGAAAATAATGTTTCTCATGCGTGGCAGAGGCGAGTGTGAGGGGAGTCGGTGAGGACTCGAGGGTATGAGTTGATCGTATGAGACATTCCATTAGGATCACGCATTTACTTGAATGTATGTTTTTCATTTGGAGCGTGCATATGCACTTGGGTGAAGCAACCGTTTAGGGTGATTCAGCTGCGGGAGGCATTAGCTCACCTGTCGAAGGAATTTATCATTTCAGTCTGGGAGCGCACGGTGAGAACGGCTCATCATAGAGGTCGAAGCACAGAAGAAAGCCCAGGGTTGGCTTTGGTTTTTATGATGAACTACATGTATTTAAGAATTTTAGATTTTAATATATATTTGTATAAGGAATGAATTTTAACTCTTATAACTATGGTATATCGATTGACATGTTTATAGTATTGTTTTATGGGCCCCAGTGGCCGGTTTTACTTTCAATTATTATGTGTGCTTATGATGGTGATTGGGACGGGTTAGATTACCTCGGTGAGAGCTCCCAGTACAGGAGACTCCTGCCCGATTTTCGTGGTTGAATTGAGTTGCAGGCATTCCGCGGGGAAGTATTATGAGGTGTGAATTAGTCAGCCAGGACCCGAGAATGGGCGTCACATTTTCTTTAGCTCTTTATCATCGCACATAATACGGTATGGAAATACAAACTTCCGACTTATTTTATTGAAAAGTCGAGTCTTATTTACCATCGACCATCTGTACCTTTTTTACGTAACTCTACATCATTTTACGCTCATAACATCATTGCTTTAAAATAGGTTGCGTGTTAGTTGAGCCCCTAAATATGGCTAAAATCATCTAGCACAGTCTCCATTCATTGTGTTGAAGTGAGCATTGCTGCCTTTGTCTTTACCTTAAGCATCTGCTGCCATTAGCTTTTAGGTTGGTAATCTATCCTTAATCTCGTCACTACGAATAACTCTAACCACCTCAGATTTAACAAATTTAATTCTTTGGTCGTGGTGCCCAGGACTCTTGTGATGCATTATGAAGATTCTACACTTTCCCCATATAAAATTAGCATCGCCATATTTTTAAAACTTTGACACTACGTACTGACTTTAGGTCATGAGTGGGATCAATTTTGTTCATGTGGCTTCAGGCGCAGCACGATTCATAAGCCCTTTACTTTCCCGTGCGTGCTTACATCCAGACCAATACGAAGCATCCTTGTATAGGGTTCAGGGTGAGTTTGCATCCATCTGTTACTTCAGCCGACATTTCTTTCAGCTATTCAAACTATTTTGACATTTGGTTGTCCACTCGAACTTACTCCTTTCTGGTAATTTGGTGAAGCGAGGAAGCTACTGATAGAAAGTCCTTTCACAAATCTTCTATAATATCTTACTAGGCCCCGAGAAACATAACCTCGATTACATTTCAAGGTGGTTTCCAATTCTGTGGCCTCGATCTTTATAAAGTCCACTCTTATACCCTCCCAGTACAAACCTGATATGACACTTGGAAGGAAGCCTTTATGCTTCAAGAAAATCACATTTGTTTGAGTTTAGCATATAACTTCTTCTCTCTTAACGTCTCCATGACTATTCTCAAATGTTGTTCATGTTCCTATGCATCCTTAGAATACACCAGGATGTCATCGATAAAGACCACAACAAACTAATCCACATAGGGTTGGAATATCCAATTCATTAAATCCTTTAATGTTGTCGGTGCATTAGTCAACCTAAATGGCATTACCAAAAACTCATAATGGCCATATCGAGTTCTAAATGTAGTTTTCGGCACATCGACATCTTTCACTCTAGTGATAATACACTGCCATGATCTATCTTCAAAAGACACACGCTCATTTGTGATAAAAGATCTTCGATTCTTGGAAATGGGTAACTGTTTTTCACTATCACCTTATTGATTTGCCGATAATCAATGCACATCCATAGAGTGCCATCTTTACCTTTCACAGATAAAGCAGTTGCACCACAAGGTAGAAGCTCTTGGAGTCGAATAAATCTTTTATCCATAAGCTCTTGTAGTGGCTCTTTAACTCTCTTTCCAACTCCGTTTAGATATCTGGCATGGTGCCTGGACATAGGGTTATTTCTTTGGTACAATTTCTATGGAGATGGATCCACCTTCTTCTCAAGGGAATACACAGTAACTCTTCAAGGGAATACATCTGGAGATTCCTTACTATTGGAATCTTTCCACATCGACTTGACCACTCTTAGAGTCAGTATCCGCGACGAATGTCCTCATAGCCTTTCCTCGCTAAGTCTCTTGGCTTGCATAAATGCGGAGATCCGTGAGACATTTACTTTTTGAATAAATGCCCTATACTATCACCTTAGGCTGGTCGAGGAGCATCCTCAACACTCACGTCTTTTGACCACGATCAACGACTGGCTCGGTGTTTAGATAACTGATCATTCGAATCAAGTCGAACTGGAATCGTAAGGTTATCAAATCGAAACTCTCTTGGATAACAATGGGGTAATTTACGTATCACGTTATTCACGCTAACATTGTGCCCCGATGGGTGTGATCCACTTCACGTAATATATGCTAATTATTCAACTGTTGGTATCTTATCAAATACATGTTCAATGCATACATACGAATGAGTGGATCCAGGATCAATAATGCATGCATCTCAATATCACAAAGAGAAAATATACCAGCTATAAACTTAGGAGCATCCTGATCCTCACGAGCCTTTATAGCATATGCTCGTGTTGATGTTGTAGGTATAGGACAATCCACTATCTCAGAGATTATGCCTCCTCGTCCTCTATGCTGAATCGGGCCACCTCGATCTCTCGTCGAAGGTAGTGTAACGGATTTTCCTCTGCCACTTTCTTGCAGACTTCTATTATCCCCTGATTCTATAGGACACTATGTTATCAAATGATCAATTCTTCCACACCGAAAACACCCTCCTATCTATGAGGCCTGCAAAGTTCTCCTTATCCAGCAGAGCACCTGCACAAACTACGTCTTTGTTGGACCCTTGTCTTCTACTCTCGTGGCTTAAGCGTATTTTGATTGGTGGAGCCTCCCAACTCTTTTCCCACTGAGGAGGAATGCTCCTCTAGAGGCTTCTTCTTAAGATCTTTCTTTCTTTCTTTCGTTTCAAGTCTCTCTACTTTCATTGTACAGCTTGGACCAAGCGATAAAATTCACTGTTGAGAGAGGAGTCATAGGTGCCAAATATCTCTCTTGATGGAATCATGTAGTCCATCTTCAAATTGCCTACACCAAAATGCCTGGTGAGGACCTTCACAGTGCATGCGCTGAATGGCGAATTCTTTCTCATATTCAATAGATAGAGTTCCTTTGCTGAGTCGAGGCTTGTTTCCATGGACTCACTGGCATCTGGAGTAAATGTGAACTCTTGGACAAGGGCTCCCCGAGTCATGGGATTTGGAATCCTTGGACTTCTCAACACTAGCTTCCACCAATCATATGCCTCACTCTGCAATAGTGAGACTGCATATGATACTCTCTGATCAGGAGGGCATCTAACTTCCTCGATATCCTTTGTAGCTTTCTAACTAGAATTTGGCTTTGTCGGACTCTTCCATGTTTGTCCCATGGGAATTCTCATTCATGTCTTCACTTACCATGTCTATCGGGGTTTCGGGCATCAGTGCTCACATCCACAGGAGTCATGTCTTGAATATTCTCGACAAAGCTTCATTTAGCTCGGTCGGGACATGACTCTGGCTCCGACAAATTCGAGAAGAGAAGTCTGAAGTGGGTAAATCTGTCTCAGGGTTAACACTCTCGTTTGTTCTTCGGTTAGTTTGGAGGACGATAAATCTATATAAAACACAGGACATCCATTAGGTAACACATTTACTAAACACATGCTTATCAAATCTTATACTACATCTAGAATCCTTTGAACTGGCTTTCCAGAATCGTATAATACCCGCCAACGCGCTGACCCTAGGCTCGGCCTTGGTGTCGGGCGAGGTGTTTTTGTTTTACTATAAAACTTGTTCATTCATATCTTTGGTAAACATTAGCAAATATGATACGTAGCGACCAGTTACAAAGTATAACCAGAGCTCCATAAATGGGTGGTGACATATACAAACTTTACATTGTTTACAAAACAAAGACATATGCAAAATATACGGAGTCCTCAATGGGCACTAGTATTGTGTTGACCTTGATTTCGATCTGAGTTGTCACGGCTTCTATTTCCTTCTTACGTACTACGGATGAAACACGTGCTAAACATAACCTAATGGAACTAATACTCGTGGGCTGACCTAATAAGGATCATCACACTTTAGACACATGCATATACATCTAATATCATATACTTATACCCATGCTTATACATATCATATCATTTTTCATTTCTTATCATCGTTCATATACATTTTGTATCATTTTAAACTTTGATTTTTGTTCTTGTCATAGTGTACTTGTCATCACATAGTTGTGCTATGCTTCTCATATCATTTCATATCATGTCATTTATCATATTCTTATCATTTGTTTTTATGTTTCATGCGCATATACCTTGGGAGAGTGATCTGAAACTATAAGGGCCCCAAGGGGTTATTATCATTGTATGCGAGACAAATTGAGACTATAAAAAGGGCGAAGGCGGACTGTTATCGTGTATGAGACAATGGCGTCACATAAGGACCGAAGTGCGGTTATCATTGTCTGAGACCGATGACCTACATAAGGACCCAAAGGTGTAGGTTCTGGCAGGTGTAGTGATCTATATCTTTGCGGACATCCACTAATAGGCATGCCCATATCCCTCTACCAGGGTTACAGCGAGACCGATCATTTTTATTTCATTTTCAGTACATATCTCATATCCCCGAATAACTATTGTTATCCGGTAATCATATGCGATATTTACAAATTACACATGCATATTTACTCATGTATCATTTGGACATTTATATCATAAAGCATGCAAATTTCCAAATAACTCATAAATTAACCTCTAGGCCGAGTTGTGACCTGACATGTCATGGCCAGGCTAAACAACCATGTAATGGCCTTGTTCATCTACTGTCACTCAATTATCCAAGCAATGACACCTTGAGGAATTTATCGATCAATATGTATGGGCGTACATATTGTCATTCCAACTTATGTCATCCCTTAACGAGGAACGCTTACGCTATTCAATCATATAATAGGCCTCAAACCACAAGCCTCACGATCCAACATGGCTGAGCGTGAATTGACCTTAGCGGTTGCACAACACAGACTTTAGACCAGCCTCAAAAGCGGTTCTTGGGCATTGTTCAGCAGATCGGTCGGCAGTTGATCCCGACCGGTTGGCCAGTTTCGTCGGCCGACTGACCATTTTCGTTTATGCACGGTGGCTGGGAAACTCGCATGTCAATGCGAAAGACCCGACCCGATCGATTGATACGACCCGAGGCTGGTGCAAGCCGCCTTGAGTACGGTAGCTTCACGGCCCTCTTGCATCCCTCTTGGAAGACCCATCGAGCTATTGGTAAATGGGTTCTTCGTTGTTCAGGTTGGATGCTACTGCGTCAATAGAATGACTAGTTGGTCGGCCAGGTTCATCCTCGGAGCACCCCAGAAAAAGCACAGCGTTATTTGTGTTTAGGAAAACTAAACGACCTCACAGGGCTCAAACTGAAACCAAAGATGGCTTCCAAATGGAAAATAAGTCCTAAGTTAGGAAGGTGTCCTATCAATAGAAATGAGGAAGAAAACCAAACTAAACCTGATCCCATCAAATATCCATACAAATCCTTGCATAGACAAGGTTTAAAACTAGTATCCATACACATATAGTTTCCATACCTGATTTTCTTCTTCTTCTCTTCTTCCTTTCTTCCTTCTTCTTCTTCTCTTTTTCTCCTTCTCCCTACCAGAAAGCCTTAGCTTTCTCACACCAAAATGAAATATTTTGGTCTTCTCATAAAACCGTATTTGGCTATGCTCCTATTTAGTCATTCTTTATATACATTTTAGGTCTTTTATTTCATTATATGCGATTCTAACTTATCATATTTGCTTTATCATCTAATATTTTCATCTTATGTCATGGGTCATAATTAGGAAAAATACTGATTTGCAAATAACTTTGGGTTAATCTCGAGTTCTTATCATTTTTCTCACTTAGCATTTAAATTCGAAAAATATACATTTACTTACATTATACCCTAAACATACCCTTAGCATGGGAGTATAATTTGGGGTGTTACAAATCGGATATCGAAATATCATATTTAACTTGGTGTGAATACGATCAATATTTAGGGCATAACCCAATTTTGATTTTAACTCATCAAATGTGATCATATTGTTCATTGAAACGCTTTTCTCAAGAGGACGATTATAACATACCCTAAATTCACAATCAATCATTGTAACATCCCAAAAATAACCTTCTTGTCTTATTATTTTACCTTATAGCGTTATATGCTATTATAATTTTAACCTTTATTATTATTTTTATTGGTTTTAAGTGATAGAAATAAAGTTTTTTAAAAGTGAAAAAAAATTATTACCAAGTCAAAGGTTAAATAGGTAAAATCAAAATGAGGACCAAAGTGCACAAAATAAAGAAGAAAAGTATGCCTGAAGTAGAAATGTGACAAGTTATTCTCCTGTAGCTCTAATGAAGGAGCTTTACAATAAAAAAATGGCATAAAAGCCAAAGGAGAAGGCCAAACAAGGCCTTATACAAGATAAGGATAAGACCAAATTTGGTCTAGTGAAATGAGATCAATTCTCATTTTGGGGAAGAAAACATAGAGACTAGGAGGCACGTTCTTGAGGAGATTTCACGAATTTAGTTTGATTTTCTCTGGAATTTTTCTTTGGATCTACCTGTGCTGCAAAGAAAGAGAGAAAAGGTGAAAGGAAAGTTCAAGAAGTCCAGTTGGGCTATGGTTGAGAGGGGAGAAGCCATCTTTGGACTCTACTTGTTCTTGAAGAGGAAGGAAGAAGGAAAATTTAGAGGTGTTGAAAATATTAAGGTATGATTACACTTTATGCAAGTTTGGGTATGGATTTGCCCTTGTATTGCAGGAACCCTCTAACTCCCTCTTTTGATTGTGTTTGGATTGGTAAAACCATAATTCAATATATATATGTTTGAGTTAGAGTTCAAGCAGTCTTTTTACTTTGATTATAATTGGTTTTGAGGAATTTTTGTATAAAGGAAATGTTGGGGTTTTAGAGGAGATGCGGTCAAATTTTTTTCCAAAACTCATGTTTTTGTTTTGGCCATAACTTGGCCATTACTCATCTAAATTGAGTGATTCAAATTTCTAGGTAAATTATACTTTTAGGAGAAATTTTTTTCTTGAAATAAGCGTACTCAAATTTTGGTCCCATTGGACCCAGAAATTCGTCAAAGTGAAGCTCTGTTTTCGAGCAAATCCTGGTTCTATTTTGGTACAGTTTTGGTGTTTAGGCCATAAGTTGAGTTTCACTCATCCAAATTTAGTGATTCAAATTTATAGGTAAACTAGACTTCTAGGGAAAAACATTTTCTTGATAGTGTTAGTATGAAGGACCTGATACTTCACCCAAGTCTCGTCTAGTGGGCTATTTATAGGAAATTTTAGTTTATGTTTGAAAATATAGTGGTCAGGATTGTTTAGGACATATCTTGAGTTTAGGTCAACTCTGGTCAGACTCAGTTCAATTTCTAGAAATGACTCTTAAAAATATCGCATTTTATTGAAGGAAGTTTGGGAAAAATATGGCTCATTTGTTCCTAGAAAATTTTATAATTGAAGGTGTATTGGGTAGAAATCAACCCTAACCAGAAACACTAGCATGAATGACTGATTTTTCTTTGTTTGTTCTTTGATTGGCATCTGTTGCTTAATGGATTAGAGGGGATAGTGATACAGAAAAAAAACCTACAGGCTAAGATATGGATACATGGAATAGGAGTCAAGAATCGACAATCTTTTTGGTTTGTTCTTCATACTTCTCTTCTTGTTTCAAGTTTTGTGTTTGTTTGTCAAACAAGTCTAGAATGTTTGTTATGAAATATGCGTTTTTGGTTTGAACCAATTAAATCCAAAATGTTTGACAAACATCTACATATGTGCTTATATTTTAACCATAAAGGAATTTGTTTGAGTGTTGGTTAATTGATTTATAAATTAACTATGAGTGGCAAACATGACGGGATTCACGTATGTACAAACGAATCCGTCGAGAATGTTAATTGTATTGTGGAAATGTGAAAATGGTATTGTCAATGACTAATTATTAATGCCCTTAAGAGAATGTTAACCATCGTAATTTAGGTTAGGGATAGTTGTTATACCAACCAAGGGCCAATGTAGCATTACAGCGACGAAATGATTTATAGTGGCATCGTCAGTAACCCGGCGAGCGGTGTCGGTAGTGTACCTGTCACAAATGTAAAACTCTTGATCCAGTAGCCCGGTGGGGCCAGTCTGCGAGTTATTAAATGTTTTATCACCCAGATCCGCAGCCCGAGCGAGGCGTGCCGGTGATTCCGTTATCCTACGCACCGAAAGTTTCGGTTAGATTCGTTTAAAAATGATTAATAATTGTGTGGATTTTGTGAATTGAGTTGTGACAAGAATAATAACACATGGGAGCATGAAAGATGAGAATTATTGTATTTCTATATTTGAGACAAAATGAAAGTATGTTAAACTATTATAAAATGGTATATTTATAAATATTGCATGGATCATATGAGTAGTATGTTGAAAGGTTGTTTGGAAAATATGTTGAATGCTTTTGAGATGATTAAGTGATACATATAGCAAAAGTTAATTGTTGTGCATATATATTTGATATAATTGTTTGAAATGAGAATAGAAATGCAAAGAACCACTAAGCATGAAAATGTTTAGCGCGTTGGCTTTCCATGCGCAGGTACCGAGTAGATAGTGGTAGGACCGAAGACCGCAGAGCCTAAAGTCATCGTCAAATCGTGCGGAGTATATGTAAATGCTCCCTTCTCATGCATACACTTCATTCCATGATATCATGTGACTACTTTGTATTGAAATCAAAAGAGGTAAAAATGTTCATAAGAAGATTATATTTTTAATTTTTTTTTATCATGGAATGTACTTTACATTGTGGATTTTCCAAAGATAAGGGTGAACTCGACAAATATTTTTGTAAATAATTTGGAAGCATGATAATACGTTTGTATAAATATTGTACTAAAGTATAGTTATAGGCCCTTTTGAAAAGTATATTATAACCTTGCAATGAATGTGAATAAGTAGTGATATCATATTCACATATATAAATATGATTAAATGGATATAAAATATCCTATCAAAAATGAGTATATGAAATTGTTTTACAGATAAATGGATTTAATGGTCCGCGTCCCCCGGTCCGGTCCAACCATCGGTTTGGGTCCGGTCAGGGGGCGCGACAATCATTTCACCATTAATATAACACAATACTGTGGTGTTATTGACCACTGCTAAACCTATTAAAAAACAACAAGAAATTTTAATTATTAATAAACATTATGATCATCATTGATAAATGATATAACAAATATGTGTCTTGCAAAAATGTATTGGGTTTCTACATCAGCTTGAAAATGCTCCATGTCAACTTCTAATATTCATTCCACATATCGTTTTGTTAGCTCAAGGGTACCTCTAGTTGAGGTTTTGATGATAACAAATCAAGGTTATTGGTTACTAATGGTTAAAGATGAGGTGAGTGATAGGTTGATGTTGATCAAGCATCAAATGAAGATAATACAAGCTAAAGATGACAGGCGATGTAGTTGATCAAGCTCTTGGAAGTGAGTTCACTTTCGAGTCGAGAACCCGAAGACAAGTAACGAATTCTGACTCGAGCATCAGTGAAGATTTTGATAGCTTAGGAATCTATGCAAAGTGAATGCATTGGTGCACTTTAGGATATCATCATTTATCATGCATCACTCACATACTCGGTTTTCAAATCCTAAATTGCATATCTTTTGAAAACCCTAAAATGAGCTTCAATGTTTATCTAAAGTTTAGAAGTGTTTTAAATCAAACAAAACATGAATTTGAACATTTAAAAGTGCTTAGGTTGAGGTGTGAGCGATGCCGTCGAGTGTGAGCGATGTAGATCTTATGAGCAGTGTCGATTGACCAATTGGTGTCCAACTTCGGGGTGGCGGTCGACCGGTTGTGAATCGAAAGAGTGGTGAGACTCGACCCGTTAGATGTAGTAGCTCATCCAAAATCCAGAAGAGGAAGCGATTCGACCGGTTGTATGAAGCGGTGTGATTGAGAAATCAACGATTGGGTTCTAACAACTACAAAACAATAGCATTTTGTGTACAAGAATATACTAAACAGTGTGTAGTAGCGTCGTGGATTGGTGGAGCTAGTTGGCAACTTAAGTAATCCGAGTTCCCACTCTATAAATAGAGTGTAGGGGATCACTTGTTGATATGAGACTTATTGTATATCCTCTCAAATATCATTTCTCTTGTGAATCAATTCTCGAACTAAGATTGTGAGTGCATTCATTACATGTGCATATTGTAGAGTGCATCTTTGTTCTTCATCAAAGCTTCAGTTGTATTTGAAATATCTTGAAAGCTTGAGAGAAAGTGTCTCATTGTTCTTAAGTGAGAAAGCTTCAAGTGTGTATAGCTTGAAGGAATTGTGAAGAGCCCATTTGAGCCAAAATCCAAGTGTAATCAAGCTCGGGATTGGAGCTTAAAACTTCGAGTGCGTATAACTTGAAGAGGTGCTCATTGGAGCCATAATCCAAGTGTAAAGAAAGAAGCTCGGGTTGGAGTTTGCCATTAGTGGAACCCTCACCGGTTGAAAGTTGAGGAGAAGTGGACATAAGAAACTAGAGGTTGTCTTAGAACCCATAAATCGAGGTTTTCTTTCATATCCTTATCTCCTTTAATTTAGTGTTATTATTGCATTTAAATTAAAGATTTATTGTAGTCGTGCAAAAAGTTTTTGAAAACCAATTAACGCCCCCTCTTGGTTAGGTTGATTAGTCATATTGAACTTTCACGTTTATTTCAAATTTGAGTTTGAAGAAATCTTTATGCGACAAAAAAAAATATAATACCCTTTGTTTTTCTTCTATTTTCTTATTACTCAAAATCTAAATGAAAGGGAAATTTAAGACTATTTCTATTTCTTTCTCCTTCTTTCAATGTCTAGCATGATGTTCAAAACCTAATTACTTCTAAAGATCAGCAATGAGCCCGAGTCTAGCTTTGGCTAGTGCTTTAACTTAGACACTTTTACGCCCAAGAGTCCACTTGATCAGCTCTTAGAATTCATATATTAAAAGACATAATAAATTTTAATGTTAATATAAACATTATGATCATCTTAATTATGTATTAAAAAAATGTATCTTGCACATGATATGGTGATTATTCATTAAGTCGATGGATATGAATGACAATTTATACCTGTTAACTAGGCTCATCTGACCTAAAGTTGGGGAATTTGGAGCGACAGACTCATGGATCTGTGAGGTCATTAGGCTATCAAAGTACTAATCTAATTGATGTTTAGTCGTGACGAAGCCCTTTAGGTGGGGCCCCTATTCAAGCCAAAATGGGCTAAAATAGTCAAAACGTTAAAAATAAATTTTTAAATTTTTTAATATTTTATAAAATGAAATTTTGTTTAAAATACTTATAATTTATTTTTACATTGTTAAAAGACTAGTAATGAGTATATTAATTATTTTATATATTATACTTATTTTAATTAACTTTCATATGAGTATGATTTTATTTTATTAAAATAATTGAAATCACTATGACAACTATTATTTAAATATTATTTTTTATATTTTCAATAATAAAAAGAACCATATATTTTTTATAACTAGAAAATTAACTAACAAAAACATGTGTAATTATAAAAAAAATATTAAATATAAAACTGTATTGTAAAATATGTGTAATTATTAAAAATATATATTTTTCAAATAATGTTAATGAAAATTATTTTTATAATCATTTTCAAAAATAGCAATAAAAATGGGTTTATAAGTTGTTCTCTACATATGAGCAACTCTAGGGCTTTCTTTCCATGACCATCAACTCCTTCGATCTTCAAAGCAATTCTCTTGGAGTTTGGTGATTGTGATTTGGAGCATTTTTAATTCTTATTTGTAGGTTTTATCATAATTTTTTTGGTGGTAATTTTTGATGAAATGGTTTTTTCATCTAGTATGAATATCGGTTGAATGTGGTAAACAGATAAAAATAGATATGGTAAATGGATATATGGAACAAGAATAGAGTATAAAATCAAGTAATCAAATAATCTGATAATATGAAGACACCAACAACATAATCAGATCATATACGGAAGCAAAATGTCAGAATATACATACCTCTAGCCATTGTTGAGAAACAGAGAAACTAGAATACTAGAAGAATTGAAAACGAATTTTCTTGGTTCTTCTAAGCCCTTCTCAAAAATAAATTTGGTCCATATAGTTCAACACCTATGAGAAGAGAAAACTAAATATATAAATCATGGCGATAAGTCCTCTTATAGTGAATAGTATCAGTAACGCCCCAAATTTAAGGGGTCATTTTTTTTTTTTTCATTAAAGAGCTTAATGTACAACTCTTTTACATACCAAAATATATGGAAACTACATTGTTCTAATATATTTTACAAAATGTTTCTGAGAGCCTGGCTTGAGCCTTCTTCATACTCACGGCCTCGAAGAACCTTGTCTTCTTGTACCTAAAGGGGTCCCACGGCTGGGTGGCTTGGCAGTGTGTGTCTTTCTGAGGATTACTTCCCACCTAAGTGCACATGCAATGATCGTAAAAAAAAACACACATTCAAGTAAGATACCTACATGAAAGTCAATCCATGAAATGTCCTCATGCGATATCCCAGGAGTCATACAGAGCTCCCTCACACCTACCTATACCCAGTGTGAAAAACCAGCGAGTCATTTTGTTCCACAAATGACCATTTTTATTTTGTTTTTAAAGTTTGTAACCCATTGGAAAACCTCAATGTTTCATTTTGATTCGATCAAATTTCTTTTGTGTTCACATATATTTGTAGGCCGCGGATTTTCGGGTTTTCACCACGCCGCGCCGCCGTCGTTCAACATTTTCCACGAACTTACATACGCGGGATTCATGTCTAACCGCGAATAACATTTGGAGTCTTTCACCACGGGGATCTACCCATCTTACTCGCCAAACCTGCGTATATTTATTTTCATTTCTTTCAAAACCGTGCTGACTCTTTTGGACTTTATCCCGTGCGAGTCCACGATCAGCACCATACAGTGTTGACTCCACCGACCATGTACCCGCGACACTCCGTAAACACCTATTACGATTGCGATCCCAACCATGCACTCACACCCATGTCATGCGATGTTTTCGTGCACGTGCAATGCTATTATGCCAATTATATATATATGAGTGCTACATACAAAATGAGAACTATATATGCACACTTACTCATGCATATTCATCCATGCATTATTTGGACATTTATATTAAAGTGCATACAAATTCCGAACCATGTTATCAACATTCCACATATCAAGTTCAAGCATGCACACTGCATATTACTTGAAACTCCTCAACATACCATGGATAATTATAATTGTACATATAATTCTCCTTCATGCACAACTCATGTATCATCTGACATACATTAACATGTCATAACAAATAACCTAAGCGCCCAGCACTAGCACCTTGGTGGTCAATGTCCTCCCACCCAGAAATATGGCTGCAATCTTGACTCAATGGGCTTTCCATGAAGTAAAGAACACCGTCGGAGTTCGGGCGAAGAAGTTACCAACCTTAGAAGTTGGAGGTCACATGACTAAAATTGTCTTACGGGCGACATACCTTACTTGCGGACCCGGCCATTTCGGCCTGCTCGAAACCCACTGCCATCCAAAGGCATCCTGATGGGGTGACTCAATGGGCTTTCGCAGAGTTTGAGAACACGAATCAGTTCGGACGAAGAAGTTATGACCTTAGAAGTTGGAGGGTCACACATGACTAAGTTGTCTTACGAGGCGACCTACCTTACTTGCCGGACTGGCCATTCTGGCCGACTCGGCTCTGATCTCCAAAGGAATCCGACCGAAATTTAACTCAATGGGATTTCCATAAAGTCGAGAACACGAATCGGATTAGGACGAAGAAGTTATGACCTTCCAGTTGGAGGTCACACATGACTAAAATTTGTCTTACGGGCGACCTACCTTACTTTCGGACGGCCATTCACGGCGGCTCGGCTCCCGCTGCCCTCGAGCATCGGATGGAAAGTTGACTCAATGGGATTTCATAGGTCGAGGAACACCGGTCGGGGTCGGACGAAAGTTATGACCTTAGAGTTGAGTCGCACATGACTAAGCAATCTTACAGGCCTGGCCACCTTGCTTGCCGGGCCACGACCATTTCGACCGGCTCGAGAAACCCATTACCACTCCAAAGGAATCTGGATGGAAATTTGACTGTCGGTTCCATGAGTCGAAACACTGAATCGTAATACGAGCGAAAGTTATGACTTCCAGGAAGTTGGAAGTCGCACATGACTAAATGATCTTACGGTGACCTACCTTACTTACGACGCCATTTTGCGGGTGTTGACACATTACCCTCCAAACACATCTGGATGGAAACTTGACTCAATGGGATTTGATGGTCAAGAACTTATCATCGGAGTCGGACGAAGAAGTTATGACCTTAGAAGTTGGAAGTCGCACATGACCTAAGCGATCTTGCAGGCTGACCTACCTTACTTGCCCGGACTGACCATTTCGGCCATTTCCGAAACCACTACCCTCCAAGGAATTTGGATGGGAATTTGACTCAATGGTCTTTCCGCGAGTGTCCGAGAACACGAATCGGGTTAGGATGAAGAAGTTACATGACTTTCGAGTTAGAGGTCACACATGACTAAAGAGTATCTTACGGGCGGCCTACCTTACTTGCCGGACCCGGCCATTTGGTGGCTCGAACACCTTGCCCTCGAAGGCCAGAATTTGGAATTTGACTCAATGGGATTTCTCAGAGTCCAAGAACACCGAATCGAGAATTGTTTGAGATTATGACCTTCGAAGTTGGAAATCGTACATGACTACTTGATCTTACTCGAGCGGCTACCTTACTTGCCGGACGGCCATTTCGGCCTCAGAAACATTTGCCCTCGAATTCATCAGGCTAAAAGTTGTCTCAATGGGCTTTCCACCATAGAGTCTAAGAACACTCGAATCGGGTTGAGCGAAGTTATGACATAGAAGTTGGAGGTCATACGGGATCCTAAATGAACAGAATTGGCCGGGGAACCCATCCCAGGGTGCCTAGCCGAGTGAAACCAGTGAGGTCAGACCAGTAGGCCCGAACCCGGCCAGTGACCAGTAGGGCAGACCCGGTCGGACTGACCCTTAAGTAGACTATTATTAGTGGACCATAACTTAGGCTCTGAAAGGTCCGATTTGAGAAATTAGCCTAACATGAGTTCATGAATTGGCTGGGCCACCTGATGGGCCTTGACCAAATTCCTTTATTTCCTACCAATCAGTTCTAAATTCTTATTAATGTATTGATATTAAGCGACTTCTCATGGTTTCAAATACAACAAACATTCCCTTTGAAATGAAACAATACCACGCAACCCTTAGGGTGTAGCCAAAGTAGGAAGACCTACCTCTTGGAGTTTGTCAAAACTCCCAGGTCGATCTCACATGTGAAGCCACTTCACCGTGAGGATGAACTCTTTCCTCTTGCTTTCCACTCTTTAATGGCCCAATTACAGTTGTCTGAGAGAATGTGAGTCTCTCTTTCTAAAACTCTACTTTTCTTCCTCTTTCTTTTCTGCTATTTTCTTTTCTCCCATTCCTTTGTTTGGTCGAGATGGGCCCGAGGCTTGTCACTCACTTACACATTCCAGTTTCATTGGCTCTTAAGATTTCCCCATATCCTCTCATCCATGCCATGGATTTTCCCTGTCTTTATGGCGCCCTTATACCTATAAGCCCATGCAGGCTCATTGTTTGACTTGTCAGAACGACACGTGTCTTTATCTTGAGCCAGCTACAATGCGAGTGTCCTTTTCTCGGTGCCTTGAAAATGTGAAATTTCGGTATCCACAGATTCGGCGAAATTCGACGTGGTAGGCTGATTTCACGAGGCGATTCCAATGATGAAGTCGGTTTCATTATCGAGATCAGAAAAATTCACGATTTTATTGAAATTACCATTTACCGCTTTTCCCGAATTAGAATTTTTCTCGGGTTTACATTCTTCCCCATTAAAGATTTCGTCACGAATTTCACACACATCGCATCAAACCACATGCATATGTAACCACAACTCGAATACCTTTGGTGTGTAAGCGATGACCTCCTAAGGTCACCATTATTCAGCAGATGGTAGCCAGCCTAATCCATGTCGAGAATGACATCGAATCCGATATGTCTGCTACTGAAGGTCCCTTTATGGCGAATCCTTGAGATCTTTGACTCACAGTTTCAACCTACCTCGTCAACTCTCACCCTAAGTCTTAAGGGAGAATTTTCCAAACACTGGCTCTTCACGAAGTATAACCTCAGCCTAGACCTACCGCAATCGGATCTGATAATGAACCTGATGCATCAAACTAACAAATGCCCATCCTTGACGTGCCGTCTACGTATTAGAAGTAAGCGACAACGTTGTCAAATTTTCTATCCGAGTCTAACTAGTAGTGCACATGCAACTACTAATAGACTTACTCATCATGAACTAACCGTTCATCACCCTTTTCCTTTAGTGGTGCTTATTTGCGATATAACACAACTGATCGATTTTTCGAATTTAGAAGATACTCATTTCCCACATACTATGTACCAAGTATGTGCCTTATACAATATGTCACATGCGGCTTATCTTTCCGGACCCCTAAGGTTGTAGTTTCACTATAGTAGCATTTCACTTTTCCTATATACATTATACCAGTATATATAATTTCTGCATAATAACCGTGTGATCATATTTCCCCATATACATCATCTTAGTGTATATGTCCTTTTCGTGCAATTTGTAACACACAATCACGCACATGATCAAATGAGACAAAGAAAACACCTGATGCATCTTTGTGTCCCAATCACATCAGTGGACTCTGGGTAACCTCTACTGAACGCTGATGACTATAGTTTGGACATCAGTTTACGAGGCACTAAGTAACTATAAGCAGAAAGCTCGACACCAAGCTACACCAAGTTTGTGATGTTCCTACTCACAAGCAGTATATTCTGAGACCCACATGCCCCAGGACCCTGGGTGTATGCCTCGTATACGATACCAAAATTTGTGATGCCACAATTTGAGGGTCATTTTTTTTTTTTTCAGTCGAGCTTAATGTACAACTCTTACACCAAAATATATGAAGCACATTGTTAATATATTTTACAAAATGTTCTCAAGGCCCTTGCTTAGGCCTTCTTCATACTCACGGCCTCGAGGGCACGGAGTCTTCTTGTGTGTACTGAAAGGGTCCCACGGCCCAGGTGAGCAAAGCCCAGTAGTAATAATCTCCTACAAGGATTACTTTCCACCTAAGTGCACATGCAATGATCATAAAAAAAGACCTGCGTTTAGTAAGATACCTACATGAGATGTCAATCCATGAAATGTCCTCATGCCCATATCTGAGAGTCACCCTTGACTCCGCCGCTCCTACATGCAGTGTGAAAAACCGGCCGTCATTTTGTTCCACAAATGACTGTTTCTAAAACAAAGATTTTTGTTTTTAAAAGTTTGTAACCCATTGGGAAAACCTCCAATGTTCATTTGATTCGATCAAATTTCTTTTTGTGTTCACATATATTTGTGGGCCA
Source organism: Tetrastigma voinierianum (assembly GCA_016808115.1). NCBI lineage: Eukaryota > Viridiplantae > Streptophyta > Magnoliopsida > Vitales > Vitaceae > Tetrastigma > Tetrastigma voinierianum. The sequence continues at coordinate 219,367 of JAEQBH010000997.1, read as the reverse complement.
CAGATTTTTTGGGTTTTCACCTTGCACACCGCCACGTCGTTCAACACTGCGAACATCGCCCAGGGATTCATGTCTAACCATGAATAACATTGTCTTTCAGCGGCGGGAGGGGGGTGGGGGATCTACCCCATCTTTTCACATGACACGTATATTTATTTTCATTTCTTTCAAAACAGTGTGACTCTTTTGGACTTTATCCCGTTGCAGAGTCCACCTGATCGACACCATCGGTGTTGACTCACAACCATGTACCCATGACACTCCGTGAACACCTAACACGGTGCCAATCCCGACCATGCACTCACACCCATGTCGTACGATGTTTTAGATACCGTCTGATGCTGTATGCCAATTGTATATATATAGGTGCTACATCTGAAAATGAGAACTATATATGCACCTTACTCATGCATATTCATTTCATGCATTATTTGGACATTTATATTAAAGTGCATACAAATTCGAACCATGTTATCAACATTCACATATCAAGTTCCAAACGCATGCACCATACTTGAAACTCCTCAACATACCATGGATAATTATAATTAATACATATAATTCTCCTTCATGCACAACTCATGTTAATACATCATACAACATACATTAACACGTCATAACACGTAACCTAACTGGCCAGCACTAACCTGCCCGATTGGCCAATGTCCTCCACAGAAATATGGATGAAATCTTGACTCAATGGGCTTTCCATAGAGTCGAGAACACGAATAGATTCGGACGAAAGTTATAACCTTAAGTTGGAGGTCACACATGACTAAGTTGTCTTACCGGGCGACCTACCTTACTTGGACGGCCATTTTTCGGACGGCTCAAAGCCCTTGCCCTCTAAAGGCATCTGGATGGAAATTTGACTCAATGGGATTTCCATAGGTTTAGAACACGAATCGAGTTAGGACCCAGTTATGACGCTGAGTTGGAGGTCACACATGACTAAGCTGTCTTACCTGGGCAGCCTACCTCACTTGCCCGAATGGCCATTTCCGGCCGGCTCAGAAACCCACTGCCCTCCAAAGGCATCCAAATGGAAATTTAACTCAATGGGATTTCCATAAAGTCCAAGAACACTCGAATCGGAGTTCGGACGAGGAAGTTATGACCTTAGAGTTGGAGGTGCACATGACTAAGGTTTGTCTTACGGCGACCTACCTTGCGGACTAGCTATTTCTGGCTGGATCAGAAACCCAATGCCATCCAAAGGCATCCAGATGGAAATTTGACTCAATGGGCTTTCCATAGAGTCCAAGAACACCCGAATCGGAATTCGGATGAAGAAGTTATGACCTTCCGAAGTTGGAAGTCACACGTAGTAACGGTCTTACGAACCGGCTACCTTACTTTCCCAGACGGCCATTTCCGGCCGGATCAGAAACCCATTGCCCTCCAAAGGAATCTGGATGGAAATTTGACTCAATGGTCTTTCCATAGGTCTAGAACACAAAATCGGAATTGGACGAAGGGAGATTTATGGCCTTAGAAGTTGGAAGTACGCTACATATTAGCGGTCTTACGGGTAGCCTACCTTACTTGCCCGGACGGCCATTTCCGGATGGCTCAGAAACCCATTGCCCTCCAAATGCATCTGGATGGAAACTTGACTCAATGGGATTTCCATGGAGTCCAAGAACACCCAAATCGGAATTCGGACGAAGTAGTTATGACCTTCCGAAGTTGGAAGTCGCACATGGTAAGCGGTCTTACGAGGCCGACCTACCTTACTTGCCCTGGATGCCATTCAAGCTAGGCTCAGAAACCCTCTGCCCTCCAAAGGAATTTGGGTGGAAATTTGACTCAATGATCTTTCCATAGAGTCCAAGAACACCCGAATCATAGTTCGGACGAAGAAGTTATGACCTTCCGAAGTTGGAGGTCACACATGACTAAGCTGTCTTACCCGGGCAACCTACCTTACTTTCCCGGACGGCCATTTCGGCGGATCGAAGCCAATACCCTCAGAAGCATCTGGATGTAAAAGTTGGCGCAATGGTTTCCATAGAGTCGAAACACGAATCAGTTTGAATGAAGAAATTATGACCTTAGAAGTTGAAGTCGCACATGACTAAGCGGTCTTGGACGGCCTACCTTACTTTCCGGACGGCCATTTCGGCTGGCTCAGAAACCCTGCCACTCAAAGGCATTGACTGGAAAGTTGACTCAATGGGTTTCCATAGAGTCTAGAAACACTAGTCGGAGTTGGACGAAGAAGTTATGACATGAAGTTGGAGGTCATGCGGGATCTAATGACGGAACCCGGCCGGGGAACCTATCGGGGTAGACCCGGCGAGGCGAGACCAGTAGGGGTGACCCGGTAAGGGGTGAGACTTGACGAGCTGAGCTAGTGAGTGTGAACCAGCGGACAACCCTTCCTGGGTTGTTCGCAGTAGCGGACCATAGCAGAATTTGGGTAGATTTGAGAAAATTAGCTTTTTAACATCAGGAATTTCACTAATGTGGTAAAATTTTGATGGACGCCATGACAGAGTCCCTTTATTTCCTACCCAAAAATGGAGTTCACAAAGTCGGGTTAATGTGTGCTACCCCCGATGTGGCGGCTTTCATGGTTCAAAAATACAACGAACATTTTGAGACAAAACAACCACCAGCCCTTAGGGTAGAAAGTAATCAAAGTAGGAGAAGACCTACCTCTTGGAGTTTTTCAAAACTCCCCGATTCCGGTCTTTATGTGAAGCCCTTGCCGTGAGGATGAACTCTTCCTCTTGCTCCTCTTTAAACCGTTGGTCCGATTTCCGAGAAATCTAGAGAGAAGGTGGAGTCTCTCTTTCTAAAACTCTCTTTTTCTTCCTCTTTCTTTTCTGCTATTTTCTTTTCTCCCATTCCCTTTGTTTGGTCGAGATGGGCGAAGAGCTTTGTCCTTTCACTTGCCACGTAATAATTTTTATTTGGCTATTAAGATTTCCCATGTCCTCTCATCCATCTACCATGGATTTCCTCTAATGACATGGCCTTACATGTCACCTATAGCTATGCGGGCTCGTTGTTTGACTTGCTCCCATCTTGACACGTGTCTCATCTTGAGCCACTCTAATGCGTTAAGTCTCCCGCACTACTCTCAGTGCCTTGAAAAACGTGAAATTCCAACTGTCTCGGAATTCGATGAAATTCGACTTGGTAGCTAGATTTCACGAGAACTGATTCTTGATGAAGTCCGTTTCATCATCAGAATCTAGAAAATTCGTTTTGACGAAATTACCATTTTACCCTTTTTCCAAAATTAAATTTTAAGGTTTCTGAGTATCTTATGTATTACAATATAATAAGTTCCTCAACACAAACCCTTAAACTTAATGAATAAACCATATGTTTATTCAAGATTTAAAACAATGATATTTCTCAAATAATAATAATAATAATATGTCCCGAAATGCTCTGAAACCATATGAAAATATCATATTGGATAAGGACATTAAAATAATGAATATGCGTCTGATAAATTACATTTTAGAACTAAATTTATTTGTACTCATGATCCTTAAAATACTTGAGTGGCATGCCTTCGGTTAAAAGGATCGCGATCAATAGACTCTCGATGCTAATGTGTTCAATGACCACTTTCTTTTCTTTAACACATTCTCTTATGGCTAAGTATTTAATGTCGTATGCTTACTTGAAGCTTCCACTCTTGTTGTTCTTAGCCATAAATGCAGCATTTGATTATCCACAGTACAACTTGATAGCCTAGATATAGAATCCACAATTCTAAGCAGGATATGAAACTCTTTAACCATACACCATGCGAGCTGGCCTCGAAAAGACACGAGACTTCGGCCTCCATGGTGGAAGTGGCGGTCGAAGTGCGCCAGCACTTCTCGAATACATCTCATCGACTAGCTTGAAAATATAGCAGATGTTGATTTAAGAATCGACCTGACGATAGTCTGAATCGAGTAGCGATCACCTCGAGCTATACGTTCGTCTATACATAGCATGTAATCCTTTGTTCCTTGAAGGTATCTCATCACCTTCTTCTTGACTCTCAATTAATTCGATCTGGATTACTTTGATATCTTCTAATACTCCAATAGCAAATGCAATGTCGAATTAAGTCTGGGGACACAGGCATACATCGGGCTTCATTAGCTACAAAGCATATGGAATGTTCTTCATGTGTTCTGTTCAAAATCATTTAGAGGCAGATTGAGTCAGATCTATCACCCGCGCCAAAATGGGTGCTATACTCGTTGTTTCATTTTCGTATTAAATCTCTCTAGAACTTTATTGATATAGGTCTCTTGAGACAAACCCCGAAATGCCTTGATATCTTTCCTATGGATCTTAATGCGATGACATGAATTGCCTCACCCATATCCTTCATATCAAAGTTCTTAGAGAGAAATTGTTTCTCATTATAACAAACCCTTATCATTGGTTGCAAGCGAATATCATCCACATATAACACAGAAAACAAATCTTTTTCCCCACTGACCTTACAGTATATACATTGATCCATGATATTTCTTCATGAATGAAGTAATGACTTCATGGAATTTCAAATACCACGTGGCGGAATGCTTGTTTAATCCATATGGATTTCTTAAGCTTGCAAACTAAATGCTCACCTTTACTAGAGAAGAATCCTTCAGGTTGTTTCATGTAAACCTCTTCCTCTTGATTACCATTAAGGAATGTCGTTTTCACATCCATTTGATGTAAATCAAAGTAAAAGTGGGCAACTAATGCCATGATTATCTAAAGAGAATCTTTCTTAGATACAGGAGAAAAGGTCTCCGTGTAGTCAATTCCTTCCCTTTAAGTGAATCCTTTAGCAACGAGTCTTACCTTATGTCACTCAATGTTGCCCAATGAGTTCTTTTTTTATTTAAAGACCCATTTACATCCCACGGCTTTTACACCATTAGGCAACTCAACAAGATCTCAAACTCGATTAGATGTCATAGAATTCATTTCTTCTTTCATGGCACTATACCATGAGTTAGATTCCTTAGAACTCATGGCTTATGAAAACGTTTCTGGATCATTTTCGGCTCCAATGTTATAGTCCAATTCTTGTAAATACACTATATAATCATTAGGAATTGTTGATTTCCTAACTCTTATAGATCTTCTTAATTTTGGTTCATCATTCTCTTAAGGAATTTGTTGACCAACCTGTTGCTCAATTGGTTGTTCAACAATTTCTTGAATTTCTTCATTGGCAACTTGATCTACAGGATCAATATCAGCAATATGTGGAATTTCAGGAAATGGTTGTCTCACACTTGGTTCTACTTGAGGGGTGTGGGCTAGCAATCAATCCATCATGAGGCTTAAGAGGTTGACCTTCATAATGATCCTTCTCATAAACAATGTCTTGAAGCAAGTCACTCAGCCCCAATCAAGTCATTCTCAAGAAATTTTAGCATTTTCTTGGATTCCCTGATCTAGTCTTTGGCTGAGATGGACAATAAATCTACCCCTTAGACCTTTCGGCATATCAATGAAATGCACCCACAATGGATCTTAGGTCCTGCTTTTTTCTTGTGGTTTATAAATTCTCACTTAGACGAGCATCCCGAATGCGTATGTATCATGAAACCAGTTTTGAAACCTTTGAATAACTCGAAAAGTCTTAGGAGACTGACTTTAGTTTGGAACTCGATTTAATATATACACTACCGTCTTTAGAGCTTCAGACCACAAGTATCGAGGTAGTTTTGTATTACTCCTCATACTCCTTACCATGTCCATTAAAGTTTGTTTTCTTCTTTCTGTCACACCATTCTGATCCGAAGAATCAGGCATAGTGTAATGGGCAACAATCCCATTTTCTTGAAGAAACTTCACAAATGCACTAGGAGCTTGTCCATTCTCTGTGTATTTATCATAGTACTCTTCACCTCTATCTGATCTCATGATCTTAATATGTTTTCCACATTGATTGATTCGTGCCATAGTAGGCTGAGCTAAAATCAACAAAATTTATATACGCTAAAGTTCTCTTCTTTGCAGTAGTCGACTCTTTGCGGTATAGTGGTCTAGGGTCGGGAACACGGGGATGGGTTTCATCCTATAAATGGTTTGCATCAGTGCATGAAGGTGGGCTTTCTATTTGGACTCTTTGGAATTGTGTTTCAAAAAGCAGTGGGAATGAAGTTGGCTTAGCTGTAAGCGAGGGGTAAAAGGTGAAAAAAGTTAACTTTAGAAGATTTGGAATTCACTAACTTGGCAGATTAAGGGCAAACAGAATGTCATCGGGTTTTATCCTCGCGTTATGACATGCAACATATAGTTCATGGCACTGCTTAGGATCTATATTTAACTAGCAAACCTCACCCGTAGAAACATCTCTATTTGAGTCCAATACGGTAGCATGCGGTTATGGCCCCTTTTTAGTTTAAAACCACAACATTGATATCATCTTAGAGGCTGTAAAGACCGTCTAAAGAACAATGATTTCAAAAGCATGGAGTATTGGCCAAATCAATAACATTAAATGCTATGCAACCTAATTTGAAACCTAACATACTTAAATATCATTTTAAAGCTCGTAAAAGACCATATAAAAGAATCCATGATGCCTCTCTCCACTTGAATATGCCTTTGGATCCTAAAGCATGAGACTTGGCCAAATTAATGACATTCAATGTTATGCAACCATGTTTGAAAATATAAGGGCCCATAAATACACTACATGTAGCTTTTAGTACGAGAGGGACAACATGTATATGCCCGCACAAGCTAAGCTCTTATCTTCCAAGAAAGGAAACCTTGAAGCATCTTGAGTTGTCATCCTCGAGGAGGTGTGTTTAACGCGGGAAAGGAAGAGAGAAAGAAGAGAGAGAAGAGAGAAAAGAAATAAAAGCAAAACCTAAAATAAAAGACTTTATTTACAAAAATAAAAACTTACAAAAATATCTTCTCCCACAGATTGTTCCTCTTCCAATTGTTCTTAGATTACAAAACAAGAGAGGCTTATATAGGCCTCCTCAAGGTATGAAAATACCAAAAAACCTATGAAATTGGCTAAGTTATAGGACAATTAGGTAATACACCAAGTTTGGAGCGGTTGGCATTAATTACAAAGCATGACGAGGCATCAAATTTTGCTAGGCTGAGGAATTTCGCTAACTAGCGAAATCACCAGGTCTAGCGAAAACAAGAAATTTCGCTAAGGGTGGGTAATTTCGCTAGCTAGCGAAATTTCGCTAAGCTAGCGAAATTTTTGTGAGAAGCGAAATCCATTATTTTCGCTAAGGAACGATTAGCGAAATTTGGAGTGTCTAGAAATTTGGTGTTTTAAGCCAGGTTGCGAATTTTTCGCTAAGGTTGCGAAATTTTGCAATCTGACGAAATTTTTCGCAAGCAGCGAAAATTCAGTTTGTTGATCCTTGTTGCTTTTGCCTCCTGTGCTTTAAGCGCATCACATTTTCTTCATTTGCCTTGGTTTCTCATTGAATCTTGGGAATTGGTTGATGGGCGAGACTTGAATTCCAACTTTATGATTCATCAACGTATTGAATTGAACCCAAATTGCTCCAGCCTACAAAACAGCAAAATACCCTCTAAATGGCATAAGTGTTACTAAGTAGACTAGAACACTTTAATTGGTATAAATGACATGATTAATGCAAAAGCACTGTTCTATCTAATATGGGGTTGAAATTGCACTTTTGGGCATTAATCATTGATTCTCTACCACTTACCGGCCTTAAAGGCTTTAAAGGCACCTAAAGCTTCATCTTTGGAACGAAGTAAGTAGAGATACATGTATCGTGAATAATCATCTATGAAGGTGATAAAGTATTTCGGACCATTTACATCCATATCAGGACAACAAATGTCAGCATGTATAATCTCTAATAGGTTTGTGCTCCTATTTGCACTCCTTTTAGACTTGTTGGTTTACTTACCCTTAATGGAATTCACACAAGTCTCAAAATCAGCAAAATCCAAAGTACTAAGTACCCCATCATTAACCAATTTCTTCATTCTTTCAATGGAGATTTATCCCAATCTTCGGTGCCATAACATAGAGGATTCCCCATTCATAACACATTTTTTAACCCATCGGTAACGTACATAGAATTATAAGTAACATCATTGTGTAATTGAATATGGGAATGACCATCAGACAATGCATCATAACCAATAACTTTGGATTTATTAGATAAACTAAAACCGAATGCTGTAAAAAAGTTAAGGAAAATCCTAAAAGTCTGAGTCTTGAAAAATTGAAATTAAATTCTAGAAACTGGAACATAAAATGTCTTTGAATTCTAAGTGAAACCGTTTGCTTAATATAAAGCAAGTGCCAATTGCTTCCCACCGTGAACTCATCTTCTTTTTGAATAGATGCATTGTTCACTTCCCGGCTTCCTTGGGTTTGTACCACATGGGTATTTGAAACATGGATTGTAGAGGCAGAATCAATCACCATGTGTTATGATTAACATTAACCATATTAGATTCATAACAGACAAAAGAAAATTGAGTACCTTTTTTATCAAGCCAGATCTTAATTTTGAACAGTCCTTCTTCATGTGTCCCTTCTTCTTACAGAAAAAATACTTTGACTTCTTCTTTAAGCTTGATTGAACAGGAATCTTTCCCTTTTTTTTAGCTTGATCCTTTCTTTTATTTCCAAAGGTGGTCAAGTTAACTTACTTTATGTGCCCAGGCAGGGTCCATTGACAATAATCAGCAGCGGAATACATGTAGCCATTGGTGTCTCGATGCCACAAGGCGTGTCTCTCTGCAGAGACTCGAGCATGAGTAAAAATGGCCCGTTGGGCCCCGCCATCCATACTCACGAAATATAACTAACTATATTACAATAGTTTCAAGAGTTAATACACTCTTATATAACATGTACCGATCATAATGTTTCATACATGTTTACAACATAATCAAAGCCACATATCGGCTTTCTTCTCCATCGGCCTCAATAGGCGTCGTCTTCGAATCACTACTGTACTGAAAGGGATCGCGACGGGGTGAGCAATGCCAGTTGAATTTTCCCTACGTTGGGTTACTCCGCTTTAAGTGCTCGTGCAATGACAAAACACACTTTATTAGTGAATTAATGATTCCTACTGAATGTCTACATATAAATCCGTGTCTCGAGTCCTCACATGAGCTCCCTCACGCATGCTTATGCCATGTATGAAAATCGTTTCCAAACAAAATATTTGTTTTATTGGTGGACAACCCTCCGATATAAATACGTTGGACAATCCTCCGAGGTGAATTTGTTGAATAACTCTTCAAAATAATTCATGGGCCTCTCAGAAGCGTGGGTGATAGACGATTTCCCAACAAATTCTTAGGACAACTTTCAGAAATTATTAGACGACCCTCGAGTATTTCATATCATGCACTCACACCTACTATTCTAGGGTGCCCCAGTGCATATGAAATGCATTGTGCTATTTCCATACAATACATGTTAATATATCAAGCATGCATATATTAACAAAATACACACACCATCATCATGTTATTCATCGCCGCCATAACATAAATTGGCTCACATGGGCCACGATAGAAAGCAAACGGTCCGCCTTGAACTATCCACCGCAATCACAAATACACAACATAGGGCCGGTCGAAAGACCTTCCGCCTATGAAGCAGTTTGCTAGAAACAGTTAGGACTTCCAACATTCGAGTCTCACTGGAACTAAAACACATATTGATTATTGAGAAACACCACAACCATTTGAATGGCTCTCAACGAATTAACACAAGTAGGAGAAAACCCTGCCTCCGGAGTTTGTCGAAACTCCACAATCTGCGGTACCGCGTGTAGCTCTTACAGTGAAGTCGAAACTTGCCTCTTGTCTGGGGTCGATGGGCGGAGTCACCGGGAAATCTAGAGATAAGGTAGAGCCTCTCTCTATAATTTCTCCTCTCTCTTTCCTCTTTCTTTTCTCTCTCTATTTTCCTCTCTTTTCCCCCATCTAATCAGGTTGGGTCATTCTTGGGTCAACTTGATGTCATCTCACTTGCCAAGTGTCAAGCTCCCATTGGCTCCTTAGATTACACCTTATCCCCTTATCCATCTACCATGGATTTTCACGCAATCACATGTTGCCACATGTCTCTCATGGGCCCCATTTGAGCTCATGTTTGACTCATTCTACACATGACACGTGGCACCTCTTGAGCCACTCACAATGTGCTAAGTGTCCCGCACCACTCTCGGTGCCTCGAAAAACGTGAAATTCCGATTGTCTCGGAATTCGACGAAATTCGATGTGGTAGCTAAAATTTCGAGCGATTCAGCGGTGAAATCCATTTCATCATCAGAGATATAGAAAAATTTGGTTACGGCCAAAGTACCAATTTTATTTTTCGAGAAAATTAGGAATTTTAATTGGTTTTTACTTTCGCCCTCTTCCATCATTAACCTTCCCTCCTCTTGCACACACATGGTCAGCGATTCGTAGGAATTGACCATTTATTCTTATATTGTTGTAAGAGATTTGAAAGAATTTGTATTGTTGGGGCAATGTGTTCAATATATAATGAATAAGGAAAGTGTCGACATAGTGACTTCTAATGGGATTAAGTTAGTATATATCACTTAAATTAATGGTGATATGATGCACACTCCTTATCGGTGGAAGCTTGGTGGATGAAAATTGCATAATTAAAGATGCTTGTAAGGCTTTGTCGAGATTCTATTTGCTGTCGATGGCTTTAGTGGTTTGACTTTATCAATTTGCTCAGCGGAACTGAATACGGCCAGATATCTTGGTCTTTATGAACATCACGGAGAGGCGATTGGACCTCTCCCACTTATCATAAAGACAGACACCTTCTGCAGTGCTGGTTTCGGTAATAGGATCGGGTTCGTCTTTCCTTATAGCGTAGTCAATATCCATCCATCCCAAATGCAGAATAATTCTCTCATTCCATACCTTATAGTTATCACCCCTTAGTTCGGGAATATCACACTTAAAATAAAAAATGTTCGCAAGTTGAATAACTATAATATTTTAAATATACATGCTTATTAATCAAGGATTGACGCAAAAATACAATGTCATGTTTTACCAATGTAAATCATGCTTTTAAATCATAGATCTAGTGACATAAAACTTGCACGTGGGCTAAAGTCTTATTCATTTGGAGCTTAAAGAATCTTATGATAAAACTATCAAATCATGTTCCTTTTCCTAATCGCATAGGAAAATTAAAATATAATTTGATATCTTATCCTAATTATGCTCTAATATAATAAAAATTCCGAGTGGGATGAGATTTATAACATTCCATATGATTAATTACAATTAATGTAATCAAATGTGATCTTAAACTTAATATATAATTTTAACTAATTAAGGATGTTGTATTATTCACAATTAATTAAAAGTATATAGATCCTTTGAACATTGTGCAAAACTTTAAGCTTAATTTAAACAATAGATTATCATTCAATTAATTTTGTATGTGAAACTATACACATACAAATAATCACAATAAATTTAATATATAGGAAATTTAATTCCTATATTTTAAACATCATCTCTTTCTTGATTGACATCTAATATGTCCAAACAATACGGTTCGGTAGTAAGTGTGTCGATTAAGTCTGAATACTTGTGTTTTAATTAGAAGTAGCTACACATTTTCATAAATTTTGCTAGCCATCAATCTCTATAAAAGAAAACCAATGTAAAAAGTAATAACAACTTTACACCTGGCCGGTGGTAAAGGACTTATATTAAAGCTATAAGGTCTAGGTTGGCTGCAAAATTTTATGAATTTAGAATTCAATGGCTATCCCTACAGCCAAACATACCAGGGGTATTCTAAAGCCAAATAGGCTATCCCAATGTGCCAAATGGGCCATTAGTAGCCCTGTAACCTAATAGGACACTAGGCTGCCTGCGACGAACAAAACCACAACAACTTGAGTGAGGCTATAGCAAAATCAAACGACCCATAGGGCTGAGCCTGGCTGCGGGGAAGCCCGAGTGAGGCTGCGGCTAGGGGTGCTGCCGTCAGGAGTCGATAGGGTATTAGACGGGCTCGGCTCGGCTGAGCTAAAGAAATGAAGCTCGAGCTTGTTCACGAGCATTTGGCCCAGCGAGCGAGTTTGAGGTGCTCGGGCTCGGCTCGTTCTTTCCAGGCACGTTCACGAGCTTGGTTCATGAACTTTGGATTACTTGAGCTTGTTCTAAACTGTTCTAAACTTCTTTATGAGCTAATGGTGAGTTTGAGGTCTTTCATTCGGCTCGTTTAACTCTGAGCCTCAAAATAATGTTCGGAATTAAAGAAAATGTTCATCTAAAATAAGCTATTTCTGACTAAATTAAAAAGATAAGACAATAAAGTTCCAGTATAACTGATTGAAGTTCAAGAATTAAAATATTCATCATGTTCATTTGTAGGAAAAATTCGTTGTGTATCAAGCCTTCTCCATGTTCACGAGCTTGGTTCACGAGGCACAGTTAACAGGCTTGCTCACGGGCCTATTCACGAGCTGTTCTGGTGGCGGCTGCGAGTTTAGGGTGCTCGGGCTCGCTCATTGCCCTTCTGGCGCCGAAATGATGTTCGGACTCGGCTCGTTTAATGTCACTTGAGTTCGAGCGAAACTACAGCAGCCGGCAGAAGCGACCTTAGTGGCTCGAGCTAGTTCCTGACCCTAGCGCAGCCACTAACTTGTAAATGGAATTTGGTCCATTAGGCCTTACAAGAATATGGCCCAAGATGGGCTTAAAAACAGCCTGTCAACTAAAAACAGGTTGGCCCAAACTATGACTTATTTAAATGAACTAGCAGCCCAAAATGATATAGCCTAGCCTAAGCAAGAAGAGAAAATTCGTCTTCAACCTTCAGCGGGGTCACTCAACCTGGTTGACAGTTGTGGATCTATTGGAAAACCCATCAGTATCCTTATGTTTTTTTTACCTGTTTTACACTACGACCCGGATATCTATACTGAATAATACGTTTCTAAACAGATAATTGCAAAAATTTTAAAAAAAATCATCAAACATGATCTCCATAAACAAAACTTCTTAGACAGTTTTTTTTTTTGTTGGTCAAGCCATGTTGAAAAAGAGAAGGAAAAGGAAGGTTTTTCCCATAAACATGTTTTTAAATATTTCTACCTTTTATTTGTTAAAAGATGTAAAAACCGTCTTGAATAAATATATTCAGAATTTCTAATATTGAAGGCACCGAAAGCTGAATTTCATGCATTGTTTAAACACCAAACTTCATACACGTTTAAACACTGAAAAATAAGAAATTTAAATGATAATGGTTTCACATGTGAAGTTCATCTAAAGTCTTATATTGACTTTCATTCATCTTTGTTCTGAGACAAAAATTTTCCTAAATCAAAAGAAATTTTTTAAACAAAATGAGAGAATTAAATGCAGTGCTCTCATCTGAAAGAATGTAAAATCAAGTAATCGAATAATCGATCATTGTAAGTCACAAACAACATAATCGAGATCATATACGAAGCAAAATGCGGAATATCACATCGCCAGGCCGTTGTTGAGAAACAAAGAAATTGGAATACTGGAAGAATTGAAAACAAATTTTCTTGATTTTTTTAAACCCTTTTCAAAAATAAATTGGATGCTGAATTTTCTCTTTGTATATTTGAGTAGGCTTAGGGACCAAAAAAATGTCTTATCGATTCTTTATATGGAGATCAAGTCATCATTGGTTTCCCTCAGAGGTGTAAGGGTTGAGGAAGATGTGTTATGGGAGATTTAAATTTGAATTTAAAATTCAAATTATATGGACCATTCTAACATAGAGAAAAAATAAATTTCTAAGATAAAAAAATAATACATTATAAAATAACATAAATAAAAACTAAAGTAAAAAATACATGTGATATGTTATGTTGCTCTCTAGAACAAATAAAGAAAAAAGGATCTTGTAGAAGAAATGTAAAAAAGATGAAGTTCACGGAAAATGGAAAGATAATAGAAATTGCAGAGAGATAGGAAGGAGAAGAGAGTAGTCTTAGTTTTGGAGAAAATAGGAGAGAAAAAGAGCCGAAGAGAAGAAAGTGAAGCGGGTGAGAGATGATAAGAAGTGTTGCAGTGATTAGACTAGGCTGTGAAGCGAGCTCTTTAGGCTAAGCAGTGAAGGGAGACGGTGAGGGTAAGGTCTTGTCAGGCTTCATTAAAATTTTAATAATAAAAAAAATGATTCTCTTAAAGTTTTAAATTAGTTTTTACTTACAAAAACATTATTTAATGAATTGAAAAAATAATATTAAATTAATTTGTAAAATAAAAATAATAAAAATAATTAAAAAAATTTATTTTATAAACTTACGTAAGCAATTTTTTTATTAAATATAAAGTAAAAAAATAAAATTTTAAGAATATTTACAAAATTGATCATAATTTTAGTATCCAAATACAAAATATAAATATATAGTAAAAAAGTAAATTTAAATATATATTTTTATAAATATGATTATTTAAATAATTTATCATGATAACTATATTTTTCTATATATTGAATTTATCAAATAAAATTAATTAATAAATTTGTAATACATTTTATTTATAATTTATATATCGTATAAATAAATTATATGTTTATTTTAAAAAATTTGTTGGACATCTTTATAATAAAATTAGTAATGGAAGGATATGCCACTAAAAAATAATTAAAAAAAAGATAAATTTTTATATGCAACATATATTGGTTTGTTAATTTATTTATATAGATAAATTTTTTTGGCCTTTTTATTCAGAATTTTTATATTTAGAATTATAATATAAATTGATTGGATTGATTGATGTTCAAAATCTTCTATTCAAAAATCATTTATTAAATAATAAATTTATTTATTCTTTAATAAATAGAACGTGTAATAGTTAAATTTTAATTAAAGAATAGTATTTAAGAGTGTGTATATTAAAAAATTAAAATAAAACATAATTATTTATTACATATAATTACTTATTAAAAATAAGCTTGTTTATGATTTTTTCTTAAAATAATTTCACCTAACAAATTGATAATAGTTGTTTCATAATCAGAATTAGAAAAAATCATTAGAAAAATAATGAAGATATGATCAAATATTTATATTTTTTTATAATATCATTTGATAAATAATATTATTTTTAATATCAAATAGTAAATATATATTTTAAAATATTACTATTAATAAATACTATTTCATAATTTATATAATTATTTTATATACTAAATTATATAAGAAAACAAATTAGTTTATAATATATATATATATATATATATATATATATATATATATATATATATATATATATATATATATATATATATATATATATATATATATATATTTAAAATTATTATATTTATATATTTTTATTTTTAATTAGAAATAAAATGAAGTATCATTAAATTATTAAAAATATTAAGATAAATATAAAATATATTTATAATAATAACTATAATTGTAGCGCCCCCAGGCCGAGAGATTAGTTGACTGCCGTCCCGACTCGCGGAAAGCTTGATTGAATGTCGGGTGACGGCGTTTCTCAATCGATGAGTCTCTTTATGCGAGGAGCTCTGCAAAAATCACAAGCGCGCATATCGCGCCACGAACAATGCGATATAATGCCAGTGAAATTAAAGCGGCCGCGAGTGTAAGCGGTCTTTATTAAATGCATCTTTGCATGAATCCGGTATATCCGATAGTTCTGAGAGTTCGAATAATTTTTGCTACTTACCTGATACCTTATACTAAGTTAAAGTTTCAATACATGTATACATCGTAATAAGCCTGACCAGAACTTTCTTATAATCTCGTCTACAGGATGGCCGTGCTTCCTTGTATTTCTGTCACGCGTAAAATGGTAATCCATCGACGGGGTGAGCCTAATGCTTCCCGATAATTGGAATCGCCACTAAGTGGGCTCACTCTCACTTTCAAAAGTCGCGGTCTGATGTTTACGAAATAAACATATTGACAATGCGTGATTCCTACTTGAATGTCTAACTCATCGTCTACATGCGGGGAGTTCTGTGAGCTTCTCACACACTCGCCTAAGCCTCGTATGAGAATTATTATTTTGTTTGATTGTGGACAATACTCAGGTAATGTGTATATCGATTTAGGCGACTCTCAGACTGATTGATATTATTTGTGGACTACCCTCCCAGATGTATATTAATTGAGCAACTCAGATGATTGATATTTTTGTTTATGGACTGCCTCGTGAATATCGATTGAAGTCTGACGATTGATATTTTTAATTTAGATGCCCTCAGTGTTTGTATTTTAAAATGACCCTCGAGCTAGGTACTGGCTAAATGCAGCTGGCTCCTTAATTAAGCCAGGGTGTTCGTACATATGGAATGCATGTATGCAGTCCCGATACAATCTAATTCACGGTGAAATGTATAAACGTCGTATATTTACAGAATTTAATTCACACAATCATGTCTGCGCCAAATTAATTAATTAATACATCAAAATTAATAAACTTTGGTAATGATCGACGAAGCAGTCTCTTGAATTACTTCGATAAAACATATTAATTCACAAAATTTTTGAGAACCTTGTTTCGGGAATAGTGAAGCCCCCTTAGTTCTTATTCGGGAAAATCTAAAATCATCGGTTCACTTAGTGAACCCGGGTTTCACGGCCATTTACGGCATTTTCATATAAAGCATACATTTTAATAGTGTGGCATAAAAAGCGGCGCTAATTTTACGGTACATCGGCCCGATAAAAAATCTCAAAAAATTCAGCGGTCGGTCCCAGTTTCGGTTGTTGGCTCGACACTGCGGCACCAGCCGTCGAAGCGGTGAAAAGCGGCTTAAATAAAGTGCCAAAACCAGTAGGAAGCCCACCTCGAAGAGTTTGCCTAAAGCTCCTTCGTCAGAGCCACCGTCTGAAGCCTCTCACGTAAGAAGGCTCCTTCTTGTCAAGAAAGGCTGAAATTGTCGGATCGGCTCGTATTTTAGAAAGAAAGGCATCATCCAGCTCTAAAAACGCCATTTTTGGCTACTGGATCTCCTCCCTCAAAATCACGTTTTGCTCATTTTAATTGGAAGAAAGGCACTGTGTGGCTGTTTTGGCGTTTGTGTTTAAATCGATTTAATTAATTAATTCGTATTTCTCCGGTTTTGACATTCGGCGTTATACGGTGGAAATCAAAATTTCGTCATTCTCTACTAAATGCAATTTATGGCGTGATCTTTTATTACTCTCTGTTTTAAATCGCATCGAAAATCGTTTCTGACACCACAGCGATGTCTGGCAGTCGCGAACTCCGATTATGCCGGAGTCTACGAAATTTTCTTTGCTTTAAGTAGATTTAGCAGAGCGATTCAACGGTGAAATCAGTTTAAATACATTCGAGATCTGAAAATAAATTAGTATTTTTAGCGAAATATGTTTTGTAATCGAAATTACGATTTTCTTGAATTTTGAAAATTGGAATTTATCGGGTCTTACAATAATTTAAAAAAAAATTCAAAAGAAAATTTAAAATAGTTTTTTTTAAACAAATAATTTAAATTAATATTTTTTTAATAAATAATTTTAATCCTGACAAACATAAATTCAATTCATATTTATTTATTTTTTTTAAAAACATCCTTGTATTTATAATAATTTTATTGTCAATTATAATATAATAATTTTATCTTAGAATTATAAAAAGTTGTTAAAGATTTAAAAAATAAAATATGAAAAGAATAGTTGAAATCGTCTAATAGAAATCGTATTTTTAAAAGACAAGATGTGAAGAAAATAAAAGACAAAATCATATTTTCTAAAGACGATATTAAAAAAGGGAAAAGAAGAAGACTGAAGAAAAAATTGAAAGAGTAAAAAGAAGAAATCGATATTTTCAAAAGATGATATTGTTTAAAATTGTCATATTTAAAAGATATTAAAACCCGTTTCATTAAAAGACGATTTCCAACCAAACTTGTTTCTTCAAACGATCTTCAAACATCTTTTTCCTAGTCGGATAGAAATAAAAAGTGCGGCGATGTTGTGACCCAAAAGACACATGGGTTTTACCGCGTTTATATACCAGTCATATAATAGCACTTCCCTTTCCCTCCAGCTCTATGTCTCTATACCCAACTCTCTGCTCACTGGACTCATCTCTCTTTCTCTCTAGAAAGCTAGAAATCTGGTTCAACTCTCTCTATGAAATCTAGAAATCCGCGCTCTACCTGTACTGATTTTGCCCTAATCTCCTCAAAGCTCCAGAATCCGAGATCGGTGGCTAGGGTTTCTCCGCTGGTTAATCTACGAAACAGCACGCGAACCTCAAACTGTCGTCTCATACTGGTTCGACTCACTTCTCTTTGATTTTGAACTAATGCATATACTTTGTGGTTTGGGCGCAGGTATTTTCTTTGTGTGGTGCGCTGGTAGTGGATTTTTCTTTATCTGGTTTGCAATTCGTGTTTGAGCAGTCTACGGCTTGTGTTTCTCGGTGTCATAAATGGAGGATTCCTTTTTCATTCAATTCAAATAACATCTCCTCCTTTTCTTTGTCATAAAAATAACAAAAAAACTACAGCTGATGTTGCTTTGGACGTGTAGGCATGGACTCTCCATATGGAAGGTAGATCTTTAGAAATTGTTGATGCATCAATGGAAGATACCTATACTCTCTCTGAAGCACTCCGGGCGGAGCGTTTACGTTTACTGGCCCTGATGATATGCTCAAACTTCTCTGATTTTGTTACTAGTTTTGTTTATCGGTTTCGTGATTTCAGGTCTTGAATTGACGTTGTTGGATTTCTTTTGATAATAATTTTTTTCTGCATTTCGAGCAATGCCAAACCATTGATCAATTAAGCCTTTCTTGATCAATTAAACCTCATGTACTCTCTGACTGGGAGGGGAGAAAGTGTGGGAAATTTTCAATGTTGTTTGATTAATTCATGGGAATTCCGTGATGAATCCTTCTAATTAGTGCTGTTTTGTGCAAATCTATTGATTTCTAGGAGCTGTCGTATGGATGAGACAGAATTTATTATGTGGGATACAGTTGTTGGATGAATTGGGGCATTTAGGGAATATTAGCTGTTGTTATATATTCTTTTTTGGGTAGGCAGCTCAATCACTCAACTAGTGCCAGAGTAGAAATTGATTCACAAATTTATTTGTGAAATGATTAAAGGATAAAGCTTTAATGATGGACTTCACACAAGTAGGTCTTTTTCATGTTAAAATTAAATATATCTAATATACTTCCCAATGAATGATTTATACTTGCACTATAAATTCTGATTTGAAACTGCAGGTGGGCTTTTTATACCTATTCCTCTGGTTTTGAAATGCAAAAAATCTTAGCTTCATAAGTTTTGTGCAGTTAGCATCTGAAATAGACTAATGGTATCTGTGCTTGTAGTTGCTGCATGAGTTAAGAATGAGGTTTGACTGTATGAAATGTTATTGATGCAGAATCTTTGTACTCTCGATTTTTTTTCCTAACTGATGCCACCAATTTCAATTGCTATTTTCTCTGAATTTGCCATTATCACCTTCTATTTTTAGTCTTTTTTGTGCATTGTTCATTCGTCTCTTTATTTCAACAGTTTAGAGTTGTTCATTCTTGTCCAAATCTGTGAGTTTTAGGTCCTTACAAATGGTATTGAAGTGAAACTACAAAGGAATGCTCTTAGTGTTATTGAAGCTCCAACTGGCCATGAGGATGATGATGACCTTGAATATGAGAACATGCACTGGGATGAACATCGCTAAATGAAGGTATGGGGATGAATTTCCTTTTTGACATGCGTTCTGTTTTTCATAGTGACATAGCTAACAGATTATCTAGATTTTGTTGAAGGACCAAAACTGCCAGGAATTTTCTATAGCTGATATAGCCCAAAGTGGCTAGCAAAGTATGTTTGGTAGACAGAAGGAGAGGATAGAGGGGAACTAGTGGTTGACATGCCTCCACATCAAATGGTTAAGAAATATGTTCTTATCTTGGCATAACATCTTTTATGGTAACATTACTTAGTAAATTATGCTCTTGACATCAATTTCACATTCTGTTTTTCAGTCCTCATAATACTCAAGTCCATACTAGTAGGTGGGGCCTTAAGTTACATCCACTGCCAGTGTGTTCACTTGGATATTGATTCATTTGTCCTCACCTCAAGAGGTAGGTTTTCTTGTCTGTTAATTCCACAACAGAAAGTTAAGGCTAGCACATGTTTCAAGAGCAGTTGAATAAGGCGTGAACCATTTTTCTTGATGTTTAATAGTTTTCTAAATTTAGTGCATGTGTCAATTCTTTATTTGATGGGGCATTGCTCTTGGAAGAATTATTATTTATTCAATGATACTAGAAAATTGATTTACATGTTTAGATTTCTAGTTATATATTTTCTTCTTGTACTAGGAATCATACCAACTGAAACTGAAATGTACCAAGTCTCTGTCATGTTTAGATTTTGATACCTTCAATTCACAGACTGCTTGTTACTTGAATTGGCTACAGTGTTGAAACTAAGCACCGTTGCTTGTTTTGTTTTATTTAATTTTTGCTAAGAACTTGCTTGAGTTTTTTGGTAGGTTTCTTTATTAAGTCATCTTTATGTAAGAATTTCTGTTGGGCTTTTCTTGAGAGAAAAAGTAAAAAGGCAGGTAAGTCGGTATAGAAATTCATGTTCACAAATAATTGTTTATCTAATGAACTTTTATTTGTCTTAGTTGACTAGAAACTCAAGTAATACCTTCAAGACATATTTAAATGTCACTTTTCTAAAGGCATCATGAATGGAGGTTTCTATTCACTATATATTTGCATACAAGTTACATTTAAAAAACCAACAAATTTGAAGGGGCTCGTATATTAGAACTAAGACTTTCTAATAGAGAGGAGTAATCTTGTGACCAAGCTGCAAGAATTTCTGAATATATGTTTTGGTACTTATATGGTGATAAAAATTTTGAGAAATATTTTTGCAGCAATATATACATATACAGCAGTTTGGTTTATGGCAATTCTCTCTTTAATCCCAATGGAAGTCATGTAACAACTCAAATTATACCCTAGTAGTTTTATGGTTTGTTTAGGGTATAATAAAAGTCAAATTTGTATTTTTCGGAAATTTAAGTACTAAGTATGAAAAAGGATATAATCGGAAATAATAAAGAAGTAAAAATGGTAAACTAGTAAATTACCGATTAGGGACCCAAAGGACATAAAATAAGAAGATTATATGTTATTGTGGAATATTAATTAGTTGACTTGCAAATAGAATGAAGAAGGAGGACTCATTAGCAAAAAGGGATAATTGAAGCCAAAATCCCGACACCAAAATGTCTTCTAGGATAAACATTATCCATTTTTGGGGATTTGGGAGCTAAAGACATCTGGGTTGTGGAGAAGGAGACGAGCTGGCTTGTGCTCTCCATTGTTTTGCTCATTTTGGTTCAAGCGGAAAGGAAGGAAAGGAGGAAAAAGCAGAGTTGGAAGAGGAAAGAGAAATCAATCGAGGTGTGGAACTCTCCCATTTGTTAGTTAGGAAAAACCCTAACTCTTCCCATGTTTGGGATCTTTTTGTTGGTTTTAATTGGGGTTTGATGTTTGTTTTGGTTATGATTTTGATATGATTTGGTTGTGGCCATTGTAAAGATGTGTGAATTGGTGTAGAGGTATTTAAGGGGAAACTCTGTCAAAATTTCGTTAGACTTGTGACTGTGTTTTGGCCATAATTTGACCTACAGACCTTCAAATTGGATGATTCCAGTGGAGATGAAGAGATTAAGACCAGTACAAATGTTTAGAAGAGCGTAACTAAATCTGCTCACAAAACCCTTGAGCGAGTCGATGTTGGGATATGGATTATTTCTTCTACGAGGAGTAGTTTATATTTTCATATCTTGAATTATATTGATCCAAAGGAGGTGAACCTACTTTTAATGGAAGTGAATTTGATGACTAAAAAATATATAGCCGGAGAATTTCTTATCAATCTTTAGTAGGGAATTTAGTTGCGGATTTACTATAGAAGGGCACAATAAAGCGCACCTATAATGTTGTGACTAAAAGACATGGGTTTTACCTGCTGATATCTTATTGAATAAGTTTATAACCCTTCCCCTTCCCTTCCTTAGGCTCCACCTCCGGCTCTGCCTCTACTCTTCGCAACTCTCTCCTCTTTGGGCTCATCTCTCTCTCTCTCTCTTTCTCTACTCTAGAAAGCTAAATGCAGTTCAACTCTCTGTAAATCTGAAATGCGCCTCTGCACAATGTGATTTTAATCTCATGGGGTGAGGATCTTCCTCAAAATCAAAATCCTAATCTCCTCAGCTCCAGGAATCAGGGATCGGTGGCTAGGGGTTTCTCCATTTTGGTTAATCTTTGAAGCGACCTGTGATCTCAAGCATTTGTCTCATACTGGTTCGACTCACTTCTCTTTGATTTTGAACTAATGTATATACTTTGTGGTTTGGTACATGAGAATGACTTTTGCTTTGTGTGAATTACGCTGGTGAGTGGATTTTTCTTTATTTGGTTTGCAATTCGTGTTTGAGCAGTCTACGGCTTGTGTTTCTCAGTGTCATAAATGGAGGATTCCATTTTCATTCAATTCAAATAATATATCTTTTCTTTGTCATAAAATGCAAAACTCTGGATGATGTTGCTTTGGACGTGTAGGCATGGACTCTCCATATGGAAGGTAGATCTTTAGAAATTGTTGATGCATCAATGGAAGATACCTATAACTTATCTGGGCGGAGCATTTACGTTTAGTGGCGCTGATGATATGCTCAAACTTCTCTGATTTTGTTACTAGTTTTGTTTATTGGTTTCGTGATTTCAGGTCTTCAATTGACGTTGTTGGATTGCTTTTGATTTTAAATTTTTTCTGCATTTCGAGCAATGCCAAACCATTGATTAATTAAGCCTCATATGCTCGACTGGGAGGGAGAAAGTGTGGGAAATTTTCAATACTATTTGATTAATTCATTAGAATTCTGTGATAAATCCTTCTAGTGGTGCTGTTTTGTGCAAATATATTGATTTCTAGGACCCGTCGTATGGATGAGACAAGAATTTAAGTATGTGGAATGCTGATTGTTGGATGAATTGGGGCATTTGGGGAATGTTAGCTGTAGTTATATATTCTTTTTTGGGTAGGCAGCTCAATCACTCAACCAGTGCCAGAGTAGAAATTGATTCACAGAATTTATTTTGTGGGAAATGATTAAGGATCAGCTTTAATGATGGACTTCCCTTCAAACCAAGTCTTTTTTTCATGTTAAAATTAAATTTATCTAATATACTTCCCAATGAATGATTTATACTTGCACTATAAATTCCTGATTTTCAAAACTACAGTGGAGCTTATTTTTATACCTATCCCTCTGGTTTTGAAATGCAAAAAATCTTAGCTTCATAAGTTTTGTGCAGTTAGCATTTGAAATAGACCAAGGGTATCTGTTCTTGTAGTTGCTGCATAAAGTAAGAATGAGGTTTGACTGTATGAAATGTTATTGATACAGATTCTTTGTACTCTCGATTTTTTTTCCTAACTGATGCCACCAATTTCAATTGCTATTTTCTTTGAATTTGCCATTATCACTAGTATTTTTAGTCTCTTTTGTGCACTGGTCATTCGTCTCTTTATTTCAACAGTTTAGAGTTGTTCATTCTTGTCCAAATCTGTGAGTTTTAGGTCCTTACAAATGGTATTGAAGTGAAACTACAAAGGAATGCTCTTAGTGTTATTGAAGCTCCAACTGGCCATGAGGATGATGATGACGTTGAATGTGAGAACACGCACTGGGATGAACATAGCTAAATGAAGGTATGTGGATGAATTTCTTTTTTGACATGCATTCTGTTTTTCATAGTGACATAGCTAACAGCATAGTTGTTAAATCGAGATTCGAATCGAGAATCGGAAATGCTTGATTAGTGAATCGAGAATCGAGAATCGAATCGAATCGTAAGATTCGTTTTACGTTTTGAATAATAGTTAAAGTATATTTAATTTCATATAATTCCTAAATTGTAAGCTGTTTAAATATTTGTTCAAATAATAAGCTTATAATATTTTCAAATAAACATACAAAGTTACCAACCAAGTCTAAAAAAAGTTAAAAAAATCCAAATATTACTAGTTGTTGAATATACTAATGCTAATAAAATTATTTCATAGAATAATTAACTATTAATAAAATTAAACTAAGCCATCATCTCCAAGTTCAAGGCTGTCATCATGATCACTCTCTCTTTCTCCAACCATAGCCAAGTCATCTTGCTCTCCTTTATCTTCATCTTCTTCCTCACAATTAGAAGCTTCTAAATCATCAACTAACTCATCTTTAACACCCATTTCCTTTTCTTCTCTACCCCATGCTTCATTATGGACCTATGTGATAGAAATTAAAATCAACTCAAAATTCATACACTACTTTAATCTTTAAAAAGTTATATAGTTTTTTATATGTACCTCGTTTCCTTTTGTTGCTTGGTCCAATTCCTCCATCATCTTCAAAACGTTTATTGATATCCATCCATGAATTATCTTGGGGTAAACAAGGATCTTCAATTTCAGTGATCCATTCATCATCGGACTCCATATCACTTTCGAACAAATAGGATCCTTATGTCTCGCCTCTTTCCTCTCTTTTTGTTTGCACAGACTCGGAAGTTGAGGTGTATTTTACAAATGCAAGAGCATTTAATCTTTTGTTGCTCGACCTATTTCTTTTTTTGGAATGGACATGCTCAAATGTACTCCAATTTCTTTCACAACCCGTGGCACTACAAGGGAGACTTAAAACCCTTATAGCAAGACTTTGAAGTTCTTTACATTCTTCTCCATAACTCTCCCACCATAAAGCTGAAATAATAAAAAAAAAAAAATCAGATTTTGTTCCTTTAAAAAACTTCAAAATATAATATTTAACACATGCAAAATAATTAGAATTAAAGCATATCGGGTTGCTACTTGTCCCTTGTTGCGATGGCCATACTCATACCAAATAATCATTCTCCTCTTTTAAACTTTTCCATTTGTTGATCAATTTTAATTCTTGTCTCAATGCTTGGGAACATCTTCTCCCGATTGTTTATATAAATGACTTTCTTCAAATCCGAAAGAATTCATTATATTGAAACTTATAAAAAATATATAACAATTAGTTTGCAATAACCTTGATAAATAAGAGCATATAGAAAGTTGATTGATATTTAGAAAACTTACCGCGTATTAAGAAAATATCACATACAACATGGAGGTAGCTAATAGGTTGCAAATCCCATCTCGGAGTAATGATGTTCCAAATGCGCTCATATTTTGTCTTTTGGTTATTGAAATTCTTTGCAATTTGCTCCTTTGCTCTATCCATGGCTTCATAAACATACCCTATTGTTGGTTGTGGGCTAAGTTGTATAGTGTTGATAATTTAAATTCTTTGGTAGAGTTTCTAACCTGGCTGGGGTATAGGTGAGAGAGTGTTGGTGTTCTCCCTTTTTGTACTCCTCTTGTGTACTCTTTGGGAGCTTTGTGCTCGTTTATTAATATATTTTCTGCTCTTTACTGATAAAAAAAAAAAAAAACATACCCCATTACTGGTTTTGCATCACCATCTACAAGTCTTAAAACTTTGACAAGTGGGCCAACACACTTTCAGCAATATATTCTGATTCCAAAACTTGTTGTCTAGTAACAATATTGCCTCTACTTTTTTTGCTTCCATCTTGGCGGCATAATTACTCTTAGCCCATTCTTCTGATGCAAACATAGCTCGAAGAGGAAGCTTATTCTCCTCAAAACTCTTTAGAGTTAGAAATGATGTAGCAAATCTTGTAACACCGGCCCTCTTTAACTCTCTTTTCTTGGAGAATTTTCTAAACATGCAAAGCACCCAAGCATGTCTATAAGTAAACACGAGCTTCTCTAAGCTTTTAATAGTATCCTTGAATATTGGTAATTCTGCCTCCTCAACATATTGTCAATCGCGATAGGCTGCACAAGAGACCAAAATAACTTTTCTTTTTCCATTAACAATTCACGGTGCTACATAAGCAGCTCCTTATCAGTCACCACTTGCGTACATTTTCTTCTCCATTTCTCGACTAATGAATCAAAACGTTGAATAATTTTGTGTCTTTTATAACATGCGAGGTGTCTAATGATTTGAGAAAAACAATTCACTTAGGTACATTAACTAAGGAATTAGTGAGAGATCTATTTTTTTATTTGACCACCCATCCAGGCATCAAAATTTTATCAGGTTTTCTTCCACTCCTTTTGTATTTCTCTAACATCAAAGTCACATTGTTCACTTCCCTTTTCAAGTAAGTAACTCTAGCCTCATGATAACTTGGGGGTTTCAATCCTCTACCATAATCACTAATTTTTTCAACCATAGAAGCCCAATAATGGACTTTAACCAAAGCAGCGATGCATGTCCATATAAAAATCTACATATCTTTGTCAATTAAGGTTCTCTTTTCCTTAACAAGTGCATTCAAAGTTTGTTGTTTGACACCTTTCCCTTTGTCTATAAATGCATCCGTTAGCCTTTCTCTTATTCCACTGAAATCCCGAACTCCTTGCTCTCCTCCTCAGACTCTTGAATACTTTCTAAGTAGCTTTTGTAGACTTTTGTCTTTCTAGTTGCTCTGAAATTTGATTCAAGATCTCTTACATTTTCTAGGCATTGAGTACGAGCAACATTATTATATGATCACACCTTTAAATGATGTTTCATCCTATTAAACTCCCGTCTCTCAAGTCCTGATGGTTACACTTTAAATTCATTCTATTGTCGGTAATTCTAAACCCGATGTTCCCGAATAGGATCACCGCATTAGACCTCTTCTTTTTCGATGGTGCCATTTGAGTATGATGATAACCTAAACTAATAAAAGTAATTTTTAATTTAGATATGTTATGTTACAATATAGATTAATATGTAAATAATATCTGATCAATTATTTATTTAAGTTAAAATGCATGAGAGAATATTTAATTATACTTGAGTATATTTTTTCTATGTTCGACTAATGTTGTAAGTTGTAAAAATAGTGGTGGTATATTAAATTTAATATGTATTTTTTTCTAAAATTGGGGGTAGGGTAGCAAAGACAAAATTGGAATTCCTAATGTTGTAATAGACTGTTAGTCTGTTACTAATAGTGATGGTGGACTAGAAAACTAACAATTAAAATTGTTACTAGTCCACTAACTAGAAAAAATGATATGTTAACTTATTTAGTGATGACTAGTTACCACGAGCGTACTGAGTGCGCAGTGCGTATTATATATGTATTTTCTCAAATATAATCCAAATTTTACATAATATATATTCTACTTTATAAATTACAACCATAATAGAAAGAAATTCATTATTATTACTATTTATTCACAATTAGATAAATGATAAATCATTTTTATTTATAATTAAATAATTCTTTATTGTTTATCTACAAATAAATAATTCATTATTTATTTATTTATAAAAAGATAATTCATTATTATTTTTTTGAAAAAATAATTCATTATTAATTTATTATTTATTTATAAATAGATAGTTTATTTTTATTGATTTAAAATAACGAATTTATTATTAGATAAATCAAATATTTTAATTAATATAAAAAGTTTTTGGGATATGCAAAGTTTAATATAAAAACTCGTAATGGGGTATGCACCGTATGTTTATTATTAGATAAATCAAATATTTTAATTAATATAAAAAGTTTTTGGGGTATGCAAAGTTTAATATAAAAATATAAAAATATTAAATAATATTTTAATATATATCTATTAGAAAAGCCATTGTGGCTATGCAAAAAAGTGGCTCCAGCATGAACACACGCCAAACACGACCCTCTTTTCCCCCTCTTCTTCTTCTTCTTCCATTCTTTCTCTCCTTTACTTGGATCCTTCTAGCCCAATTAGTTTTTTTCTTTTTTTCCTCGATCTCCTTCCAGCCCTAACCCTGGTAGTTTTTCTGTTTTTATTTCGCCAAAAATAAACATTTTGCTGAAAACCACCCAGATTAGGGCTAGAAATTGGTTGTCGTTTGATGAAGAAGAAAGAAGAAGAAGAGGAAGAAGCAAAGAAGCAACAAATCGCTCCTTTAGCATGGGGTCGTGTGGCCTAAAGAAAAAAAAAGATGGACGCATGATATTTTTCTGCAATGGTTCATTACATGGATTGTAGAAGAAAAAGATGGAAACTTGATAAAGAAACATACTGAGCGAAATTCCGGGTTTTTTCTCCTTTTTAATTCTTCTTAAAGTTTTGGTCTTCTTCTCCCTTTTTCGTTTCTTCTCATAAATTCGTAATACCAAATTGTTGGTCTTCTTCTCCCTCTTTCGTTTCTTCTCGTAAATTCGTAATACCAAAGGTTGGAGTTGCTTTCTTCCACGTTAATTAATTTCTACAATTGGCTAAGTTTTTTTTTTTGGGTATTTCAGTTTTTATTTTTGTGACTTTTTAATTTCTTGATCCCTTGAGAATCGGTATTAAATCGATTCTTGTGAATTGATTCGCGATTCAGTCTTCGATTCATGCATATTTTCGATTCTTTGAAAGAGTCGGATCGTTAACCCCCCGAATCGTTAATCGATTCGTGAATCGAATCGTGAATCGTACGATTTTGATAATAGTGACTAACAGGTTATCAAGATTTTGTTGAAGGACCAAAACTGCCAGGAATATTCTATAGCTGATATAGCCCAAAGTGGCTAGCAAAGTATGTTTGGTAGATAGAGAAGGAGGGGGGATAGAGAACTGGAAATGGTTGACATGCCCCCACATCAAATGGTTAAGAAATATGTTCTAATCTTGGCATAACATCTTTTATTGTAACATTACTTAGTAAATTATGCTCTTGACATCAATTTCGCATTCTGTTTTTCAGTCCTCATATAATCAAGTCCATGCTAGTAGGTGGGACCTAAGTTACATCCACTGCCAGTGTGTTCACTTGGATATTGATTCATTTGTCCTCACCCCAAGAGGTAGGCTTTCTTGTCTATTGTTAATTCCTAACAGAAAGTTAAAGGCTAGCACATGTTTCAAGAGCAGTTGAATAAGACATGAACCATTTTTTCTTGATGTTTTATAGTTTTTCTAAATTTAGTGCATGTGTCAATTCTTTATTTGATGGGCATTGCTCTTGGAAGAATTGTCATTTATTCAATAATACTAGAAAATTGATTTACATGTTTAGATTTCCAGTTATACATTTTCTTCTTGTACTAGGAATCATACCAACTGAAACTGAATTGTACCAAGTCGCTGTCATGTTTAGATTTTAATACCTTCAATTCACAAATTTTGACTGCTTGTTACTTGAATTGGCTACAGTGTTTAGGCAAAGCACCGTTGCTTGTTTGTTTATTTAATTTTTGCTAAGAACTTGCTTGAGTTTTTTTTGGTAGGTTTCTTTTTATTAAGTGATCTTTATGTAAAATTTCTGTTGGGCTTTTTTCTTGAGAGAAAAGTAAAAAGGCAAGGAAGTCGGTATAGAAATTCATGTTCCTGAAATAATTGTTTATCTAATGAACTTTTATTTGTCATAGTTGACCAGAAACTCAAGTAATACCTTCAAGCTTATATTTAAATGTCACTTTTCTAAAGGCATCATGAATACAGAGGGATTTCTATTCACTCTATATTTGCATACAAGTTACTTTTAAAAAACCAAGAAAGTTTAAAGGGGCTCGTATATTGGAACTAAGACTTTCTAATAGAGAGGTAATCTTGTGACCAAGCTGCAAGAATTTCAGAAAATATATATGTTTTGGTGCCTTTTGGTGATAAAAATTTTGAGAAATATTTTGATTTTGATGCCCGAGAATTTCACGAGAATTTGGAGGATGACTCCCATTGGGATTAAAGACATCCCCCCTTATCTTACAGTGTTTTGGTGCCTTTCAGAAAATTCTCGTGGATTCTGTGGTCGGTAGTTTCTCTGTTTCGTGCTAATTCAGTATGCTTGAAGACGGGTTTCAATGAGCTTTCACTGGGGTGTACGGTCCGGTTGAGAATAGTTTCAGAGAATCTTTTTGGGAAGAGCTTGGTTCGATCAAGGGCCTTTGGGATTGCCCTTGGTGCGTTGGCGGCAATTTCAATGAGGTTCTCTTCCCCAATGAAAGATCTAGAGGTGGCAGGCTCTCTAACTCCATGAGAAGGTTTTCCGACATTCTGAATGATCTGGACTTGAGAGACCTTCTGCTCCAGGGAGGGCCCTTCACTTGGAGAGGTGGTCTCAACAGTAGTTCAATGTCTCGCTTAGATAGATTTCTAGTCACTGCTGATTGGGAGAGCCATTGTAACAAGGTGATCCAGAGATGCCTCCCGGGCTTGTTCAGATCATTTTCCCCGTGTTGGATAGTGATGGAGTAAAACGGGGGCTGTGCCACTTAGGTTTAGATGATGTGGTTAAAGTATGAGGGTTTCAAAGACATCTTGAAAGGGTGGTGGCAAAATCTCCATTTCTACGGGTCCTTCAGTTTCATCCTCTCCGCTAAATTAAAGGCCCTGAAAGGTATTTTGAAGGCTTGGAACAGAGATGTTTTTGGGAAAGTCGAAACTAATAAGGAGGATGCATTCACGTAAGTTTCCTTTTAGGACGATACGTGAGGGTTCAGGCGGTCCTCGAGAAGGCGGAACGATGTTAAAGCCGAGTTGATTAGTTAGGCCCTTATGGAAGAGATTTCCTAGCGACAGAAATCGAGAGAGACTTGGTTGAAGGAAGGGGATAGGAATATCGGTTTTTTTCATAGGATGGCTAATGCCGCAGCGCGAAATTGTTTAAACGATGTTGGATTAATGGTGAAAGTTAGGCAGGAGGATGACATCGAGGAAGGTCGATGAGCGCTTTCAAATCTACTCTTGGCCCACGGTGGGTGGAGTCCTCCGCTTCACGACTAAACCTGACATGATTGGGGATTGAGGGGCTGTTGCTTTGAATGACTATTTACGGTCTTAATAGTGATAAGGCTCCAGGCCTTGACGGTTTCCCTTTAGCCTTTTGGTCCTTCAGCTGGGACTTTGTGAAATTTGAGGTTATCGGATTTTTCAAGGAGTTTCATGACAACGCTAGATTTGTCAAAAACCTAAATACGACTTTTGGTTCTAATCCCAGCTTGATGCGTGGAAGATTCCAAAGATTTAAGACACAGTAGTCTCGTGGGAGGCCTGCAGATTACGTCAATGTCATGACGGGATCAGAGGGTGTAGACGAATTGATTTCTAAGTCCCAAAATGCTTTTGTCGAGGGCGACCAGATACAGGTATTTGTTTTGATTGTAAGCGAGTTGGTGAGCTCCTCCTTGAGGAAGAATTGCAGTTAGTTTTCTGGTGGATATTGAAAAGGCATGATAGTATAGGTTGGGAGTTTACATTGCAGGCTTGGGCGGGATGGGATTTGGCGGCCGGTGGTTAGTTTGGATGAAATGGTGCATCCCACGACTTCTTTCGGTCTCGCGGTTCTCGTGGTTTCTTCCGAGATTCAGAAGTCGAGGCAGGTTACTCGCTCTCCTATCTCTTTGTTATTGGTATGGGCTCTTGGTTGTCGATAATCGGGCGGGTTGAGTGGCGATCTCTCTCTGGTACTTGAAGCGGGAGAGGACATCTATTTCCACGTCTTCTCATCTTAGATGATAACGTCTTTTGCGGTGACCTCGATGTCTCGAGTTTATAAGTTGGATTCGATGTGGTTTGAGGCTATGTCGGGTTTGAAAATTAACAGCGAATAAATTATTCCAATTCAGACACCTTAACTAATGGTGGAGTTGGCCTCAGTTGAGTTGATATTACTTCCCAGCGTCTACTTGGGTCTCCCCCCAGACGAGCACAGAGCTCTTGGTTTTGGGATTAGATTGAAGAGATGGGAAGAAATTTAGGCTGCTTTGGAAGACTCGATTATATCTACAGGGTGGTAGGATTCTGCAGCTTATTGCGACACTGCGTGGGTCTCATATATATCACCTTTATCTTCAGTATGCCTCGCCAAAGTGTGCGCCCCGGTGGGGAAGGATTCAAAGCCCGATTCCTGCAGGGGCGTCCACGAAGAAAATCCCTTTGGTGAGTTGGGCTACGGTGTGTTCAGATAAGAGCAAAGGCGGTATTGGTTTAAAAAGCTTCTGCAAGTTGAATAAGACCACGATGAGCAAATGGGTACGGAGGTTTCTTCGCGACCTGAATCTGTTATGGAGAAAGGCTATATGTTGTAAATTTGGTGAGTCCATTTGGGGGTTGGCACTTTGTTGATCTTAGAAATGGTATAGGACGCTATCTTATGGAAGGAAATCGAGAAAAGAATGGATCGTTTTCTCCGAATCACGGTCTTTGCTCTAGGGATGGAAGGAGGTCAACCGGCGATGTTTGGTGCGGAGTGGAGGCTACGTATGTCGTTCCCGCTCTTTTCAATATATTCTGAGCAAAGAGGCGAGTTGCGGATATTTGGGACAATAGAGAGAAATTTGGGTGTTGGGCCCCCGGCTTTCCTAAGATCTCTGCGG
Organism: Tetrastigma voinierianum; assembly: GCA_016808115.1. Lineage (NCBI taxonomy): Eukaryota > Viridiplantae > Streptophyta > Magnoliopsida > Vitales > Vitaceae > Tetrastigma > Tetrastigma voinierianum. The sequence goes on along the minus strand of JAEQBH010000997.1, from coordinate 186,922 downwards.
CGGGAGCTTGAAGAGATGACAAGATTCCTTCAAACTCTTCATGATCAAAAGTTCCGATCCACGGGCGAGGACAAGCTTTCGTTGAAGAATGTCAAGGATAAAGGTTTCTCGGTCAAGAGCATGTATAAAGGTTTCGATGTTTCCCCCGCCTTTGACTTCCCTCACCGTTTGGTTTGGAATCCCGATCGTTCCCAAAGTGGAGTCTTTGTTTGGGAAGCGCGGGTGGTGCTGCTTTGGATCAACTAAAACGTTGTGGTATGACATTCGCGAACAGATGTTTTATGTGCGAGGAGGAAGAGGAGACCATAGACCATCTTCTGATTCATTGTAAATTCGCTAAAATGTTGTGGGATCTTATCTTGTCAATTGTCGGGATTAGTTGGGTCTTCTCGCATTCGGTCCTACACACTCTTCTAGCTTGGCAAGGAGCTGCTGTGGGTAAAAAGCACAAAAAAATCTGGTTTTCTTGACCTCCCGTGTGCAGTACGGAATCTACGCGCCTTGAATAAATTTGGTGTTTGAAGCAGTCCCCTGCCGAAAGATTAAATAATTTTATAATTAATTGTGACCGGACTAAAATCATGTTGATAATACCCATCAGATTACTGATTTTCCATGATTGAAGTAATTGTTTTTTAGTGGGTTTGTTTTTCTGTAAGATGCTTTTTGTTACTTTTGTTCCGAATCGTGTACCTCAAGGTTCTTCAGATTTCTATATAAATTTGCTTTTTATCGATCAAAAAAATATATATATGTTTTGGTGCCTTTTGGTGATAAAAATTTTGAGAAATATTTTTGCAGCAATATATACATATATAGCAGTTTGGTTTATGGCAATTCTCTCTTTAATCCCATTAGAGTCTCCAAATTCGTGAAATTCACCTTTGTCTACGCCATATGAGATATTGGTGAAGGAACAAGTTGCTGCAAAGAGGCGTTTGCATTCCGTTGTTGTCCAGTACCAATTAGGCGACTTAGGTTTGCATGCCAGTTTTGGTCTAATTTCACCTAAATGATGGCATAATGATGGATGGGAAGGATTTTTAAATCTCTAATATGAAAATGAAGTTCCAATTATTTAAACAGGGAAAACACCTTTTGTTAGATGGGGTTGTTTTTGTTCTGAATCTGGAACAAAAACTTAGTTGCATTTATGCATTCATCATCTATTTTGCTTTTAGGCGTGTATTTTCCCCTATATTTGAGTTGTAATAATATCAAAATCTCACTGACATCTCTTTTAATGCTACAAAATCTATTAGGATGTGATATTCTTGGAGATATTTGAATATTGAAAACTAAGTCAATTTCAAGTATCCTCAAAGCCAATCTCAGGAACTGAACCTCCCTTTCCTAAGGAAAAGGGGGCTTCAGGGCAATCCCCAACTGGGATTGACTCTTGACCTCAAGTCCAGAAGATCATTTAGCTTTTTAGACAGAGGAGCTAACTCAAATTCCTTTTTCCTTGATTCATTCATTGGAGACAAAAGGCATATGTCTCTTCCAACATATGCAACTTTTTTTTCCTTTTGGGGCACAAAGCGAAAGGGTGGAAGCAAATTTTGGTTCTTCCACAACTTTTATCCACATATTATGCTATAGTTTTGAAAGAAGGAGAAGTATGAAGCAATATTGATCTTCCAGAAGATAGAATTGTTTTTGTTGAAATGTGAAAAAGACAACTGTCCTCAAATTTTTATTTTTTTTTTTGTATTTGGGTGATGCAGGTCAGTGGATGGACTTGAATTTATGGTAATATCCTCTCATTTTCCTCCATAAGAGGTGCTTCTCATGAGGCCCCCTTCTCACAGCGTGAGAGATCAGTAGTGTTGTTCAAGTCATTTCTTGAAGCCAAGCCTCTACCAGAATTTTTCTGATACAAAAATGGTCAGTTTACTCGTAACTAGGCTGAGGTTGTAAGTAAATGTATGGCCAAAGAAAAAAAAGGGGAAAAAATGATTGTAAGGACAGATAACATATCTAAATGGTGTTCTCCCCATGCCAGGATATGTATTCACTGCATTTTTTGACTAGTAGATATTTTAAGGACTGATAACATATCTAAATGGTGTTTTCCTCTAGGATGTAGCTCAACAATACTGGCCTCCGGCATTGAACCAGACGTCCCAAGTATGAGCCTCCCTAGCATTTAATTAGTGTAAGGTAGAGTATACCTAGGTTTACCTCCCTGTTGGGTGGATTCCCTGTTAGCATTTAGAGAGGGAGGTGTTTTGTGTTCTTATCCATTTTGTAGATTGGCTAGGTCTTGCTAAAGGAGGGCAGTAATTTCTTGTGTCTTATGTCTTTTGGTTGTGCCTTTCGACCCCTGTTGTAGGCAACTTGTATGCTTTGTTGTGCTCTCTTTGTCACATCTTATAAATTTTGTTTCATTATACTTTGTTGTTCTAACCCCATTAAAATCTTTGTCTAACATGTCTTTAAATCTTTCCTGATGTCTTTCAAGAAAATGCCTTGCAACACGGGGAAGGCGAGAGTCAGGGTATGCCAAACAGAGACATGTTCCTTTTACTAGGAACAAAGAGTACAACCATGTCACTTGGACTCCTTAATCTATTATGGTGGTCAAGAATTTGCCCTGCCCCAGAGATACCGGAGCTCTGAATTACACTTTATGGTTAGTAACTTTTATCATATATTTGTGGATCATTTGATTATGCAGGAATACAATTTTTTTGAAAAGGGTCTGCAAGTGCATTGGACAAGTAAAAAATAACTACCTTGTTTTCAATTGACATGTGAATAGTTTTTGAGGTGAACTTGAGATGTTTACTAGGATTCAAAGATACTTGGTTTGATGAAATAATCATCAAATATATCATTTTGACCTTTGAGCCCCCATTTCAATTGCTCTCCATTCAAGCATAACACTCCTTCTAGGCTAGAGAGGAGATATAAGATTTCTGCTAGGCTAGAGGAGATTGACAAGGTAATATTTTTGGGTAAATAAGTTTCTTTGAAGTCAAAATTGTGTTAACATGTTTTGTGATCTCATCAGTTTTTGAAAGATTCAATCCGATCAAAAAAAGGTTTTTGAAAGATTCAAGAGAAGATGACACGGACAGTGCTTTGAGAGGAAATTGGTGGCAGGGTGTGTGTTACTATGACTGCATCTAACTTATACGGTGAGACAGAATGATTGGCCTTTTATACTGTTCTAACATCTCTTAATAAGTAATTAAAAAATTGGTCAATCTGTATTCATTTAGCATCCATACATACCCTTTTAACTCAGTGGCTTATTTCTTCAGGAAAAAAACGAAAATCTGGAGGATGCAAGCAATGAGTTGATTCTGACAGACGAGGATATGGTCTCCTTCCAGATAGGAGAGGTTTTCGCTCATATGCCAATGGAAGAAGTAGAGGATAGGATAGAACAGATGAAGATGAAGGAGGTGAGTAGTAAGAAGTTGGAGAAAGATTCTGGATTGCACAGATGGTCAGAGGCTAGAAAAAGGAATTTTTGTATGAGGGTTTAAAGGCGTTTAGTTCGAAAATTTTTATTTCATCAAGATTCAGAATGAAAATTTTGATGTATTACAATATTTGGACTTCATTTTTCGAGAAAATGCGTTTCGTACTTGAATTTGGTTGAAAATGCGTTTCGTTTTGGCCTCGTTTGATTGAATTTAGTTGAATTTAATTGACAGGAAAGCAGCTTTTCTGCTGTTTTAAATTCCGTATATAAAATGTTGAAAATAGTGAATTCGTTTAACTGTTTTGAAATTGTTTCGTCTTACATTCTGCGTAATATGGCGTTTTCCTTGTTTGAAAAGTTTGAATAGAGAAAACGAGAGAAAATTTTTATACACAGTCGCTTGGGCGCCCAAGGACTGTCCAAATGCGGAGGAGAAGTTAGTGGGGATGTTCCAAGTATTTCACCCAGTCTGCTTCCTTCATGCTTTATGGATAATGTTTTTCCTTCAAATATGGATACCAATGGTCAATTTGCTGTCTTTACTGCCAGTTCACTGCTGCACTTGAAAATTATTTGTTTTCCCCAAAATTTTCATATGTAAAGGTCCTGTTTGATTCTAAAAAGCATGAAAGAAAATTGTATATCTCATAATGAAAATTTATTTTCACGAAGTCATAATATAAAGTATTTCCTTGTCAAGTATAATCTATAGCCACATTTGACCGTGGCTATAGAGAACCCTATAGTTAGGGTCAGTGTTTGATCGTGGTTATGAGAACCCTAGCCCGAGGTCGGCGGTTATAAAGAACAGCCGGGGTTAACATTTGACGCTACGACTATAGAGTACCCGATGCGAGTCTAGGGCATGTCGGTAGAAATTTACTTCGCCCGAGGCTATTCCGGCGTTCCAGTACGTTAAGGCGCTGTTCGGCTTCGTTTATTAAGTTAAGCAGGCGAACATCGTTTGAGGCTCGTAAGTTAAAATGGCCGTATAGGCGCACCCTCTCGAGCTTCATTTCGTCGACAAATCGCGAGGCTCGTGAATAGGCTTGTGAAGCGAGGCTGGGTTCTGCTTAAGTCGTGAGCGAGCCGTGAGCCGAGAAGCTTCGTGGAACGGGCTCGTGAGCGTGGAAGGTTTGATCTTGTAAATGAATTTTCACAAAATGAGCATGATGAATATTTTAACTTTTGAACTTCAATCAAGTTAATTGAACTTTTGCTATCTTATATTTTTAATTTAGTTGTATATTTGGTGATTTTAGATGAGCGTTTATTTGGTCTGAAGCATTCGTTTTGCAGAGAACAGTAAGTTAAGCGGGCCGACCCGAACACCATAAAGCTCAGTTCGTCATTTCGTGAATAGGCTCGTGAGCAAGCTCGTTAACCAGGCTTGTGAACAGGCATTTAACCGAGGGCACGTGAGCAGGCTCGTGAGACGAGCTCGTAGGATTAATGAGTCGAGCCGAGCGCCCTATTTCGGCTCGTCATTTCGTATCACGGGCTCGTGAATAAGCTCGAGCCCTGCTCGCTCAAAAGCCGGCGAGGTCGGCGGCTGGGCTCTGGTCCCCAGCCTGAGTCAGCACTGACTGGTGGCTATAGAAACCTATTGCCAGGGTCAACATAAAACCGTGGCTATAGAGTACCATATAGCCATGCATTTGGACTTGGTTGGGTCTATAGCATTTATCCACACCACCTATGATAACACTATACCTCAGTTTATTTTATTCGTAATTATATTTTATAGTTACATTATATGTTATTTTTAGCCAAGTTAGTGACTGCATCTATAGGCCTTTCTTCTTATAGTATACAAATTTTTTGTCACCAAATATAATGTAAATAATGTTCTAGTATGATAAAACAAAATCATTGTAAAATAAAAATAACTAGAGTTTAATTTTTAATAATAGTTAAATAAGAAGTTTAGTTGATTTTTTATGGGTAAAAGAAAGAAAATTTAAATTAAAAATATGTAGAAAAAAAAAAAGAATAAGTAATTTATATGAAGTTTCAGTATGTTGTTTTACAAATCACTACATCTCCTTTATTTCTAGTTCCAAGAATTTATTTCCTTGAACTCGATCGAAATAATAAAAAATAATTGATTGTCAAATATGATTGATGTAAAATAAAATAAATTTTTTTATTTCATTGTATCAATATAATTTAATTATATTTCTTAAATGAAAATGGAGAAAATTCAAGCATCTCAACCCTTCTTGCTTTTGGAATAATTCCCTTCTTTGGTTGGTATAAACAACATACTCAAATTAATCATACTTTTGATGTCTTATAGTAATTCTTCAAGTTCAAAACATCAAATTCTGAATCAATAAAAAGCCCAAACAGTAGCTTTGATCATGAGTCCTTCATTTGCAGCTCTTCAACTCTCTCCCAACTTCCAAGCGTACGTATGCATTGTCTAATCATAGCAGAAGCACCACATTTGATTTCCCCTCCATTTGATCTCCATTTCTCACCCAACTCTTCCCAAAAAATAATATAGAAAGATGATCAACATCATTAAAATTTATGAAAAGATTTTACAACTAGAACTTAGAATGCATGCCCACTCTCACCATTAAAGTATAAGTTCTTATCCTTAACATATATGAACTGAGAATGCATGCCCACTCTCACTATTAAAGAGGTCATATTCAGAGTATAAGTTCTTATCCTTAATATATATATGCTATCGAAAATAGATTCAAACGTGATATCATTAAAAATCCACATATCATACATTCTCAATAGAGAAAGCAATTAGATGAATAGATACAGGAGATTACAAGAGTTACAAAAGACGAGACTAAAAGTAAAACTATGCAAGGATACACATGTTAACGTCGAAAACCCTAGAATGGAAAAAAAATCATGATAAAGGAATTTCAAATTCAAATATAGGTATAAGATTGAAGTATTGCGACTATTAGTGAAAAAATTAATCCACAAACCCCAAAATTATAGGTATGTCAAAATTGAACAAGTTCATACCACGGAAAATTCACCTTGTACCCCTAATGGGATTAGTGGTGACCCCATCCCTTAATTGCAACCATAAATCTTACAAAAATTCTTAGGTCCTGTTTGTTTTTTGGCTTTTTATTGAAAGCTAAATAGCTTTTAGAATTCTACCGTTTGTTTTTTAACTTTCTCATGACTTATTGCTAAAATTTCTAAAAAAAAAAATTAATGGCTTTTTCTATTGAGAAAAAAATCATCTTCCAAAACAGGAAACACCACTCTTGTTCCATATGAGGAGAAGAAATTTATCGGCTATTCACCACGATGTTAAAAAAGCAAGCAGAGTTAATCTTATCCCATTATATCTTCATTTAACATTAAGCTGAAAAAAAGTTATATTCAACATTAAGTAAAAAAACCAAAAACCACCTTAATGTCATACCATAAAACTTTTCAAACTAAGTCAAGAAAAAATTTGAATCATCCTAACTCTAACAACAATTATAAGTCTGATAACAACATTTCCAATATATATTAGGAAAAAAGCTGAAAAAATAACGCTTTATCCCTGAAAATACATGTGTTTCCTGGTTTTTTTTTCTTTTTCTTTTTCTTCCTTCCTTTTCAAAGATTCTATACACAATAGAAGGCAAAGCATTTGAGAAAAATTAAAATAAAATTTTTGTTAGAAAAATCAATTAAATCAAATGACATGATCATCCAACATTGAATTTTATACCAAAAGAATAAATTAAGGGCAAGAACGGGATGTTGAGTGTAACTAGAGCCTTGAGAAATCTACAAGAAAATATACTAGAATTTAAAATCTCTCTTACCTAATTATGGGACCGATGATGAAATCTTTTCACCATCAAGATATATTTCTGGTATATGAGCGATTTTTTGCCAATCTTCCCCAGTTTCAGGTTTGCATCTTTCTATCAATTCAGGACAATCTTTAATTTCAAGTCTTTGAAGGTGAGTGAGCTTTTGCAACCCAGTTTCTGATAGTGCTCTAAAGTTTGGGCAATCTAAAATATATAATTGATGTAAGAGTATTAGAAGTTGTCCATGGAAAACTCCTATGGTAAAAACCTTCAACCACAGTAAATTACAAAAGCGCAAAATTCTTAGGCTCTCAAAACTTTGAGTGTCTTCTTGCTCTTCTACTTCTCCATCCATGAATTGATCAAGTTTTTCACAATCACCAATTACCAGAACCTCTAACGCGGTCAGGAGTTTTATACTAGGTGACAAATAAATCAAACTTGGACAATTACGAATAGCCAACATTCGAAGTGCAGTAAGGCTTTCCGTCCCGTTAAATAAAAATTCCAAATTGAGACAATAAGAAATTCCTAAATGTTGAAGAGAATTCAAGCATTTCAACCCTTTTTCCTTTCTGGATAAATCCTTTTGCTTTGTCGTTATATCCAATGTCCTCAAATTAATCATACTCGTTATGCCTCTTGGTAATTCTTCAAGCTCAGAACATTCAATGAGTAACAAAGTTTGCAAATGATACAACTTGCAAATGGAATTAAGGAGTTTCTTTATCCTTTTATTATCAGATATGTCCAAATGTCTTAGATGCTTTAGACTACCAATAGAATTAGGGAGGGCTTCAAAACTGGATTCCTTAAAATCCAACACCCGTATGCATTTGAATCTCAAGGTGCATGCACTAACATATGATTTGCTCGTGGGTGCCACATTTTCCATTTGGAAATAAATGCTCCGAATACTATTGTTTAACTTCTCCAAAAATCTTAAAGCTTCGTACTCTTCTTTTGGCCAATCATTATCAGAAAATGTAACATGTTGAATACGTTTGGGGATATCTTTACTGCCAAAACTTAGTGTGAAATATTCAGGTTGTGCAAAAAAGATGGCAAGATCATGTACAAGATCATGCATTTTAAAGCTATATATTACTCCTGGAAATATTTCCTCAACATCTTGAAAGAAAGATCTCGACAATAGTTCATTAATATATGTCTCACCAATATCTTCCATCGTTGCATTTTGACCCCATGATTGAATGAGACCTTGCGCCATCCAAAAGTTGATCAAGTCTCGATTACCAATTTCGCAATCTTTAGGAAACAATGAACAAAGAGCTAAGCATTGTTTCAAGTGATAAGGCAAATCATAATAGCTCAATCTTAGTGCAGCCATAATACCATCTCGATCTTGTTCTAATTTCCAAATTTCACTTTCTCTGATAGACACCCAATCACGTTCGTCCTTCTTGGTATTAAGTAAGCTCCCTAAGCTTCTCACAGCAAGAGGAATCCCTCCACATTTTTGGACAATCTGCTCCCCAATTTTTAAAAGGTTTGGATAGTGTTTACCTTCTCCATCTTTGAATGCACATTTCACAAATATAGACAAACAATCCTCCTTGGAAAGACCCTTTAATTCCTGCATTGGAAAACTGCCCATGATTGAAGCAACTGATTTCTTGCGCGTAGTTACAAGAATTTTGCTTCCATTGGCACCATCGTCCATGATCAAATCCTTGAGCTTAAGCCACTTCTCACGATCCTCGTTCCACACATCATCCAAAACCAGTAAGAATTTTTCACCATGTAATTCATTTCTAAGACGACTTTGCAACTGCTCCATGGAGAAGTCACTGTAATTTTCATTAGGTTTCTTCTCCTTTAGGATTTTCTTTATGAGTTTTTCAACATCAAACTCATCTGACACACAAACCCACATTTTGATTGGGAAATGGTCCACTACCCTCTCATCATTATACACAAGTTTAGCCAGAGTTGTCTTGCCTAGCCCCCCAATCCCAACAATGGGAATCACGGAAACATTCTCACTATCACTGGACTGCTTCAAAAGGCCGATAATATTTTCTTTCTCATCGTCTCTTCCAATAACATCGGAAGCTCGGATGAAGGAGTGGGTCATCTCCCTCTTGCTCAGCAAGATAGGCGTATTTGGAACACCCTCGATGAGATTAAATTTAGACTTATCAGCTGCAATTTTATCTAATCTCTCTCTAATATTCTTCACTCTATGACCCATCTTGAGATTGAATGCAACTGAAGAGATCGGACTTGAAAAGAAACTGCGTACCTTGGTTTTGAAGCTCCCAAGAGCCACAACTTGTCGGCGTAAGGCCTCATATTCAAACTCATCGACAATATCTTCAGCATCATAAAAGGCATCTTTGAGCTTTCCAAGCCAATCTCTGAGCTGATGGTTGGTGGCTTGCTTCCCTTCAGCATCTAAGAGCACCGCGCGGATAGCAGAGGAAGTATCCCTGAGATCTTCAAGCTCGGATTTAAGCACTCCCATGGCCCCAGCTTCTTGGATGATGGCAGACTAACTTCCCCAAAAACTCTGTCGGCTATGCCAAAGCAAACGATTCAGCCATGTTGCAGTTGCAGAGAGAGAGAGAGAGAGAGAGGGAAGCAGCTGAGGTGAATCAATCAAGAGCTAGCGATGGGCGATGGAAAGATGGGCGATGGGTGCTGTAATGTAATGGTGAATTGCTCAGTTCAGGAATAATGATTTGCAGTCAACGATCGATCCCCTCCAAAAGTCATTGGAGATGATGACTTTTTTATCCAAAAGATAACTCATTTGTGGCGGACATTCAATATCCAAGACTACCTCCGACATCGCATGTGAAACTTATACCAATGCCCAAAAGTCATTTAGAAAAGTAAACGTTTCTAAAGATTTTTATTAAAATATGATAATTTTTTAAAACAAAAATTCATTTTCTGCAGCCAATTTTAAAAATCCAACTTATTATTGAATAAAAAAAATTATCTATTTACGATTTAGAGGGTAAAATGATAGTCAAATCGTAGTTAAATTAGATTAAAGCAAGATAAAAAATGCCATCGATCGAAACGATCCAATTTTAAAACATTGCTATTTGGAAAATAAAATTTAAAAATATAGCTTCTAGGCCTTTCATATTTTAATTAAAATATATTTTAATTCAGATTCTTAACATATTTAATTTAAATATCTTATCGAAACCGTTTTATACATTTGAATCGCGCTGAATAAATAAAAATAATTTATAGATATTGAAAATCGTCGTATCGTATGGCTTAGAGGATAAATCCAATCTTATAATAAAACGATGATAGCATAAGAAATAAGAAAACACTTAAATTTTTATGGAATAATCATTTTATTTATTAAGAGATTGAGTGAAAAAAGATATGTAAATGAGAGATTTCAAGCTAAAAATGTTTAAAAATCACCCCTAAGAAAAACCAGTATATGTTCATGAAGTTTGAGTATGGAAAATTTTTTTTCTATCTTGAATAAATAATTTTGTCATATCGAAATATTTTATTTCTAAAAAAGTTAAATTTAAAGTACTCAAACAATGATAAAGAATATAGTGAAAATAAAGAAAAATATATAGGTTAAATTTCATGATATCAAATATTTGAAAATTCCTTTCCAGAGTATAATAATTTTTTTTTTTTTTTTTTTTTTTTTTTTTTTTTTGATAACGAGGTGTCAGTGATTTTTGTGGCGCCATTGTCAAGTCGGGTGTCATGTCTGCTTTCATAGCAATGTAGATGGCCAGGAATTAAAGCGCGAGAAATTCGCAGTGGGTGGCGAAGGCTCAGGCGGGGACACCTGCTTGGCAGACGAGACCGTCAAAGCTCCTCCTTGGGTTTCAGAGTATAATAATTCTCTTCCAAAAATCCTCATCTGATTGCCATCCACCCTGGCCCTGGCTGGTTGCATGCCGGCCAGATCGGTTTCAATAACAGTGCAGTGCCATTAGGCGAATACTTATGGGGTGATTGCGAATGATTTCTTGAAATAACACCTATTTCATACAAAGTCGATTCCAATCGGCCATATCTGGAGCCTAGGTACGCTAGTTCCATTATGAATCCTTCTCCAATCCATGCTGTAAAACTTAATCTCTACAAATACTCACTTTCATTGCCACTTCTGCGTTTCATCTTTATACCAAAATTTCCCTTCTTCTTCTTCTTCTTCTTCTTCTTTGTCTTTGTCGTCGTCTTCTTCTTCTTCTCTCCAAACTCTTGACCAATCTCAAACCAATTCAATCTCAAGCTCACTCTTTCACCTTCTCCCCCAAACCCAAAACCCCAACAACATTGTCAATCTCATCTGCTCTAATCTCAAGCAACACAATTCCAATCTTGCCCTTCTTCACACAGAAGTGAAGGCACTTCTCCCTCATCTGGGTACCCAGGAAGTTTCTAGGGTTCTGTTGAGATGCCAATCTGATTCCTCCACGGCTCTCTCTTTCTTCAATTGGGTAAAAAATGATTTTTGGGTCTGAGACCCAGTACCCAAAACTACTGTATTGTTGTTCATACATTGGCATGGTCAAAAATTTTCCCAAGCAAATTTTATGTGAATTGGTGGAGTTGGTTAGGATGATTTGCCTAAAGTGAAGATGTTTTCAAAATTTTGGTTTGTGTACTAGAGATTGTAGTGGGACCTATTGTCTTCGATATGCTTGTTAAGGCTTATCTGAGAATGGGGCGGGTTCGAGAGGGTTTAATAAGTTTTAGGAAGATGTTGAGGGTTGGTTTTGTCCCCACTGTGATTGCCTCAAACTGTCTTTTGAATGGATTGTTGAAGCTGAATTGTACCGATCGGTGTTGGGAAGTTTATGAAGAAATGGAAAGATTTGGGATAGCCCCAAATATGTATACATTTAATATTTTGACTCATGTTCTATGCAAGGATGGGGATACAGGTAAGGTGAACAAGTTCTTAGAGAAGATGGAAGAAGAAGGGTTCGACCCTGATATCGTGACTTATAATACATGAATTAGTAGCTATTGTAGGAAGGGAAGGCTGGATGATGCATTTTATTTGTATAAGATCATGTACCAGAGGGGTGTGGTGCCAGATTTGGTTTCATATACTGCCTTGATGAACGGTCTTTGTAAAGAAGGGAGGGTGAGACATCAGCTCTTCCACAGGATGGTTCATAGAGGTCTGAATCCAGATATTGTAACATATAACACTCTTATTCACGGTTATTGCAAGGAGGGAAAGATGCAAGAATCACGGTCATTGTTGCATGACATGATATGGAACGGGATTTCTCCTGATAGTTTCACTTGTTGGGTTCTTGTGGAAGGATATGGTAAAGAGGGTAAATTGCTTTCAGCTTTGAATTTGGTTGTGGAGCTTCAGAGATTTGGAGTCTCAATATCACAGGATATTTATTGTTACTAATAAGCGGATTTGTGTCAAGGAGGTGACCTTTTGCAGCTAAGAACCTTTGAGAGAATGACTTGGAATGGTCACAAGCCTGAGTTGGAAATTTATAATGAGTTAATCAAATCATTCTGTCACTGTGATTGTACTGCCAGAGGCGTTACGACTGAAAAGCAGGAGATGGTTGATAAGGAAATAAAGCTTAATTTGGTTACTTATTAGGCTGTTCTTTCATTTCTTTAGTGGATTGGGTAGAAGTATGGAGGGTGAATCATAGTGGGTGAAATGGTTTGCATCTGGCATGCTACCTGATTTGGCTTAATTGCAGGGCTTTATTCAATAGCTGCAGGAAAATGATATTGATAAAGCACAGTCACTGTTGACTTCTTTGCCAAGAGATTTCAAATTCATGACACAGAAAGTTTTAATGCACTTATCAGAATTACCGGTGGGAAGGGTGACATCACTAGGTCATTGGAGATCCAGGATATGATGCTGAAAATGGGGCTTTTGCGAAATCCACTGACATGCAAGTATGTAATTGATGGATTATGGAAAGCCAGGAGGGTGGACTCTGCAAGCTTGGTGAAATGAAGTACGATAGAAGCTAAACAAGGGAGAAAGTGTCTGCCCTTTTTCTAGATGGTTGTAAAGTTCTGCCAAGTGCCTAATCCAGGATGCCATGTTACTTACTGCATGAATGTGGAATAGCATCAGAGTGATGATTGCAGATTACGAATTTAAATGCTAGAACAATTCAGACATGATGCTCAAAGGGCTAGTGTCGTGATCTGTCTGCGTTAAGTGACCTAGCAATTAGCCTTACCCACAATATGCAGTTTTTTATTTGTGAGAATGATAACCGCATTTACAATTGGGCTACACAACTAGTGCATGGTGACAAAAGTAAGAACAAGCATGCCCAACACAATATCTCCGTGTCTCTTGGAAGATTTCGCCATCTTAGTAGCAGGCTAGACTCACCAACATGGTTGTCCCCCAAGATTTTAATGAAAAATGTGGCATTCGGACAAGACAGAAACTGGCTTCAAAGGTATTTTCAAATTCCACTTGGGATAGCCTAGCTCCATTTTCCAACTTTGCAAGAATACCTCCTCCTGGCTTGATATTTGTATGAAAGATAATTCAATGACTTGGACTAGTCTATTTATTTGAATTTAGTGCTTGAAATTTTATTTTATTTTTTCATCTTTCCCATGATATGCCTGTATTCATTGTTTATCAGTTTATGGCATATGTAACCCATCAAAAAAAAAAAAAAAATCAGTTTATGGCATATGTTCTGGATCAAGTTGAGTTGCCAAGACTGAGTTGTACTTCTAAGGCCGATGTTCATCTGTTATTCTAGGATATCAAAATGGTGGTAAAGTTGTGGATTGTAAATCAGTGGGATTTGTGCCAACCCACTTTCTTTCTTTCTTTTTTTTTGAAATTTTTTAGTTTATATTTTATTATTACTATTATTGTAATTCTTCAGTTTATCTGCTTCCAAATGCTGCCAGCTAGGGAGATCAGGTTGCCCCATATGGACTATTTTTAAAGAAAAACAGAACAAGAATAGACAACAAGAAATAAAAAAGACAGAACTAGAACATAGATTTGCGTGGAAACTCTCAGCCAAGGGAAAAAAACTCTGGCAGAGAAGGAGGAAATCCAGTATTCAAATTGATTCTGAGATTAGATATTGTAGCTGTTAATATAAGAACCTCAAAACCTAAAATACCAACATATTTATAGATATACCAAATTTGAAATGAGGTCCGTATCGTGAGACTCTGTCCTACATATTAACAATCCCTTGCTACCACCACCGGATCCTCTAAATAATTCATAATATTTACCCATAGTAAAACTTTTGGACCAAGGTTGAACAAAATTGGGTCTCTGAACTCTAACAACCATGTTCCTTTCTTTGGAGTTAGTTTAAATGCTGTTGGTTTGTTTATGAGCTTTGCAAAAGCATTGAGAGTGTGGATTTTGCAGTGCTAATGTCTGAGTTTGTTTTCTCTTGACTAGTGCTTTTTTTTTTTTAATAAGATACTTTAATGGGTATGGAGCTCTGTCATGCCAAACCAAATGGCTTTTATTGTTACATGATTGAAAAATTGTGCTGCATTCACTGCCTCTATTGTTGTTAAATCTCTTTCAAGTTTTAAATTTTTTCCCCTCAGATTTGCACACATCAACTTTCAAATATTGAAGCTCTTCTTTACATCTTTTTAGGAAAGCTCTTCAGTAGACATTTTTCCTGTGCCAGTGAATCACAGCCTCTTCAAATCTATTTGCCACTAAATAAGTTAGGGCCGAAGGAGTGGCCCCTCAAAATTTCTTGCTCCGTTTAGGATGCAAGATGGAATATTACCTCCTAGGAACACGCCTCCATTGCTGGAATTGACTGGGTGCACCTTGTGCATGAGAACCAACTGGGAGCATAGAGGAAGTGACTACTTTAAGAAAGTAAAAGCTACCTTTCTTTCGGGAAGGGGTGAAACTGCCAGTGGCACATGATGGAATCCCTTTCCAGTCAATGGAAGTTCTTCTAAAATCGCTAGGAGTTTTCTCAAGTTTTGCTATAGATATCACTTTCCCCTGTTTGTCTTTTGTGGATTCTCTGGCACGATGAGTGTAACAGCTTCTTGCATTTGGAATTAGACAAACTGTAAATCTGCAACTGCTCTTATTTACTCTTTTGCTCTAATAAGTAATTGAAATACTTTCTATCTAAGCAACTTCATTTTAGAGAAAGGGTGCTAAGTTCTGTTCAAAGTGTCTGAGGAATTCAGGTATATTGTATTTTAACACTTGATTTCCCTTCGATTTACCGTGATTAGTCCTTTATTTTTCTCCTTTTGCTTTGATTTAAACTATTTGATTGTCTTCCTTTTGTTTCGCTCTTCACCTTCCATAAATAAACTAGTTTTATTTAAGCTCTATGAATGCAACAGAATTTAAGTATGAAGCATGTTGTTCTTAAAGCAACTTGGTTCTCTATTACTAATCAAATAATGGCTTTATTTGATTGCTTTAAGAATTTATATGCTTTTCTTAGGTCATAGCACAATATAACTGATTCATGTGTTTTTTTTTTTAATTTGCAGGATTGAAGTCTTTGAGACTCCTCCATTATCAGCTTTGATGATGGTGTTTGGCATGCAGCAAGCTTCAAATCTATGGCCGTTAAACAGTTTAATTGTTGCCGTCTAAAGCGTACTGATAGTAGTTAGTATTCATCAGGTGAAATTTGAAAATGTTGAATGGGAAAAGGATATTTTTTTTCCTTCTATTATATGGATAGCCCTCTTTTCTATGCTCTGGTTCAACCTTGCAATAAAAACAGAGCATTTTAATCCAACACTCCTTCCCTTTATCATCACCATTTATAGTCCATACTTTCTCTACCCTTAATTTGGTTCTTCTCTCAACATCAAACTTGTCTGAGAATTGAAAACAAGGAGATAAATAAAATTAACTTCTGGTCAATCGTCCATCTCTATTTGAAAGATTATGACATACAGGGTGGCGAGAAACCTTGCTCTAAACCCGCTTTTCTTTGTTTCCTTTCACCTGCTCTAAAACCTTTCCTTAAGACATTTTCTGCCTTTCTAGGATGAAAACATATATTTCTTGGTACTTTTTAGGTACTATGATAGAATATTTGTCAGGGTGCATCTACTTGTTATTTTTACAGCTTGTGCATCTACTTGTTTTTTTGACAACTATTAGTACTTTGTTCTTATAAGAATTCAAACATGGATCTCTCATCCTCCTGTCAGCACACCACTTGAGCCAAGAATTGGGTACATGCACTTGTTAAAATCTTGAATAAACCCTTCGTTTAAACCTGAAAAAACTTTTGGTGAAACGAGGAAGTTCTGTCAAGCATTTTTGCCAAGGTGATAAAAAAATTAAGTCACAATTCTTTCTTAAAATCTTTAAATTGTTATTATATTTCTTTAAAATCTCAAGCTTGCTTAAGTTTAGGTTTAATATAAATATCATGTTTCACATCTTTGTTCTGTATACGATCTTATACGCATCTGCTGGAGAGTCAAACAAATTCTGAGAAGTATCAAACTCATGACATTTTGCTATATCAAGTTCTGATATTATATTAAATAATCGACTCTCTTAAAAACTCAAACTTATAAGATTTTGGTTTAATACAGATATAAGTATGTAACCATTATCCAATTCAAGTGATCAAAAATGTTATAGACTTGCAGCAGACGTGGCCGCATTACAGAAACATGTGGTTTTCATACGTCACCACGGCTGCATGTTAGTATTGACTTTGTTAGGATTCTGACATAAATAATGATTGGAAACTGAAGTCTTTGAAAACTATATATATATTGAAACTATATATATATATATATATGCTATATATATATATATATATTAATTAAGGGTTCCGCCAAAGCAAATAATGAAATTTGAGACAACCATATTTGTAAAAATGGTCAAAATACATATTCAATTAAACAAGTCTTCCTCTTTGTTTACAGCCTGGCTTATAAGAGCCAAGAAGGAATATTCTTACTGTTTCCAAATTGCCCCCATTGTTGAAACCTTCATACCAAATTGATTGGAAGGAGGTTCATGGAGGTTTACAAGAAAAATCTCCATTAATTTCCTGTTGAGTTGCTCATCTCTGAATTCATTACGGTTAATTAATCAATTTTTCTATGTTAAAATGATATCTAGTGAGGTGTTTGTCCCTCTCCAGCTCTCCCAAATCTAATTCTCAGTGTAAAACTTGTACTGAATTTAGATTTTTGTCCTCAAAAGGCATGCATACAATCAAGATTATCTTTGATAATCACTATAAACTAATGAGAGACAGAAGCTTGTGCATATTAATATTTTATAGGGTTTTCTGTCAGACCTCAATTGATTGGTTGAATGATTGCTGGAGAGAGATGATGGGGTTGGCGATTCAATCATCATTTTTTTAATAGTAATGATTTTTAAAGAAAGGGGGGAGAGGAATGTCTTGAAGGATAATGGGTTTAGTATGAAAACTCAAATACAAACATATCATAATTTTGTTATGCATGCATGAACCTCAACATTTCAAATGAAAACAATTTTTAAGTTTAATTGATAAAAACCTAACCACCGTTCTTTTCTCTATCATACTGTTTTCTCTTCTGGCTGTTTCCGTTAGTAAGGACTAAGAATGGGCCAGATTTTTGTAAATTCTTGACTGTGTCGGCTGATACATCTTTCGATCATTTTAACTTTGTCGATAAAGTGGTTTCTTATACTAGATTTAGATTTTAATTTGTTTTTTAAATCAACTTATTGTAGTATTTGGCGTATTAGATCTTTGTAGTCTGACGATTGGTTTTTAAGTAATGCGTGTTAGGCGTTTTACTAGTGTATGGATGATGTCAAAAGATCAGCTTGTATTTGAGAGACAACAAATCGAGTCGCAGTGATCAGCGTCTTTGTGGAACTTTAGTCGTAGTGATACAGTCGACCTTAAATTACTGTCGAATGTGTAAAACTTTGTGAGCCAGGTTCACATTATGCTATAGCTGAATGTTACATAATCCTCTAAAGTTTTTAACAAAGTTGATTCTATATTTCTATCAAATATATTATTAGTTTGAATCAATAAATTTATTTCTCTTCTTAAAAAAAAAAAAAAAAAGTTTGCTGATACAAGTAACCTAAAAACTATTATGCTAATATGAAGACATTTTCTAGGTATCTCCTAAAACTTCCTTAATCTATTCCAATAAGTGTACATTAATTAAAAATGGTTTTTTAATGTATTTTGATTAGAAGAACAAACAAACAAAAATAGAAGAATCTTGAAATTAATTATGTATTATAGTAGTACATGTTGCTTTAGCTATTATCTTTCATATTTGATAAGGCTCATAAAATTATGGCGATGCTTGCTTTTTCCATGTAAAGCCAAATATATTTGATTATAAGATGAATAGAATTTCTATAACAAAGATACTAAAGTTATTTATTTAATTTTTAGATCTTAAAATGTATTAAAACTTCTACCCCTAGAATTTATATTAAAATTTTCTATTTATTTAATTATTTAATGTCAAACATAAAATTTGTAACTAACATGATTGAGCTCAAGTCTCTTTTAAATTTAAAGTGAATCTTTAAAACACATCTTCAAGTCTTCTTAGAAAAAACATATTCCCATTCATATATCGAGAAACAAATAAAATGAGTTTGAATAAACCTATAAAATTAATTTATTAAATTTAAACTCATTTCTTATTTTCCTCCAAATTTTCTTTCCTTCTACTTTTCTTCACCTCTATATTTTCTTACTTTTTGAAGGTTCAGTGAGGGCTCATTAGCTAACAGTTCTCCTTCATTTTTGCAAGATAAGAACTAAAGATCCAACAATTTGCTGGATATGTTGGCCAAGTATTTCCAACTGCCAGGAATAATGGTGGAGACAATAGTCATACCAAACATTTAATTATTAAAATGCAAGTGTAAGGTTGGCCTCTCTTTAACTACCTGTCAACATGCTCTCTTATCTCCTCAGCAAAATTCAATTAATCAATTCCAATTGAGATAACTTACCATACATTGGAGACTACATGCAAAATACAAAGCCAAAACTAGAAAAATTAAAAAATATATTTAATATCCATAATTGGCCATAATCAACTCCATATGATTACCTTCCATATGCTTGTGAGGCTGTTTGCTGCCCTCATGGAAACAATAATTCAGTAATACTTTCAAAATTTTCTCCTTCTATGTCTATACCATCTTGTCTCTTTGCTAAATTATACTTCATCCAAAGCCAAAGGAGAAAAAGGTAGTCAGTGGCGGATCTAGGGGCGGCCTTTACGATCCCGGATAATTAGGATCATTTGTAGACCTTTTTCTTTTGCCGATCCTTTCCCACAGAAGCATTACTTTTTACTAGCGTTTGGATAGGAGTTTGTTGGGCTTGCCTAATATCTCTTTGCTTTTGAAACTGGTCATTGACGTGGGATTACTGCTACAACTAGATCTCTGCTAACAAAACATCTGGGAACACCCATTTCCGAAATGTTTGCACTTTCAGATCCTAATTAGTTATAATCACCTTTTAAGGCACAAGAACAAGATAAAAGGTTTGATTCATTATCTATTGAGACAGGGCAAAGCATATAAAGGCATCACCACGTCGGGCCACAATGATTTTTCTTTAGAACATAAAGCATATAAAGACTAAGAAATATAAAAGCATTTCTTTTTAAATAAAGTTGTCTCAATATTTAATTTAATTACTATTAATATTTTGTTAGGTTATTGATTCAATTATACAAGAGATGAATCATCGTTTCTCTCGAAGCGCACCCGATTTATTTGATCGCATTGCATATCTTGATCCAAAGAATAAATTCTCTAATTCTCATACTCGATGCTCACAGATCTTAGTGATCTTTTATCCAAAGAGGATCATACAATCGGGCTTATTACTTTATCGTAACTTCAATCTTTTCAAATGATATGAGAATAGATGGTCGGTTCTTAATGTGGAAGACTTGGGAAGTCTAGCGTTAAGATGAAAGAAACTACTTAAATATAGAGTTTTTCCGATGGTTTATCGCTTAGTTGAATTTATGATTACTTCTAATTGCTATGATAACATCCGCTGAAGAGTATTTTTCGCTATGAAAGATGTGAAAATTGATTTGCGAATAGAATCTGGATTTAATGGTTAAATGACGCTTAGTGGTATACATAGAAAATGAGATATTTGATTCTATTGACAAACGAACTCATTTGAATCGCTTTCAAAATACTGGACAATGAGAAATCACTTTATCTCGCAGTGACAAAACATAAGTGTAGCTTGATTTGTACTTTTTTTCTATCCTTCAAGTTTAAACTTTATTAATATAATTGTTCGTACTTTATTTCTATATATTGATATATTTTCAGAAAAAAAATTAATTTATTAGCGAATTCCGCCCTCTCGGGAAGCTTCGGATCCGCCACCGAAGGTAGTGTAGGAGATTATAACCAATATGGGAAGTGAGAGCATGGTTTCTGTGAAAACAAAACTTCTTGTGGCATTGCTTGTTCTTCAGCTCTATGCAGGAACTCGCATGTTTCAGGGTTGCTCTAAATTTTGGTGTCAGCAAAGTTGTATATCCTGTTTATAGGAACCTAATTGCCCTGTTTCTCTTGGGCATTACCGCTTACTTCTTAGAGAAGTGATTCCTCCCCGACTTTTTTTTTTGTTTATTTGCTAATGGCACAATTTCTTAATGATGTTGTATTGTGCAATTTTTTAGTGTGGAGAGACCACCTTCTACTTTCTGCTGTCTGGTTCTTCCTTCTAGCATCACTGCAAGGAGAAACATGGGCTATAGTCAGATGGGACCAAGTATTCCGTTTGATTCCTCGCTTTGAAAACTTGTTTAAAACAAAGAAACTAAGAGAATACATTTCATTACCAGTTTTTAACACAGAAATACTGTAAAATCTCGATAACACAGCCAAAACCATCAAATTATGAAGACCAGGTTTTCAAAAATTGTTCAAGAACAAACCAAACAGTCCCCAAATTTGTTTTCTCTTCTGTTTCTCACAGACTTGTGCTCTGAACTCAGAACCACTGCAAACCAGGCTTTGGCCCTTGGGGGGGTTGTATTATGCATCTCCCCAACTTTTGCATCTGCAATGCAGAACTCAGTTCCAGCAATCACTTTTGTCATGTTTGCCTGAGGTAATCAAGGTTAGCCTTGTTCTTCAGGATCAGCCTCTTTGTTGGATTATGCTTTCCTCTCTTGATCCACCCTTTCCTGGGTCTCTCGGATTTCGCAGGCTTGAGAAGGTTATTATCTCATGATATGGAATGGCAAAGGTCTGGGGAACCATTGCAAGTATAGTGCTACAACTATCATTCTCTACAAAGACCTCCCTTCTACATCATCATCTAACCTCAACTTGGAAACCTTCGAATAAGATACAAGTGAATTTGCTGCACGCAGAACTGGACATGGGGCTGTGGCATATACCTGAGCTGGCATTGCCTATCATGGGCTGGTTGGATGGGTTCTTCAGGTCAGCCCCATAATTTTTCATTTTTTAGTTCAAGCCAACTTACATGCACCTCACTTAATCCCATGGGACCTTGAAGTTAACAACTTGGGTATACTTCTAGTGGTCCAAAGAGGACTCGAACTACTAAGAACATCAGCTTATTGACAGGCCGAAAACGTGGTGTGTAAAATATACGCCTATGTGCGCAAGTGCACGCGTCGCCCCAAGTAATATAGCTTGGTACCAAAGGTACTTGGAGCATCGATCCACTGAGATGAGAATTAAATACAAAGATGTGCTTTGATATTATCCAATAAACGATTGTGGAGAAAGGCAATCAAATGTGTGAATTTCAACTAAACTGACAACTTAATGAATTATCGGTATGTCAAAGATCAAGATGTTTCCCCTATCACTTTCGCTGGATTATTTATTAAAGATTCTATTATTCAATGTATTTGAGAATTGTTGATGGCGAGACTCATTTACGAGATATCCTCTTCTCGAGGTATATCCGCCTTATTTTCGAATAGATTGATGTATCTCTACCCCCAACTCTAAGATTCAAACGCTTAAATGTTCTGCATTCCTCAAATGCCACCTCCAGATCTGAATATCTCTATTAACCGAATCAACTGAAGGCTGCTTTACTCAGATCCCTGAATATCCTCATCTCTCGAATCTCAGATGTCCAGTATGATTATGCTAATGTTGGCCAGACACTACCATATAAATGAATTATAGATATAAAGCAGATCCAAACAGTTTATAAACATGATTAATATAAATTACTCATCTTTAATCTATGAGAAAATATGACAGGTTCAACCGCACCCTAGGTATGCGCACAAGGTAGATCTAGAAACATAATAATCGAAAAATCATGCGATATCATAAACATCAAGTCTAATATTCAAAATAGAGGAAAATACAAATCACGGGCTCTTCTTCGAGATCCTGTCACTCTTACTCTGATTTCCGTGCCCTGACTCGTACTATTCCCCAATGCCTCCAAATCTGCGCCTCCATTTGCTTTTAATGCCGAAAGCAGACCGTGACCGACGTCAGGACGGCAGTAACGCCGCGACGTCGGGCCGCCAAGGATTGCGACAAAAGAGGTCAATTCAACGTCATGACGTTGAGACGCCACGACGTAGGGATCGCCAGACGTTGGAACGCCGCGACGCCTGCACTTCATGCAATGCCTCCTTATGCTCCAAAATTGCTTCCAATACCGCTCACTCCAATGTTCCGCATCCACACCAAACACTAATTCAGGAGTCTAGCCCAAAAAACTATGAAATTAACTATAAAATAAACGTGAAAATGAAAACGCTGGGTATAATATATGTTTTGTGCACTCATCATAACTTCAGTCTAGTCTCTGTTTGTCCCTGCCAAGAACTCGACTTTAAACCTAACACACCATGTACTTACAAAGAATACTAGAGTGGTGATGCAAAGGTTTGGTATGAGATCAAACGGACCGACTCACATTGTCACAAGCTGGTTTGAAGTTCATAGATACACAGTGTTCGACTTCGAAAACTCGGTTGGAATAGGTAAAGTGACTAGTGCCTCAAACTCCATGGTATTCAATAACCTTCCCAAGGACCCTATGTGCGCCGAATGAATGACCTCCTAGCGTATACCTAGGTTCCCGACACCCCCAAACTTGAGCTCAACTCACCTATTTGGAAGAAACTAACTAAGAAAGGATAAGAACGCACCCCTTTTTATTCATACCAAAATATCTAAATATTTCCTCAATACCTAAAAAAATGAAGAAGACCTAGTTCCAAGGAGTTTTAGATGAGTGTTCCTGTAGCAGGGATCCATTGGTGACTCCCCACCAATTGGTTAAGGGCACCAGACATTAAATTCCTTCAAACTTCAATCTTAACACTCCAACCAAACTCAAATCTCTAGGTTGGGGAATGATCCATCTTCATCCCATGTAGCGGGCAAAGGAAGTCAATGACTCTGCTCGCCTGGCTTAGGCATTAGGCTTTGAAAGGCCCCTGACCGTGCCTGGATTCATCGATTATCCACTTATTCTACTCACAAGCCTATATATATATATATATATATATATATATATATATATATATATATAGAGAGAGGAGTATATATATATATATATATATATATATATATATATATATATATATATTTTATTTTATTTTATTTTATTTTAGTCAAATGATGGCAAATCCTCTTTTGTTTAGGTGTCCCATCACTTAGGTGGTTAGAGACTCCCAAGGTGTGTCGAGCTTTAGTAGTGGGTCTCGGCACCTATGTATACCCTAAAGGTCAGTAGTGTGTGAGTGTGATAGTGTCATTGAGAAATAGTTTCTTGACTACCCGGAATTGGTTCACTACCCCTTCCCACCTATTCAACCTAATTACCGAGCATCAAACATCATATGTATCCGTTCTTCCATGTCAATAGTGAATTCAGTCCAAAATTGATCTTCGACTCTCAACATGGCACACATACACAACCCCGCTCTACACCCGAAACTACTATGTATATAAGAAGATCAACATACACGTGAAACAAAACTAACACATGACTCATCAAAGAAAATTGAACAAGTAAACTGAAACACAACTAACATGCTTAAACGAAACAAAAAAACTACACAAATACGAAAATCAAAACACAACTACACAAATATAACCAAAACTCGATCACTACTCACACTCTAAACAAAATACCTGTCCTCTAATCGGCAATAAACGAATAGTAGAGGGTGAAAGGAACTCCCCTGGTGATCACCGGTGGTGTGGTAGCGGTCAGATAGGCGAGAAGTCATATGATCCGGGCCCCAAGGACCGTCGTCGCCGAAGAATGGTGGCCTGATTAGCCACACGATGCATATCAACCCGGAAATCGATATCTCGGCGTGACGAGGACTCTGCTCCTGGTCTCGTCCCAGAATGCACTTCAAAGCACCTGGGCATGAGAGCACCGTCCCTGAGGCCCAAGTGAAGGCCGGAAGGGGTCGCTCTGGCTGGCTGAGGGTGTGTGCGTGATGGACGAGACTGCCAATGTCCTCCCCTGATCGCCTCAGAGTCCAAAATGAGCCTGATAGTCATGAAGCTCGTCCTCGTCTGAGGGCTCATGGCCGGAATCATAGGCCCCCTCTGGTCGTGGGACACCCGGGTTGTCCCTCTTGATAGATATGGTTTTAATGGGGTGGAGCCATGTCTCATTGTCATCAAGGCACCCAAGGCTGCATAAGTAAAGATGATAAAGGGTGCCTCATTCATTTTTGCCATTCCTGCATGAGATGAAAGGCCTCTATAACGCCCAACATCAAAAGGTATATCTTGTATGATGGTTTGAGCAAAGACGCCATACACTTCACACACGTCATTGCCTGACGACGTGATGTGATGAAGTGATGCCATACCTAGGATAAAGCCAAATGTTCGCCTTGAAATGGACCGCACGGCCCTCGTTATTAATTCTTCCACTCACCCCAACCATTAGTCAAGACCTGGATGACCCCGGTAGTCAAACAAAGCCGACCAACTACCGTGAGGGGACATGATTCAGACTATAGTAGCTATTGATCAACTCCGCACCAAGTCGACCAATACGCCTCACTGCACTTTCTTTAGATCATGGAGGCGATCATGAGAACTCGCACCACCTGCATCGCAATACTGGATGAGGTGGTTGGTACAAAGCTCGCCATCCCTTAGCCGCTATGGTTTTGCAAGTCGTCCTGATGGTGGAAACCCTTTCCTTTATGAACGACGCCTTCGCAAATGGTGCCGGAACCGACGCGGTCTCCCCCCATCGACTTTTAACCGCATGACATCGATAAGTGGGGTCGGGTCCCTCGCCGGATCAACCCGCTTGGTAGGCAATCGCCTCTTTTGCTGTGACATTACGTGGGATCTAGAATGCAAGTGGTGATAAGAATTCAAATTAGCGCACCCACCGACTCCAGACAAACTACAAACACCTAGTGTGCACTAAAAATCGAACTAACTGGAGTGTACTAATGACTCAAACACCCTAAATGGGACTCAAATACCCAATAAACTTTAATACACCAGAGGTAAACTGCAAGACCTCATCTGACCGTGGAATGCAAGTCGATAACCCTAGATGACTACACTAGTGCGAGAACTGAGTGCAGGGTGGTGTGAATGCAAGGGTGAAAATGAACTGGTGTAATGGTCTAAGTGATGTGCAAAGAGAAGGTCGGAGGGCAATGTACGAACCTACGACCGCGTGATAGGAGCTCCGCAAGGACGGAGGATGGGGCGCAAGGTGGCTAGGTTTAGGCGTTGGAGAAGTGAAGAGCAAAATGGGCTATTTTCGGGCCTTAAAATGTGGTAACGCCGCTGACGCTCCAAAGAGTGTTACTAAACAACGCGACGTGACGTGATCGTGACACCGACCGCCGCGACGTTGAAATCCACGCCGCTACGCCCAGATTACCAGACCGACGCCGCGACGCAGGTATCAACGCGACGCTCCGTAGAGCGGTAAATCGACCGCCGACGTTGATCTCAACGCCACGACGTCACGTAGAAGGCTTCTAAAATTTGCACATTGCGGTAGCCCCGGTTTATGAGACCCTCCTCTGTAAATGTGACACTCGACTTGTAATGCTCTCGCATAAACGTGATCCTCCCCGCACTCGTCTGGGCGAGTCCCGAAAGTGCAACAACCAAGAAGAAACCACCATGCATGTAAAACCAATAAACCAATATTAACAAAACAAACAATAAAAATGTCACTTTAAAAACTCGTTGCCTCCTCAAGAAGCGCTATGTTTAATGTCGTTAGCTCAATGGCCCTCGACCACGCTCGGGACTGAGCTCAGAGGACTCCATTGCATTTCGTCTCGATGCATTCAAAGGAATGAGACTCGCTTCTCATGGAACTCTCCTCCAAAATACGGCTTCAACCGTTGCGGTGATCAGAATGTGCTCTTCGTGATGTGTGAATCTCCCGCCCACCATGTGAAAAGACTTTGGTAACTGTGAAAGGCCCGGACCATCTAGACTTCAATTTTCCCGGGAAGAGTTTTAGGTGGGAATTAAACAATAGAACTTGCTGTCCTGCCGTGAACTCTTTCCTGGTGATGTGTTTATCATGCCAGTTTCTTTATCTTCCTCAGAATACGGGCATTTTCATAAGCTCGCCTCCGAATTCATCGTAATTCCACGGAGTCGCAAAGGGGCCGCTTCACCAGCTAGTGCACCGTCCATATTCAACTACCGAGTTGCCCAAGAGGGCCCGATGCTCCTAAATTCCACCGAAGATGGCATGTTTTGGCCATACACGAGTCCGAATCTGCGACATTCCCAAAGCGGAGTTTTAAACGCTGTGCAGTATGCCCAGAGTGCATCATCGATCTTGCACCAATCCTTCCGAGAACTCGGCTTTGACCGTCTTCCTGGGCGAATTGAGCTTTACTTTTAGATTTGACGACCTCTCGGCTTGCCCATTTGATCGCGAGTGATATGCAAGAGACGGCGATGACGCACTCCATACTTTTGTAAAACCTTGTCACCTTATTGCGTAAACAGTACCATTATCTGTGATCAGTGCCCGAGGGGTTCCAAATCGTGAGAATATGTGGCTGCGAAGAAATTGAGCCACAACCTTGGCATCGTTGGTGAGGGTCGGAATGGCTTCTACCCACTTCGAGACATAGCTCCATCGCGCAGAATATACAAAGTCACAAAGATGGAGGAATGTCCCATGAAATCCAGCCCCATAAGTCAAATAGCTCGCATTTCCAGAATGGGGTGCATGGGCGGTTCGTCTCTTTTAGAAATAATTTCCATTCGCTGACATTTGTCACATGTGGATACGGCGGATGAGCATCTTTAAATAAGGTAGGCCAAGAGAAGTCCGACCGAGAACTTACCGCTCGTTGGCCACCAAAACCACCATGTGGTAAAGTGTGGCAAAGGGTTCAAAAACACTGTTCATTTCATCCTCGGGCACACATCTCCGAATCACCTGGTCAGCATAATGTCTGTAGAGGATTGGCTCCTCCCAATAGTAGTGTTTCAAGTGGGCAAAAAACCTCTTTTTCTGTTGATAGTTAAATTCCGGAGGGATTACCTTGGCCACCAAATAATTCACATAATCTGCAAACCATGGAACTGCCCTCTTGTCCTCAATAGCTAAGAGTTTCTCTATCCGAAATTGGCCATCCACCTGAACATCACTTGCCCCTTCCACCCGTGAAAGATGATCTCGCCACTAGGTTCTCTGCCTTCTTTGTCTTTAATCTCAACATCAAATTCTGCAGCAAAGAACCCACCTGATTAATCGAGGTTTACGTCTTCTTAGTCATCAAGTATTTAATGGCAGAAAGGATCGTTGTGGACTACTACCTTGTTACCACAATCAGATAAGCATCCTCGAATTTGTCAAAGGTAAAGACAATAGCCAAAAGTTCTTTCTCTGTAGTGGCGAATTTCAACTGAGCATCATTCAAAGTCTCTCGCGGCATAGTAGATTACTTGGAAAATTTTCTCTCAAGCTTTGCCCCAAAGACCGCCCCTTAATCGCAAAATCGCTTTGCGCCACACATAAGTCTCGGGAAGGAAAGACCAACTGGAGCCACGACAATAGGAGCCGAGATCAACTTATCCTTCAACATCAAAATGCATGCAAACACTAATGAATCAAACTCAAATGGGATCCTCGGGACCAAAAGGTTAGACAACTAAGCTAATCCGAGAAATCCTTTATGAAGCGCCTGTAAAATCCAACGTGCCCTAAAAAGCTTCTAATCCCTTTTACTGATGAGGGTGGAGGTAACTTTTCAATTGCGTCAATCTTCGCTCTGTCGACCTCTATCCCTCTTGTTGAAATCCGATGCCCGAGTACAATACCCTCTTGTACCATAAAATGGCACTTCTCCCAATTGAGTACTAAGTTGGTCTCCTCACATCTTATCAAAACTGATCTCAAATTCTCCAGACAGCTTGTCAAATGAATTACCTCCAATACCGAAATCATCCATGAAGATTTCGATTGTCTTCTCTCAACCATGCTCTGAGAAGGGCCATCATACATCTGGAATGTGCCTGCATTGTACAAGCCCAGTGGCATCCGCTCGAATGCGAATGTACCCAGTGGACATGAATGTCATCTTCTCCCGATCTTCGTGGCTATAGCGATGAAGCAGCCGAGTGACCCCATCCAAAAAGCAATAGTATTCATGACCTATTAATCGATCCAACATCCGATCTAGAAACGGCAATGGAAATGATCTTTCGGTGGCTTTGTTTAGTTTCCCAGAATCAATGCAAATCCTCCACCCTAAGGATTGTTCGCGAAGGCGTAATATGTTGTTCTCCTCGCTCTTATGATCAAGGTTGTTCCTCATTTCTTCTGCACTCACTTGAACTCGACTAACCCATGCACTGTCTGGTTAGGATAAATTACCCCGCATTCAAACATTTCAATACCTCCTTTCTGACCACCTCTTTCATCGTTGGATTCAACTTCACTGGTGCTTCCAATCGGTTTATGCCCATCTTCGAGCAAACACGATGCATGCACATGGAAGCATATCCTTTCAAATCAGCTAGAGACCATCCAAGAGCATTTTTATGGTCTCAAAGGACCCTCAATAACTTCTCCTCCCCAATTCAAGCAACATGACGTCAAATGATCATGGTATGGAGGCTACCCATGTATGCATACTTCAAATGACTAGGTAGTTTCACCATCTTGGGTGGTTGTTCCAATCGATGCACCGGGCCTTAGCCCCTTCACCTAGAGATTCGGGGCATTTCCTCCCATTAGATCTTAAAAGAGTTCAGCCATTTAACATATCTCCTCCCGCCCTTCGCTCATGTTCTCGTAATCATTCTCCACTAGGCTAGCTCAAAGGTCAAGGACATCACTTTGGCTAGACACTATAGCCTCTACTTTATCTTTGCCATGATGTGTTATCACTCTCTCTGGATGTCTCACCGCCCAAACACGTTGAACTTTACTTCGTCGTCTCCGGCACTTCAATTTAAGTTCTCCTCTCCTCGAACATTAATCATCACCGCCCCGCCGGCCAGAAGAAACCAGCCACCAAGATTACGGGTATTTCTTATCTTCTTCCATCTAGTACAATGAACGGTTGAAGATAAACTTATCAACCTTCACGAGGACATCTTCTATTACTCCTCTTGGATGTTTCAAAGATCTATCGGCAAGCTGAAGTGTGACTGTAGTTGGACGAGCCTCACCCAATCCTAACCGTTTAAAAATGGACAAGGGCATGAGATTAATGCTGGCACCCAAATCACAAAGAGCTCTCTCAAAGATTGCATTTCCAATGGTGCATGGAATAGTGAAACTGCCTGGGTCTTTAAGCTTTTGTGGCAGCTCAAGTGGCACTACATTCTCCGTGGTTAACTGCTTCAAAGTCACCACTTTCTCTTCTGAGACAGATAAGTCTTCATAAACTTCTACATAATCAGCATTTGTTCCGTGAGCATAGCAAATGATATTGACGTAACTTTAAACATCTATGAATTTAGTAGAACTGCCAACGCCAAATTATATTTTGCACGCTAGGGTAAATCGGTAGGCTTCGCTTCACAATAAGTTTGCCATTCGACCCATTCAGACCTCCAAATTTCTCAATTGTGCCGCTTGATTGTTCAACTGGGTTGCCTGGCCATGTATATTCACTTTGGTTTCATTCATGCAGTGCAGTGTGAGGTTAGCATCCGGGCAAGGGCTTGTTCTAAATCCACCTTTTTCAGAGGTGGTCTACCAGCCCGCTCGATGGCATATTGTTCTGGTTATTCCTCCATCCATACCCTTGACTATTCTGACTGTTCTGATTCTGGTTATTACGCCACCCTTGGCCTTGATTTTGACTCTGATAATTGTTTCCCCCATACTGTCCTTGCTGCTGTGATTGATTCTGATTGAACCTCGACACATACTGGGCCTCGCTTCTACGCTTGATTTCCCGACCGACATTCTATGCTATCAGGCTGCGTCTACGTAATTCACACAACTCCCCATGGGTTAGTTCAGACATGGCATTTGTTGTACCTGTCGTCGGTCAATCGGCTATCGTACCGCGCAAACATGATTCACCGCATTGTTGAGAACCTCATTGTCTGCGGCCACCCATGGCTTTACTGCGTAGTCTTCTCCTAGAAGCCACCGATTTGTGTCGGTCGCAAAGATTCTAGAATCTCATGTGTCGGGTCCGTGGTTTTCTTCATTAGTGCCTTCCACCCGAGGCATCAATCACTGCCTAGTAGCCTCAGCTCATTATTATAAAAAGTATGGACTTGCATCCATCTGGTTAGTCTGTGATGCAAGCACTTTCTTAGTAATTCGTGAAACCTGTCCCATGCCTCTACCAGGTTCTCCCCCTCTAATTGCCCAAAAGTATTGATCTCTTGCACAAGTTGTGCAATTTTCAAGGGTGGGAAGAATTTGGTCAGGAATTTTTGCACTAAATCGTTCCACGAGGTAATGGAATCTGGTGGCTGACTTGTTAGCCAATGCTTGGCTCGATCACCTAATGAGAGTGGAAAAAGTCTCAACCCGGTGCGCCTCGCAACTCCATTGTACTCGATCGTGACGCGCACTTCAAGGAAGTTGGTCAGATGCATATTTGGGTTCTCATGGTGTAGTCCATGAAACAATATATTCTGCAGCATCTGTAATGTTACCGATCGGGTCAAGTTGTTTGGCCTGAACGGGTGGTCGTCCGATAGCCGCCTCGAATCCATCAGAAGGAGTGTAAACCTTCTAACAACATGTATGGATCATCCGGCCGTATGAACGCCCGGTGCTTGATGATTCCTTCCATGATTACCATTTCTCACTTCTGGGGCTCATTTGTTCAATGCTAAGATCCCCGTCATTGTCACCCATGTTTGCTAAATTTCGACCGTCAGCTCGTTTCTGCATTCCAGGTAAAGTTCTTCCGCCTCGGGATCAAACAAGTGTTTGCTAACCCGTCTCGCTGCCGCATGTACTCACTGAAATCTAAACTGCAATCACACATGGAACAACAATACCAAATTACTAGCACTTGTAATAACAAATAAAAACAACAAAATTTCAGAGTAATATCCAATTGCTTTATTCTCTATATCAATCTAAACCTCGTTCCCGATAACGGGCCAAAACTCGACAGCCGAAACGTGGTGTGTAAAATATACCGCCATGTGCGCAAGTGCACGCTTGCCGCCCCAAGTAACATAGCGTGGTACCAAAGGTACTGATATCGATCCACTCCGGGAGACAGATGAATCTGAATACAAAGATTTGCTTTTTAGATATTATCCGAATAAACGATTTTTGAGAAAGGAATCAAATGTGTGTGAATTTCAACTAAACTATCGATCTTAATGAATTACTGGTGGTGTTGAAGATCAGGTGATGTTTCCTGTCACTTTCGATGGATTATTTATTAAAGATGCTATTATTCAATGTATTATAGAATTGTTGATGGCGCAGGAGATCTTACTTACGAGATATCCTCTCTCGAGGTATATCGCTTATTTCACAGATGGAGTGTATCTCACCCCAACTAGGTATTCGAAACGCTTTAAATGTTCTACTCAAATGCCACCTCCGTGATCGAATATCTCTATTAACCGAATCAATCAAGGTTGCTTTACTCAGATCCCTGAATATCCTCATCTCTCGAATCTCAGATGTCCAGTATGATTATGCTAATGTTGGCCAGACACTACCATATAAATGAATTATAGATATAAAGAAGATCCAAATAGTTTATAAACAAATGAATAATATAAATTACTGATCTTTAATCCATGAAAATATGACAGGGTTCAACCGCACCCTAGGTATAGATCTAGAACATAATAACTGAGAAAAAATCAATATGCGATATCATAAACATCAAGTCTAATATCCAAAATAGAGGAAAATACAAATCACGGGCTCTTCTTCGAGATCCTGTCACTCCCGCCCGATTCCGCGCCCCTCGACCGCACTATTCCCCAATGCCCCAAATCCGCGCTCCATCGCTTTTAATGCCGAGAGTTAGAACTCAGACCGACGCCGAGTCGCTTGTTGACTTGCATAGTAGTTGACCCAACGCCGCGACACGCCCATTCTTCATGCAATGCCTCCTTATACCCAAAATTGCTTCCAACAAATCATTCTTGCTCCAATGCACCTGCATCCACACCAAACACTAATTCAAGAGTCTAGCCCCAAAAAACTATGAAATTAACTATAAAATAAACGTGAAAATGAAAAACCGACGCGGGTATAATATGAGTGTTTCAGCACTCATCACTTATCTCCCTGACTTCAACTTTGGAATTTCAACTTTGCGGTGCACCTGTGTTGAGACACTACCCGCCTAAACCGAGTCTCACTTCATTCACATGCTTCTTCTGATTGGATTCAATTCTTGATCATAGCAAATTTTGTAGAAACCAACCCCGCCCGAAAATTCCATCGTGATAAGAGCTTTCAACTATTCTATATGCTGTAATACATTCAAACTCAATTATTTCAATCTTATGATGATATATATCACATGCTCTAAGTATTATATTTGGGATTCATCAGATCATAATTTTCTACTCATAAGATGTTATTTATTTAGTCTACTTTCCACTTCCTCCCTGTGGAGTGATGGCAACTGACTGGCCTTCCTTCACACGCATCCGGGGTGAGGTCCTGCTTTTTGTCGGGCTTCCGTACCGATGCAGACGCTTAGTCACGCCATGGCATCTCTAATTCTTGGTGATAAGTTATATGTTGGAGGGTATGTATGCAGAAATTCAAAAAAAAAAAAAAAAAAAACTAAAAGAAATCTACTAATGATGGAAATTTCAAGATTAATCAAACTTTTAAAGTTCATCCTACTGATGTTTTTGAAATTCCGTCACTTGCAGATTATAGGGTGCAAATTTCTCTCATTATGCCTTGCCTACTGGCTTCTATGGGGAAAAACTGAAGAAAAGAGATCGGGAAGCCAAGATCAAGAACAGACATTGACAAAGCATTTGATTGATATAGAAAGCAGAGATGAGATGATGCTCCCGACCGTACATTCCTGACTACTACTCTTCACATTCCTTTTCTTGGGAGGTGCTTGAGCATTGGCATTGAGAACAATTAAATTCTAAAACGGATAAGCCCTGTTCAAGATTGTTGGACAACGAGGAGGCAAATGCTACTGCAGGGTAGATACTTCACACATCGAGCCCAAGAGAGCGCAGATCAATAAACAAAACATGATGGTCATGTACGGCCAAGGTTAGAGATTTTTGCTGTTAAACTTAGTGCCCTGATACCATATTATGCAAGAAACTTAACTATTATTAAGAGAGTTGAGGTATATATATATACCTACAAAGGAAAGTAGTAAAGTTACTATACTCCAATAAAAGAAAACACTAAAATACTCTAATATCTATTTAATGTTTGGATTATAGTTCTATTAGATGTTATAGTTTATTATTCATGCTTGTTGATGAATGATCATCATTGACATGTTTTGTGGTTTGATTTGAGATCTAAGAAGTGAGAGTTGAATTAGACAATGATTAGAACATCACAATTCACCATAGACTAGAGATACTGTGGGTTTTGTGTGGTAATTAAGGTTTCTTGGTTTAATTGCGCTTTTATGACTTTGGGGTTGAGTAGAGATGTAAAATACCTAAGTTCTAGGAGTAGATTATGGGTTGTCAAAAGAGATTTACATATGCAATAGTGAGACTAACCATTAATAGTGATTTGAATGTTAATTGGGGATAAATTGGACTTAATGCATAATGATTAGCTAAATGAAATCTAAACCCTAGGCTTTTCCACTTTATTTCATATCCTTGCATGTTAGCTTAGGATTTTAGTTTATTAGTTGTTTTTATTCTCATCTTACCTCATTCCATCATCCAAATAAAGATAAGACTACCCAATTTTAATACTTAGTAACTTTTTTCTCCATGGGAACGATATTCTTACTTTTTATCACTATATTACTTGAGGTGATGTGTGCACTTGAGCATATAGGCATACACATTTTATATTGCACATTTCGAGCCTATAAAATTTCCCTAGTCTATTTTATGAATGTAATTTCTTGGATTGACTTGAAATGATTTATAAAAACTATAAAAATTTTCAAGCATCCAATGAGAAAATTGCCATTATCTTGTGGAATATTTGGACTTATAGGAATCAAGTTTTGTTTAGGAAAATTCAGCCCAACCTCTTTCTCATCATTGAGAAAGCTACCTGAATTTTCCAAAATCTTCATGGTAGTTTGAGTGAATTCCATTGCATAACGGCGACCACATTGTCCTCTGATGGTTGGAAATGGATTCATGGATTTCACCTTTTAATGGAAGATATTAGCTAAATTTTGACGATTCAAGAGTACAAAATAGAGGTGTTTCAGGATGGGTTATTAGAGATTCCAAAGGAACTATCAAAATGGCTGCAAATAGGCATGATACCAATGCTTCAATGATTATAGCGGGGTGTACCGCTTTAAGAGATGGTGTTTTAGCTGCAAAAAACAATACTTTTTTAGACTTAGAGATTGAAGGAGACTCCAAAGTTATTTATATACTCACACAAAAAAATAATTACCTGTTCACCTATTTTATTAATGGAGGACATTTAGAAACTTTCTCGAAGTTTAAACATTCATAAATGTAGTCAGATTTATAGGGAAACAAATAGAGTAGCAGATTGCTTTGCTAAGAAGGGCATTGGTAGTACTAATTCTAATGTTTGATGGTTAAACTTTCCTAGAGTTGTTATAAAAATTGATTTTGATGATTATTGTGGTTCATCGTTTGATAGAATTTGTAAGATTTCTTATCCCTAGTTTCCATTCTACTCTAAAAAAAAAAAAACAATTTTATAAAAGGTTAAAGTAATTATGAAGATCTCAACAAATTTTATATTTCACTTTACTTGTTTCACTCATCACTACATCTTCTTTATTTCTTATACCAAGATTTTACTTTCATTGAGTTGCTTAAAATAATGAAAAATAATAATTGATTCTCAGATTAATTTAATTTAAAAAAAAAAAGTATTTTTGTTTCATCATACCAGAATAATGTTTACTTATATTTCTAAATGAAACATGAAGAAAATCCAAGCATCTCTACCCTTTTTGCTTTTGGAATAATTCCCTTTCTTTGGTTGTTATAAACAATATATTGAAAAATAGATCATACTTCCACCATGAAAAGGTGCATAAATACCCTTGAATTATAATCATATGTCTAATTTAGCCTTGATTTTTTTTCGGTCCTTAGGTGCCCCCGACTTTAGTGTCATAGCTCATCCATCCCTTTACCATCATGAGCTTGTATAAATGGACAATTCGGAGCTACTCAAGTGGCGCTCCATGTCAACGGTGTTTAAATGGCCATTTGTCCATCTGTGTAAGTTCGTTACGGCATGGCATGGATGAACTACAACACGAAACGTCGGGGGCACATGTGGACCGAAAAAACTTAGGGACTAAATTGGACATACAACTATAAGTCAGGGTATTTATGCAATTTATCTCTACTTCCACCTTGAGGCCTAGCTCAAATGGTGAAAAGGGATGAGTTGTAACGACCAAGAAGAAGAATACATAAATTTGATAAAATAAAATTTCCCTGATCTACTAAGAGGGCTAACCCCTTTTTATAGCTAACAAACATAATCCTAAAGAGAATCAAATCAGAAGAAATTCTAAGACAAAGTCCTAAAAGGAATACCACTAGAATTATAATCTTATCCTAAAATATAATTTATCCTAAAATTCTAAAAGGAATTAAATAAGTAAAAGTGAATACAATTAGAATTTTATCTAAAACCTAAAATACTGAATAAAACCTAAAATCATTAAATCGGGTCGTTACAATTCCGACCCCTTCAAAAAGTCTTGTCCACAAGGCATTAATTACTCTCTTATCCATCGGGTTCTTCATTTTCACCAACTATGTCGTCATCCTCCTTCCCATACAACACATAAATTTTTCCTCCTTCTACACTTATGTCCAGTTAGTATTTCTTGTCACAACAGTAGCATAGTTTTTTGTTCCTTATTTCTTGCATCCCAGCATGAGATAATTTCTTGAGGGAGGGAATTTTTCTAGAAGTTTCTTGTTCCACCTCTTTCATACTTGGCTCCAGATTGGTAGGGGTTTTAGATGATAACGTGGCTTCTTTCATCATCACCTTTATGGTATTCTTTTGTAGTAATGCCAATCTTATAGCTTCACTTAGAGTAGTAGCCTTAAACATTATGACTTGGTTTTTGATTGCATCCATCAAACCATTTACGAAGCATTGTACAAAAAATTCCTCCGTTAAACCTCTAATCCTTACCATAAGTGCTTCAACTTGTTCCTGATAAGCGTGTACAGATGAGGTTTGCCTCAATTTTGTTATTTGACCAAATGAATTGTCATACAATTCCTATCCAAATCGTGTTGCTATGTCCATTGCAAACGTCTTCCAATTCACTACGTTATCTAGGGCTTCATAACCCTGAAACCAGTCTAAGGCCTTACCTTCTAAATGAATAGAGGTGATTCCTACTTTCTCTGGTTTTAGAACTTCATTGTACTTGAAAATTTTTTCACACTCGTACACCTAACCTGTAGGATTTTCCCCATCAAAAGTTGGAAAATTCAGTCTAGAAAATTTAGTTTGGGTATGCATGGTGCCAGGGGAAAACCCTGTTCTTGGTTTGGTTGGAATTACACCACCAACTTCTATAGAAGATCATGTAGACACTAATTTTTATGCTCCTACAACCATTGATTTTTCTGATCCTACTGCCATTGATTTTTCTACTAATTGATCAATCTTGAGGTTCATTGTTGTCATAATACGAGCTAGCTCTTTTAATTTTGTTGTGTGTTGGTCTGAAGTTGTAATATCCCAAAATATGCCATAATAGTTTTATAACATGTTTAGGGTGTAATATAAGTTAAATCAGAATTTTCGGGAAATACAACGAGAGAAACCGAAAATTATTTCAAGAAGTAGGGTATATTATAAGTGGAATTTGTCAAATAGGACATAGAAGTCATAAGTTAAGAAGATGAGGCTATTGTAGAATAGCATAAATTGATTTGCAAATATTAGAAAGTTGGAGAACCAAAGTAAAATAAAAAGGGGATAAGATCAAATGGGAGCCTCTCATTTTGGGGAGAGCAAAAACGGATAAGGGAGAAAAGAAGAGAAGGAGAAGAAGAAGAAGAAGAAGAAGAGAAAGATAAGAAGGAAGAAAGAAGGAGAAAAGAAGATCAAAGGTATGGAAGTCTAGTTTTTTTTTTGTATGGATGCTATGGATTTTGTATGGAAAAATCAAACCATAAACCCATTTTTGATGAATTTGGGTCTAAAAGAACCCTACATGGTATATTGGCAGTTTTAGATTAGATTGGAGTTGTTTTGGTTTGGTTTTGTGGTTGATTTGGGGTTGTATGGAAACTAAGTATGTGATTCCCAAAATTCGAGACTTGGGGAAACCTCCCAACCCATTAATTGTGTAGGGGTTTCTCTTACTTTTGTTCCTTTGCATTTAAAGGCTGTGTGGTGGTGTCTTGCCCTAAGGGAAATTACCCGATTTTGCTCATATGCATTAACCGGACTTTAGAACTGGTTTTTGGATAGGAAATAAAGGGAATTTAGCAGTGAGTCCTACAGGTAAATTGTAGCCACATCAGTGAACTTGATGTTAGAATTTTGAATTTCTCCATTTGAACCTCTGTAACCCAAGTTATGGTCCGTTTGCCCTGAACAGTCTAAATGGAAAGGCAATTGACTAGGGGTCACTGGTGTTAGGGTCATCCAGCGACAGGGCCGCTACTGAGCCAGGCCAACCGTGCCTAGCTGCTAGGGCCAACCGGCTACGCTGTACACCTACGGGACTCATGAGTGACCTCTAAGTTCGGACAACCATAACTTCTTCGTCCGAACTCTGTTTCGAGTGTTCTTGGACTCTATGAAAATCCTATTGAGTCAAGATTCCAACCATATGCCTGTTGAGTACAGTAGGTGAACATAACCCTGCTAAAATCTAGGTTTTTCTAGAGTCACGTCTACAGGATTGGCTACTCTCCGCGTGTGACCTCCAACTCGACTCACATAACCCTTCATCCGAACTCGTTTCCTGATGTTCTTGTACTCTATGGAAAGCCCTTTGAGTATAGAATCCATCCATATATATCATGATGAAATTGGAACTCATATTAGGTCTAGAAATCATGAAAAACAGTAGGCCCTACTGGTAATCATAGTTATTCATATTATGAATTCATAAATAACTCATAAGCATACATGGTAACCATAGTTATTCATGCATATAATGAGATATGAAAAATGCAAAGATACGAATGAATGATTGTAAATATCACATATGATTACTGGATTATAATACTTATTTGGGAATATGAGATATGTACTGAAAATAAAAATACAATAATCGATTGTCCGCAACCCAGTGAGGATACACGGGCATGCCTATTAGGGAAAAACAAGTCTGCAGCATACTGATCAGTTGGTCCTGTTTGGGTCATTACAGTGCCTTCGAACCCTTATAGATGGTCATTATCTCGTACAATGATAATAGTGCCTTCGGGCCCTTATAGACCACTGTTCAGACAACTAAAAATACCCAGAATCTGGCACTAAATATTATATCTGGTATATTTGGGCCAACTCGTATCTTTCTGGGAATTTCTAGATGAATATTGATTTGGGTTAATTATATACTAAATGAGAATTATTGAACCGAAATAAACCCATGAAAAAAAGAAACTGAAATTGTAAAACGGGACCTAAGGGTCAATTAAATAAGTTTATATATCATGAAAATTAGGAAAAATAAATGATCAAAGGAAAATAATAGAGACTTAAACAGAAGAATAATAGAGAAATGAGGACCTAAATACAAAAAGAAATAAAGAAAAAAGTTAAGAAAAAATCAAGGAAAGGTATAAAATAGAGGAGTGAGGAGGAAGTTTCCTCCTTTTAACGTATGATTAAGGGTGATCCATAAGAAAAGGAAAACAGAGAAAAGAGGAGAGATTTTAGAGTGAGAAGCTCTCACTTCTCTCTAGATTTCCCAACGATAGAACCGGCGATTTCCGACGAAGCAAGAGGGAAAGTCATTCTTCGACAAGAGTCGTAAGTGAGACCTGACCTGGGAGTTCCGATTAAACCTGTGGAGGTAGGTCACTTTTGCTATTTTCACCCTAAGGGTTGTGGTGTATATCTTCCCTTAGGGGAATATTATTGTATTTAAACCATGGAAGTCGCTACATTGTGGGAGTGCACATTATCCGACCTTAGATCTAATTCTGGGTATGAAATAGCCGAATTCGTAGTGAGTCCTTCTGAAAATTGTAACCACATCAACAGAAATTGATGTTAGGCTTTGAATTTCTCAATTGAACTCCCATAGACCGTTATGGTCCTTCTCCGAGGTCACCTCGTGCCTTGCCAGTCAGCCGCTGTCATCTATCACAAATTTCACCTTAGAGATGATTGGCAAGAAACAAAGTAAATTTGTAGTTGAGTCCTTCTAGTAAATTGTAGCCACATCACTGAACTATGACAGGCTTGAATTTCGATTTTGGACCTTTAGCCTGTTGCGCCTTACCTTGACAGTGCAACTAGGCTAATACACTCGGCCATGCACTCGGCAGTCGTCGCCTACTAAGTCGGTCACGTACTGGCTCTGACTACGCGCGACTCTCCAACTCTGCGTCATAACTTCTTCGGGTCCACCTCCATGAGGCCTTGACTCTATGGAAAGCCCACGAGTCAAAAATCCATCCATATGCCTTTGAGGACAATAGGTGAGCTGCAAGGTCAGCTGAGCTCGATGTGTCGTGACACCCCGGCCAATTCAGTCGCTCGGCTGGGTGTGACGCCACGCAGACCTCCAACTTCGAAAGGTCATAACTCCTTCGTCCGAATTCCGTTTCGGGTGTTCTTGGACTCTATGGAAAGCCCATTGAGTCAAGATTCCATTAATATACCTGTGGAGGACAGTGGGTGTCAGGCTGAGCTCGGACAGGTCAGGACACCTCGGCCAAGTCAGCCGCCTTTACTGGTCACACGTGTGACCTCCAACTTGTGGTTGTCATACCTCTTCATCCGAACCTGTGTTTCGGTGTTCTTGGACTCTATGGAAAGAAAATTGAGTAAAGAATCCATATATATATAGCTTGTTGAATTGAACTCAAATTAAACTCCAAAATCAATCCTAACCAAACCATTAGCATGCACGAATAATATTGTTCTTTTAATGGTTTTTGAATGGTGGTTAACCCAGGAGGAAAAACCAAACCAGATTGAGATTCTGAGGAACTAAAGTGCAAAGGTTTGTTCTACAGACTTCTATTCCTCTGCTCAAGTTTTTTGCATGTTTGTTCTATTTTTCCTATTCTCGTTTTTGTATTTGTAGCTTGTTCTAAATGCATATGCTGAGGTTGAATTGTTTTAAATGATTCAAGGAATTGATTGTAAATGTTTGTATATGGAAAATTGCATGACTATTGAAACTGAACTATTTCATACAAATGTACATATTGTACAATACTTTGCTATAAAGATTTGAACGCCCTTAATAGAATGTTAACTCTTAGTTCAGATAAGGATAGATTGGTATACCAATAGGGGCCAAATAGTAGTACCGCGAACGATCAGATTGATTTGTCATCTCGATCGCCAGCCCCACGACCGATCGGGCAGTGTTCACTAATTGATTTTTAATAACCAATCAGCGGCCCAACAGGATCGTACTGTGTTATAAAACCATGTTTTATACTGACCATGTACCTGGGACCTTGTTTGACTGGAGATCCTCAGAGTATCTAAGACATAGGTTAAATTCGTTAAGGGCATAACTAAATTGATTGGCAAAATTGAATTGATTTGCAGAACTGAATTGAATTTGTGAGCATAATTGAATTGGATTTTGAGACAGAAGACAATATGAAAGTGCGTATTTTCGGGACGATCAATGAACTATAACCGATTGTATATAAAACAAGTATATGTATTGTATTTTACATCGATCATCCATAAAATTTGAAAGTTTTGAAGTGTTAAATTGCATGATTTGATTTAAACTGAACTGACGAATAATGGTATAGAACCACTAAGCATGAGAAAAATGATTAGCGTATTGTTTTAATAATGCGTTGTGTACCGAGTGATAAATAAAGGACGTAAAGTTTTGACCCAAGATCGAGGAGCGCGAGTCATAAAGAAAGAAATTTCGGAGTATGCTCCGACATGTGCACTCATTTCATGTTTTATTTTGGATATTGATATTATGTAAAAACAATTTGAACTCTGAACATCTATTTTTGTAAATCATTTTGAATAGGCTTGAATGCTTTCATTGTAAATGTATTTTGTTAAATGTAAATGTTTATGGGCTTGCCTAATTTTGAAATCGCTTCCGCAAAGATATGATTTTGAGTGATTGAGTGATAACAGGGCATCTCGGACTCGGTTTGGATCCGCCAAAACGGATCTGGTTGGGAAAAGGTCCTAATGGGGCCGCGGCTGAGTACAAATGCCTTCTCAGCCCTTATAGTTTCCTTTATCCACTTCTAAGGTTACGCAGTACAAACATAAAACAAATGACTTGAATATGACATATGAAATTATATGATATGATAAGAGAAGCATAGCATCGTTATGTGATGACAAATATATTGTGACAAGAACATGAAGCAAAGTGCAAAATGATAAGAAATGTAACATGATATGATAAGTAAATATGAGATATATGTTTCTGTTTAATAGATATGATATGTTGTGATGCGATGCTGTGTATATGGATGACCCTTATCGAGGTCATCCATATGTATTAATTCTCATTAAGCTATAAGTTTAGCACGGGTGTTTCATCCATGTAGGTACAGGAGAAGAGTAAACTAGAGTCCTACACTCACATCGCAAACTAAGGCCAACACACTACTAGGTGCCCACTAAAAGACCTTTTGGTATATTTTTGTATATGTTTGCTTTCAGAACAATGTAAATATTGTAAATGTTGAACACTTCCATATGGAGCTTAGAGTACATTTTGTAATCCGCTGCTACACATAATACAAGCAAATGTTTAAATACATTATATGAATGAACAAGCTTAAAGGTTATGGTTTATAAATTAAAAATGACACCCTCCCTTGACAATCAGCCGAGTTAAAGCCCAAATGGAGTGGTATTAGAGCTCAGGTTTAAAGGATCGAAGAGTATGAGATTAAGGATGTACCTACATAGTAATGTGTTGACCTTTGATGTGGATGTCCTTGTGTTTTGTATAGATGGATCGTCCTGAAAAAGCTGTTGAGAGTGTTAACCCAAGGAAACAAGAAGTATCAGCTTCTGAGCCTTCAGAAAGTAATGTACCTAATGAGCCCACTTGGGCCTCACGAGAATATCGCAGACACGGCTCGTAATGGATAGATCGATCACCCTAAAGCTCCAATAGATACAAGAAGAAGACATGGAGCAGAGGAATTCATGGTCGAGCATGAAGAGTCATAGAAAGCCAATCTGTTAGAAAGTTAGAAAGGGGCATTGGAAGAGGTTAGATGCTCTCGTGATTAGAGAGCATCATAAAATTTCACTATCATAGGCGAGGCATATGATCAGAAACCGGTGCTCAAAGTCTTGGTGATTCCGAATCCCATGACATGGAATTTCGATCAAGAGTTCGGTAAAGTATGTTACGTGAGCATGTATATGGGAGTCCAAGTGGAAATAGTTCCCGGTTTATAATAAAGAACTATCACATGAATGGTGGAGGAGAAAGAGGTTCACGCATCTCAGCAAATATGCACCCTGCTGGCC
Organism: Tetrastigma voinierianum; assembly: GCA_016808115.1. Classification (NCBI taxonomy): domain Eukaryota; kingdom Viridiplantae; phylum Streptophyta; class Magnoliopsida; order Vitales; family Vitaceae; genus Tetrastigma; species Tetrastigma voinierianum. The sequence goes on along the minus strand of JAEQBH010000997.1, from coordinate 143,408 downwards.
CTCATCGAGGCATTTCGTGTAGGTACTTCAGAAGATGACTGTATGATTCACCCAAGAGGTACTTAGCACCTGTACTTCTCTCCAACAGTGAATTTTTTATCTGTCCAAGTCAGAATGAAAGTGAGAGACTAGGAAACCAAAGAAAAGAAAGAAAAGTCTCAAAGAAGAAGTTCTCAAAAGGAGCCTCCTCTCTTTCCCTCGTAAAAAGAACTAGAGGATGTTCCAAGCCGAGCGCACAGGTCTGCCACAGAGGTAGAAGATAGGGAGGTACAGTTAATATCTAGTACGGGGTGGAGGTGCTTCCTACTGGACAGTGGGAGAAACTTGAGTGCACTCATTTCCCATAGACTCCGCATTCGTGCTTGTGTTATTGGGATTGTGAGGGTGCTCTGGCAGGAAGCCTCGAGCATTTATAGGCTAGTGTCCCCGAGAGCCGTGGATAATAGAGTCAACAAGGAAGTGGTAGAGGAAGATCTAAGTGCACCGATCAGTACGGTGTAGGGTCGAGTGGCCATCTCAAGAGAGGACGAGGAGGCATAGTTTCGAGAGGTGGATCAGCCCTATGCCTATTAAAGGACGATTGAGTATATGCGGTGAAGGCTTCGTGGAGTGACTGATGTTCTGAGGTTATGCTGTATATTTTCATATGATATTAAGATGCATGCATTGATCGACCTGATCTACTATTCATATGCTATGTACGGAGCATGCATTTTACAAAGATCGATGGAGAAATTAAAGATATGACATTTATGTGATTAGTCCGCTGGGGCACATCGTTAGTGTGAATAGCGTGATATAGCCTGCCCCATTGTTATACAAGCAAGAGAGTTTCTTGTTTATTTGATAACCTTTCCATTCCGAGAGTTCGACTTGATTCTGTGGAATGGATCGTCGACCAACGAATGCAGCCATCATTGATCAGGGACAATGCATAACAGTGTTGGTGATGCTCTAATCAGCTTTTGAGGTGATAATACGTGGCATTAGATCTAGCTTTAATGTCCAATGTGATCTCGCATATGCAAAGTAGGAGATTTATATGGAAAATGATATGAGGCATACTGAAGCCTTGATATCAATTCGTGAGGTGTCAAGCTGATGGAAAAGAACCCAAAGAGGCAGCCTCTCCGGTGGTATTCCCTAAGAGTGGCTAGGTATTCCCTTGAGAGAGAGGTGGGCTTATCCATGAGCTCATGTCAGAACAACCTCATGTCTAGGCACCTTGAGTAGACGGCTCCAACAAAGCTGAAGGAGTTAAAGGTTCAGCTACAAGAGCTTTTAGATAAAGGGCTCAGACAACCCAGCTGAGCCCTCGGGGTGCACCTGCTTTATTTAGAAAAAGAAAGATGGCAATTTACTTAATGTGCATCGATTATTGGCAGATCACATAAAGTGACGTGAAAAACAAGTACCCATTGCCAGAATCAAGATCTTTGATTAGTCTTAAAGGAGCCGGTAGCCTTTTCAAGATCGACCAAAGGATCCGGATAATATCGCTGAGAGAAGGAAGCAGATGTGTCGAAGACGCATTTAGAACCCAACATGGCCATTATGAGTTTTGCAATGCCATTTTAGGTTGACTAATGCACCACAGATCTAAGGATTTGATGAATAGGGTATTCCGACCCTATGTGGATTAGTTTGTAGTGGTCTTTATTGATGACATCCTGGTGTATTCTAAGGATGCACAGGAACATGAACAACATTTGAAAATAGTCCTGCAGACTCTAAGAGAAAAGAAGTTATATGCTAAGCTCAGCAAATGTGGATTTTAGCTAAAGGAAGTTTCCTTCTTAGGCCATATTGTGTCAGCGAAGGGTATAAGAGTTGACCCTATAAAGATTGAGGCCGTTGGGAATTGGAAACCACCTCGAAATGTAACCGAGGTGAGAAGTTTTTTTGCCAAGAGTTATTATAGAAGATTTGTGAGAGGCTTTTCTCATTATAGCTTCTCCGCCACCAAGTTACTTCCAGAAAGGAATAAAGTTTGAGTGGATAGATAAATGTTAGAATAGTTTTGAACAGTTGAGAGGATGTCGGGCGTAAGCACCGTGATTTGACTCACTTACTCGGGAAAAGAGTGATACCTTGTATAAGTGATGCTTCTCAGATCGGTTCGGGATGCGTGTTAATGCAATATGGGAAAGTAGGTGGCTTATACGCTCGCATGCTTGAAGCCACATGAATGTAAACATCCCACTCACATCTAGAGTCGGGTTGCAGTAGTTGTTTGCTGAAAATATGGCGACAATTACTTATACAGTGGAAAAGTGTAGAATTTACACCGATCATAAGAGTCTCAAGCATTGCTAACGCAGAATGAAAGTTAAATTTGAGACAACGGAGGTGGTTAGGAGTTATCTGCTGGATTATGATTAATTCATACAGACTACCACCCCAGAAAGGCTAATGTAGTAGCCGATGCTTTAAGCCAAAAGACAGTGGTAGAAATGCCACTACAGTACAGTGATTAGAGACTAGCAGATGATGGAGCTATGTTATTTAATCTTAGATGCGAAACCCGCTTTTAAAACAAACATTATAAATGCGCAGAAAAATGATGAAGAGCTACAAAAAAAGTTACAGATGGTTAGAGATGGTGACGACTGAGTTTTCAAAGGAAGAAGCCGAAGCTCAGATTTTAACGATGATGTGTGCCGATGATAAAGAGCTAAAGAAAAGTTTCTATTCGAGGCTCATAATACAGATTTACCATGCATCCGAGGTAATAAGATGTACTGTAGACTTGAAATACTTTTATTGGTGGAAGGGAATGAAAAGAGATGACCGAGTATGTGTCTAAGGTTAATGCGGTCAAAGAAATCAAAGTCGAACACCGCGCTAACAGTTTGTTAAATCCCTTCCAATTCCCCAATGGAAGCGGATAACATTACTACGGATTTTGTGTCGCTCTCACAATAATAGAAGCATGACTCGTCTGCGATTGTTGATAAGCTCACAAAATCGGCCCATTTATACCGTCAGATGGACTATTTTATGGATCGAATTAGCCGAAGTATAACATGTGGAGGAGATTGTACGTATCAAGATGGTGTACCGTTATCTATTGTGTCGATAGATCTCGCGTTTACATCATCAAGGTTTTGGAAGGAATTACAGTCAGCTTTGGGCACTAAGCTGAAGTTCAGTACAACATTCCATTCGTAAACTAATGGATAGTCAGAGAGATTGATTCGGCACGGAAGATATGCTTCGAGGCTTGTGTCACAATTTCAAGAAGTCAGATAGGTATATTCCATTGATGGAATTTGCCTATAACAATAGTTTTCAAATAAGACATTGGTATGGCACTAAGGTTTAGGCTTGTATGGCCGAAATATAGAACTCTTGTGTTGGACGGAGTTAAATGAGTATAAAGGATTGGTCCGTATATAGTGAAAGATACGAAGAGAAAGTGTGTTATTCAGAAAGATTAAAGGCGGCTAGTGATTGACAAAAATCTTTTGCCGATTTGAAGAGGAGAGACAATGCATATGAAGTGGGAGACAAGGTCTGCTTGAAAGTGTCACCATGGAGGAAAATTCTACGGTTTGGTAAAAAGGGAAAATTGAGTTCGAGGTTCATAGGGCTATATGAGGTTTTGGAACGACTTGGCCCTGTGGCTTATCGTTTGGCACTCCCTCTAGAATCGGCCAAATTACACAATGTGTTTCATGTGTCGATGCTTTAGAGATACCACTCTGATGAGTTGCACATACTACTAGTGCAGGATGTGTAAGTACAAGCATATTTGTCATATGATGAAGAGCCGAAAGCTATTTTAGCTTAAAAGGTGAAACAGTTGCGGAATAAGAAAGTACCGTTAGTGAAAGTGCTCTGGCAACACCATGGCAGGGAAGAAGCTACTTGGGAGCCAGAAGCAACTATGAAAGCGCAGTATCCGCAACTCTTCATTACAGGTAAAAATTTCGAGGATGAAATTTCTTTAAGTGGGGGAGAATTGTAATATCCCAAAATATGCCATAATAGTTTTATAAATACGTTTGTTGGGTGTAATATAAAGTTAAATAAGAATTTTTTGGGGAAATAAAACTTAAAACGGAAAAAATTATTTCAAGTAAGGGTATATTATTAGTGGAATTTGTCAAATAGGATATAGAAGTCGTAAGTTAGAAGATGAGAGGCTATTGTAGAATAGCATAAATTGATTTATAAATATGAGAGTCGAGAACCAAAGTAAAATAAAAAGGGGATAAGATCAAATGGGAGCCTCTCATTTTGGGGAGAGCAAAAACGGATAAGGGAGAAGAGAAGAGAAGGAGAAGAAGAAGAAGAAGAAGAAGAGAAGAGAAGAAGGAAGAAAGAAGGAGAAAAGAAGATCAGCCAGATGGTGTCTAGTTTTTTCAGATGGATGTTATGATTTTGTAATGGATTTATGATTTTGTATGGAAAATTAAACCATAAACCCATTTTTGATGAATTTGGGTCTAAAAGAACCCTACTTGGTATATTGGCAGTTTTAGATTGGATTTGGAGTTGTTTTGGTTTGGTTTTGTGGTTGATTTGGGGTTGTATGAAAACTAAGTATGGATTCCCCAAATTTTTGAGACTTAGGAAACTCTCCTAACCCATTAATTGTGTAGGGGTTTCTCCTACTCGGGTTCCTTTGCATTTAAGGGCTGTGTGGTTGTGTCTTGCTCCAAGGGAAATTAACTGATTTTGCTCATACGCATTAACCAGACTTTAGAACTGGTTTTTGGGTAGGAAATAAAGGGAATTTAGCAGCCGTAGTCCTTCAGTAAATCAGAGTCACATCAGAACCCTAATGTGCCAGTTTTGAATTTCTCCATTTGAACCTCTGTAGCCCAAGTTATGGTCCGTTTACCCTAAACAATCTAAATGGAAAGGCGGCTGGCTAGGGGTCAGCTGGGTGGTTAGGGTCATCCGGACGGTGCCAGGCAATTTCATTAGTTAGGGTCGCCCTACTTGGACTCATGTGTGATTCTAACCGACGGCCATAACTTCTTCGGGTCCGAACCCATTTCCGGTGTTCTTAGACTCCTTAGCTTGTTGTATTATACAGCCAAGATTCCAACCATATGCCTGTGGAGTATAGTAGGTGAATATAACCTTGCTGAAATCTAGGTTTTTCTAGAGCTACTGGTCGGATAGGGCCATCGGGCAGATTGGCTACTACGTAGACTCCTCCAACTTCGACGGTCATAACTTCTTCGGCCCCAGACTTCGCTTGGATGTTCTTAGACTCTATGGAAAGCCCTTTGAGTCTAGAATACATCAATATATAGTGTGATGAAATTGGAACTCATATTAGGTTAATAAATCATGAAAAACAGTAGGCCCAACTGGTAATCATAGTTATTCATATTATGAATTCATAAATAGCTTATAAGCATACATGGTAACCATAGTTATTCATGCATATAATGAGATATGAAAAATTCAAAGATACGAATAAATGATAGTAAATATCACATATGATTACCAGATGATAATAATTATTCTCGGAATTATGAGATATGTAATTTCGAAAATAAAATACACACCGATTGCTTGCTTTAACCCTATGTGAGGGATAGACGAAACATGCCTATTAGGGAAAAACAGAACATATCGATCACTTGGCCTCGTTTGGGTCATTAAGATCGCTCGCCTATGCATTGGGCCATCAGTTCCCGCACACGATAACATCGCTTCAATTCTTTTACATACCACTGCTTTCTGCATAAAGGAGCATAACGCCTTCGGGCTCCTTGCGTAGTTTCTTTATCCACTTCTAAGGTTTATGCGCATGAAACATAAAACAAATGACTCAATATGACATATGAAATGATATGATATAATATGAGAAGTATAAAGCAATCAGCTTATGCATGAGACAAGCATATTGTGATAGAATGATGAAGCAAAATATAAAATGATAAGAAATGTAACATGATATGATAAGTAAATGTTATGAGATATGTATGTTTCATTAAATGGATATGATATGTTAGATGTGTATGTACGTGTATAGAAGTGTGATGACTCATTAGAGGTCATCCATATGTATTAATTCCCACTAAACTATAAGCTTAGCATGTGTGTTTCATCCGTGTACAGTATAGCTGCAAACGAGAAGTCCTGACACTCCACATCGCAACTCATGCCAACACACTATTAAAAAGCCAACCAAAGACTCTTGTTTATTTTATATGTTTTTTGTTTTGTAAATAATGTAATATTGTAAATGTTAAACACTTCCATATATGGAGCTTCAGATATTTTGTAATCACGGCTACTTTAATATAATACAAGTTTACGTTTAAATAATATATGGAATGAACAAGCTTAAAGGTTATAAGTTTATTTAAAAATGACACTCCTCGCCGATACCTGTGCCAAGTTAGGGGCGTCTTAGAAGTCTCCTTTAACCGCTTAACGAAATTTTCTAATCACAAACTTCGAGGCTCTAGTTCCCCACTTACTTCTTGTGTGCTAGATCGCCGCTTCAGCACATCAGAACTACTAAGAAGAAGAATACACACATTTGATAGAAGAAAATAACTTTTATTAAAAGTAAAATAATTTTCCCTGATTTACTGTGAAAACCCGAGTAATGTGAAATGATAGACTACCGCTATAGTACAGATTGTAATTCTGGAATTTCTCTAGATCTCGAATGACAACGCAGACCACACCGTTGAGTTCGTCTCATGAAATCTAAGTACATAGTCGAATTTCGTTGAATTATGAGACAGTCGAAATTTCACGTATTTTCAAGTGATTGGACGAATCATATGGCAACACTTGCCATGAGAATACGTGCCATGTGGCACATGAGGAGAGGACACTTGGCACATGGGAAGCCAACTGTCATACCATTCTCATGCATGCACCTTGTGGTGAGTCATGGAGGGTATGAGGACACACATGGCATAGTGATTGCCATGTGTCAAAGTGTTTTGAGAAGGAAATCTCCACCAATACCAAATGAGTTCAGTGGAATAGAAGAGAAAAGAGGGAGGGAAGAAAGGAAAGGAAAGAAAAGAGAAAAGAAGAAAAAGAAAAGGGAGGAGGAACTAGTGCCGGAGTGAGCTTCCGTTAATAACGGAGAATCCTTCAATAAGGAGAAGGCTCTACCCTTCCGCAGGTGGTTCTTCCTACTCGTTATTTGCTTGTCTAAGGGTCTTAACGCCACGAGGTGTAAATAATCGTAGGGTTGTTTAAGAACAAGCCATATAAACCCGTTGATAATTGACTGACAGAGTGTCTAGTTTCCAAAATCGTAGTTCTCGAACTGATTTATTTCGCGCGCGGCGGGATCCGAAAGTATGATGATCCCGGGCCGTGTGTCAAGGCCGGGTTATGACCGATGGCGCCATCAGAGCGTCGCTTTTTCCGGGTCGAGGATCGAAAATCCATTTTTGTTTGTTGATCGCTTTGATTGAATAAATATGAGGTTGTGTGAAAACGCTGAGCTGATATATGCATGCCAATATTAACATGGATTATGTATGGCATGAATTACACGCAGATGTAAAGCACCGGCGCATGCTCGGTGGCGAAGCATGATTCTTAAATATTGCATGTTCTTAGCAAGCGCATGTAATATGTAAATACCATGAAGTGGCACGCGCTTGCATGTGCACAGGACATCAAGGCGGAAACAAGTGAGTGCATGAAATAGTTTTTGTCTAATAAATTATTTCGGAGGGTTGTCCAATAAATTATATTGGAGGATGTCCAATAAATCTTATCGGAGGGTTGTCCAACAAATCTTATCGGAGGCTTGTCCAACGGATTTTAATATCGGAGGGTTGTCCAACGTGTTTTGACATCTGAGGGTCATTCCAACGTGGTTTCGAGATTCGAGGGTCATTCCAACGGGTTTCGAGCATCGGTCGTCTAACGAGTTTCAAAACAAAATCTTTGCTTTCAAAATAGTTTCATACACTGAAAATGCATGTGATGGTCACAGACTCGAGACATAGGTCATGGCATGTAGACATTCATGTAGAAATGTGAATATTTTTACTTGAATGGGTGTTAATGTGAATTTTGATATCAGACAGCACTTAGGTGGGAAGTAGTCTTTTGTAGAGATTTTCACTCAGGCATTGCTCACTCGCCGTGAAAATATTTTCAGGCCGAGGTAATGCGCTAGAGATGAAACACATTTGAGACCTGGCGTCAAGAAGGCCAGATTATGACTTACTCAGATTTTTGTAAATTTTGGATAGTTATCCAATTTATGTTAAATTCTGGGTAGTTTATTCAAGCTCAGACATATGGAAAGAATTCATGAATTAAACTCCATTAATTTGTTTAAAATAGTCAGGGCAAGTTTTCTGTGTTTCATTTTGCCTTTGTGAGAAAAAGCAGCTTTGTGGATGTCGAGAGTTTATCAAGGCTTTAGCGTTAGAGGTGCCAGAAGGCCAGAAGGCTATCGGCTGACGGTCACAATGCAGTATTCTCTCACAGATTGCAGACATTTTTTGTGTATTTCTGCAGGTTTTAGGTCGCGATAGGGGTTTCTTGGTCGCGACAAGAATTCCTATGTCGCGACATGATTCTCAAATTTAAGCAATAAAAACCGTCGCAACATGGCTTTCTTTGTTGTGACAGGGGTTCTAGTTCTCTATTGTGGTGATGTCGAGACAGAGACGATCACAACAAGAGGTCAGGTATTGTAACTTTCAGGTTGCGACAGGTTTGGTCTTGGTTGGGGATTTCTAGGTCCCGACATAACTTTCCTTGTCACGACAGAGAATCATCAAGACTGAAGGTTTCTGGGTCGCGACATACGTTTTCATGCCGCGACAGGGGTTGGTCATGACCAAGGAGGTTTATGTCGCGATAGAGAAAAATGATGTCACGACATAGTTCACTGCTGCTAGAAGGGTTTATTGTGGCGATAGAGATCTCTGTGTCGCAACAGAGAATAACTATTGAGGCAGAACTCGTGTCGCGATAGAGTTTTTCTATGTCGCGATAGAAGGTGTTGGATGTAGTAGCTTTCTATGTCGCGACAAGGAATGGCCACAACAAGGGCTTTGCTGTTGCGACAGAGTTTGGCCACGACAGGAGAACCTTGTCGCGATAGGGCCCTGGGTGCGTAGCGATAAAGGTTGTTGTGACAGGGCTGGTGCACGATAGAAAACAGGCACACAACCAAGGCACGTGCGATAGAGGTATTCTGTTGTGATAGACTTGTACAATGACCAAAAAAAAAAGAAAAAAAAGAAAAAAAAGACCCTGAGACTCAAGGCCACATTTATGAAGATACTAACCTTTATAGCTAACAAACATAATATTAAAGAGAATCAAATAAGAAGAAAATCCTGTAGTGAATCCTAATTAAAATTATAATCTTATCCTAAAATTCTAAAAGGACTCCATAAGGAAAGAATACAATTGGAATTTGATCTAAACCTAAAATATTGAATAAAACCTAAAATCATTAAATCGGGTCGTTACATGAGTGTACATGAAGTTCCAAGCTCGAGTCTCCATGAGAACAAAATATTAAACAATATAATGTTGGGCGAATAGATGTAAAAAAAAAAAGGAAAAAAAGAAATCGATCATACTTCGGGATGCCTGCAACTCTTCATGTCCTAAAATCGAATAAGTAACAAAGCTGTTACTTGGTTTGTTCTTCCCAAACCATGGATAAGCTTATGGCTTTAATGCATAATTTTGTGACTTTATAATATTAAAAGTTCACCACACCGAACTCAAAACAACGAACAACTCTTAAGCACCACACACATGATGAGTCTATGCAAAAATAAGACAAGTAATAATTGTTGTTTAAATGCACCCAAATAATGCAACAAGTAGAATAACTAAAGGCAAAAAAGAAAGCGAGCACACAAAACGAGGTTTTGTATAAATACCTACGTCCTCGGGCGCCAACGAACAACTTTCACTAATCAAAGAGAAGTACAAACTTAGGATCAAATCACTTCAGAAATTCTGAGCTAAAAGTAAATATTCTAAGCAATTTGGCAATACTAGAAATACCTTATGTGTATGGTAAGGAGGTATTTACAAAGAGGGAATGAACCCTTTATAGGCTAAAGGGGAGAAGCAAAACCCACTTCACAACCGGTGTGGGATTTGCATTTTGACAAAATATAACAAATCTCCACCTTGAGAAATATGCCAATCCCATCTCGAAATTTCTCTTTGACAAAAGCTATAACACCTCCAAATGCGTTCAATGATGCAATCAAACTTTCGCAATGTTGATCAAGTCCAAACAATGATTGAACTTGATTGCTGTCACCACCTTAGTCAACAAATCTGTGGGATTCTCGACAGATTTAATCTTTTGAAGTAAGATTCGTCCTTCACTAATAATCTTCCACACAAACTAATTGCAAACATCAATATGTTTCGTAGACTTCCAACTTACTGGTGCTCCTGAAAGAGTAAACACATAACTAGTTGTCGACTACCGTTTAACCAAGTCACTAACACAATCTGAATTAACAAAGCCAATAGCATACTAATCACATGTAATCTCGCTTAAAGACCAAGCCAACATCTACGGTTTTCAATGAGTACCATAGAACCCATTTCATAGCCTACTTTCACTACCTGCTCATGTCCTTTACTAGGATCATGCCTATACTTGCTCACTATTCCAATTGCAGGTCCCAAACATCTATGCCATAAACTAGTAATATCTGAATCTTCAATACTACTAGAAACCGTGGCCACTACTCCAATCACTATAGTTTACTACTAGCAATGTTATTTTTCCTTGTGCCTTTCATAACTAAAAGAGCGCTGAACCGACATTTAGACTCCATCTCGACAATCACAACAAGGCCTTAGGACTCCCAGGGCCCTCAAAGAGATGATATTCTTTTCAAACTCCTGGGTGACACACCGAACATATGCCAAAACTCTAATCGATTCATCAGGATTCTCAACCGGATTGAACCCATCTAGTGATAGAAGCACAATGCTCACTACCCCATATAAACAACTCCCACCATCAACTTCTTCAAACTTGAAGAACAACTCCTTATGTGGACACATATGATAGGTACAACCTAAATCCAATCCGAAATCCTTTCATAAAAAACCAGCAATAGTTTGATGACTAACTAAACAAAACTCAGAATCACTAGAGTCACTCCCACGCTCAATGACACACACGATCGGGACATAGACTTGCCTCATCTTCTTTCTCAACTTAGACAATCTCTTTCAATACACTTCCTCTCGACAAAAGACACACCTATCTTTCCCGCCACTTTTAATGTCACTCTTCCCCTTATTTCACTTCTCATTTTTGATCACAATTTCACCGTTAATGCTTCTACCGACTCATCTCGACATGTTCTTTTATCTTTCTTTGAATTCTCATAATCCAATGCTGCTTCTTCAATGCATGCTTTTTCTTTCCCATCACTCACAGTAATACAAGATGACCCAACTCATCAGAAGAGAACCAATCAATAAACATAGCCTTACACTAATCTTGAATTCCACCAAGTTTAATAAATCATCAATTAATTTATTAAACATCAATATGGGAACTAAAGCTCATACCTGATTTTAACTAGAGACAGGATAATCTCTTCAATAGGTACAACCGATTCTCATTGTTTTTTTTTCATATATTTATTTTCTAGTGCCTTCCATAAACTATAGACATACGTCTCTTTTAGAAACGTATACCTCTGCTCTTTAGCCAGACAAGGAACGATCAACCCACAGCTTACATTGAGTCTTTCCCATTCACTACTCGTATTGTAACACTTAAATTAGACCCCTAGTAGTTATTTACATGTTTAGGTAAATTGGTAATTTTCTAATACATGATCCAATTAATATAAGATGAAAAGATTATATGCTAAGGAAGGAATATGTTGATTTGCAAATAATAGAGATAAACGACCAAAATGCAAAGCAAAGAATTAATCCAAAATGTGTAAAGCCAAACATGGCCTTATAAGAAATGGGATAAGACCAAACTTGTCTTAGAGATGAGACAAGTTTCATTTTGATTTTTTTGTGGCTTTGGAGTGCTAAGGCTTACGGTTTGGAGGAGAGCCAAGTTTGGTTTGCTTTTCTCCACCTGGGTTCTCTTGTTCAAGTAAGAATACAGAAGAGAAAAAATCAAGGCACGAAACCCATATGTATGGAACTCTTGTGTGGAACCCTTGTATGGAATACTTGTATGGAACTATGTATTATGGATTTGTTGGCTAGAAACCTCGTAATCCTCTTCTCGCTTATGTTCGCTATTGAACCTATCTCTCAGATAAAAGTGGTTTTTGGTGGTTTTAGTTAAGTTTTGTGTTTTGGTTGGAAATTTCGAGTGAAAAGAGAGGCAAACCTACCATTTATGCAAAAATTGCAAGTGAGTACCGATACTGAAAGTCGAGTACTAAAACTCAAAGTTGTTTTTGGTCCAGAGGATATCGAGTACCGGTATCGAAAGTTGAGTACTGGTACTCAAAGCTGTTTTTGGTCCAGAGATGGTGAGTACCGGTACTGAAAGTAGAGTACCGGTACTCAAAGTTGCTTAAGGTCCAAGTACTGGTCTTAACCTTGTTTTTGTTATGTTCTTTCGTTAATTCTGAATGAAAGGGTCAGTACATGTATAAAAGTTATATAAAATGCCTGCACTCGTGGAGAAGCCCGTCAGTTGGGCAAACAATGTGTCTCGCCTCACTGCTAAGGATTAAGAACAAAATATCAAGCCTGCAATACATATAATTGTATGCTTGCTTAAGACTCCAATAACTAATGAATAGGCACTCTCTCGATCGTTGCTACGACACTCCCGCTAAGGTTTACACTTCGCTACGCGGCAGCACGTCTCCGCTCGCTTCTGATCTTACCAGTGCTACGCACTTCGCTACGCAGCAGGCACGCCTCGCTCAGTGCTTCGCATTCCCGCTAGCTGGGTTACCGACACTTCATTACAAGGACACACACACGCCTGCCTCGCGCTTCTAACTCTACTGCTACGACACTTCTATTACGTGCATGTCTCTATTCGCTACCAGAGGGGCACTTGCCACATGGAAGACACGTATTCGCTTAATGCTACTACACTCCCGCTGGGTTACGATACTTTTGTTACGTGGGCGTATTAACGCCTTGTTCAAGATCGTACTATACCTTTAGGTACCTATCAGGTCGTGTCCCTATCATTCATCAAGTTACCTGGCCTATACAGGCAAACATTTATATGATAAGAATATGAATAATAAACAATAAGAAAACATAAGTAATCAGTTATACTCTATTATGTATTGTACCTATGGGTACCTTATGTAAGATACCTACGGGTACCTTCTGTACAAGATCTTTGTTTTGAACTCCTATGGGAGATATGAAAACCACGTTATAAGGATTATGTTATATAAAAACTCTGTTATAGAATTATGTTATACATAAACTTTGACATATGCATTATGTTATATGTATCCTATAATTGTGGACCAATTCAAGTGGTCATATCTGTTATCTGTTTCCCTGAAGCTATTAAATTTTGACGAGTGTTTCATTCAGGTGTGTAATCGAAGAGGATATTTGAGGCATTCCGTGATACAACAGCCAACTCAAAGAATAGGAATCCACCTCGAGGGGAGTTTTGATTTTTGGTTTTGGAATGCAAATGTAAAAGTTTTTGTAATAGTGGAATTGCTTTATGTACGTAAGTAAGTAAATGAGGACTCAATAATATGTTTAGGATGGGCTTAAACACCACTACTGCGGGTAGTACTAGAATTTTTTTCCTTATGGATTTATATATGAAATGGGCCCACCAATGTTCGAAAAGCAGGTGAAAGAGTCTCGCCCCGTGTTGCCCTCTCTTGCCCTGGTGGGGTAGGGGGGCATGACAAATTATGGTATCAAAGCCTGTGTTTCAGACTTTCTGGGAAAACTTTTAAAGTTAAAAATGTACCTACAGATTTTGTTAAATTTCTAATGTAGATGTCCTTGTTTAGATATTATCTAGAATGGATCAACTCTAAGTCACGAAGAAATAGCTAAAGCGCTAATCCATGGATCTTGATCCATCCGCCTCAGTCCGTCCGACTCGGGCCTAGAAGTGAACATGCTTCAACCGAAGCAAGAGCAAAAATTTCGTGATACTACAAGGGTCTTAGATCGACTCATAGCCCCTCGAGCGCCGATTGATTCTATAAGAAAGCATGGAGCAGAAGAATTCCATGGTACAAGTTTAGAAGAGTTTGATAAAGCCAAGTTTTGGCTTGAGAAATTATAAAAAACATTGGACGAAGTAAAATGTCCACTTGGACAAATGGCCAAATGTGTGATCTTATCACTGCACGGTGCAACTTATGATTGATGGAAGCTAGTTCTGTGACACCCTAAATCCCGGGGGTCCCGTTGACAACCCGTTAATATGTAGAATACCTTGTGAACACTAGGTAACCCGATGTCACATCACTGCATCCCATTTCTTGGGATTGTAACTTGAACAGACATATATTAACCTGCATACCCTTTCGGGCATAGACAATCATTTCCATATAAAATACACTAGACTATCTCATAAATAGTCTATACAAGTTTGATTACAACTTTTTTATACAAAAATATATACATGTCATAAGTGTTCAAGATAAAATACAAAATATAACCAAAGCCACCACCGGTTTCCTTCATGCTTGCGGTCTCGGATAAGGGTCAATTTCTTGCACAACCTGGAAGGGAGTCCCACGACGGGGTGAGCAAAGCCCAGTAGAGTAAACTCCTACAAGGGTTACTCCCCACCTATGTGCACATGCAATGTCGTGTTCACACAATAATACACACATTCCAAGTAAAACATGCAAGTCTATACCTGAAATTCTACATGCTATGAATGAGATGACCATCATGTCGCATGATCGAGTCCTCATCAAATTTCCTCATACACGCGATATGCCAAATGTGCAAAACGCTATCGTGTTTCACCCACGACCTTTTTCCAAAACAAAATATTTTTGTTTTATAAAACAAAACCCATTGGATATACCTGCAATGTCCATTTGATTTAATCAAATCTCGTGTGTTTATGCATTTGTGGGCCACAGATTTTCGGGTTCTCACCTCAGGACACTGCGCGCCTTTCCAACACCTTCGCGAACTTTCATCGCTGGATGCATATGTCTAACTAAGAATACCGGGTTTTTCAATCGAGGGCATTCCATCCTTCTTACTATGCCCAATACACGATTTTCTATGCTATAAACCATGAGACTCATTTTTGGACGTTGTCCCATTACCGAGCTCACCACCCATGCACCAAGAATGATGAATGACTATAACCATGCACACACCCGACTCAATGCGATGTCCCCGTGCATATACAATGCTAAATGCCAATGCATGTATCTCATGTTATATGTGTACAATGTTATCACAGGACCACTCAGAGGAAACCAGATTTCATGCTATACCATGGATAATTATAATAAACATATAATTTACATCCATTCATGTTAATATATATAACCCACATATATCAACATATTTACAACACATTCAACATGTTATTTAATTTCCAGCAATAACAAAAAAGAAAAATAAAATAAAATAGTCCACACAAACTAGCTATTCTTGGCTATACACGGCCTTGGAAATAATTTGGACCCAGTCCATAAATTTCAGCTTTTGCTCCATTTTATTTATTTATTTATTTTTGTAAACTTCAAGAATGTCATTAACGGCTATAAATTCAGCCATTAAGCAGTCTTGAAATTCAGCTCGAAAATTGTTCCAAAAAACAGTTCACAACAAAAATCCCTACATTTCCGTCCCGGAACCAAAACCGGCCCGAATACCGACCTTAAAAACCTAGTCCTGGACTGTCCGAAAAATAGTCCCAATGTCCAAAAATTCAGTCCCATGTTTGGGCTGAACCACACGACCATTTACGGCTCTTAAATAAAGAGGAATCAGTGTAGGAGAAAACCCCTACCTCTTGGAGCTTCGACGAAAAATTCGGATTTCTAGACCTATGCGTAGCCTCGCGTGGGATTCAACTTTAGTTCTCGGACTATCGAGCTCCGACCATCGGAACACCAGGAAAATCTTCTCATTCCCTCTCTCCCTTTTCTTTTTTCTCTCCCCCACGACCTGATTTTTTTCCCCCACTTTTGTTTTTCCTCTTTTTCTTTCTTTTCTCTTTTCTTTCTTTTTATTTTTATTTTTGCTTCTCTTTTGTTTTTCTTTCTTCCTCCCTTTTCTTGTCTATCCATCGAATTGATCAAAGTGGGGAAGCTTCCCCAAACTTTTCCACTTTCCTCACAACTTGACACATGTCTTTTAATCCTTACTTGACACATGGCTCTAAATGAGCCATTCAACCAAGTGCCATGTGTCACATGGACACATGCTCTAAGTGGCATAAGCCACACCACTAGTGGCTCTCGCGACATGTGCCTCTCCTAAGGCGCCTATGTGGCAATACCATGTGTCACCCGACACCCGACACCTCGAAAAACGAGAAATTTCACTACACTCGAATTCACTGTAACTAGATTTGTGGAGAAAAATTCAACCTTGAAGTCTGCTTCATCATCCGAGATCTATACAAATTCGTTTTCCACCGTATTATTATAACAAATTACCGTTTCACATTCTAAAAATTGATTTTTTTTTTTTCCGGTTTTACAAGTTCTAAGAAATCCATTGCTTCCAAAACCAATTTCATAGGACTTTTTTGTTTGGAAATTTCAGACAAAGTATGTCACCGATGACTATAAGGAGACCAAGTGGAAGCAATTCCTGAATATGAAACAGGGGAATCTGATAGTGGTGGAGTATGAAAAGGAGTTTAGCCACCTCAGTAATTATGCACCAGAACTAGTCCACATTGAAAATTTCCGATGTAGACAGTTTGAGGATGGCCTAAAGGAGTCCATAAAAAGGAACTCACTGTTACATCGCAAGTAGCAATTATTAGCCGGTGTGTCAATAATGAAAATGTGAGAAATTAAATGAAGAATCAAGAAAGAAATCTGAGAGAAAGTTCTAAAGGTGGTTCATATCTGGTAAAGGACTAGAGAGTCTCAAGGACCTTACATATGGTTCAACGAATAAGAGGTAGGAGACAAGGTCCTACTATGACACAGGGTTCCGGTAGAGGCATCAACCAGACAAGATGAAAGACTGAATGCCCCGACGATCACAAACATCATGGGTCAGTATTTCTGCGTGATCGTAATCGTTTCATGTGGGAAGCACGAACCATCTGATAGCAAATTTTCCACAAGGATCTGGGATTTCTAGAAATCCTCAAGGAAGTGGTAGAGGAGGATCAAATGTACCTCCGTTGATGAGTGATAGAGGTAGAGAGCGAGGTATTTTGGGGCAACAAAGAAGAGTTATTACTTCATAGACAGTAAATCGCCCTACTATTGCAACCCCAGCTCAAGCTTATGCTATGAGAGCTCGTGAGGATCAGGATGCACCAGGGGTTATCGCCGGTAATTTCACTCTTTATAACAATGAAATGCATGCTTTGGTAGATCCATGTTCTACACATTCGTATATATGCATTGAATAATTGAGTGATAAATTGTCATAAGTAGAGCCTTTAGCATACGACATGATTGTTACTAGTCCCCTGGGGCATAGTGATAGAGTCAACCGAGTGTATAAGAACTGTCCTCTAGTGGTCCATGATGGAGAGTTTCCGGTTGACCTAATTGATTTACCTTTTCATGAGTTTGATTTGATTTTGGGAATGGATTTGTTATCCAAACATCGGGCTATAGTTGATTGTGATAAGTAAACAGTACTGCTTAAATGTTCTGACCTATCAGAAATAATTGTACATAGTTTGCAATCTGACTAAGTGTCAAATGTAATCTCCGCTATGCAACCCCGACGTTTTCTTAGAAAAGGTTATGAAGCCTTTTTGGCTTTGGTACTTGACTCTAAGAGAGGTCATGTAAATTTGGCATATATTGATAAAACAATTCCTGATGTGTTTCGAGGACCACTAAAGCTGTACTTGTTCTCAAGAGAAAGGATTTGTCTCTATTGGAAGTTGTACAAGGGATGACTCCTATATTTTGGGCACCCTACCGTATGGCCCCAATTGAATTAAAAGAATTGAAGACTCAACTTCAGGAATTATTGGACAAGGGATTCGGTCTGAACAAGAGCCACCCTGCGCACCCTGCTTTGTTTGTCAAAAAGAAAGATGGCACTCTCCGGATGTGCATTGATTATCGGTAAATAAATAAGGTAACAATAAAGAATAAATACCCGTTGCCGAGAATAGAAGATCTTTTCTATCAATTGAAAGGGGCAAGTGTCTTTTCTAAGATAAACTTACGATCGAGATATTATCAACTTCGAGTGAAAGATGTTGATGTCTCGAAAACAGCTTTTAGAACCCGATATGGCCATTATGAGTTTTTAGTAATGTCATATGGGTTGACTAATGCACTGGCCGCATTCATGGATTTGATGAATAGGGTTTTCCACCCTTATTTGGATCAGTTTGTAATGGTATTCATAGATGACATCTTAGTGTATTCTAAGGATACACAAGAACATGAACAACATTTGAGGATAAGTACTTCGCAAACTCCCGAGAGAGAAAGTTGTTTGTAAAGCTAAGAATTATGATTTTGGCTGGTTGAAGTGTCATTCCTAAGCCATATTGTATCTGTAGGGGTATTAGAGCTCGACTTCAAAATTAAACAATTATGAGTTGAAACCACCTCGAAATGCAATGTAAGAGGTGAGAAGTTTCTCAAGTTAGCAGGTACTATCTACTGTCAGAAAAGAATTCTTTTCACAGTAGCATCCTCACTTACTGCTTACTTGGGAAGGGGTAAAGTTTGTTTAGGATGACAAATGTCAGTCAAGTTTTGATCAGTTAAAGAAAATACTGGTTAAAGCACCAGTGTTGACTTAGCCTACTTCAGGTAGAGAATACGCCATGTATAGTGATGCGTCCAAACTTGGATTGGGATGTGTATTGATGCAAGATGGAAAAGTGGTGGCATATGCCTTAAGACAGTTGAAACCACATGAGCACAATTATCCCACACATAATTTGGATTTAGCAGCAGTAGTGTTTGCTTTGAAAATATGGAGATATTACTTATATGGTGAAAAATGTAAAATCTTTACAAATTATAAGAGTCTTAAGTATCTGTTAACTCATAAGGAATTGAACTTGAGGCAACGTCGGTGGTTAGAATTGTTTAAGGACTATGATTGCATAATTGATTACCACCTAGGAATAGCTAATGTGGAGGTGGATGCCTTAAGTAGAAAAACAATTTTTGTTTTGTCCCTGAAACATTGTATATGGAGGATGATAATGATGAGCTTGTTACCAATCGAGAGTTATGTTTTGTTGGAAGCAAATGACATCATGCTTAGAAAGATGATGTTAAGTTTACAAGAAAGAGTACAATTAGTCACAATGGAGACAAGATCGACTATTCTACAAATGATGATATGGCTCAGACATAAGAGCGTATTATGTACCGAATGTTCAGAATTGAAAAAGAAGTTGAGGTATAAGTTTCACACACAGATTCACTATGCATCCCGAGGTAAAATAAGATGTACCAGGATTTGTTATACTATTGGTGGCAGGGATGAAAAGGATATAGGGAGTATGTGTCCGAATGTAATCCGGGAATTTTGGTCAAAGAAATAAAGTCAACATCATGATCGCCCTATTCGTTAAATCCCATTCCAGTTCCACAATGGAAGTGGGACAACATAACTATGGATTTTGTATCCGGTTTTCCCCTCACTCAAAGGAAACATGATTCAGTTTGGGTAATCAGAGATACCTGCAAAGTCCGCTCACTTCTTACTAGTTCGTCATCATTCCATGGATCGATTAGCTGAGTCAGATGTGAACGATAGTTCTACAGCATGGGATTTCACTATCAATAGTGTTTGACCATGATCCACGGTTTACGTCAAGGTTTTGGAAAGAATTACAGAAAGCCTTGGGTACTTGGCTAAATTTTAGTACCGCCTTTCATCCATAAAAAGATGGACAATCTGAAAGAGTGATTCAAGTGTTAGAAGATATGCTTCGGGGTTGTGTGCTAGATTTTCTTGGATGTTGGGATATGTATATTTACCTTATGGAATTTGCCTATAACAACAGTTATAAGTCAAGTATTTGTATGGCGCCCTATGAAGCCTTGTATGGAAAGAAATGTAGAACTCCTGTATGTTGGATTGAACTAAACAAGCATAAATTAATTGGTCATGACATAGTGAAAGCAATAGAAGAAAAAGTTTGGATCATTTAGAAAAGGTTAAAAGCTGTTAGTGATAGGCAAAAGCCTTATGCAGATCTGAAAAGAAAGGACATAGAGTACGAAGTCGGAGATAAGGTTTTCTTGAAAGTATCACCATGGAGGAAGATACTCCGCTTAAAGAAAGCAGAAAACCAGTCCAATGTTTATAGGACCTTGCGGAGATTTTAGAAAGAATTGACCTAGTAGCTGACGTGCTGGGTTCTTTGTCTAAGTTTCGTCAATCATATTAATGTTCATAATGGTTCAGATATCGTTATGATAATAATCACATATATATGTTTAGTAATAAGATATATAAAAATAATTTTTAGACTTCTACTTTAATAAGAGTCAAAAGTTATTCTAGACGGTGAAGTAAAACAACTGCTAAACAAACAAGTCTCTCTTTATGAAGGTGTCGGCAACACTAATGGTATGGAAGAAGCAACTGGGAACTAGAATCAACTATGAGGACATAATATCCACAACTCTTCTCGATTGTGCATGAATTTATGACGAAATTCTTTGGCGGAGTTGTACACCCTAAATTAGACCCCTAGTAGTTTATTACATGTTTAGGGTAAATTGGTAATTTTACAATTATGACCCAAGTGACATAAGATGAAAAGATTTTTTGCAGTTGCTAGTATAATGATAAGTTGATTTGCAATAATAGAAAGATATAAGCACCAAATGCAAAGGCTAAGGAATTAATTCAAAAAGAGGTACAACCAAACAAGGCCTTATAAGAAATGGGATAAGACTAAACTTGTCTTGGAGATGAGACAAGTTTCATTTTGATTTTTTTGTGACTTTGGAGTGCTAGGGCTTACGGTTTGGAGGAAAGCCAAGTTTGGTTTGCTTTTCTCTCCATCTTTTGGGTTCTCCTTGTTAAAGTAAGAAGAAAAGAAAAGAAATCAAGGTATGGAACTCTTGTGTGGAACTCTTGTATGGACACTTGTTTAGGTTTGTGTATAGAACCTATATGTATGGAACTCTTGTATGGAATACTTGTATGGAACTATGCATGGATTTGTTGGTTAGGAAACCCTCCTAACTCTCTTTTTGACTATGTTTGGGTTAAAAGAACCTTATCTCTGTATAAAAGTTATTTTTGTTGGTTTTAGTTCAGTTTTGTGGTTGATTTTGTGTTTTGGTTGGAAATTTCGGGTGAAAAGAGAGGCAAACATGCCATTTTTGCAGAAATTGTAGGTGAGTACCAGTACTCAAAGTTGAGTACCGGTACTCAAAGTTGTTTTTGCTCCAGAGGATTGTGAGTACTGGTACTGAAAGTGGAGTACCGGTACTAAAAGTTTCTTAAGGTCCAAGTACTGGTCTTATGAAATCCTATCTTTGCCATGTTCTTCCACTCGAATGAGTGATTGGTACATGTATAAAAGTTATATGAAAATGCTCAGGTTCCATCGAGGGCGGTTTCTCCTGTCGAAAGCAAACATCGTGGTCTTGCCCTCATCAAGGATTAAGAATAAAAACATAAAGCCTAATAATACATATAATTCGTATGCCCGGCTAAGACCTAATAGAGGAATGAATAGGCATCTCCTCGAATTCACTGACACTACCCCATTGTCGCCACAAACACTTCCGCTTATAACGGCACTCCTGCTCAGCGTTTCCTAAGATTCCTACAGTGGGATATGGCACTTTGTTACGCAAGGTGCACGTCACTCAAGATTACACTGCACTCCTTCTAAAATTATTGTGTTGTGTCCCTATCATTCATTGTTACTGGTCTATACAGGCAAACATTTATATGATAAGAATATGAATAATAAACAATAAAAAAGCATAAGTAATCAGTTCTACTCTATTATGTATTGTACCTACGGGTACCTTATGTAAGATCTCTGTTTTGAACTCCTATGGGAGATATGAAAATCACGTTATAAGAATTATGTTATATAAAAACTCTATTATAGAATTATGTTAATGAACCGACATATACATTCATCTTATATGTATCCCTGTGAATTTGTGGACCACTTCTATGGTCTTTTCTTTATTCAAGCTCCCACTAAGCTATAAGCTTAGCACAGTGTTTCATCCATGTAGGTACTGAAGAGGACATCCGAGGCATTCCGCATACAACAAGGCCAACACAGCAATAGAAGTCCACCTGATGTAGGTTTTGATTTTTGGTTTTGGAATGTAAATGTAAAATTTTTTGTAATAGTGGCATTTGTTTATGTACAAATAAACGACCAGAATATACCTAAGACGCTAAACCACCACTTACGTGGTAGATTTTAGAAATTCTTATTTTCTTATGGATTTACATGAAATTGGCCCACCAGTCGTCCGAAAAGCGGTTAAAGAGTCTTAGTCCCGTGTTTGCGGCCCCCTCTTCACCCAAAGTGGTAGAGGCGTAATAGGTATCTATCCGGGTTTTGTTTCTTTCAAACGATCCACCCAGTATATACAAGTGCATCTTTCAACATCTACTTTTGCATTTGAGATTGTTGTTTTTTACCCAGATTTTGTCATCTTTCCACACAACTGCGTTTGCGAATACTAGGATAGTTCCCAGGAAAGATTGAATTGATCACCACAATCCCACTTAGACCCACTTCCTTAATAAAACAAAAGTTCCTTTAAAAGGCCGGATTTTATTCAAAATTATGTCAAAATACCAATCTCAGACAAAACTTCCACAAATATTCCAAACAATGGAGCTTATCTTAAACGGATTTCAACTATCAACAGTTCAAGAACAAATTTCTGATGTGGAAGATTGGGCTATGCTGCAACCACAGAGCATACTTACAACTTTACATGAACAGATTTCAACTATCCATAGTTCAAGAGAAAATTTCTGATATGGAAGATCGGGTTATGCTGCAACCACAGAGCATACTTACAAAAGAGCCTAAAGCTTTGATACCACTTGTTGTGAAAACGCACCCAAATAATGCAACAAGTAGAGTAACTAAAGGCAGAAAAGAAAGCGAGCACACAAAACTTAACGAGGCTTGGTATAAATACCTATGTCCTCAGGCGCCAACGAAGAACTTCCACTAATCAAAGAGAATTACAAACTTAGGGCTACAAATAAATTTCCTAAGAAATTGAGCCAAAAAATAAATACCCAAATAATTAGGCAATACTACAAATACCCTTATGTGTATGGGAAGAGGTGCATTTTACAAAGAGGGAATGAACCCTTTTATAAAGCCTTAGTGGAGTAGCTAAAAACCCACTTCACAACCGATGGGATTTGCTTTTGACAAAATATAACAATAACCACTTAAGGATTCGCATTTGGCAACAAATTCATAATCAAAGAAAGGCAAATTAACAAACAAAAGCTCAAATGCGAGCTTTGACGCCTCCATTTCTAGCTCTCCAACTATCTTCCAACTTCCAAGCACCACATTTGATTACTCCTCCATTTTCATCTCCTCTCCCTCAATCTCCATTTCTCACCCAATTCTTCCCAGAAACAATATAGAGAGATGATCAATATCATTAAAATTTATGGAAAGAAATTTACAACTAGAAGAACTGAGAATGCATGCCACTCTCACTATTAAAGAATGGTCACCATTAAAGAGGTCATGTTCAGAGCATAAGTTCTTATCCTTAACATATGCTATTGACAACAGATTCAAACGTAATATCATTGAAAATCCACATACCAGACATTCTCAATGGAGAAAACAATGAAATTAATACATAAATTAAAAATCATGACAAGTGTTACAAAAAACAAAATTAAAAATAGAAACGATACTAGGACACTCATGTTGACACGGAAACCCTAAAAAGGTATGATAAGAATTTCAAATTGAAATATGGATACAACATTTAAGTATTAGGAGTATTAGAGAAAACATCAATCCACAAACCCTAAAATTATGGACATCTAAAAAATAAGCTAAAAAATAATGCTTTATCCGTGAAAATACCCATTACAATTTATCTGATTATCTGTGTTTCCTTGTTTTTTTTTTCTTCCTTCCTTTTAAAAAATTATATACACAATAGAAGGCAAAGAATTTGCTCTATTTGTGCTTTGAGAAAAATTATAATACAATTTTTATTAGAAAAAAATTAAATTAAATGACATGATCATCCAACATTGAATTTTATACCAAAAGAATAAATTAAGGACAAGAACCAAATGAATGAGTGTAGCTAGAGCCTTGTGAAATCAACAAGAAAATTAATATACTATAATTTAAAATCTCTCTTACCTAATTATGGGATTGATGATGAAATCTTTTCACTATCAACATATATTTCTGGTATATGAGCGATTTTTTTCCAATCTTCCCCAGTTTGAGGTTTGCATCTTTCTATCAATTCAGGACAATCTTCAATTTGAAGGAAAGTGAGCTTTGGCAACCCAGTTTCTGGCAGTGCTTTTAAGTTTGGGGAACATAAAATACTTAATCAATGTAGAGTATTAGAAGTTGGCCCATGAAGAAGCCACATCGGTAAAGTCTCCAAACGTGGTAAATCATTGAAATACAAAATTCGTAGCCTTCCAAAGCTTTGAATGTCTTCTTGCCTTTCTGCTTCTCCATCCATTAATTCAAGTTTTTGATAACCACTAATTAGCAGATCCTCTAATGCAGCCAAGAGTTTCATACTAGGTGGCAAAGAAATCAAACTAGAGCATTTAAGAATAACTAACGTTCGAAGTGCAATAAGGCTTTCCATTCCTTTAAACAAAAATTTAAATTGAGACAATCATAAATTGCTACTCGTTGAAGAGAATTCAAACATTTCAACCCTTTTTCCTTTATGGATAAATCCCCTTGCATTGTCATTACATACAATACCCTCAACCGATCATACTTATGCCTCTTGCAATTCTTCTTCTCAGCTCATAACATCCAATGAGTAACAAAGTTTGAAAATGATACAACTTGCAAATGGAATTAGGGAGTTTCTTTATCCTTTTATTATTAGATATGTCCAAGTATAGTAGATGTTTAAGACTACCAATAGAATTACGCAAAGCTTCAAAACTGAATTAGTAAAATTGCAACACCCGTATGCATTTGAATCTCAAGGTGCATGCCCTGACAAATGATTTGCTACTAGGCCTCACATTTTCTATTTGGAAATAAATGCTCCGAATACTACTGTTTAACTTCTCCAAAAATCTTAAAGCTTCATACTTTTCTTTTGGCCAATAACTGTCCGTCTGAAAATGCAACATGTTGAATATGTTTGGGGATATCTTTAATCCCAAAACTTAGTGTGAAATATTCACGTTGTGCAAAAAACATGGCAAGATCATGTACAAGATCATGCATTATGAAGTTATATGCTACTCCTGATATTGTTTCCTCAACATCTTGTAAGAAAGATCTCAACAATAATTCATTAATATATGTCTCACAAATATCTTCCATTGTTGCATTTTGACCCTATGATCGAATGAGACCTTGTGCCATCCAAAAGTTGATCAAGTCTCAATTACCAATTTTGCAATCTTTAGGAAACAATGAACAAAGAGCTAAACATTGTTTCAAGTGATGAGACAAATCATGGTTAGCTTGACCTTAGTGTAGCCAATACTCATCTTGATCTTGTTCTAATTTAAATTTCTACTTTCTTTGAGTAGACACTCAATCACGTTCGTCCTTGGTATTAAGTAAGCTTCTCCTAAGCTTCTCACAAAGAAGAGGAACCCCTCCACATTTCCGGATAATCTACCTCAATTTTGGGAAAGGTTCGATATCATGTACCTTCTCCATCTTTGAATGCACATTTCACAAATATAGACAAACAATCCTCCTTGGAAAGACCCTTTAATTCTTGCATTGGAAAATTGCCCATGATTGAAGTAATTGATTTCTTCCTCGTAGTTACAAGAATATCCTAAATAAAATAAAAAGAATATCCAGGAATAAATAAATAAATAAATAAAATTTAAACCAAATCCAAAAATAAAATATAAAATAACCCCAATATTAGAATTGTGTTTCACTTGAAACACAATTCTTGTATGCGCCATCATTCTCTCCGGTTTGGGAAAGATTTATCCTCGAATCCGACTTGTATGAATCATCAATAAAGGGAACCAAATGAAGACATTGAATACGTAAGAGGTACGAAGGCCATCAGAAAGTCGAAGGCGATATGAATTTGGGTTGATTTCTTGAAGCACCTCCAAAGGACCAATCTTCCGAGCCTTTAACTTGTTGTACTCGTGGAGTAGGAAGCGATCCTTAGTCAAAACAACCCAAACTTTATCTCCAATTGCAAACTTGACATGGTGACGATAGCGATCCGCCATTAACTTGTACTTCGTAGCTGAGGCAACAAGATGATCATGAGTGAGCTAGTGGATGCATTGCAAGTATTCAATGAAATCAATTACCTTGTCATGCTTTCTAGTGCGATTGGGAAGAGTCGAGTTTAATGGGCATCGCGGCACACAACCATAAACTACTTGAAACGGGCTAACTCCTATTTTTCGCATGGTTATGGGCTAATTCGGCCTAGCTCAATTTCAAATCCCAAGACTTCAAATGATCCCCAACGAGACTTCTAAGTAAATTGCCAAGTGCGCGATTAGTGACCTCTGTTTGACCATCTGTTTGAGGATGATAAGCCAAACTCATATTTAGGATAGTATTGACCATGCGCCATAGAGACCACCAAAAATGGCTAAGGAAGCACGTATTCTTGTCAGACACAATAGAACTCGACAAACCATGTAGCTGGTAAATCTCTTTTAAGAACAACTATGCCACTTCAACAGCATCAGTAGTATGCTTGCATGGGATAAAGTGTGCCATCTTGGAGAAGCGATCAACGACTATAAAGATAGAATCGTTGCTCTTCTATGTGCGAGGTAGATCAAGTATAAAATCCATGCTAATGTCTGTCCATGGTTGTGTCGGTATAGGAAGCGGCATGTAGAGGCTATCATTGGAAGCTTTGTCCTTAGAAGTCTGACAAATGCGGCAGCGCTCGAAAAAATGCTCAACATCGCGATGTAGAGCCGACCAAAAATAGAGTCGAATTACTAATTGTGGTTCGGTCTCGCCATGACCTTCGCTTAGGTAAGTCTCACAATCTAAGTGAAGGTAATCCGAAACACATAATCTATTTCCGAAGAGGAAATCATCATGAAGCACAAAAGTCGCCATGGCATTATCATGAATATCAGACAAGATGCGCACGAAGTATGGCTCAGAAGAATACAAATTAGAAAAGCTTGCAAAACCAGGAACCGAAACTGTGAAGGACAAGAGCAAGGATGTGTGTCGGCTTAGGGCATTAGCCACTTTGTTGAGTGCAGCCAACTTGTGCTTGATCACAAAGGTGAACCGTTGTAGATAGGCAATCCATGATGCATGTCGTGTCGAAACCTTATCCTGTGTGCCTAAGTATTTCAATGCATCGTGATAAGTGTACAGGACAAACTCGCGATGGAAGAGATAATGTCACCAATGTTTGATGGCTTGAACCACTGCATAGAACTCAACATCATAAGTGTTGTGGTAGATTATAATCGAAAGTTTCTCACCAAAGTGCTATAGGTGGCCTGGTTTAATTTTTAGACAACACCAATACGAATTCTTCAAAGGGTCAATATGTAACTCGAATATGATGGAGAAGTCGGGAAGCACAAGTATCGGGGCTGTCATGAGCTTCCTCTTAATTAAAGCAAAGGCCTGAGTGGCCTCCGGAGTCCACACAAACTTACCATCCAGAATGGTGTCTATGATCGGCGCTACAATGCTACTAAAGTGCGGAATGAACAGTCGATAGAATGATACCAAACCATGAAAGCTGTGAACGGCCTTGAGGGTGATGGGGATCGGCCATGATTGAATCTAGATCTCAGATGACACAACGGACCTCTCTGTTGTATTTGTTTCTTGAAATCTAGTTACTCAGACGAATTTCGTTGAATTCCGAGACAGTTGAATTTCACGTTTTGGGGTGACAGATGTCCAATGACTCCCAAGGATGAAATTGTTTACGAAAATCTCAGAAGTTGGGAAATAACTTGAATTAAGTTCATGGGATATGATTTGAACTTGAATTGAGACGGAATAAATTGCTTCGGACCCGAACGAGGTGGACATGTGGCACGACATGGGCCACACATCTAACATAAACTTAAGTTAGGAAAAAAGAGGAATTAGGGCAAGGAAAGGCCCATTTTCCTAGTTTGACTGAGAGAGAGAGAGAGAGAGAGAGAGAGAGAGAGAGAGAGAGAGAGAGAGGAGAGAGGAGGAGAGGGAAACTGATTAGGTCAGTGAACGAGGGTTTTCGTTTGGGGCGGCCTGCTTGGAGAAGAAAACTCGGATTTTCGGTTCTCGGGGCTGATGTTTCTTTTGAGGTTCACTCAAAGGAGGGCATGAATCTTCTCATGGAAGATTGGTTCTTCACTTAGGTGTGGGCATGTACGCCTAGGAGAGCCCGAGGACAGGTAAAGGGAACATTTTGGTCCGCCTAGGCAAACCACTTCGCCTAGGCGAGCCTATGACTGTTTTAGGCCTGTGTTTATGGCTTGTTTGGGGTTGGTCTCGTGGCCCGGTTTAGATTGAGCTTATGGCTTGCTTCGGGGCTATAGATGGATTTGTTTGATTTGTGTCGTCATTTAATCTAAGAGTGACATGTGTGGATGTCAATATGTGTGTTCTAAATGTATCACATGTGATGAGTTTGAGATGATAAATGGCCATGACTGCTTGATTAGAGTGTGTGTCACTACTTGACAATGTAGTGACCTGTTTGGATGTCAATATGAGTACTCCATTGAATTGGTATGTTCAATGACCATTACATGGCTTTGATTAAGTGGTGTGTGGCTTAAACATAGAATGACATATGTATGTGACGTTGATATGCTTGTATGATATATTAACATGAATGAAAACAGGATGTATGGGAGTCATAAGGGTGTTATGTGGGATTGGCCCACAGGCACCCGATAAATAGTGTGGGCCAGTTGTCCATGTAGGCATTCATTATGCATGTGACATGATATAACATGCAATGGCATATTGCATCGGTATGCATGATGACATCGCATTGGGTACTCAGTGTGAGTGCATGGTCGATAAATTAAACATTATGTTTGGTGCGTTTGATTAGGGTTTATTAAAGGGACAACATTCAACGTAGTCGCATGGTTGAACAAAGTGGTAAAGAAAATATGTGCCTGGACAGGCAAGGTGGATAGATCCCTAATTATGAAAGACTCACCACCATGGTCAAACATACTTGGGTAAAGGCCGTAAAGTGTCTAGGTTTTCTAAGCTCATGTAGGACACCAAAATTCACTACCACAAAAAGGCAATATGATTTTGAATATAAAATGATCATTGAAGTATCATCCAAAAGCTTTTAGTCATGTAAATGAAATTGTTTGAAAATGATCACTGGATGTCATCCGTATCGAAGTTTTATCAACACATATTATTAGGCATTGTGTGATGGAGCCTATAATTCGTATGTGATGGGAGTTGGTAAGGACTCCTGGGCAGGTACATGATTGAGTCTCATCTCATTTCATGGCATGCGCGGTAGGATTCCATTTAGAATTGGTATGTTCTATTGAACGTGGGAATGTGAAATGTCAGAGTAACCATTCCACGCAAGACTCAGCAGGAAAGAATTCTCAGAGGTAAGCTCCTCAATGAGTCTGGCTCACCCTTTATGGGACAACATTTGTGTGCGTGGTGTGCACCCCAAGGACAATGCCCGCTGAGGTCAAATGGGTTGATTTGTGAAGAAGGCCACATGTACCTCGATAAATCCTTTGTAAAGTTGGAACAAACTAGCTCAAGATGTATCAGAGGTAAAAGACAGTAATTATCTTTCACGTCGCCAAACATAATTTTATGGTTAAAAGAAATTTGTTCGACCTCACGACCAGCCATGCATGATTCAGTTTTAATTTCAATATAATAATGATCCCCAGAAAAGGGACGACGAGGTAGTGCCGAGTAACTCAGATCACGTGTTATTGGTACCAATTTAGGTGTGCAATGACCTAAGGCAAGATTCGCAGTCGGGCTGGCTGGGTCAACGACCCCGGGTATTGAGGCGTCACATGACGAGCCACTCAAAGAGACCTTCTCGAGTCTTAAACTCAGTTTTCCATTCATCACTGACACGAATGCGAATCTAATGGTAACCACTCTTAAGATCCAGTATCATAAAGATATTTGAGTTGGTCAATCTGACAAAAGTAGATCATATCCGCACGAGGAATCGTGAATCCTTAGCGAACTATAATCTATTAAAGGTATGATATTATCGATACACATACGCCTATGAACCATCCTTTCTTCGAGATCAACAAAGCCGGAACCGCGCAGCCAAGGACTCAATTTTTGGCTCAAATAACCTCTTGCTAATCAAATCTTCTACTCATCACCGGGTTCTCGCGGTTCTCGCCGCTCATCCGGGATAGTGAGGCGTGTTTGGCAAGGTAGTCCTGGGGACCAAGTCAATGTGGTGCTGAATGTCCCGTAAGGGTGGTAAACCTTATGCAGCTTATCGGGAAACACGTCGGCGAATTCCCAAAGCAAGTGTGATACTTCAGGTGGCATGCTAGGAATCGGGATGGTCAAATCAACTTGAGCTATATTAGGCTGATCGGGTCGGTGACCCGGGCACATAAGAAGCGCGAAACACATGCCCGTATCATGAAGTTTAGTCTCAAAGTGCGAACGTGATAAAAACATAGTTGGTTTTGAAGTTGAAGAAGGACTGAGACCTACACAAATCAATTCTTTCGAAGACAAAAGAGTAATATTTCGATTCTCAAAGTAAAAACTGTGAGTATTATCTTTTCCATCATGAACAACATTCCGATCAAATTGCCACGACCAACCAAGAAGAATATGACAGGCATTCATAGGAACAACGTTGCAATAAATATCATCCTTATAAGTAGTATCGATAGACAGAGGAAGTAAAGCACGATTGGATACCTTTATTTTAATCTCGTCTCGCCCCAAGATATGGTGACAGGACTTTAACCTTCGTAGGCCATAACACTGGCCTCGAGACCACATTCTCAATAAATCAATCTCGGACCGATGATAAAGTGGCATACCTTGCCGTTCACGATACAGGTGGAATGAAAAAAATTCTTCCGTAGCCAAGAATCGTCCGACTGTTTTGGCGTGAAACATGAACATCGTAATATGAGAAGAGTTCCCGTATCACCAAGAACTTATTCTTCCAAAACGTCCTCTTCGGGGATGTCATCATCCACAATAACATTGTCGGAACCCTCGAGTTCCATGCCAAAAGCCGACAAAAAGCTAGTGGGCCGTTTACCGCAGCAGAACGATCAGAGCCGAGGCGGCCGCCTAAGTAAGGCGCCGAAGTTAGCAGCAATGGTCGTGATAGGGCCATGGTTGCGGGGCATCAATACTTTTCTGATCGACCAATCCAATCCAAGAGTTTGTCGGCTCGAGACTGGCGAAAATTTGGAATTTCCAATTTTAAATGCTTGTTTCGTGGAGTATCATCGATGGCATCGGGCGTGGACTGGCTGAGGTGCGAGTATGGCTAGGATGCGTTGCAAGGAAAGCGAATGGATTGTCTCGGGGAACATTCTCCTCGCCGAAAGAGAAGTCGCGATAGGTCAGCGAACATCGACGCGGCATGTTATCATGGCGTTGTCAAGGCTACAATTTGTCACAGGGTAGCAAAGCTTCGTAATCGCGAATACCCGCACCAGGCAACATGACAAGAGAAGATATAGTCTGAGCACCAATTGATGTAGAGGAAGTCAGGATAGAAGGCGAATTCACATAAATATTTGCGTTGATAAAAAAGATACCAAAACTATGAAGGGGAATTCTCAACTTGAATTTGTTGATTCTAAAAGAATACTGAAAAGCAAGGGATTGGGAGAAAAAACTCTCTTTGATTTTTTATTTATTAATAACTGCCTCCTCAAGAAAAGCCAAAGCCACATATTTATAGTATTCAAAACCTAGACCTAGATGAATTGAAAATAGAAAGGACAACTAAAATCCTCAACAACCTCAACAACTTATCCTAAATAAAATAAAAAGAATATCCAGGAATAAATAAATAAATAAAATTTAAACCAAGTCCAAAAAAAATAAAATAACCCCAATATCCTAGGAAACACGCCATCAAAAGAACTGAATGGGTTTATTGGTTACTTCCTTCTACTTAAAGGCAAAACTAATCTATTTCATAGTCGATGTGGTATGTTGAAGATTATTATATTTTAGGTAGTAATAACAAAAGTCTTCAAAAATTATGGATTGATGACAAATTGTCGTCAGTCTCTAAATTATTAAAGTTTATTAGAAAGTGAGTAGAGTTGAATTGGTCTCAACATCTTTTATTTCATTTGCTTTAGTGTAATATTTGATTGATGAATCCACCTTACTACAAAAATTCAAATTTTTGTATTTTAAAAATTATTTTTAATGTATAGAATCTACCAATGAGAGTGATATATTATTGAATCAAAACTGTTAAAAATTCTGGTAATTCAATATGATATTAAACTTTGGTTTGAAGGTTGTATTGAATGGTATCTTACAAATCTAAATCAT
Organism: Tetrastigma voinierianum; assembly: GCA_016808115.1. Classification (NCBI taxonomy): domain Eukaryota; kingdom Viridiplantae; phylum Streptophyta; class Magnoliopsida; order Vitales; family Vitaceae; genus Tetrastigma; species Tetrastigma voinierianum. Next base: position 110,617 of record JAEQBH010000997.1, on the reverse strand, counting down.
GCATACTTAAATTCTAAGAAAATAGTTGTTTAATAGATTTAAGAAAATAGAAACAATAATATAAAACTTGGAAATAGCTTCAACAAAATTAAAATATCAATATTATTGCTTTCTAAGAAGTGATATCATGTCTCTTGAGATCTAATCCTGAGGGTGAGATGGATTTATGAGATCCTAGATTTGAGTCCTAAGAATAAAATATTACAATGATGCAATGCAAAGTGAATAAATATATATAAAAAGTTATTTTGGTTTAAAATGCTTAAAAAAATTAAAGGATTTGTTTATTCATATTTCTAGAACACTTTTCTAACTCCTCCTAACAAAAAATAGAAGACTTTTGATACAAACTATTTTCTGTTTTAGTTGCAGATTACAGGACAAAGTATTTTCAGATCAAATCGCTTAATTATTTTTTAATCATTTTACTTTTTTAGACTTATTTCTTAAAAAAAATAATCATACATATAGAGACTAAAATAGAATATTATATATAAAATTTATTTTTCAAAATATTAAAATAAAATGTCAGTAATAATCAAATTTGTTCATTGCCTCACTAAAACAAATATGTGCATGAAATAAGACCAGGCAAACACACCAACCACACCATTTTGATTTTTGGGGGAATTTTTTATGAAATCTTTGATTTTTAACCAAAATAATTATTTTTTTACAGTAGTACTAGCCTCCTAATTTGGATTTCTTATACTTATGTACAAATACCTTTTATGGGTGTGTATCCTCATGTTTAATTATATTTCTATATTAGGGATCTGCATTACAACTCCTTTTTCTTTTCCAATACCTTTTGTTCGGTTTATTATAAAAACAACATACTCAAATTAATCATACTCCAAATGGGCCTTTGGTAATGCTTCAAATTCTAAATACTGAATAAGTATCGAAGTTGGTGATTTCCAAACCATGTTATATTAGAAATACTAAGGTTCACACTCCAAACTCCAAACAACAAACAATTACAACTACCTCACACATATTGATGAGTCTATCTGAAAATAAGACAAGTAATAAAGAAACACACCACTCAAGAATTCAGCATGGAGGCAGCAAATTCAGAATCAAGAAAAGCTCAAACAGTAGCTTTGATCTGCAGTCCTCCATTTCCAGCTCTTCCAACTTCCATCTTCCTTCTTCCAAGCGCATGCATCATCCAATCATAGAAGAAGAACCACATTTGATTACTCCTTCTCTCGCATCTAGCTCCACCATTCGATTTCCAGTTTTCATCCAACCCCTTCCAGTAACAAGATGGGAAGTTGATCAAAGAAATTTACATCTAAAAGAACTGAGAATCCATGCTCACTCTCACTCTTAAAGAATGGTTAACAATAGAGTCAAAGCTAAAAGTTCAAATGTACGTATTAAACATTCTCAGTACAGAAAGTAAGATAGAGTAAAAATAAAAATGATACGAGAACACACATGTTAATATGAAAACCATAAATTAAAAAAAAAAATCATGCATAGAGGAATTTCAAATTTGAATATGATTATGAGATTGGAATATTGTGAATATTAGAGAAAACATCAATCTGCGGCATCTTTTTGTTTAGTATATGTTTGAATATGTTTGTCTACTAAATTATAGACATCTCAAATTTAATCAAATACAGGAAATTAGATATTTGTTTGGTATTTTAAGATGAAGCATCTTTTTGGGGCATTTTAGTAGAAAAAAGCCCCAAAAAAAGCTTCATCTTAAATTACCAAAAATCAAATATCTTATTCCTTGTATTTGGTTAAATTTTGTTCCTTCATTTTTAAAGATTATATACACAATAGATAATTGCAAGAGACTTTGATTTGTTGTTTGGCAAAAAAATTATAATACAAATTTTATTAAGAAAGACAATTAAATCAAATGACATGACATCGACATTGAATTATACACGAAAGAATAAAACTAGGTAATAGCAAGGACCGGATGAATGGGAATAACCAGAGCATGGTAAAATCAAGAAGAAAATATGCTAGAATTTAAAATCCCTCTCTTACCTAAATAAATGAAATCTTTTCTCTGCAACATATATTTCAGGTATATGAGCGATTTTTTGCCAATCTTCCCCCATTTTAGCTCTACATCTTTCTGTCAATTGAGGACAATCTTCAATTTCAAGTTTCTGAAGGTGAGTGAGCTTTTGCAACCCAATTTTTGGCAGTGCTCTAATGTTTGGACAGTCTGCAATAAGTAACTCACGTAGAGTATTAGAAGTTGTGTCATGAAGAAGCCACCTCGGTAAAGCCTCCAACCGTGGTAAATCCTGAAAGCGCAAAATTCGTAAGCTCCCAAAAGTTTGAGTGTCTTCTTGCCCTTCCGCTTCCCCATCCATGAATTCAAGTTTTTCACAAGAAGTAATTAGCAGAACTTCTAACGTAGTAAGGAGTTTTATACTAGGTGACAAAGAAACCAAATTCGGACAATTAGCAATGGCTAACTTTCGAAGTGCAGTAAGACTTCCCATTTCTTTAAACAATAATTCAAAGTTGAGACAATGAATAATGTCTAAATCTTGAAGAGAATTCAACCATTGAAATGATATATCCCTTTGTTTTGTTGTCATCATCAACGACCTTAAATTGATCATATTCTATTCACTCTTGGCCAATTCTTGAGCTACGAACATCAAGAAGGAACAAAGTTTGCAAATGATACAACTTGCAAATGGAACTAGGGAGTTTCTTTATCACTGTATTCTCAGTAAGGCTCAAGTATCTTAAATGTTTTAGGTCACCAATGGAATTAGGCAGGGCTTCAAAACGGGATACACTTAGTTCCAACACCCGTATGCATTTGAATCTCAAGAAGCATGCATTAAGAAATGATTTGCTACAAGATGCAGGTAGGAAATCAATTGTCAGTGCGCTGTTTAACTTTTCCAAAATCATGACTTCATGTACTCTTCATTTTGGCAGTGGGTGTTAGAAAAAGAAACATGCTGAATCCGATTAGGGATATCTTCTTTGTGAAAACTTAGTGTGAAATATTCATTTTGTGCAAAAAACATGGCAAGATCATGCACAAGATCATGCATTTTGAAGTCATAATATACTCCTGGCAATATTTCCTCAACATCTTGAAAGAAAGATCTAGACAATAAGTCATTAATATATGTCTCACCAATATCTTCCATTGTTGCATTTTGACCCACTGACTGAATGAGACCCTACGCCATCCAAAATTTGATCAAGTCCCGATTACCAATTTTATAATTTTTGCGAAACATTGAAGAAAGAGCTAAGCATTGCTTCAAGTGATGAGAGCAAATCATAATAGCTTAATTTTAGCACAGCCATAATACCATCTTGATTTTGTTCTGATTTCCAAATTTCGCTATCTCTGATGGATACCCCGATAATTCATCCTTTGGAATAGAGTAAACTCCTAAGCTACCACAACGAGGAGAACCCCCTGCACATTTCTCCACAATCTGCTCCCCAATCTTTAAAAGGTTCGGATAGTACTGTTTATCTTCTCCATCATTGAATGCACATTTCACAAATATAGACAAACAATCCTTCTTGGAAAGACCCTTTAATTCTTGCATTGGAAAATTGCCCATGATTGAAGCAACCGATTTCTTGCGTGTAGTTACAAGAATTTTGCTTCCATTAGCTCCGTCCATGAGCAATTCCTTCAGCTTGAGCCACTTCTCACGATCTTGGTTCCACATCATCGAAAACCTTGAAATTTTTGCCATCTAATTCATTTCTTGGTGCTCTGCAACTGCTCCACTGGAGAAGTCACTGTAATTATAATCACCTTTCATCTCCTTAAGGATTTTCGTGACCAGCATTTCAACATCAAACTCTTCTGACATAAACCCACACTTTAACAGTTAAATGGCCACCACCCTCTCATCTTATACCTGATTGTAAGAGTTGTCTTGCCTAGCCCCTCCCCACAATGGGAGTACAGAAACATTCTCATTGTCACTGGACTACATCAGAAGGCCAACAATATTTTCTTTCTCACAGTCTTCCGATAACATCGGTAGTTTCGAACGAACGAGTGGTCATCTCCCTCTTGCTCAGCACAACAGTGTTTGGAAGACCTTCGATGAGATTAAAAATTAGACTTATCAGCTGCAATCTTATCTAATCTCTCTAATCTTCTTCACTCTGCCGGTATCTCGAAGGTGAGAAGGCAGCAAACTTTGGTTTAGAAAGGAAACTGCGTACCTTGGTTTTAGAAGCTGACCACCACTTGCCGGCGTAAGGCCTCATATTCAAATTCATCGATAATATCTTCAGCATCGTAAAAGGCATCTCTGAGCTTTCCAAGCCAATTTATCAGCTGATGGTTGGTGCCTTGGTGGCTTGCTTCCCTTCAGCATCTAAGAGCACAGCGTGGATGGCAGAGGAAGTATCCTTGAGATCTTCTAGCTCGGATTTAACACCCCAAACAATGTTCTTGGATGATGGCGGAGACCAACTTCCCAAAACTCATCAGCTATGCCAAAAACAAACGATTCAGCCATGGTAGTGCAGAGAGAAGCGAGAATAAAGTTGAAACAGTAGCAAGAGAAACGACTGTGCGGAATTTGTTGAGTCTGCGAACGATTATGATGCCTACCTGTCCCAGTACGACCAAACGATGGAGCTGCCGGCTTCCCGCTTAAATTAAAAAGAAAACGCCAATTAAGTTTTAAAATATTTATTAATATATTTTATTCTGTTGTTAAATTCAAGGTCTCATAAGTGCGTAGGATCAATCAATTAATGGATCAGGACACCCAAAGTCAGCAATTTATTGCATATTTGCATCCTTGTTTATTAAAATATATATATAATTGTCTGGCCATTACAAAGGTTAAAAAAAGAAGGTAAAAAATATAAGAAATTTTATTACACCTGCAACCAAACCTTGGTTAAGGAAACAAACAACACTTGCAATCGGATAATCACAACACTGTCTAGAACCGGAGGAAGAGAAAAAGATATCGACAAATAATAAAAAGGCAAAAAGATTGTGGAAAGACCGAGTCTTATGAGGAGCCACAATTTTTTTAAAACAGATTCTTCATCTCCTCTAGTGCTCGAGGACTATCAGACGACGTTTATCTAGAAGGATAAAACAACGTACAAGTAGTACCTCAACACCTGATTCTACTTCGACAAACTGAAACTATGCGCTAACCTATCATAGTACTAACAACACTCAGACACAGAACTCATTTGATCAAACCTTTATAGATACAAAGAGAATAGGATTTGATCTTGAACAAGAGAAGACCTCTCATTTTATAGAGGAACAATGACTCTCGATCATCAATCTTTTTTTTTCTTTTGCACTAGAATGAATGCCATTCATTCATTTGGAATCAATGTTATTCAATTTGTTTTTCCAACAATTCCCTACATTAATGATATTCATGACCAAAACCTTCAAAACTCTGAAAAAGTAGATGATAGATTCAACAGTTAAAATTTGAGAGCTATTCCATTTGTTTATGAATCTATGAAATGAGTTCAATTCAGCAAACGATGAAGCTGCCGGCTTCCCGCTTAAAGTAAAAAGAATACGCCAATTAAGTTTTAAAATATTTGTTATTTTGTTTTATTCCATTGTTAAATTCAAAGTCAGATAAAGTCACATAGGATTATTCGAAATGCAGCTGATCAGGACACCCAAAGTCGGCAATTTGTTGCATCCTTGTTTATTAAATGTTATATTAAATATATTATTGAAGTTAAAAAATTAATCTAAATATTCTAAATTAAGTACTAATAATTAAACACAAATATTCTTATACAACACAATGAAGGAAACAACCACGGCATATGAATAATGTAATAATAGAAAAGTAAAATCCATTAGAAACAAAGAGAGAATATTTTTTCTTAATTTAATAAATATGTATTCGATGTTGTTTTATTTAATTATAAATATATGAGCTTAAAACTAAAATGATTTACAATATTTAGTATTAATTTTTTTTTAAAATATTTTATTTTATATCAGTATTTTAAAGTAAAGAAAAAAATCGTATTTTGCACGTGTTAACAAAGTAAAATATTTTTATTTTTTCTATTTAATCTGTTGTGGTATAACATATTAGTTTAAAAAAGACAATCAAATAATGAAACACCATCATTTATGTTCAAACATATGTCTTTTTGTTGGGGATGAAATAATAGGATTGGAGATCAAGGGATGAAACCTTTCACTTTGCTATATGTTAAATATTATATTTTCCACATGTGGTATGAGGTATTTTTGTAACTATTATTGTTATCAAAATGTAAGGATGAACTAATGAATTTATATATTATTGTTTTTTACATTTTTATGTTTCTGTTTACTGTTTGAGTAATTCTTTTTTAACCACTATAAATAAAATTTTTAATAATAAATATAATATAATATGTATTATTTAAGCAAAATAAATAAGTATTTCAAATGGATTTTAATATTAAATATGAGTCACTAACGAAGACCTTTAACTTTAAACTTAAGATTGTTTTCACTAACTATATATGGTTCAATTTTTTTTAACTAATTAAAGTTGTAATCACTTTAACATTAGTTAATCTTTAACTGTGATTGTTCGTTTTAACTGTGATGAATACATGCATGTGAAACTTTCCAGTTCCCATAGTTGGTTGTAATAAATAGGGAGGATGGTTTAATGTCTGCCTTCTTTTAAGAGATCCATATGAGACTTAGAAAATTGACAATCTGTAAAACATTTGCGATCCATGATATCTTAAGGTGACAAACTCTATACCAGTTAGAAAAATAATGTATTATGTTTATCAGTGGATTTTCAGAATCTTTGCATCATCTTAGTGAGCATTGTCATAAATTTAGCCGAGTTAACACTTTTATGTAATTAACAAATTTTAAGCTATGTCACGGTAAAGACAATAAGGATAATGAGGTCTTACATACACAAAGGGAGACAAGGATTAGTTCTGATTCGGCAGCCAACCTACATCCCATGGTGAGGCAATGTGAAGTAACTACTCTATTTATCAATTAGGTTATAGTTGGACTTAAGTGAGACAAGACTCCCCCTTTCTCATTGTCGTCTTCTCCTAACTATCCCATAGAAAAAACATTGAAATAAGCTCTCCTTATTTCCCATATGCGTCTGGGTTCTTTGTGCCAGTCACTCCATCTCATTCTGGAGTAGCGTGTGCTCATCAAAGTTTTTTTGTTCGCCACACGTGGCTGTTCTTTCTCAAGACGGCTCCTCCCGAGAAAGACCTCCTTTCATGTACCTAATCAATATTTTGCAAAAGGCCTCTTCTCATCTATTTAACACGAAGATGGGATCTTTTCATATTGCGAGTCGTGAACTTCAAAAGTCGTATTCTTGTGATTGCATTTCTTGGTTGATTTCTTTCCTTAAACAGACAAATATTTTCCTTTTGCCCAGGTTCCTATAGTTGAGATTTCCCCTAGCGGATATTTTCATAATCTTGAAAGATCCACAATTTTCCTTTTCTGCTTCCTTCTCATATGTATAGAATAATGCGGATCATACGAATCTTCTTGCCTAATGTGACGGAGAAATCTTGCAACGTGGTTGATGTCCAGCTAGGAAGGATCCTTTCCTTATATTACGTCGGTAGAAGACATGCGGAATACGGTCGAGAATGATATACGAAGATTCGTTTAATGCCATCATTGCTTCATCAGGCCAGTAGCTTTTCTGGGTTATTTTTGTAAAGCACTCTGCCAATAATGATACGCCAACAAAAACAATAGAGGATGAAATTAATAGCATAATAAATCAGCTCAAAGCCTACAAATTTGATAATATTATAGTAGCTAGAATACTTATGACTCTAGTTCTATAACATATTGATGATATTTGTTGTTTATGTTTGATCAAATATACTTTGCATGTCTGAATTGCCTACAAACAAATAAAAAGTCGCAACAAGATGACGAAAAATAAAATGTCGTAACAGAACAACACAAAACCGAACGCCGCAACAAGATGACGAAATCATGAAAAACAAGATAAAAGTCATATATATCTGGAATAACTATTTTTTAAAAGGAATAAATGGATGAAAAAGTCATCATTCTAGCCCAGCTCGTAATAGTGGCGCTCAACATTTCAAAAAAGGTCGAGGATATAGGGAGGGAGGGGTTTAGGGTTAAGTCTAGTAGTTCTTACAGTATAATTAAAGTGTTTAACTGACAAAAAAATGGATAGAAAGATGTGTAAAAGAGTGATTTTGTCAAAAATCACCCTCCTTACTTAAGGAAGGAAGATGAAGTTGACATAAAAAAAAATAAAAAAATTCAATCTGTAACCTAAGATCATTAAATACTCCAAATTTAAATTAATGCACAATAAGATGACGGATTATCTTAAAGGGCACCACCATCACTGAATAAGATAAAATTAAAACAAAGTCTACTTTACAACTTGCCACATCTAAATAACTTTTCCCCACTTCCCTCTTCTCATTTCCGCATCCTCAAAAAATCATCTCCCCGCTTACCTTCTGATCAGATACAACATTTGTTCTCTCTCATTCAATGGGGGTCGTCTGGAGTGCGGAAGCGCTGCGAGTAAAGAACAAGAAAAAGTTTTTATCAATGTGATTGACGAAGAGCTCATTGATTAAACATCTATCTGGTTCTGCGAGAGAAAATGCGAGAAATGAAATAAATATTGATGATGCTTTTTCGTGGGCCCCAGGGCTGGAAAGTGTAGGTCATTGCCAAGTGGACCGGATTCTTCAGTGGTGGGATGCGAGCCTTTGGATCGTCTGAACCGGAGTATGGCTAACATAATACCCGATATGCTAACCTTGGTAAAATGTAACGTATGCAAAAACAAGGAAGAGAGATTCGACGAAGTGTGCCAGTGGCCGCTACGATGCTAGTCGGTTTCTTTACGAGAGAAAGAGAGATTGTAGGCGATATGTTGCATATGTCTATGCGTCTAAGAGTGCGTACCTTTCACCGATGGATGGTCCTATATTTATAGTAGATGTTCAACCAGTTGGATGGTAATTAGGAATCCTTCCCATTGGATGGGATATATCTTACTTTAGTCCATATCGGATTTGGTACAGGATATAGAAAAAGTAGTTTACTTGTGATAGTCTTCTTTCCTTATTAATGGGATTTGGTTGGATGGGTAATATATCGTTTAAGGAATATTCTATTTTCCGTATTGAAAGAATATGGGTTGATTGGCCGGGTACGGACCTTCCAGATTTACTCCCGGGATGGGTTAACCAGACTGCGGCCCAGAGACCTCTGCTGAGCTTATATGGAGGGATCTGGGCATTGTGCTGGGCGCATATGGCGGGCTTGGCGAGTGGGCCTGCGAGCCCATTTTCGCTCAGTCAGTGCCCCCATTGCCTTGTGTACGGAAGGCGTGGAGCAAGGGTAATTCTTCATTATTAGTTGCGGTTCAGTAATACGTTATTTGAGTTAGTTAAGGCTTAGATGCAGCCGTCATATATCTTATGATAATGATGACTCTTGGGTTTATTTCGTTTTCCCTACCTCTTCTAGTTTCTTCGATTTCTTTAACGAGACCTTCTCTGTCTTGTGTTTCTCTGTTCCTCCAACTTCTTCCGCGATCTCGTACTTTATTTGCTCAGAGTTCTCTATTTGACACTTTTGCATAGAGTCTTTTTCTGGCATTTTGCCTGAGGTAGCTTCTTCCGTTTCATTCCGGGGACCACTACGTCTCTACCTCTTTGGTTTCCCTTCGTTTGGTGCGACGAGGCGCTAGGGTTAAATTGATTAGATTTCATTTTTACTGTTCGCTTTCATCATGGGTCCAAGTCGTTCTTCTTCTTTGCGTATTGGCGATGACCCTTCAACTATTGCCGGTTTTAGACGGGTTAGGGATGCTCCCGGCTGTTCGTCCGCGGTCGAACCTCGAAATGCTCCTGGGGTGCCTCCTCTTCCTTTGAATAAGGATAAAGGGAAAATAAACTGAGTAAATATCTGAGGGTCGGATTACCTCAAATACGTTGTTCGACATCTTTGTGAATGTGGGACTGTGAGTCGGATCCTTCTTATGGGAGCACCTTTGTTGAACGTTATCGGCCTCCCACGGCGTCAGAAGTGGACCCACACGATGTCTTGACTTTTATGTAACCACATGCTGGATGGTATGTTTCTTGAAGTAAGCCTTTGATAATGGTCTTCGTTTTCACTGCATCCCTTTATGAAAGGTTTTGCAACACTTGAATGTGCATCCTTCGGCCTGCTCCCAGCGGTTGAGGCATTTTAGTGGAGCTATTGGCGCTTTTTAGGGATAGGGGCTCGGCGTCCACCCCAGTGTGGCTACCTTTCCTCTATCTTTTCGGTCGAAGGAGACCATAGGGAGCTTCCTTTATTTCTCAGGACGTTAGGAGCTCCTTTGGTGATCTATGATCTTCCTTCTTCGCATAGGTCATGGAAGGGACGCTATTTCTTGTCAGCGGTTTTCAGCGGGAATCGATCAGCCGTACAAAGGGCGACACTCTTGGTGTTCCAAGCGACTAGGCTTTGATAATCTTCGTGAGTATTTACCTTTGTTTCGGCATGACTTGTCTAAAGGTAGTGAATGTTTACGATTTATATTATCTTCATGTTTCCCGGGCGTAGAAGATAATCATAGCTGCGTTGGCCGGAGTGTCTGCTAAGTCCACGAGTTGATAAGTCGGACATTCTGGCCCGTCTAATTTAGAATCGCCCGTTCCTCGCCTCGAGGCGCTGCTCCTTCACAGGAGTCTCCTCCGGTAGGCTACTTTAACGCCACTCTACCCGGGGAGATTTTGGTTCATTTGAGAGCGTATCTCGGAAGCCTCGGAGTGCGAAGAAAAATAAGCTCCGAAGAACAGGCGGTTCGGTCAAGGTTTGGAAGTGGGGCGTCTCCAGGCTTCTCTGCGAGAGGCAGGTGCGGGCGCCGTTGCCTTTAGCCGAATCTGTGGTTTGAGCCGCCTCCTTCAAGCTGTACGTGGGGCTCTAAGATCTCTTGGGTGCGACCGTCGAGTAGCTGGATTGGCGGTTGTACTTTATAACCGTGCGGAACCCGCCTTCGGAGAATGCAGTCACCTCCTCGAAGGCGCGGAGGCTGAAGAAAAGCGAAGAAACCAAAAGTTGTAACATGGACTCTTTGCTCTCTAATGCGAGCTCGCGGCAGTGCGATCTAAATCCATCCTGGTCCGACCTTGGGAGGTCGGCGTTACTGTTGGCGAGGCTACGGCTTTATCCTTCGAGGGTTGCATGTTAAAGTTTCCAATCGTGCTTACTCCCATGCTGATTCCGTGTTAACTTCATGTTTGATATGCAGGTAGCCACTCATTTGAAGGGCCTGGCCGAAAAGGCCAAACTAAATGAAAAGCACGTGAAATTGCCGGTTATAAAGGCGGCGGCGCTCTTACGTTTGACGAAATTTGTAAGGCGGCGCCAAAGACATGAATGAAAGTGGGCGACTTAAATCTGATCTAAAACATACCCGCATCCTTCGGCGCTCGGGCGAAAGTAGAAGATGGTCAGTAGCGGCGACGACCCAGGGGCGACGGGGGTTCGGGATGCGCTCAAACCCGCCTGAATATTTGATTGAAGAGACGAGAGGGCGGCTAAGAAATGCGCCCGATGTGAGCTTCAAATGGTTGGGGAGGAGCTTATCATCCGGGCGGCTGCGGGTCGCCGAGTGGAACTACCTGGCAGCGGCCAATGGTGATCTGACGACAAGGAAACACAACTGAGAAAGCGGCCGGTCATTGAAGCTTCGGTCGAATCTTCTTAGAGGCGCTTGTCGTGAGTCCTCGGCCTTAAACAGTGGGTAATTGAATGAGAGTGTCACCAGTTGTAGCGAATCTTCATCGCGAGTTAGTTTGGTTGCTTTGAGATGAGGTTATTAGGCAGCGGGTGAACGAGCCGTTTCGATGGGCCACTGGGTGGCTCGCTTTTCAACGAGAAGGCGCTCCGCGGCGTACTCGAATGCGAGACTTGACCGACCTTCCAAGTGACGAAGGAGAATCTCTTTCTACAAGCTATTCTCAAGATCACGTTTCTCTGTTGAGGCCCATTCCCCATCTTAAATCGTCAGTTCCTCCTGGCCCGATTCTGAACTCTGTGCTCATACGATCTCGACTTTCATACTTTCCTTATACGTATATTTGTTTTGTTTTTTAATGGGGCACAGACTAAGACATATATTAGCCTCACTTCCAATAAATATTTATTCATTTTTTTTTAATATGTTGTTTATGTCTCTCTTGGGTGCATTTGTGCTTTTCTTTATAGATAGTCGAATTGTATGAGTTGGCATTTAAGCTCTTGAATGGCCGTGAGAAATTTGGCCTCCGTTAATAAGCAATTTGACTTGGTTGTAAGTGTGTGGTGCCCGAATAGAATGGCGAACTTCGTCAATTTAAGGCATTTGGCTCAGTCGGTTGATTGTTTGAGTCGGCCCGATTCACGGATTCATGAGTTATTCGGCGGTCGTCGGTTGAGCGGTTGACCTTCGTTGACTATCTTGCATGAGTTGTGTTGATTCCTTAGACTGTATGACTTGTTTTTGGTAGAACTCGTCATCTTGAGCGAGTATCCTCCATTGGTTAACTTGCATGAGTTGAACTAATTCCTTAAGTGCATGATGCGTAGTAATCCTGCGATGGTGGCTGCGTCGATTTGAGTTGGTGGGCTCTGATGGTGACTTAGCGAGGATTGTGTTGTGCTCTTTGGGAGAGCTTTCGTCAATGCGAGCGGTTAAGGCGGAGCTTGTCCATGTGAGCGATTGGGGCGAGAGAGCTCGTCAATGTGAGCGCGATTAGGCGAGCGCTCGTCAATGTGAAACGATTGAAGCGGGGCTTCGTCCACGTGAACGATTGGGTAGAAACTCGTCAATCGCGGCTGATTAGGAAGAGCTCGTCGGCGTGAATAGTTGACCGAGCTTCGTCCTGTGAATTGGTAGGAGACTTCGTCTATGAAATTACTAGGAAGAGCTCGTCCAATCTGCGAGCGATTGAGTAGAGCTCGTCGAAATCGCCCTGATAGAGGCTTCGTCGATGTGAATAAATGAGTAGAGCTTGTCGGTGGGCGATGGGAGAGGAGCTGGTCGATGTGAATTCTTTGGCGGGAGCCTTCGTCGTGGCCCGAGAGGAAGAGCTCGTTAGGTGAGCAGTTGAGTAGAGCTCGATCGAGTGAACTGATGGGAAGAAGCTAGTCGATGAATTCTTGGCGAGCTTCGTCCATGTGAGCGAGAGAAGAGCTCGTCGAGTGAATAGGTGAGTAGTGCTTTCGTCAGGAGTGAGCCCGATGCAGGAAGAGCTGGAAGTCGATGTGAATGGTTGGGTAGAGCTCGTCGAGTAAGCCAAACCGGGAAGAGCTCGTCGTGAATAGGTGAGTAGGGCTCGTCCGTGAGAGGCGAGGAGGGAGGAACTAGTTAATGTGAATAGTTGGTGGGCTCGTCGAAATGGCTTGATGGGAAGGGGAAGCTAGATCGATGTGAATTCTTTGGCGAGGGGCTCGTCCATGTGAACTGAGAGGAAAGAGCTCGTCAGAGTGAATAGTTGAGTAGAGCTCGTCCGAGTGAACTGATGGGAAGAGCTCGTCAATGTGAATAGTTGAGTAGAGCTCGTCCAAGTGAACTGATGGGAAGAGCTCGTCAATGTGAATAGCTGGCAGGAGCTCGTCCATGAGCTGAGGAAGGAGGAGCTCGTCGATGTGAATAGTTGGGTGAGCTCGTCGAGTAAAGGCGATGGGAAGGAGCTGGGTCGGTAGTGGCGGCGGGAGCTCGTCGTGAATTGAGAGGAAGAGCTCGTCGGTGAATGGGTAGTGGGGCTCGTCCAGTGAACTGATGGGAAGAGCTCGTCAATGTGAATAGTTGGGTAGAGCTCATCCAAGTAAACTGATGGGAAGAGCTCGTCAATGTGAATAGGTGAGTAGGAGCTCGTTCATGTGAACTGAGAGGAGGAGCTCGTCAATGTGGTTGAGTAGAGCTCGTCCGAGTGAACTAATGGGAAGAGCTCGTTAATGTGAATTGTTGGCAGGAGCTCGTCCATTTGAGCTGAGAGGAAGAGCTCGTTAATGTGAATAGTTGAGTAGAGCTCGTCAGGAGTGAGCCCGATGGGAGAAAGAGCTAGTCAATGTGGTGCTGGCGGGCTAGTCCATGTGAGCGAGGTAGAGAGCTTCGTCGAGTGAGCAGGTTGGTAGAGCCTTCGTCGAAGTAAACTAATGGGAAGAGCTAGTCAATGTCGAATTCTTTGGCGGGCTAGATCCATGTGAACAGGAAGAGCTCGTCGTGTGGTGTTGAGTGGGGGTCGTCGTGTGGCGAGGAGAGCTCGTCGAGTGAATTGGCGGCGGAGCTCGTCATGGGCGAGGAAGAGCTACGTGAGTGAATTCTTGTGAGTGCTCGTCCATGGGCCCGGGAGGAAGAGCTCGTTAGAGTGAACAGTTGAGTAGGGCTCGACCATGTGAGCGAGGAAGGGAAGAGCTCATGTCGAGTGAATAGTTGAGTAGAAGACTCATCCATGAACTGGGAGGAGAAGAGCTTCGTCATAGTGAGCACGAGTTCAGCGGGCTCGTTGAGTGGTGATGGGAGAGCTGCGTCAATGTGGTGTTGGCGGGAGCTTGTCCATGTGAAGCGAGAGGAAAGAGCTGTCAAAAGTGAGCAAGCTGGGCTCGACGTGGCCATGGTGGCGTTGAGGCGAATGGTGGTATGGCCAGGTGCGATGTGGCTTTGGTGAGTCGACTCTGACGGCGTGGCACGTGCGAGTGGATGAACTACGTCAATGGGCGCGTTCGGCCGAGTGGCAATGTGAAGGTGGTAATGGCACGAGCTGGTCGACTCCTAAGGCGGCGTGGCACGTGCGAGGAGTAGATGGCTCGTTGGTGGCGTTAGGCCGGTGGCGATGTGGCCAGGGTGGCGATGTAACTTTGAGTTGGTGCGACTCACGGCGTGGCCTGTGCGGAGTAAGATGAGCTCGTCAATGGTGGCGTTCAGCCAGAGTGGCGATGTGGCCCAAGTGGCAATGTAACTTTGGCTGGTCGACTCGGCCGGCGTGGCTTTGTCTTGGTAGATGAGCTCGTCGATGGTGGTGTTTCGGTCAGTGGCGATGTGAGTCGGTGGCAATGTAGCTGGTGATCGACTCTGAACGGCGTGGCATCTTGTGAGTAGATGACGCTCGTCAAAGGTGGCATTCCAGCGGTGGCGATGGCCCAGAAGTGGCAATGTAACTGGCCCGATCCGACTCCCCGAGGGGCGGTGTGGCGCATGCGAGTAGATGAACTGGTCGATGGTGGCGTTCGGTAGAGGTGGCAATGTAACTGGTGGTCGACTCTTGAGGCGGTGTGGCTTTGTGCGGTAGATGAGCTCGTCAATGGCGAGCTGCTTGTGCTGCACGACTGTTTAGGTTGGGCTATTAGCGTGCGTATTTAAACTTCGATTTCCTTGGAAAGGTCTTAATACCTTTATCTTTGATTGATGGAGAGAATTTGGAATGTTGGGTGACGCACGAGTGCTTTGGCCTTCTTGTAAATGGCGATTTCATTCTTTGTGAGGCTTGATACG
Source organism: Tetrastigma voinierianum (assembly GCA_016808115.1). Lineage (NCBI taxonomy): Eukaryota > Viridiplantae > Streptophyta > Magnoliopsida > Vitales > Vitaceae > Tetrastigma > Tetrastigma voinierianum. The sequence continues at coordinate 95,102 of JAEQBH010000997.1, read as the reverse complement.
CTTTCTTGATGCGTAGCAGGAATGCAGGTGAGATGAGCAAGTGTCCCGATTCTTGAGGATCATACGAATGTTGGGGTCGATCTTCTTTGTTCTTACATGTGGGAGTTGTGTTTTCCACAGTCTCCCTTTATGGGAGTCATGTTATTCCTAACCGTGCTGAGAATGCACAGTAAGAGAAAACGATGTATTTCTTGCGTCGCCTTCTCCATTCTGTTCTTCTTTCTCTTCCTTCCTCCTTTCTCCTTCTCCTTCCTTTTCATCTTTTTTTCCACATCTTATTCTCCCCTTTTTTTGTTTCTTCACTTCCATTCCTTCCATCCCCTTTTCTTGTTTTCCTCTTCTTCCCATCTGTTTCTCCTTTTTCATAAACTCCTTCACCTTTTCTTCTTCTCTTTCTTTTCTCCCTTTTTCCTTTTCTATTTATTTCCCATCTAGTTTTCCTTTTTCTTTCTCCTCTTTTCTTTTCTCTATCACCCCTCCCCCCCGCATTTTTTTGAGGAGGCCTTGTCTTGAATACTTCTCAAGATGTAGTGAGGACACATTGATTAGCGAGCGTGGATTCAATTGAAATAAAGAGAAACTTCTCCTTTTATGTCTATGTATTTTCTTATTGTGCCTTTTTCTGTGTCTTACATATATGAACTGTTTGAGATGTCACAACGAATAATGATGAGCGGCTCCACTTGTCACGTAAAAGATCCGATAAGGCATTATTTAACTTTACAAACCGATGCTTACTAGTAAAAATGTTTAAGATGTTCCGCATTCCATGTATGCTGTAAGATTTTTCCTTCCTCTGTCTAGAGCTCATAATTGCCCAACCTAACGACTCGAGATATGATGTAAGAACCTTCCCAGTTGGGGCCCAATTTTCCATGTGCCGGGTTCTTCCTTGCTGGCAGGAGCTTCTTTAAAACTAAATCACCCGGTATGTAGTTTCTAGGTTTGACTTTTGATTGAAGTACTCAGCGAGTGTCTTTGAGTAGTCCTGCGTGTAGCTTTAGGACTTGCTCACGCTTTTCATCCTAGGAGATCTAAGTTTAGGCGAAAGGCCGTCCCATTGTGTTCAACGATGCTAACTTCGATTACAGGGACTATTAAGGCCTCAACGGGACTCTTTGCCAGTGCCAAGGCTAGGGCAAATGGGGTTTCGGTTGCTAACCACGTGTCATACAGTAAGCCCATAGTAGCAGGGAGGTATTGCAATTACGCTAAGGTCTTCAATTTGGTTTTAGTGGCTTTAAGGGTTACGATGGTGACTTGACTGTCAGGTTGAATTTGCGGGTGCGACTGGAGATGAGTAATAATTTTAATTCCGAGCTCGGCATAAATCCTACGAATTTGGTGTTCAGTGAATTGTTCTGTTAATACGTGCAGGCTCTTGGAATACGAGCTGCGCATGTGATGGCTCGCCACACAAAATTGCTTATCTTCTGCTCTGTAATTGTGGCTAAGGGCTCGGCCTCGGCCCACTTGGTGAAGTAATCCACTGCGACGATTATGAATTTGCACTGACCTTTACCAATGGTAGGGTCTACATCCCAAACCCCATTGTTGGAAAGGCAGGGCATGATCGATGTTAGGGCTCGACGGGAGGCGTAGAGATCTTGGCGTGCTCTGGCGGATCACGCATTTCTTGACCGATGCATTTGCATCCCTGAGTATGGTTGCTTGATGCGTATCCACCTTAAGACTTTCACGCTGTGCGAACTAGATATGATTCCTTTGTATACCTACGTGTACCTCCGTACGTACTTGGGTGTCTACTCGATGCATTTGGAAGGGTTTGAAAAATCCTTTGCTTTATGAGGCTTCCTTTATGATTAGTGAACTGGGCGGCCTCGCCCTTATTTTATTTTGCTTCTTTCGGGTCGTCTGGTGGAAACCAGTTTATTATATAATTCCAAATGGGGTCCATCCAGCTCGGCATGGACTCTACCGGGGCGACCACCATGCTAAAAGGATCGATAGAGGGTTCCGCCAAGTATTCAACAGGCGTCGACCTACCAAGGTCTTCCTGTGAGGTTGTGGCTAACTTAGGCGTGCGCTAGAATTCTACGCTTTCTGAGGGACATGTTTGATCCAAACACAAATTTCTTTAATAAATCGCGGACCTTTTGGAGGTATAAGATCATCCTTTCACTTTTGGCCTCGTAGGTGTCTTCTATTTGTCTGACCACCAGTTGGGAGTCACTGTAGACCTCTAGTTGATCGACCTCTAATGAATGAGCGAGGTTGAGGCTTGCTATGACTGCCTCATACTCGGCTTCGTTGTTAGATGTATGGGATCCAAATCCCGAGCGCATGCCAATATCTATTCCTTCTAGGGAGGTTAGGATAAGACCTGCTCAACTCCCTTGCACATTCGAGGCTCCATCTACAGAGAGTTTCCAAGTGGAGAGGTCAGTGGCCGCTTGGGCATCCTTAGCGGGATTACGTGATGCAAACTCCATGAAGTCGACGAGGCACACCCTTTTATTCTGCGGTTTTTTGGCGCATGTCACGACCTCGAACTTCGCTCAGCTCTATGGCCCACTTCATCAGTCTGCCGGAGGTCTCTGGTTTATGTAATACTTGCTTCATTGATTTTCTGTTGGGACTTATAGTATGAGCTTGGAAATACGGCGGGCTTCAGATTCTTTGGTCACTAGGCAATTAATTTTCCATTCTTGATTTTCCTCTCCTCTCTGCTCATCTTAGAGCCGGCTGCGATAATAAAGCGGATACTAAACTTCGCTCTTTATCTCGACGAGGGCGTACTTGGTTGAAAAGAGGTAAAACCATGACTAAGTATAAGAGTAGAGAAGAACTCCTGAAACAGGAGCTTACTAGAATGGGAGGGGAACTCAGGTATGTCTTCAGCGTAGGGAATCTTCTTCGCACTTTGGGTCCCATTGAAAGGCTTTCTTCAGAACTTGGAAGAAAGGCTGGCATTTATCACTTGCCACTGGATGCGAGCGGAAACTGAGTTACGTCCTTCACGTCGATTCATTGGACCTCCTTTATTCTGATGGTGATGGCATATGAACCTTGCCTTTATTTTATGGATTTGCCTCAATTCCCCTGTGGTTGACTATGAAACCTAGAAATTTTTTTTTCGGTGACATGACTGACACATTTCTTTGATTCAGTTCATGTTGTAATTCATAGGATGAGATACTCAAAGAGATGGCTTGATGTGGAGATCGGCTGTGGTGGATTTTACCGGCATGTAGGTCTACATTATGCCTCCATAGTTACGCCTATACGCTTGTGGAACATCCGGTTTACCTGCCTCTGGTAGGTCGCTCTGCGTTCTTAGTCAACGGCATTACCCAGATAACAATAGGTTCCTGTCTTTGTAATGAGCGAGGTCTTTCTTGGTAAAACCAGGGTCCATGCTAATTTGGTTGTAACCGGAAAATGCATCCATAAAACTGAGAAGTTCGTGGCCCGCGGTGGTGTCCACGATGAGGTCAATTCTTGGCAAAGGGAAGCTGTCTTTCGGGCATGATTTGTTTATATCAGTGAAGTCGATACAGAGTCACCACTTGCCATTTTCTTTTTCTGAAATTACAACATTAGCCAACCACTTTCGGGATATTCACCTCTCACGATGCATACGCTTGGAGGAGCTTGTGATCTCGTTGATGGCCTTTTGCCTTTAAGCGCTGGCGAAGCTCTGCTTTGCTTGACGGTTTAAGGATGGGTTAGTGTTCAATCTATGAGTGATTACTATAGGTCGATTCCTCCATGCACTTTTGCTTCCATGCGGCGTCTCTGTGCATCTTAAAAGCGAGTGAGGAGGCTTTTGAGGTCTTCCGCTAGTTTGGAGCCGATGTAGGCAAGATGTTCCGGGTCGTCATCCAGATACCGGTTCTAGTTCCTCTGAGGGCTGGTCGGGTTGGGTGTTCCTCAGTGCTTTGTATCAGATCTGTCTACATTCACGTTGCGTCCATTTGCTCTTTGTTTCATGGAGGAACGTGTGGCATTCTGCTGGCCACCAGCTGATCTGCCGGACCATCCACCTCCATGTGGTTGGGAATTTGAATTATCATGATATCTTTGAGGGGATAGCTTTTATTGCATTGAGAGAGGGTTTGCCTAGCAACATGTTATAAGTTGTCGGGGCATCTACGATAAGGAACCTTGTTTTTGTCGTCGCCTAGGGACTCTTGAGTGAGCACCGATTAGATCGAGCCATGATGATACCTTTTCTCGAAAACCCATAGAATATGTGTTGTATGAGTTCTAGCTTTTCTCATACGATGTTTGTCAGGTGTGTAAACCAGTGTTAATTTGAACTCCGTTATCAATTAAAACCCAGATGGCTTGTTGTGTTGGCTGGCCAGCGCGAACGCTACCAATGGGTCGTCATGGGGGTCATGGCATCCCTCAGTGCGAGTCGGGGAAGCGTGATGGTAGTGTCGAGTTGCGGTAGTTTAGATACTGCTTGTATTTCCCCCATTCCTGCTGATCTGATGCTACGCAGTTGGGCCTTCCGAGCCGAACTAGATTCTCCTCCTCTGGGATCTCCGAGGATCACGTGGATTTCTCAAGGGTTCTTGGTGCTGCGTCGCCATTTTCGAGTGCATTTCATTGTTGAGTCGGGCCTGGTTCGATTCAGGCGACTTTGAGCGATTCTGGGCCGGCCTCCACGGGCTTGACTGCGGGCTTGCTGGAGATATGGCTTAGCCGGAGGCTATCCGCGTTGTATTAAGTATTCTATTTCTCTCTTGATTGTATACAATTTATTAAAGTCTGATGCCCATAATCCCAATGGAACTTGCAATACTTGGTGTTGTCCCTTGAGTGGGATCGATTTCATCGAGTTAGCCATCTCTCGAGGCGCTCGTTTCGTACTTCATGTAGAGACACTGCGACACTTGAAGGCTTGTTAGGGAGTAAGGCGTTGAGGCGGTAAAGTCGTGATCTTGCGGATTGTGGTGGGCTGAAGCCGGTCTACGAGATTCCCCCCCGCCTTTTAAGCAGGGATGGTTCTCGATCTTCTTGGATTTTCTGGTCGTCTTGTCTTTTGGGCTTAGTCCTCGTCGTTTGTGGGTCGATACTTCTCTTTATGGGTGGAAGAGCCCTCCTCTTGGATATGAGGCTTCCTGTGATTAACACATATTTCTGCCTTTGGCGAGTACTAAAGCCATGCTTGCTTGAGGACCTTCGAGATGGAAAACATGTGAATCCTTTGGCTGCCCATCCTAACTGCCGTGAATGCGGTGATGGCGAGATTTTTCATCAGTGCGTCTATCAACAGGGACTCGGCGTTGAATCTTTGCGTATGACTTAGGGCTTTCACGCAAGCCCAACCTTGTGACAGTCGAGTAGATGGTAGCTTCGGCTTCACGTACGTCGGCTCAGATGAAGTGGGAGATGAGCGCAATGGATAGTTCTGCGAATGAAGAGATCGATGAAGGGAATTACATTAAACCGAGGCTAAAGATTTGGGCCTTTTAGTGTAGTGGCGAAAGCGCCTGTCGAAGTCTTGATGCCCATACAACTCCATTTGATTCTTGTAAAGTATTGAGATGATCTGACGGGATCTTTGGCTCCATTGAAGTTCACTGTGTGCAGATTTTCTTTGTAGGCGGATAGCGTAACACCTTGAATGTGAAGGGTGATTTAGTTTGTTGTACCAAGGTATCCATAGTGTCCGAGGCGCGTCCTTTAACCACCTCCTTCATACGGCCGAGCTCCTGTTGAAGACTCCTAAACCTCTGCTCCCACGATTGCTCTTCCGTCCTAGGTGGGGGATGGTGTGGTTCTTTGTTCCCGGCATGTCCTCCGGGCATTGCTTCGTTTTCTTCCTCTGCGGGGGTTAATTGTGGTCCATTGCCCTACGTGGGACTAGACTACGCATGGCACCTCGGGAGTGCCGTGGTAATGTCGTCAACCGTGGGGGAATGTTATGACCTTCTGGAGTGCATCGTGTCTCCGTGGATCTTGCATTCGTCTAATGGCGTTAACTCTTCTATCAGGCGTTAGTTGTGGTAGTGCTTCCGCGATTCATTGCTTTGCATTGCCGTCCCGGGAGGCCCTCATCTGCTGCTGGTGGTCTGCGTCATCTTGATGGATTAGGCGTTATCACGCCCGTGTTAAAGTTGATACGCCGATCGTTGAAATCGGTTATATTTGTCTGAGAGGCTATGCGTTCCATTGACTGGCGTATTCGTGATCAACAACCGAAGCGTTGAGTGTGTGAAGTGTGTTTGGACTTCACGATTGCTGGTGAAATTTTGGGATGGAGCTTTGGATCGTCTGGACGGATGTATTCTTTATAATGATCGCTAACTTTGGGTCGTAGCACTATTACGCAAAAAACAAAGGAAGAAGGGTTCGCGAGTTTGTGTGGTGGCGTATCCAGTACTAAGTCGAGTTTCTTTTGAGAAAAGAGACTACTTAGAGGGCGAATATGTTGCATATGTCTATGCGTCTAAGAGTGCGTACTTTTCACCAGTGGTGCAGATTCTATATTTGTAGTAGATGTTCAACCAGTTGGATGGTAATTAAGGAATCCTTCCATTGGATGCAGAATTATATCTTACTTTAGTCCATATCGGATTTGGTACAGGATATAGAAAAAGCAGTTTACTTGTGATAGTCTTCTTTCCTTATTAATGGGATTTGGTTGGATGGGTAATATAGGGCAGATATTCTATTTTCATTATTGAAGAATATGGGTTGATTGGTAGAGTCACGGACACCAATTTATCCGGGATCGTATGAGCCCTGTGTAGGGCCTGCTTTGAGGTGATATGGAGGATACGGGCATTGTCTTTGGCGCATATGGTGGGCTTGGCGAGTGGGCCTGCGAGCCCATTTTTTAAACCCCATCAAATATAAAGACTTCAAGCATAATGTCTTCATTATTTTAGTTATTCCTGACGGAGACCTCGAAGAAAAAAAGTTCTGACATTTTCTCTTTGGCCCTTTCCTCGAAAAAAAGAAGAAGAAAATGATACAAAGACATCATTTTAGCGAAATTGATGAGTAAAATAAAATACTCATTTAGCCCTATGTTTTACTTAGTTTTAGTAGTTTTTATGTTAAATAAGTGTTCCTAAAGCTCTAAATATTCATCTTTATGATTAGGATAACCATTTGGTGGAATTACCACGAAAATGAGTGAAAATGAGGAAAATAGCAAATTACACATGCAGCAGCAGCTATTGTGTTTTAATGTTTTCAGCTGCAAGATAATCCCAAATGGCTACTATCTTTATACGGATGGATATGTGACTTCCCAAGCTTTCCAAAGAGACCTTATTCACTCAATTTGGACTTCAAATGATCAAGTTATGACATAAGGAAGAAAAACATGGCATGTGTAGAATAGTGTCCCATGTTGTAAGCGTGAATAAACGTGGATTTAAGACTGACACCTAGATTTGCTGGTTTTTTTGCCCATTTTAAGCCCAAATTTGAGGATTACCAAGGGGAGGATCTTTTTAGAGCATTAGAAGAGAGCTTTTGGGGAGGGTAGAAGCCCTATTTTGGGTGGAAACACTCTAAGGCACAAATCTTGAAGGGGAAAAGCTTGAAGAAGAAGGAGATTGAAGAAGAGGAGATGGAACTTTCACTAAAAATCGTTTATTCTTATCATCTTTCTTTGTTTCTCTTTCTTTTGATGGTTTTCTTTCACTTAGAGATGTTTTAGTTTACTTTCTTAGGGTTTAGATGTAGCCAAAAACATGAATGTATGGAATTTGCCTAATTTCTATTGATTGATGTACTATTTTCACATATATGTTGAGTATTCCATTTAGTCTTAATGCTTGTGGGTATTTGGCCAATATTTGCGTATCTTGTGGCTTGATTTGATACTGAGAAGTGATGATTGAGCTAGACCATGAATGGTTTACCATCTAATTTTCATGAGATATAGATATAAATGAGATTATGTGTGGTATTTAGATTTCTAGGGCTTAATGTGCTTTTAGAAATCTAGGGTTGAGTAGAGATGCAAAAATACTTGATCCTAAGAGTAGTGTGCGGATACTCAAGAGAGATTTGCATATACATTAGAGAAATTGTAATCTTCATATGAAAATATATAAACATTGGTTGATTGGGTTAGGAGGTTCATATACGATTGTTTAGGTGAAATCTATGCCCTAAGGCTTTTTAGTCTTTATTTAGTCATTGTAGTTTAGGATTTGCGTGCTAATTTAGTATAATTTTAGTATTTCAGTTTTATCATCGAATAGAGTCTGAAAGCTAAACTAGAGTCGGTGCCAGTAACCTAATAGTTAGGTGGGACTGATATATTACTTTCATAAAATTGCCAGAGGCAACGCGTGCACTTGCGCACATAGACGTACTATAATATACACACACTTACACCTATCAAGTTTTTGGCACCGTTGCCAATGAATTGGTGTTTTTATTAATATTGATTCGAATTAGCTTTACTCTACTTTGGATATAGTTAGTATTGTTTTATTTTCCTTTTCTATTTTACTTTGATTTTTTTTTTTTTTTGTAGGAGTTGATTCACAATGGAAGCTTTCATCGAATTATCAACTTAAATTTATCATCTCACTCAACAACTAAAAATGAGGCAACAAGCATGTAACACCCCGAAATATACCCTAACAATTTTCGGACATGTTAAGGTGTAATAAAAGATAAATTGAATTTTTGAAAAAATAAAACGAGAGACCTGGAATTAGTACTAAAATCAAGGGTAAAGTGGTAATTCACCACTTGAGGACCCAAATGTCATAAAATAAGAAGAGCATATATCAAAGAGGAATTAAGAGAAATTAATGTAAATTATCCAAAAAAAAAAGAGAAATTAATGTAAATAGAAGAAGAAGAAGGATTTAGAATGCAAATAAGAGAAACTTGAAAGCAAGAATAATAATAATCTATTACCATAATGGTTCAGGGAAGCCTAGAAAATTCTCTAGATCTTAGATGGCCAAAGCAGATTTGTGTAGTTGAATTAGTCTCGCGAGAAATCTAGTGACCGGAAAGTTCGTCGAATTAAGAGACGGAGTCGGAATGTTGACGATTTTCTAGGTGATAAATTAAGATGACTTTAGAGCCAGATTATTCACGAAAATCTCGGAGTCGGGGAAATAAGCGTGGACTAAGTTCATTTAAAATAAAGTGAACTGAAAATAAATAAAAATTTTCGGGGTAAAAACGGACCCGAATGAAATAATATGAGCTATGGATCCAAATAATAATAATAATAATAATAAATGATAAAAAAAACGAAAATAGCAAAAAGAAAAAGGGGAGGCTCGGGTAGAGAGAATGTAGTTTTGATTTTTTTCTTTTTTAAGCTTCTCTTTCTCTTCAATATACGGAGTTTCGACCGTCGGGTCGTCAGTAAAAGCGAAAGTTTATCTGCTACGATGAGAGTACGTGTGAGTACAAAACACGGATTTCGCGAATTCAAGTAAAGTTAGAAAATCCTAAGTTGGTGCTCTCGGATCTACAGCCCGACGGTCGAGTGGAGCGGACCAAGAGACAAAGTTGATCCGTATCGCGAGCAGCGTGGGTACCAAAGTGCGGAGTTCGTCCAAACTCACGAGTAAGGAAATTTTCCTGCACTTGGAATATTTTACCATAAAAGCCATGTGCATAGGTTGTTTGAGCGGAGGAGAAAAAAGGCGTGAATTTAGTCCCAAGATTTGGGTTGAATATTAGGAAATATTTGGGAATTTGGATTTTAGAGCGATCCCGGATGTATTGAAGGATATAAATTAGATAAAGAATAAAAATATATATCAATATATGATATGATATGAATAGATGAATAATATGAATATAGGAATATGTAAAATGAATATATGATAGAACTACATGAGATTAGGAAGTATACGATTAGACAACACATGATGAATAATATGAATATAGGAATATGTGAAATGAATATATGATAGAACTACATGAGATTAGGAAGTATACGATTAGACAACACATGCTAGAAATGCACAAATGATAGGAAAATAGTTACATGTATGGTAAAGAATTATGAATACAATAAATTGAAGTTAAAAGATATATGAAAAATGTAAAGATACAAATATATGGTTGTAAATATCGCATATGATTACGAATAACAATAATAATTATTCGGGAATATGAGATATATATCTTGAACATACAAAAATACACATGGATTATGCCTTTGAACCTAGTAGAGGGATAGATAGGCATGCATATAGGGATATAGTTGTTGCAGCATACAGTTTATAGATATCGAGACCCCGTTTGGATCGATGATATAGATCCCGTTTGGATCATTATAAGCGGCCCGGATTTAGTGTCTGAGATAGAGATCGTGCTGCGTACGGTGATAGTACAGCCGAATTTACATACATATAAAGATCCTTTGTCTCGTACGGTGATAGTACCTTCGGTACATCTGATTATTTCCGATATCACTTCTAAGGTATTTGCAGACATAAAACCTAAAAGAAAATGACAAGTATATGCAAATGAAATGTATAGAATATATGACATGATATGAGAAGCATAGTACACTTCTTATGCGATGATAATTATACAATTACAAGAACAAGAAGTAAAGTACAAGATGACAGTATATGAAAAGTACATAGTACATGAAAGTATATGAAAAGGACAAAGAACTGTATATGACAGTATATGGAAAGTACAAAGTACAATACATGAAAAGTATATGAACAAGTACAGTATATGAAAGAGAACAGTATATGACCAGTATACAAGTAAGAAATAAAGTGTCAATGACACGAAATGTATACGACAGATAATATGAAAGTACAGTATATGAAAAGCACAGTATATGAAAATCATAGGAAAATATAGTATATGAAAAGTACAAGATAGGGAATGACAAACATGATGAGATTCCCTCTCGAATCTATCATGAATGTAAATTCTATAGTCAGAGTGAAAACGCAAATGTAAAGTATATGACAATATAAGATCGTATAAGAAAATATATGATAAAACAATATGTAAGAAATGAATAGCTAGCATGAGCATGTGGCCACTACATGAAAGGAGACATGATATAGGTACGGGATAAGAGAAATGATATATGTAATAGTACATATGCAGATATAATAAGTCATAGAGGCGAAGATGAAAAGACTAGAAACAGGTGAAAGACATATGAAAGCATACAAAAAGTACGTATATGAAAGTATAAAATTATAGATAAAAGTATAGAGACGATATAAGATAGGTTATATGAAAGTATATGAGATATGAAGTATATGATACATGCACAGTATACGAACATGAAAGTATAGGAAACTTGCAAAGAACATGATACAAGAAAGAATATGAAATAGATCAAAATTATACGATATAAATAAATCAAACAACAAATGACCAAAGTATATGTGATAGATAAAATATCTATGATATATGCACATGTTTTGAACCACATGAGGCATTTGACAAGATGATGAGTGTTAGAAGCCACTTCGTATATGGTTGTATGGTAGAATGTATTCGATTAAACTACTGACGATCAATGTTATTGGTTGTCATGTATGTTTTCGCTAAACGTAAGGCTTAGCATGGGTTTAATCCGTGTAGTCTGAAGCGAGAGAAAACGGATAGAGAGACCAGGGCATCCCATGTCAATGTGGTCATCCCGAGAGATGGGAGTGCTCGCATGGCTGTTGCAATCTACGATTTTATATGTATAGTTTTGTAATAGTGAGGTATAATGGAGTACAAGTAAAGGGACTCTAGTATATGTGTATAGAATTATAATGAATGCCGCTATGGTGGGTATGTATAATGTATATGTAAAAGAATTTTGTTATTATAGAAATTGTGCATATGAATGAGAACGAGGGACGGTGTCAACTGCGAAAGAAAAGGTTAAAAGAGTCTGATTCATGAAGTGTGACACCAGCGGCACCCCTTCGGTGTCGGGTTGGGCGTCTGAAGCATATAGTCGAGCATCAAGAGTAGCAGAATCCAAATGTGACATTCGAATACGTCTTTGAGAGGATTTCACTATGTGGGTAATCCATACCTGAACAAGTATGATTAGGGATGGCCACATCACCCATACCTCTCATGGGAAATAAATGAAGATATTCCTCAACCTCCACAAGTGAAAGAGTTGAACCTTCAAAGATCAATGGTTGAATTGGCTAAGTATCAAGTTGAATTCGCTAACTCTGGAGCTCAATTCATAAATGAGACAAGGGCAACTCTTCAAATTCAATCAGCCCAACTTGAGAGATTGGAGGTGCAAGTAAGGCAAATGACCAGGATACTTTTAGAAGAGCAATGTAGAAGTTTTCCTACACTCGAGGAACCTATAAGAGAAGAGGTAGATGCCATGGAGCTACATGAGTTAGTTGTAAGTGAAGAAGGATCAACTTCTCCATAACAGAATGAGATAATAAAAGAAGTTAAGATACTTCCGGAGATGATCCTTTGGGGAGAAGTGCATGAGAAGTTGGAAAATAAAAAAATGACTCCCATTTTAGAGTTAGATGAGATCATATTTGAGCTAAATGAGAATTTGAAGGCAATCATGATGAAGAAGACTCCTAAGTACCTAAGAATGTCTGACGAAAGAGTATGTGCTCAGGCAATACCTAAGCACAATTTAAGCTTCTTAGGGAGGATGGAGGAAAGAGATCATCAACCATTCCGTAGTCGGTAGAATTCAAGCTTGACTCTACAAAAACAGGTTAGTTCTTAGGAACTTAACCCAAGCAGTAAATGTTTCTTTTTCTGCTTTCCATTTCTTAGTTGAACAAGATTTGTTTTTGAATAAATTTTTTTGTTTGATCTTGCATTTCTTAGTGTTAATTTTCAAGTTTTGGAGTTCAAAGTTGGCTATGGAGATGGAGAATATTGAAAAGTGGAAGTTTATAGCATCTTAGAGGGTTGAAGAACAAAAATTTGAACAAGAAAATCAGTTTCAGCATCCTCCTCATTTCCATTCCATACTCTTCTATTTTCAAGCCTCTTTTCATTTGGAACTAAAGCTTAATCCCTCTTAACACCTTTGCCTCTTTTAGAAACCATTTCAAACCTTCTCTACCTCCCTTTCCTTCCCTCCAAATTCATTTTGAAAGCCATACCCATTTCTCTCTACAAAAACCACAAACCTTTCCAACCCATCCCAAGTCTCTCCCATAACTTAGTTCTTTAAACTCCTCTCATGCTCTTGAAAGACAAATTTTGAATTATTATGTGAGTTGGAAGTTCCTTATGCTAGATATGGAGTTCAAGTGAGTGTGTCTCCTCTTTACACACTTGGTTGCTTGTATGAAATGGAGCTCAAATTGAAAGTTTGAGATTTGGGTGAATAAAAATGAATTGATGTTTGAATATTGAATGTTGTTGATATTGTTACTATATGGGAGCTAAGAGCTCACCTCTTGTAAGCTTGAGAGCCATCAAAGTGCCTTGGATGTCCATGAACAAGTGAAAAAAAAAACTATGTCTATGTCCAAGTAAAGTTCAAGCCTCAAGATTGAAACAAGATGAGTTCCCTAGCATTCTTTGGTAAAGCATCATTCTTCTACATCAATTTGGGAGTATTTAGAGCATCATGTCTATGGAAATTATGATTAAGACCGGACGAGGTGTTGATTATATTATAGTATGGTGAGTAAGCAATTGTTGTGAAATGAAGAGTTGGTTATGGCAGAATTGTTGAGGTCAATAGTTATTATGTTCTTTGTAACACTAAATTATACCCAAGTAGTTTATTATAGTTTAGAGGTATAATAAAAGTAAAACTTATTTTTAAATTTACTTGCTAGATTGAAAAATGATAAACCTGGAATTTATCCAAGAGTCAAGGGTATAATGGTCAATTACAAAATAAGGACTCAAAGGACATGATGTAAGAAGATTATATGCTATTATGTGATGAGTGCCCAAAACACTCATCATATACCCACGTTTGATCGCTTTTTCGGTTCATTTCATCTAGTAATAAATGTGTTTGTCGTCGTATATCCGATACTCGAATTTTTGTGCATTTCAGGTGAAAAAGGCAGCATTTGGAAGTTGTGTGGAGATTTGAAGAAGGAGATTGAGAAGGCTGAAGCTTCAATTACGACGTCCAAACGTCGTGGCGTTGAGTTATGGCGATGCGGCTACATCGGCCCGACATGAAGCGTCTCGGCATCGCTGGGCTCTCCGTGAGAATTTTTAGATATAACAAAGACGAAAAAGAGGAATGAGACGGGATACGAGACGGAGAAGACGACAAAGGAAGATTCAAAGGATCGTGTAATCCTTGTACTTGTATTTTCTTTCTTGAACTCATATTGATTAAAACCAAATGATTGTAATGATCAAAATGATGTTCTAACTTTATTTCTATTGTTTTTCTGTACTCTTATTATATTCATATGGATTAGTTTTTAATTCAGTTTATTCAATATATCTATAGATATGATATCGACTTGCTCTATTTCTTGTTAATTACCTACATGGTGGTGTTTGGCAAACACCGACTTTCTGTCGGGGAATCTAAGATCGAGAATCTAAATGTGATACCCAACAGGAAATTCGAGTGACAACTGTCAACTTGTGGAATATTCGTGGGCGTCGGATGATCTAAAGTCCATGTTGGTCAATCCCATTCATAGGGACTCATTTCTTTATATTTTCTTGCAGAGCGTCATATTATACAAGAGTTTGATATACAACTCTTTACAAACCAAAATATATCAAGAACAAATTGTCTAATATATTTTACAAACATAGTGTTCAAGGCCACAACTTGGCCCTCTTCCTACTCGGCCTCAAAGGGCGTTGTCCTCGTGTGTGTACCTAAAGGGAGGGGATCCCACGACGGGGGTAAGCGAAGCGATGAATATATCTCCTATAAGGGCTACTCCCCACCTAAGTGCACATGCAATGCCAGTTGCATAATCACACACCTGAATGCCTACATGTCATGAATAAGATGCAACCACTCATGACCAAATCCCGAGTCCTCACTGATTCCCTTACACATGCATATTCCACGTGTTAAAAGTCTCCGAAAAGTACTGTGGACAGTCTCCGAAAATCATTTGCATACTTGATGTACCATCAAACCCCAAACACAGGGTCGATCATTTCCATGCACTCACACCCATGTCATGCGATACCTCGTGCATAAATGCAATGCAAGTGTCATTGCATGTCATTTCATGCTACATGTACGCTATGTGTCACATGCAACATATAAATCACACATTACATGTCAAGTGTCATTTAATGAGTATAACTATTTTCATTTTTATCCCACATATATCACATAATTTCACACATTAACATATTATTCAATTTACAGTAATAACACACCTTAGCCATTCTCGGCAATAAATCCAGCCATACTTGGCCTCGGAAAAATCTAGACTTAGATCAGAAATTCCATCTTTTATAAACATCACACAAAAATTCAACAAGCAATTTTCTCTTCAAAACCATCTGTGACCCCAGAGCATTCGAAACAACTTGGTTCGAAAACGAAGTTAGGAAACCAAGCGGACGTTCCTCAATTGTCCATGATCCATCCCACTGCTCAGCCAATGGTTTGGCTGAGCACTTCATCTTATTAAATTCTAGACTCAACAAGCTTTTCGTAGAGTCCTAGAACGTACAAATCAAAGTTCAGACGGGAAAGTTATGGTTGTCCGAAGTTGGAGCTACCGATTAGCAGGGGTGGTAGCGATGGGCATACCCCGTTTCCATTACGCCTAGATTTTCTCCAGATCCGAGAGATGTCGTGCTGAGCTGGATGGTCCAGGGAACCTCATATACTTTGTCATAGTAGTCCCACAACAAAAAATAGACTATACAATGAAATAATTCGCCCCGAAGTGGGGCGAAATCGTTAGGCCCCTACATGGCCCCTAGGCGTGAAATGAACCGGAGTAGGAGGAAACCTACCTCTTGTAGCACAGTTCTGGGTTCTTCGCCGATTGGTTCAGCTCACTGTGCGACACTCCTTCCTTTTCCTCTTTCCTTTCCCTCTCTTCCTTTTCTTTTTTTCTCTTTTTTCCTCCACTGGTCCGTTTTAATAGACTGGACCAATCTACATGGCATGCATGCATCATGCCATGTGTCACCCTCCCATTTGGGTTCCTTTTTGCCCCAAAATTCGTGAAAAATCTGACCATCTTGGAATTTAACGAAATTCATCTTGGTAACTAAATTTCACGAAACGAATCCAACGGTGTTGTCCTTTTCATTATTCGATATCTAGAAAATTTCTAGGTTTTCAACCTATATTGTAGCGACGATTTACTATTTTTCCATTTTTCAAGAAAATTCGATTTTTTTCGGGTTTTACATTTCCCTCATAATAAATTTCGATCCGAGAATTCACATGCATATATCTGGCTAATTACGTGCATATCTTTATAAGTCATTTTATTATCAAATGACTAGACATGTTTGTAAAATCCCTCAATAAAACAAGGATAATTGGTACACAATGTGTCCTCGCATTCCCCTGTTGCCTTCTCTACTCCTTGGTGCTGTTATAACACCTTAACTAGCCTCACGGTCTTGTATCGTAAAACCTGATGCGACCTGTCAGCGATACGCACTGGTCCACCATCGAAGGTTCCATGCGCATCGACAAGCTCACCTGGATTCACTACATGAGTCGGTCTGAGTGTACTTAGGAGCGTGAAGACCATGAACAATATATGAACGTCAGATAAATTTGGCGGTAAAGCCCGACCGTTAAGCAACCGCGCCTACCTCTCAAGAACCTCGGGCGGATATGCCGACACTTTTCCCATTTGGAATCGATCAATCACCTGCTTAGGCGTCACCTTTGAAGACATCATCCCTACATCGAGCTACAGAGGTCGTGTCATGCATCGCGTGGCTGCTGCTAGGCTCTGGTAGGTGAGAAGATCATTTTCATATCAAGTCCACCTTCTTGAGAGGTGTCTCAGATAAATCGGACCTGTGGTGGAGCTAATACCACCTCTGTCAACAATTTGAGATCATTACGGTCTCCACGTCTGAGTGCCTCATAGAACTATCCGTATCTGCGATAGCATTGTTGTGGCGGAACTCTACCAGGGAAAATGCTCCTCAACTGCCCGCCGACATCAGGAAGCGCATGCTCGTAGCATGTCCTCTAACACCTATATGGTTCTCTCCGACTGACCATCCATCTGTGGATGAAACGCAGTACTCATTATCAACTGCGTATCCATGGACCTCTATAAGCTCTTCCAAAAGTGAGCCATAAACCTGGGATCTCTGTTCGATACAATAGAGATTGGCACTCCATGTAACCGGACTATCTCTCATCTATACAGCCTGCAGAATTCCTCCAGTGTGAAGGTCATCCGCATGGCTAGAAAATGTGCCGACTTGGTGAGTCGGTCTACTATCACCCATGCTGCATCGTGCTTCCGTACCGTCCATGGAAAGTGAGTCACAAAGTCCATCATGACATGTTCCCACTTCCACTCTACTACCTCCAGTGGCTGGAGTAGCCCCGCTAGCCTTTGGTGCTTGCTTTACACATTGTACGTGAGACACCATTGAATGAAATCCCGAACGTGTCTCTTCATCCCGCTCCAATAATACTGGCAACGAAGATCATGGTACATCTTCGTGCCACCTGGATGCACTGCAAACCGAGAGTAGTGGAGCTCCTTGAGGATCTCCTCTCTCAAATCAGTCAATTGAGACTTCTGACCGTCCCACATACCGGGCTGCCCTACATTGAATGGCTGACCCTGCAAATCGCTGTACACAGCGCCTTACAATCGCCAGTGGACACCAACTTTGCGTCTTGTCCTTGGGACTCAATTACTTTACTTAGTAGGGAAAGCGTAGCCACCAAACTCCCTAACGTTCCCTAAGCCAGATTATTATACTGTAGTCTAAACTATCCCACAGTCTCGAGCATCTGCCACTCCTAAAAAGCTACACTAGCTAGTACTCCCCGTGACTTTCGACTGAGCACATCAGACACTACATTTTCCTTACTAGGGTGGTAATGCAAAGTGAAGTCATAATCCTCCAGATTCTCCATCCATTTGCGCTACCTCATGTTGAGGTCCCGCTGTGTAAAGATGTACTTCAGACTTTTGTGGTCTGAAAAAACCTCAGACTGTTCATCATACAAATAGTGGCACCAAATCTTTAAGGCAAAGACTATGGTCGCCAGCTCGATATCATGTGTAGGGTAGTTCCACTCGTGGTTCTTCAGTTATCTAGAACCATAAGCCACAACCCTCCCAGACTGCATTAAAACACATCCCAATCCGCCTTTCGAAGCATCGCAATATACAATATACATCGGTCCCTTTTCTGGGATGATCATAATAGGAGCTGAAGTCAGCCTCCTTTTCAATTCCTGGAATGCTTGCTCACACAAGTCATCCCACTCAAACTTGACCCCCTTCTAAGTCAACCTTGTCATAGGTGCAGTTAGTCGGGAGAAGTCTTCCTCCTGTAATACCCTGCCAATCCCAAGAAATTGTGTATCTCCAAGACTGACTTTGGTCTCTCCCAACTCATAACTACCTCGACCTTCTCCGGGTCCACAGAGATACCCCAAGCTAACACTACATGCCCCAAAATCTCTACTTTCAGTGAGCCAAAACTCGCACTTCTTCGAACTTCGCATATAGCGGTAATTTCTTTGAGGGCTGAGAGACAATCCTCAAATGAAGTCCTCATGCTCCCACTCGACTAGGGTAGATCGGTCTTCGTCGACAAGACCACAAGCCCCAGTCTAGATAGGGTTTGGAACACCTATGCATAGGTCCATGAATCTTGGCTGGGCGCGTCGTTGGTCGAGCATCACTATTAATTTCGAATTCCCATGCCGGCGTCTGAATGTTGTGTAGGGATGCATGCGCCTCTAACCCTCAGCGTGATAGCAGGTCTGAAGTGCATCTTGGGAACAGACTGTTTTGCCTCTCCAGCTAATCAGACAAATCATCCAATCCTCGATGGGGATACCGATTCTTTGTTCGTATACTTTGTTCAGCTATCATTAGTCAATACGGTTGAAGGGTCTTATCCTTCTTCTTTACCAAAGCCGAGCGGAGCGCTGAGGTGAAGTCATTAGGTCTAATGAACCTATGTCGACAATTCATGCAGTTGGACCTTGAGTTCCTATAACTCAACTAGTGTCATCCTATGTGGAGTCATAGAAATAGGCGACGTGCCAGGATGTAACTCGATGTAAAAGTCTACATCCTTCGGAGGGGGTAATCCTAGTAACTCATCTAGAAAAACATCCCGTATTAAATAACTACGAGGTGGAAAACTCCCGCGTTGTCCTATCTTATCATCGGGTAAGGCTTTCTAAACAACCCTATTTGCTCCGTGCCACGGAGTTATACGATGCAGGGTAAAGTATTATGCCTTATCACGACAACACGGACTTCGGAGTCTCGTGTGTAGGCGGTGACTCTACTACGATCCTGTCATTTAGCGACTCGATGTCTTATCAACTGATCCATCAAGGATGACATCAAACTCGGTCATGTCCATGACTCTCAAATCCACTGTGAGTAGAAAAATCCCAAAGATCTCTAACTCACAATTGTGACATATCCACTGAACACTCACCTTAGTTTTGAGGGGAGAGCTCACATACAACGACTTCTCCAAGGTCTCGACCTCTAAGCCCAACTCCTCCACACATGATGCAACAATAAATAAATGCGATGCACCAGAATCAAATAATATCTTTGCCCATATGCGAGATAACAAAAACATACGCTATATGACTAATTGCTTTACAAGAAACTCGATCTACGTAGTACTATGGGCGTAAACACGCTCTTGATCTGAAGTCTTTGACTGTGGCCTGACCTCTGCCTCGACCCATGCTACTTTGGCCTCTCGGACACGTGCGCGGCGAGGAGAAGGCACTTGCGCGGTGCCCTGCGCCGGCGGTCCTTTGGCCCATCCACAGGGTGGAAGGAACAAGCGGTGTGCATGGGCGCCCACCGGTGCCCTAAAAGCGTAGTCCCATAATTCTTAGATCCTTGCCTCTCGGGGAAATCCTTTCTCACATGTCTAGGCTCTTGACAATGGTAGCATATAATTGGCCCTGCCTAGCTAACACCTTTGCCCTGGCCTTGGCCTTGATAGCCGCGACCCTGTACTGGACGTCCTCGAGGAATAGAAGTCCTCTGCTTCTTCCTCGAGGTCGAAGTAGGCTGATCCTCCTTCCTCTTCTCACTAGCACCTGCATCTCGGATGCTCCGGGCATCGTCAATCTCTCTCTCTATAGCCATAGTTGTGCTGACCATAGAGTTTATATCCTGCATGAGAAGTCCCGCAATCTTACCCCAGATGGACAACTTTAGACCATCCTCAAATTTCTTGACCTTGCCCATATCTGTGTCTCCTGTCCCATACAAAAAGCGTGCTAACTGCAGCCAGACTTAGCCACGTATTTGAAATCTTGTCATGGATCCTGTCTCAACTTGAGAAACTCTCGAGCCTTGGCATACCTAGCCGATGCTGGGAAAAACTTGCTCATAAAGAGTTCTCGAAAATCTGTCCATGTCATGGCCTCATAATCCATAGAGGTTTTCACCCAATCCTACCATACCTGGGATTCACCCTCTAGCTGAAATGTCACCAGACGGATCCATGTCACATCGAATGTAATCTCCATAGTCTCCAAAACTCTCCCTATTTGTCATAACCAATGGTCAACCACCACCGAGTCCCCTCCCTCTCTAAACGTAGGAGGATGATGCGCTCTAAACCTTTGGAGGTCACTCGACCCTCCCTGACCACCAACTTCACTAGTTTGTGCAATGGTGGTAAATGCAACTCCCATCGCCTCCACAAATGCTTGGTGATCAAACCCAGGCGGTGGTCGGCTACTATCCCATGGGCGACCTCTATGTCCGCGCCCTCGACTTGCCATCTTTTCATTTATAACATTAGTGGTGCATAATGCCAAACATTAATAAATAACCATTCCTACATAATCATGCTTTTTTCGAACCCCTAAGGTTACGTTTGCTAACCCTAGTGTTCTTTCAATTTCTATACACATTCTATCATGCATAAATTCATACAACCATAATACATCTCCCGTGTTCTACACCCATGCCCACTAATCCTAGGTATTTGTATACCTAACTCTCGATACTGAGCTATGACAAGCTAATATCTGAAAACATGGTGGGGTACTGACTGAGCTCCTAGGTAATCGTGCTGAGCTCGTCTGGAGAATTGTGACACCCGACCCGAGGAGTCGGTTGATAACTTCGTCAACTGCCCCGGAAATATTCATGGGCGTCGGATGATCCGATGTCCATGCTTGTCAATCCCATTCATAGGGACTCATTTCTTTATATTTTTCTTGCAAACATACAACTTCCCATATATTATATAAGAGTTTGATATACAACTCTTTTACAAACCAAAATATATCAAAACAAATTGTCCCAATATATTTTACAAACATAGTGTTCAAGGCCACAACCTAGCCCTCTTCATGCTCACGGCCTTGAAAGAGTGTCGTCCTCTCGTGTACCTGAAAGGGGGATCCCACGACAATGTGAGCAAAACCCAGTAGATATATCTCCTATAAAGGCTACTCCCCACCTAAGTGCACATGCAATGCCAGTTGCATAATCACACACCTAAATGCCTACATGTCATGAATAAGATAAAACCACTCATGAGCCAATCCCGAGTCCTCACTGATTCCCTCACACATGCATATGCCAAGTGTGAACAACCGTCATGAGCGTTCCGTCCATGACCCTTTTTCCAAAACAAAATATTTTTGTTTTATTTTTTTATTGGACAGTCTCCGAGATATAGTGTCGACAGTCTCCAATCAGTACTTTGGTCAGCCTCCAAGAAGTACTGTAGACAATCTCCAATACGTACTTTGGTTAGTCTCCGAGCAGTATTGTGGACAATCTCCGATACGTTTTTTGGTCAGTCTCTGAGAAGTACTGTGGACATTCTTCGAAAATCATTTGCATTCTTGATGTACCATCGAACCCTAAACATAGGGTCGATCATTTCCATGCACTCACACCCATGTCATTCGATGCCCCGTGCATAAATGCAATGCAAGTGTCATTGCATGTAATTTCATGCTACATGTACTCTACGTGTCACGTGCAACATATAAATCACACATTACATGTCAAGTGTCATTTAATGCATATAATTATTTTAATTTTTATCCCACATATATCAAATAATTTCACACATTAACATATTATTCAATTTACAGTAATAACACACCTTAGCCATTCCCGACCATAAATCCGGCCATACTTGGCCTCGGAAAAATCTAGACTTAGTCCAGAAATTCTAGATTTTATAAATATCACACAAAAATTCAACAAGATATTTCCTACTCAGGCCATACGCAGCCCTAAGCATTTCAGATACAACCCGGTTCCGAAAACAGAAGTTCCGAAAACCAAAACGAGTCATTCCTCAACTGTCTGTGATCTAGACTACTTCTTAGCCCACAGTTTGGCTGAGCACTTCATCTTATTAAATTCTAGACTCAACAAGCTTTCCGTAGAGTCCAAGAACATGCAAATCAGAGTTCGGGCGGGAAAGTTATGGTCATGCAGAGTTGGCGGCTAATAGGTGTAAGGGGTGGTGCGGAAATGCGGGCATACCCCCGATTTTCGTATGTTCCAGATTTTGCTCGATTAGGGACGTCCTCGGCCTCGATAGTCCGGGGAACTTCGTATGCCCCAGTCATGGCGTCCCATGACCAAAAACGAGACTACACAATGAAATAATTAGCCTGACGTGGGGTAAGTAAATTAGAGCTTCTACGGCCCCTAAGCTTGAAATGAACCGGAGTAGGAGGAAACCTACCTCTAGCGCAGTTCTGGGTTCTTCGTCGTCCGGGTCAGCTCACTATGCAACACTCCTTCCTTTTCCTCTTTCCTTTCCTTCTCTTCCTTTTCATTTTTTCTCTCTTTTCCTCCACCGGTCCGTTTTAATAGACTGGACCAATCTGCATAGCATGCATGCATGCATCATGGCATGCATGCATCATGCCATGTGTCACCCACCCATTCGGGTTCCCCCCGAAATTCGTGAAAAATCTGACCATCCCAGAATTTAACGAAATTCGTTTTGGTAACTAGATTTGTGGGGCGTTGCGGTGTTGTCCAGTTTCGTGACCGAGATCTAGAAAATTTCTAGGTTTTCAACATGTTTTGTAGAGGTTCTTTGTTTTGCCATTTTCAAGAAAGTTGATTTTTCTGGGTTTTTTACAATAAAAGGTTCCAGGTGATCCGGGTAAAGTGACACTCGATTAAGTAGATGAATCTCCCAGGTTCGAATGTGGCGCTTAGGGTTAAGGGTCTCAAAGTCGAGGGGTGAAGCGGAGATGTGATCAACCCTATTGGTGAGATAGGCGAATATACCTCGAGAGAGGATATCTCATAGGCACGATCAACTCGTCAGCATACATCTGTTAATATACTGAATAATAGATTTTACACATATGATAATCCATTGAATATGGCAAGAAAAGGCAAAACCCTAGTCTTCATTAATTAAACTAACAACTCGTTTAGGATCAAAGTGTCATTATATTTGCAGCAATTCACTCATGTTTGAGATCCAGATAATACTCTAGAGTCGATTCTAGTATTCAACACACTTTTCTTTGTGGGAACTGACATGACTAATACTGCTTATATTCGTAAACTCGACCTTACGTATACTTACCTTGAAACGGGCCTACGTTTTATATAATTTACACCTATGAATGGCGAATCAAGTTTTTTGGCACCATTGCCTGGGAAAAGTTTCGTGTTGATATTGACAATAGTGCAGTTAGATGTTATTCTAGAATTATTTTTTTTTAAATTTATTTTGGTGACACAAGTGCCTGTTACGTGTGATTACAACGAAGGTTACTGTGTGTGTATGCAAAGACGGGGTTAAGTTGAACTACTTTCGTTTGATCCTAAACCAGAAAGAACCTTACACCGATTACGCAGAGAACAAAGAGAAGCAAACAAAAGAGATCTAGCAGTCATGCATAACAATGAAGGGCAAGATCAGGGCCAAGAGAAAAACGAGTCGCAAGGGGAACAGAATGGGAATAATGGTAGGAATTATGCTCCCGGGCAGTTTATACAACCAGATGATTCGTTTATGTTGCTAGAGGAGTTCACTTTATCGCCTACGGTTGTTCAGTCTACTATCTGTAGACCACCTATTCAAGCGAACATTTTTGAGCTGAAAACAATAACACTGCAAATGCTTCAGAACATTCAGTTTCATGGTCTACCAAGTGAGAACCCCGAACACGCATTTGAAAAACTTCATTGAAGTATGCGACACCATCAAATACAATGTGACTAAAGAAGCACTAAGACTGAGATTGTTCCCGCTCTCATTGGGTTATAGAGCTAAACATTAGTTGACAAGCTAACCACCAGATTCCATTATCTCATCGAATGATTTGGTGTAGAAATTCTTGACCAAGTTTTCTACCTCAAGGTGCATAATAGTCACAGTGCTTACTTTAAACCGATTGGAGGAGAACTTAGCTGAGGCCTAGGAGAGATTCCATGAACTGTTATGGAGGTGCCCACATCATAGGATAACTAGATGGATGCAAGTCCACACCTTTTACAACGGTTTGAAGGTGACTCTCTGACGGTAATAGATGCCTCGATAGGGTGCGATGAAGAAGACTCTGGTCGAGCATATGGAATCTTGAGGACATGGCTACTCATAATGGCTCAATATTGAGAAAGGATGGTACCAAGGAAGGCGGGGGGGTGTAGACATGAAGTCTAAATGGCTAGTAGAGTCATGTCCACCTGACTCACCCAGTTACAAGGGTGAAAGGTCTTTATTTATCAAATGCTATTCATCTTGGCCCTTGCGGAATATGTGAATCATGTGGGGATAACTTGATTACCTACGGAATGCCCAATTGGGCGGATAATGATAGAACAAGCCGCAGTATGTCAAGATTTAACCAGAATCCGCGGCAAGGTCAGTATAGAGGTAACACTGTCAAATGGAACTATAACTAAGGGCTGGATGGCGGATATTAGAACGATTGAATTTAACTTTGGATGAAGACATTGAATAGTATATTTGCCTCTTTGATGAACAAACCGCCAGTCGAGAAAAAAGTGGATTTGGAAGAAGCGTTGGCTCAAATGCTTACTTATACGCCGGCTATGAATGAAACAAAGCGACTATGCGAGAATCGGTCGACCATTTGAATGTCGAGACGCACCGGTTGAAACCTGGAGGTGCAAATGGGTCAAATGGCTAATCTATTGATTGAGAGGCAGCGAGGTTCGTTGCCAAGTAATTCAGAAATAAACTCGAGGGGTGAAGGTAAGGAACATGTTTAGGCTATCACGTTAAGAAGTGGTAGAGAGCTAGCTATACGAGGGCAACCACCAGTAGGAAGAGAAGAGGAAACTAAGGTAGTAGACAAGTTCAACCCGAAAGATCATATGCAAGGGGAGCAGCCCTAAGAGGAGAAGCCAGCAGAGAAATCAGATGAGAGGAAGAGTGACAACGGTGATTCACAGTTTGAACCTCTGCACCAATCCCACATATCTCGGCGTTTGAGGAGAATAAATTGGATAAGCGATTTACGAGTTCA
Organism: Tetrastigma voinierianum; assembly: GCA_016808115.1. Classification (NCBI taxonomy): domain Eukaryota; kingdom Viridiplantae; phylum Streptophyta; class Magnoliopsida; order Vitales; family Vitaceae; genus Tetrastigma; species Tetrastigma voinierianum. Next base: position 69,538 of record JAEQBH010000997.1, on the reverse strand, counting down.
TAGGAAGTGTTTAAGAATTTATATCAACATTCCATTCGCGGATACGTAGAGCAGATGCCCAGCTATGTCAAATTCATGAAAGATATACTATCCAGGAAAAGAAGGTTATCAGAATTTGAGACAGTTAATCTTACTGAGGAGTGTAGTGCTATACTTCAGAGGAAATTTCAACAGAAGCTGAAGGATCCAGGCAGCTTCACAATCCCCTGTAAGATAGGGAACTCGATCTTCGAGAGAGCCCTATGTGACTTAGGAGCCAGTATTAACCTCATGCCTTTATCCATTTTCAGACGGTTGGGGTTAGGTGAAGCTAGACCTACTACGGTCACCCTACAGCTGGTAGATAGATCATTGAAACATCCTCAGGGAGTGATAGAAGATGTGCTAGTAAAGGTAGACAAGTTTATCTTCCCAACTGATTTCATAGTGTTAGACATGGAGGAAGATAAGGGGTGCCCATCATCTTGGGCAAACCATTTCTAGCAACTGCAATTTATAGTTGATGTGCGAAGGAGGCAAGAGCTACCCAGAGTGCGCTAGGACGTGGGAGTCGAAATTTAGTGTATTCAAATGCGGTGGGGCATCCCATGGAAGCGATATGATTATGATAAAGTGGTAGAACGTAGAACACTGGCCAAAGTGGTTAAGTGACCCTTTGGAAGCTAGCCTTATGAGAATGTTAACTGGGAGAAGCTGGTGAGGCGCTGGGAGTATGTGAAGTGGATGGACTCCTTCCAGCCGAAAAAAATGAAGTATTATGAGCCGTTGGGAGAGAACACTCAGACTTCAATGCCTTTGGTTGAGCGACCACCTGAGTTGGGCAGAGAGCCGCTCCCACAAATCTTGAAATTGTGTATGCGGAGATCTGACTGCAGGTTATCGCCATCAGTCTCGACAACGGTGGAAGAGAGAAACGGGGGTGCATGAGATCTGAGGATGCCATAGGGTGGTCTTTAGGCGATTTGAAAGGATCCAGCCCCTCCATTAATGTATCAACTGGATCTGATAGAGGATGAACTGACTTGGAACAGGAGGGCTCAAGGAGGGACTCGGCGACAATGAAGGAAGTGGTGGAAAAGTGTTTAGTGGTTTAAATTATGAGTGATCCCACCCCATCTCACCACGATAGTTGGTGATTGGAACCAGTCTGAGTTATCACGAAAAGTGAGACCAAGGTGATAAGGACCTTTATACTGCATTGCCAAGAATGGATTGAGGTGGAGAATGCATAAACTACATAAAATTATGTAAAGGTGACTGAAAGATCATTCCCACTTTTGTTCTTGGATCGGATCACTTTGAAAACCATTTGTGGAGCACAGTGTTATTGTTTTTCTTCTGGGCAGATATTGGGGTTCTCAAATCATATCTTATATCATTGGACAGGAGAAAACAACATTCATTTTTGCTCTTAAGTGCGTTGCTTTGACAATGCACTTTAGGTTATGTAAAAAAAAAAAAAAAAAAAAAAAAACTTTTAAGTCAGTTTCGCAGTGCGCTGATATTATATTCTAGGACATGATCCAGAAGAACAATTCAAGTATTCTTTGGATGATTTCTGTGCTAGAAATCTTGATAATTTTTGTAGAGAACTAGAATGACGATAAGATAAACGAGAAGCCTTGTGTGATTGGAAAATCTCACTTCACTTTTTTTTTATTAAAGGAAGGCGTGTATGACAGGGCACCGGATCTGAAAGGAATTGGGAATTAGATAAAATTGTTCAGCATTGAAAGCTCATACTTTATCTTGATTAGAGAGGGCTAAGGGCTTCCTGAGTCGCGCAGTTCTGAAGAGAAGATTCACGAAAGGATTTCTCCGGCGGCTGACCCCTCTTCAGATCTGCGTTCAAGGAAGCCTTACGGTTCGTTGTTCAATGCTCCAGTTGACCCACCGAAAGAGGTGGTATCAGTACCGCACTATTGTATTGCTTTGGGTGGAATCCTTTTGAATATGTGCATTGATGCGACTCTACGCGATGAGGCGGTGCTAAAGTAAAAAAGGGAAAGAACATTCGGAGTTATCTATTAACATAACGTAACCAGTTGGGCGTTGTGATCGCCAGCTCAGCTGCAACCTTCAAAAAATAACTTTTAGCTCAGCATGTTTTATGTTTGACAGGTTGCCTTATGCCGGTGTTAATAGGTATGTTCTTTGCCTCAAACCATTCGATATAAAGTACTGATGTGATTAAAGAAGGAATGCGAAAGCGAGGAAGTGATAGTTGATTGTTCCTCTCTGGGGAGTTGACACAGAAAATTAAAGATAAGAAGGGTGAAAATCTGTTGACCATCTACTTTCTATACACACACCATGATTGGAAGAAATGGGTAAAGTGATCATTGTTAATTCACATTGAATATCTTGCGATTCAAACCCAGGCAGTACATGATTTATGGATTTTGTGCAGACTACTTGTTGTGAGACCTGCTTTCCCTGAGTTTAGTTATCAGTAAAAGAAGGATTTTCGCCTGATTGAAAACACACTACTGCTGGGAGGAGCTTCATCTGTGTAAAATTGTGTCAGTGGGTGATGAGATCATGTAGTCCAGAGAAGTGAGTATCTAGTATGATCATTCCTTCACTCCCAATAATACTGAGGGGCACTTTGGAAATAGACAACAGATGTGTCAGTTCAGTTCTCATTGTTTATTATTCAAGTCTTTGCATAGTTTGAAATATCACTTGTGACAAATCGTAAGAATGGAGGAGGCTTATATGTGTGAGGATGGGTTGCCTTGCAGCCATTTGAAGGTAAAGATTGATGTTGAGTTTATGGGATGGTTTCAGTGGATTCACTCCATTAATCTTTCAACAGCTCACATACATTTTCTGACCATGGTTATCTGTTTACGATGGGTGGAGCCATACCTGCGAACTAATGATCTCACCTTGCGAAGTGGCTGTGGCTTTCTCGCGGTCATATATCATAGATTAAACTCAAGACTTTTGAGTGCAAATGGAGGAACACGTTTGTAACAAACTTTGACAACGTGTTTAAGAAAATATGAGTGTGCACGGCGCTGGGACACTCATACCACGTTTAATATGGCCAAGTGGAAATTATCAAAATAGAAATCAAATCTATCTTGGAAAAGCAGTTCAGCATTCGAAGTTGAGTGAAAAGATAGATGATGCGCTCTGGGAATATAGACCAGCATTCAAGACACCATTGGGAATGTCACCATTCAGGCTAGTGTTTGGGAAAACGTGTCACTTGCCTATGGAATTGGAACATAGAGCATACTAGGCAACTAGGCAGTTGAATATGGATCGTAAGATGACTAACGAGAAATGCATACTGTAGCTCTGTGAATTAGAGAGTTCCGTAATGCAGCGTGCGAGAACGCGAAGATATATAAAGAAAAGACAAAAGCCTAGCACAATAAGCATATTGTAAGGAAAGAGTTTTAGCTAGGTCAACGGGTCCTCCTATTTAACTCCCTACTCAAGCTCTTCCCAGGGAAATTACAATCGAGGTGGTCGAGACCATTTACTGTGACTTAGGTTTTTCCGTATGGAGGAGCAGAAATTATGCACCTAGAGAAAGGGAGCTTTAAAGTTAACACACAACAATTTAAGCCATACTTTGGGGGTGAGTTTCATGCAAACAAGCAATCCATAAATCTGAGCACACCCAAAATAGTGTCAGGAAAGGAGTTCAAAAGTACCTGTAGTCCTGGAGCATCGAGATTCAGTGGAAGTCGAAAGCTGGCACATTAAACAAAGAGCTACTTGGGAGGCAACCCAAGCATTCTCAAATTTTTCATTCATTAGTGTAGCTTTGCATATGTTTTTTTTATTTTAGAGATGAAGATTTTCTCAGAGACCTTAACTTATGTATGTCATTTTGTTCTTAGGCTCCGAGATCGAAGTGGCGGCAGAGAGGTAGCTTAGGTAATTGAAAGCCTGGGTTGGACAAGGAGGAATCTAAAAAGGGGAGTGCTCTTAACCTTAGAAATTTGTTTTTCAAAAAGTTGAGTTCTCTTCTCTATGACGTCGCGACGTTGAGTTGCAACGTCACGACGTTGGAATCTCGTGACGGAATGAACCTCAGAACGCCGCGATGTCGGGATTCGGAAGTCGCGACGCTGGAAAATAGCGGTGTTTTAGAACCGCGACGTCGAAGCCTCACATTCTGGAATGTTGCCACATTGGATCCCAACGCCACGCATGTCGACACTTAACTCGAATGCCGCAACGCTGGGTCCGAACACGACGCTTGCCCCTGTTTTTATTAACATGAATGTTCATATTCTCCCCATACGCAACACGAACCCTCACTTGTTTGCTCCATTTTTTGAAGGTGCTCCAGCCAACCCTATCCAAGCTCGTCCTAGCCAACCTTATCCAAGCTCGTCCTAGCCAACCTTAGAAACCCCCAAAGCCCTAAGCACGTTCCTAGATTCGAAATCACTAGTGTTCACCTTCATTTAGAGATCCATCTTACATTCTGGTTTTCGAGTAAGCTTAGGTCTAGATTCAGTTGTATTGGAATTTTTCTAGGTTGTTTGTGTTAGAGAAGGAACACTATGCGTGGTTAGGGGTTATAGAACCCTTTGCCTTGAGTCGAGAACACCATCTCACTTAGTGCACATTAGATGTTTGTTCTTTTGCCTAAGTAAGTTTTTGTTGATTCTCGTACTACAGAGCGGAATCAAAATAAAAAGTTAGGAGGCCAACTAGAGAGTGATTTAAGCCTAGAAGATCATCCAACCCCTACCCCTATCCAGTTCCCGATGTCTAGTAAAAAGCAGAAACTGAGCTCGAAAAGAAGCTGGGCAAGTGAAGAGCCAACTCATGAGTACGATCACGAAATCATTGAAGAGAGTCGGGCCGAGAAATTCCGCTCATCTCAGAATAGGTCCTCTATCATGAGAAGGGGTTTCAACAATCTGATGGATTTCTTTTGCAAAACTATTTATGAACATCATGATGAGGGCACTTTGTCTTTCAACCCCGGACCAAATGGGCCACAAGTGTGGCACGAAAGTTCCTCAAGGCTAATCTCGTGATCCCAGCATACTAAAAGTGGTCTGATGCGTGGGTATTTAGTATACTTATGCCGGTCTATCAATCGGCTACTCATAACCTGAACCTAACTCGAGACCTATGATAGGCTCCATGAAATATCCCAACCATCCTATGTCCCAGGAGGTCGATCAACTAAGGGTGGTGAATGAAACTAACAAAGAAAGACACACGCCATGCACATTAAGGCCAAACACTCGCCTATTCCTAAGGTATGCTATCACTTCATCGCCTCATCCCGACGACTAATGTGTGTAAAGTGATGTACCCAAGAGAGCTCCTCGTCATCCATGCCATCATCCAGACATTCCATTTGATACTCCATTGTGTTATAAAGGATGCAATCCTATAACAAAGATGTGAAGATGAATCTCGGGCACCCCTTCCTTATCTACGGCCTATGCAAGCAAGCTAGGGTGCCCTTAGAGGATAATGAGGCTTGGATACACTCGATCAAGGCGATTATGGTTAAGAAAGACAAACCGGTTGTACCAAGGCCAGAGGAGGTGTACGATTCGCAAGTCCATGAGATAAACTCTGAGAGAATGTACTCATGGGCCAGATTGGGATCCCAGTAGGTGCCCAAGGAGAGGTCGTGCAGTCATCCACCCAACTCCCACCACCACAGCCATCTCAGGAGGAGGACCTGATCATTCATTCCACTACACTAGAGGACCAGGTACAGGACCTCACTACCCGATTTGATGCGTACTGGGATGAGACCTAGGAGTATCAGGTCACCATCAACCAAGACATGGATGCACTCAAGGCCGCCATGAGCATAGTCATGAGAAACCAAACGACCATCTCAAGAACTATTAGTCTACATCTAGAGCAACAGACAAATTTCCGCCTGCACATGCTAAATTTCCACCACCACCGTAGTGATATGAAACTGCATCACTCGTGAAGTTCATTCCACCCTCCTCGCTATTCTACGACATTACTGAGACATTATCCGCTTGTTCGGGGGTGCGATCGGGTATTTTCAGGTTTATTTATGTGTTTCCTATTTTAGTTTATCCGTTTCCCGTTATCGGTTTCGCTTTTAGTTTGTCTCTGTTTAGGTGTTTGTGGTATTAAGGTGCGTATTTCTGTTCTTATATTCTAGCTTTTACTTGTTCACTTGTTTTAGGTCGCTTTTGGCAAAGATTTGCAATGCTTTAGGCGTGTTTTAGGTATTGTGTGTGAGTGGATGTCACGCTCGTGAATGGGAGGTTAATTTGAGTACAAAAATTTCAAAAAAATCAAGCAGAGAATGAAAAGGGACCCTTAGGTTGTTATATAATCTAGAATAGTGTGCTAGAAAGGTTAAGGTGACTTAGTTTAGTCACCCCCTATGGGTTTCAAGAAGCCATTTCCTAAGTAATCTTTCACACACACACACATGTGATATCTAGGGTATAGCAAGGCTCCGGACCTTGCTCACAAGAATTCCACGAGCATTAAGGGTTTCTAAACACCTAAGTGATGGGACACCTTTGAAAATAGGATTGCCATTGAGCCCCAAATAAAAATGGAAAAAAAAGAAAAAAAAAAAGAACAGACATGTGTGAATAGAATAAGTGATCGTCAAATCGGAATCCTGGGCACACTTCGAGGGGCCTTTCATAGCCTAATGCCTTGAGCCAACTGGCTGAGAGTCATTGACTTCACTGCCCGCTACATGGGACAAAGGATGGACCATTCCAACATTCTAGGGCCTTTAGGTTTGGTTGAGTGTTCGAGGTGAAGTTCCCAGGGGAACCAAATTCCCTGGTTCTTAACCAACTAAATGGGAGTCACCAATGAACTCGCCATGGGAACTAATTCCGCCTAAAAACTTATAGGCACTAGAATTCTCTCTTTCTATGCGCTTAGGTAGTATGTAACAAAGAGGTGATGCCTCTATCTTCCGTGGTTAGAGTCTTCCGAATAGTGAGTGGACTCTAGTTCAAATTAGAACTCGAGGCATAGCTTCTAGATCATGAAACAATTACTAATGAGAATTTATTGGAAAGTTCATTGAAAACGTGGAGGGTTGAGTTGATTGGTTAACCCGACCTTGCTTAGCTACGTTCCCTAGAAAGTTGCATGACTCTAAGGATCCCAGGATTTTAGACAATAAAGGCTCTGACATGTGTTTGGTCTATTTTACTCCATGTTGGCGTCGTGTATATCACACTCATGTCGTAGGCGTTTTGGTGTGTCAAATTTCCATGCGTAATAGTGTTATGAGTCTATTTCTTGCTCGAGGACAAGCAAGAAGCTAAGTTTAGGGGTGTGATGAGTGCCCAAAACACTCATCATATACCCGCGTTTGATCACTTTTTTGATTCATTTCATCTAGTAATAAGTGCGTTTATCGTCGTATATTTGATACTCGGCTTTTTGTGCATTTTAGGTGAAAAATGCGGCATTTGGAAGCTGTGTGGAGATTTGAAAAAGGAGATTGGAGGAGAGCTCAACCTCAACGTCGCGACGTTCCAACGTCGTGACATTCTCACATCGTGACGTCCCAACGTCATGACGTTGAGGTCGTATGACGTGCAGCCTACATCAGCAAACGTCGTGACATTCTAACATCGTGACGTCGTCGGGACTCTCCCAACAAGAATTTTTGAGATATAACAAAAAGAACAAAAAAAGGAAAGGGGATGAGGAACGGGATACGAGATGGAGAAGATGACACAGGAAGATTCGAGAGAGATCGCGGTAATCCTCAGACTTATTTTCTTCTCGAACTCATACGGATTAAAACCAAATAATCAGAATGATCAAACATGTTCTAACTGTTTCTGGGTTTTTCGTACCTTGTTATTTATATGGATTAGTTTTAATTCAAAATTTCTTTATTCAAGATATCTATAGATCTCGAGCATCGACTTGCTCTATTTCTTGTTAATTACTCATGGTGGTGTTTCAATAACACCAACTTTGGTTCAGAATCTAAGATCGAGAGACAAAGAGTGTCCAGTAGAGGACACTGGTCAATCAGAGAGTAGAGATCTCCCGGTTCCGAATGTGGTGATTAAGGTTTAACCATTTAAGAGTCTCAGAGTCCAAGGGTGAAGCAGAGATGCGATCAACCCTACTAGCGAGATAGGCGAATATACCTAGAGGTCGGATATACCAACTAACACTAGGTCTTTTGCTTCTCAGCTTAACCCCAAGCATTAGAGATGCTTTAAGATCCAAGAATCTCACATGCCTCCTAATTACCGAGCACTTTTACACTACTGCTTAATTAGTTGATCTTATCTATGTTGGGCTTATTTTACCCCTTTCTCAAATCTTGCAAAGAACAACTCACCATATTGAGATTAGCTAGAAATCAATATGTAAATAGAACCAAGCATGAATCAATAGATAGAAAATCATAGAGAAACAATAGAAAAAGGAAAATTGAAGAATAAATATAAGATTCATGTCCAAAATCAACCAAAACCCTATACTACAAAGTTAGAACATAATAGAGGTTTGATACATCATAAATTTATGACAAAACATGAGAAAATAGAAAGAAGAAACTCTAATGATCAAAATGATTGTGATTATCGGATTTTCTTCCAAAATTCTCATGATCTTCTCCCAAATCTTCAAAAACAGCTCATAACCTCTTCCTTGGTCCCAAAGTGTGGACAAAGTCCCCGTCTCCGAGCCCTAGCCGCCTCCCTTTGTCTCCTCGGTTTCGAGCTTTAAACCTCACCCTGCCCAAAATGGGCTGAAAATTGACCCAAAACCAACCCTTAATGTCCTGACATCGTTTGGCACCGCGATAGTCGAGATGCTGCTTCCGTTAGCCTCGTTTAACGTCACACGTTGTTTCCAACTTTCCCATTTTCAGACCAACCGTAAGGCCACAACTTTGTCATTCAAACTTCGATTTGGGTGATCTTAGACTTGTTGGAAAGCTTAGAGAGTGTAGAATATATATATGGTCAGAAAGAACACTTTAGAAAATATGATAAAGACCTAAGTTACAAAATTCTCCAACTGGTCACTTTTGAGCTTTCTTCTCTTCTTCCTTAAACTACCAAGAGTCATAACTTCGTCATTTAAAGTCCAAATGGATTGAATAAGGTCTCTTTGGAAAGCCTAAGAAGTCTCCTATCCATCCATATAAACATTGCGTAGCCATTTGGGATCATCTGAAGCTGAAACACTGTCACGTGAATCATCGTTGTATGTGTAATTTGTTTGATTTTTGGCTTTATCTCTTTGTTTTTGCTCCATATCGCTCATGGTTGACCCAATCACAAATTGATCATCAGGCATTAGATCACTTATTTATATAATAAAACTAATAAAAATATAAGCAAAATATATTGATAAAATGAGTAAAAAGTATACTCATCATTATGGAATAATGATAAGGGACTTGCAAATAGAATGAACATTAAGAACTAAATAGAAAAGGGGGAAAACTTAAGCCAAAAATGAGATTTTTGCTAAACACGAACTTATAAAATGAGATAAACCAAAAACTCATTTTCAATGAGGGAGGATTTCATTTTCGGGCAAAGTGAGAGCTGTGGTATCCGGGCTGGAGGAGAAGAAGGCCATTTTTTTTTTTGTGTGCTTGTTCTCCATTTCAAGGTTCCACTTGTTCAAGTAAAGTGAAGAAGAAAGGAAGAAGAAGTGAAGAAGAAGTGAAGAAGAAGAATCAAGGTTAGGAAAATCCTAACTTCCTCCATATATATGGGCAGGTATATTTTTGATTTGAAGTTTGCCAAGGTTTGGGACTTCCTCTTCTATTTTTTTGTAAGTTGTTGTGTTTGCTTTGTTTTGGACTTTCGATGGAGGAGTTTGTGTGAAAATGAGTTTAGGTCATATGGTTTGGGAGGTTCTCCGTTTTTTTTTCTTTAGACCCTTGCTCTTTGTCTAGCCATAACTTGGCCATTAGACCTCTAAATTGAGTGATTCTAGGTTGGGATGAGACACAAGACCCATATCTTGAATTATCTAGAAGAAATATGAACCAAAAGGTGACTGTAAGACCTCTAAAATTGGGGTTGAAGTCAGGTGTTCGTCTTGAAATGGGGTATTTCGAGTGTTTGGGCCATAAGTTGAGTTTTACTCATCCAAATTGAGTGATTTTAATTTTTGGGTAAACTAGAGTTCTTGTATAATAACTTCCATGAAGAAAGTGTATTCGAATTTGGAACCCATTATACCCAAAAATTCATCAAAGTAGAGCTATGTTTTCAATCAGTTAAGGTTCGTTCAGACCATCCTTGAGTGTTTGAGTCATATCTTGGGATAGGTTAATCCAAATGCAGTGATTCAAATTTTTATGTAATTTAGACTACTGGGAGAACAGCTTTCATGAAGAAAGTATTGCAAAATTGTGTTGGGAGTGTCCTTTACTAAGGACCATTTGGTGTAAAATGGATATGATAGAATTATAGGGGAAGTGCTGTCAAAATTTCCCCAGAACCTGTTTTCTTATATTGGCCATAACATGGCCTCCTGACCTCCAAATTGGATGGTTCTAGTTGGGGAAGAACCCTAAGAGGTAGACCTAAAAAAATATAGAAGGTACTGAGAAGCAATTTTGACCCTAAGCCTCCTGTTTTTTAGACTGAAGTGAAGATACAAATTTTGATTTCTTAACTTGGTAGGTCTCCCGTATTTCGCTACAAGTTGCTATAAAGATCCAAATGATGATTCCACCTACCAAAATAAACTCATAATTACAAATTTTTTTGAAAGAAGTTTTGGCAAATATAACTATTGTCTCATAAAATTGTGCAAGTGAAGGTAAAAATATGTTTATAGGTGGAAAAGAATATTTCCCATAATTAATCTTCTTTGCTAAAATGTGATCAGAATGCATGATAGTTAAGGACTTGAAAATGCTGATACGCATTTAAGAAAATAATTTGGCCTCTTTGGAAAATAATATTGTTAATGCATGATAGTAATATGACTTGAACATGTTGATATGCATGAAGAAATTACAAATTATAAGAATTGACTTGAAAATAATATGAATGAGGTTAGACCTTCGTAAAATGTCTCTAAATCATATATAATTGTGTATGCCTTCTCTTAAAACCATCGTGAATAGATAGGACCCAGTACCACGACACTCCCGATTAGTGCTACGACATTTCCACGATTAGTGCCACGACATCATGTTTGCTTCCGTGACTCTGATTAGTGCCACGACACCGTCGCTTAGTGCTTCGGCACTCCCGCTTAGTGGCTCGCACTCCGACAAGGTTATGGCACTTTGCCTGCCGGTGACTCCTCGCATCAGATCAGACAGTACCTACTGTGCATCTACTATATCGCACCTGTTATTCATTCCCATCGTCCAATGAGGGCAAACATTTATATGAAAAGTACATGAATAAGGACCAGCATGCTTATGAAAATAAGAATTTATGATGCATCAAAGATAATTTCTATATACTATACTCAGAAGCAAAATTCCACGGTACCTTCTTGTTCCGAATTGTATGATATGTACCCTATGGGGAGAGATGAATATGATGACCCACAAAGGATATCAGTAGACATGTGTATATATATATATATATATATATATACATGAACCCGAGCAAACATGAAAATGGTTAAATGTAGTTACCTGAAATAATATTGCATGCTTGTTTACTGTATTTGAGAATAGTTATATGTGGTTTTGTTTTTATGTATTTTCCTTACTAAGCTATAAGCTTAGCATGGGTGTTTAATCCATGTAGGTGTTGAAGAAGTTGTTAAGGACACTCCGCTGCTCAATAAGGCCACAACATACTTTAGGGAGTCTCCCTCAGGGACCCTATTCTTTTCAGAATAGGTGCTGGATCAGGTAATTTTTTCTTTTTTTTCTTGTTATAGTGAATCTTGTATTGACGCAAGTAATTTTTCTGAGACTCTAAGCATATGTACAAGACTTTAAACAACTGGTTTTATGGTGGTAGCTCTTTACTTGGTTATATTTTGTAGTCTTGAATTTTTATAATCCAAACTTTTGGGCAAGAATAATATGTCATTTGGATTTTGCTTAATTGTTCTCAATTATTTTCAAAGGCCGACATTTATTGTGTCTCGCTTTCTATGTGTGATTAGTGCCCAAATAGTGCTATTTGAACCCCCGTTTTATTATAGGTTTTGAGCACTTTTGTGTACCAATCAACTTAAATAACTCAATCACACACCAAGGTCCCGACTACACTAATGGGACGCATTTTGTATTATTTTAGGTTTTAAAGCCTAATTGTTAAAGTCGCCGTAGTCGAACAACGCTGAAGAATCCGAGCTTCTAACTCGTAGTTGCGTGTCGAAGTCGAAGGAAATTGGAGCAGAAATGTAAGGAGTTCAAAACATTTAAATTGTGGTTGCGTAAATTTTCAATAACTCAAAATTTCGCAGGTTACTTAATTTTCAACCCGTCTCAGGTCCGGGCCAATCTTAATTTCAATTCAACTTTTATGATTTTTCCAAACTACCCTCTCTATGTATTTTTGGTACTTCATACATTTTTGGTAATTTCCTCTGTCTCTACAAAGATATGAAGCCTTAATTAAGCTCTCAGAAAAGGACAACTTGATGCAATAAACTTTGGCGAAAGCTTCTGGCCCGCTTCTTCTTTCTCCTACCTTCTCCCTTCTTTCACTTTCTCGCTCACAAACACCCCTTGAGGAATGACAACCTGGTTGATGGTCGGGCTAAACCCCTCCATCCTTGGAAAAGCGGAGGGCCATCAAGCAACGGTTTCGAGGTTAAATTTGGTTCTCCTGCTTTTAACGCAAGCATTTATTAAAGCATTTATGCTTCTATTATTTCAATCTAGGCTTAAACCCTCTGAGATGCCTTGATTGGACCAAGATTTGGCAATCTTTTGGATTCAAAGGGAGTTTATTGCTAGATCCACTCGAGATCTCTATGGTTATCTTCTATGAGTCACTGTAGGGTAGATCAAGGGACATGTTTTCACTGTCCAGGAGCATTTATGCTCAATAAATGTTTTGGTTTCAAAAGGAAAATTGTTAGGGTTCAGATTTTAAAAGCCAAATGAAGATCCGATTCGGGAAATGACTATAGGTTATCCTCCCTAACGCGAGGAAATGACCCGAGAACCTCCAATTTACCTTAAGGTCTTAAACCCCAGTAGCCCAATGCTTCAAGGAGTTCTTTTTCATATTTTATTTCAATCTATTTTCAATCTTCAAACCAATCACCTCCACTGTTTTTACAAAACCTAAAAATCCAAATTGAAATTCACCATTTTGAATCACTATAAATCATTTTGTGCGAAGAAAACCCATCCTTGAGTTCGACCCTAGAGCCGCTATACTGCAGTAGCTAGGCTATAGCAGTAGAAGGTATAGGTTTATAAATTTTGTTGGTTCGGAGCTGCCTAGCTACACGTTTACGTGCGAATCAAATGGCGGCGTCGACAAGGATGGTTGACACTAGCTCCCAAGTCTAGCAGTTCCTTTTCTATGCAAGTTCCTCCAATGTTCACCGAGATGGTAGGGCAACCCAGATCTTTGTATTTCACTGGAGTCTTGCATTGAATGATGGCGCTGACTTGTTCTGTCAGGAAGGCCTTTTTGTCAACATTCAACCCTCTCTTCACTGTGCACAGGTCCTTCAAAATTTTGGCATACGGGGACTTACACAGGTCATGTGGATGTTGACTTTCACTACTTAGTACTTCTAATATTTCAAATTGTTGATGGCCTTTTCTTAGCTTTTAGTGCTTGTTTAAAAAGGTGGGTACGCCTATTTTACAAAGATTTTCTTTGGTCACCACCTTCATCTCTGCTCACTCTTAGCCTCCAAGCCTTCTTTTGTTGGTTTAGGTACTTGCTGTGTAAGCTATTTACCACTTCTCAATATGATAATTGCTTTAACTTCATCCATCCTGGGATCTGTCACAGGTAGAGCTCACTCATGCATTCCCTAGATTGGGCTGTGTCCGAGATGAAATTTCCCCCTTTTTCCCGCACCTCGTCACGGTTGGTTAACCCTTGAGATTGAATATTGTGCGTTGTCATATTTTGGGAGATCTCATAATTGTAGGTGGTTATTCACTTTGAGGTGCTTTCCACTGTGTCGATTCTCTGATTAGCCTGGGCATTCACTGCCTTCTGTTCCTCCACAAAGTTGCCCACCACTTTGCTCAAATTCATGATAGCTTGTTCAACTGGGGATAAGGACGGTGGTGGCTGTGGTTGAGGATGAGGATCATCAGTTGGAGCAAACAGGCACGTATGGTCAGGCTTTGGCTTCCAGAGAGGTGCTGATGGTTCCTCCGCTAGTGGTTATGTGTTGCTAAGGGGCACATTGCCAGGGCTTGCATTGACTCCAATAACATTGGCATGCTCAGCCATCATATCCCCATCAAGGAACGCTTAAGCAAGGCTCTCCTTGGTTCTCAATGGGCTGACAAATGACACATGGTTGGTTAGGCATAGATGCCTCAGTCACTGCTCGCACCTCATGGTGATTTCGCATTTCAAGCTCCTCCAACCTTCTAACTAAGGTGGATAGCTTTGCCTTCATCTCCATGTCCTCTATGACGAGCAACATGCCTCCTTAAATTAGTCATGTGTCTCATCCTCTCTCGGCTTCTCTAGGGTCAGTTCATCCCATGCTTGATATCCCAACCATCGCATCTTTCAAGAAGTCCATGGCTCTCCGGATGTTTGCTCATGAAATCCCCTCAATACAAACTAACAACTGCTTATGAATAGACATTCCATTATAGAAGTGGGATTAACCAAGATCCAAGTATTAAAGCCATGTAGGAGGGCAAGACCGATGGTATCCAAGTGCCTTTCCCAAGATCAGAATCTCTCATTTTCTGTGGTCAGTAGCGTGTAAATTCTCCCTTCTCAAACTATTGGTTTTGATGGGTGTTGAAGAATCTCTTTAAAATCTGCCTGCATATCCCCCTCAATTCCTAATGCGTTCTCGCCTCGTAGAGTTGAGCCATTTTAATAGCCTTGTCCTTCAAAGCCTGAGAAGGAACTTCACTTCATCAATCCACATTAGGGATGTCCTCTTTGAAGGTATTCAAAACTTTCTCTAACTCCCTGATGTGTGAATAGGGATTTTCACTCTCCATCCTATGGAAAGTGGGGAGTAGGGGGCACCATAGGGCTTGATACACAACCCTCCGTGGAGGAGGCACAATGCAAGAGGGTGCACTCACTCTTGGGGGGTGTACATGGTCCCTGATTGTTCTATATGCATTTGGGTTCTTGTGAGTCCCCTGTCAGCTCATACCAGGAGGCTCCATCCAATCACCCGGGTATGCTCAAATTACAAATTGTTTCTTATGGAGCACCGTTCCTTTAACGGCCTGATGTTCGTATCCCAAGAGTTGTATAAACTCCTGCCAAAAAGGGCACAAGACACAACAAGAGACAAAAACAAATAGGCTACCAAGAAGGTTAATGTTAGATAAAAAAAATGAAGATAGAATTTGAATATTGACAGTATAAAATTGAATCAATCTAACAGTAAACCGCTAGGGGAAATTACTGTAAAAGCAAAAAGGTTGAAACTTCACCAACACTTATGATGTGGATCATAAGTTAAACAGCTCGTCACTTGCACTTAGGCACCATCCCCAGCAATGGCTCCGTTTAACTAAGCAACTCTGAACCAACAAAATTTATAAACCTACTGTTGTATAACAGCTCTAGGGTCGAACTCATGGATGGGTTTTCTTTGCACAAAATGATTTGCAGTGATTCAAAATGGTGAATTTCAATTTGGATTTTTAGGTTTTGTAAAAACAGTGGAGGTGATTGGTTTGCTGATTGAAAATAGATTGAAATAAAATATGAAAAAGAACTCCTTGAAGCATTGGGCTACTGGGGTTTAAGACCCTAAGGTAAATTCGAGGTTCTCGGGTCCTTTTCCTCGCATTGAGGAGGATAACCTATAGTCATTTCCCGAACCGGATCTTCATTTGGCTTTTAAAATCTGAACCCTAACAATTTTCCTTTTGAAACCAAACATTTATCGCATAAAATGCTCCTGGATAGTGAAAACATGTCCCTCATCTACACACCCTACAAAGGACTCATGTAAGACAACTAACGAATCTCGCGATCTAGCAATAAGCATCCACTGAATCCAAAAGGATTGCCAAATACTGGTCAATCAAGGCAACTCAAGAGGGTTTAAACCTAGATTGAAAGAAAGAAACATAAATGCTAATAAATGCTTGCGTTAAAAACAGGAGAACCAAAATTTAACCTCAAAACCGTTGCCCAGTAGCCCTCCTCTTCAAGGATGGAGGGGGTTTAGCCAACCATCCCTTGAGTTGTCATTCTCAAGGGGTGTTTGGCAGGCGAGAAAGTGAAAGAAAGGGGGAGAAAATGAGAGAAAAGAAGAAAAGCTGAAAATCAGTGCTTTCGCGCCTGGTGTTTATCGTGATCAAAGTCAGTCTTATGAGCCTGACCGAGGCTTATAGTACCGCCGTAACAAGAGAAATTACAAAATGTATTAAGTACCAAAATACATAGAGGGTAGTTTAGAAGAAATCACAAAAGTCGGGTCAAAGTGGGGTCAAATCGACAAGAGCAAGTTAAGTAAAATTGAGAATCAAGGAATTACGTTATGCTGCGAAAATTTCACAACCCGCAAATTCCCATAATAAGCTCTTTAACTCTTCATTTTTTGCTCCACTTTCCTTATGACTTCCTCGACCGTGAACTACGAGTTTGGCCTGGGATTCTTCTTCGCTCAGCGACTCGGCGACTTTAGCCTAATTTAGCTTGCAAAACTACTAAAATAGCCACAAAAATGCGATCAGTAGTGTAGTCGAGACCTTGGTGTATCAATTGAGTTTTTTAAGTTGATTAGTACATAAAAAGAGCTCAAAACCTACAATAAACAGGGTTCAAAATAGCACTGTTTGGGCACTAATCAATGTGACATCCCCTCACTTGCTATAAGCATGGGTGTGGGCGCTACAATCTGGAGCGTTGAAGATATATGGTTGAAGAATCAAGATCATCAAGAAAGGGGTTGTGAGTGTCAAGAGACAAGTTTGCCAAGTTGTTCTTAACTTTTGGAAGATTGTGTACTCATTGTACATTTCAAGCTTTATGGAGACAAAAGACACAACTTGCATGTCACACGCAAGCTCATATTCATTAGAGCTACTTCCGATGGTCATCACCCTCAGAAATACTCAAGTATCCCTTCTGCTTTTGTTTACATCGAGGACAAAGTAGTTCATTTCAATCTTGAGGGGGCGGAGGGGTGGAATTCAAGAATTCAGTGCCCTTTTCAAAAGTCCAACCAGACTTCTTACCGTTTTAGTTATTTCTTTTAGTCATTGTTATTTTCATGTGTTTTTTTTTTTTTCATTTGTTTATTTAGTGTCTCATATGAGTTGAGCATAGTAATTGTTTTGAGAATGCATTGGTTTTGTGCTTAAATTGTTTCTTAAATAAATTTGGGATACTTGCATTTCTTTTATCTAGACTTGAGTGTATCTTTTCAAGGTCAGGGAGACTGACTAATAGCCTCATTGTTTCTCAAGAAATCATTTATTAATGAACTCCTACAAGACGCACTAGGTCCTCATCTTTTACACTTTGGCTCCAAACTCTTTTCTCAAATTGAACTTACCATGAGAGACCTTAACTTCTATAGGATGGTGCACTACCAAAGAGGATCACAATGTGCCCTGCAACTAAAAAAAAAAAAAAAGTAAAAACAAAAAAAAAGCAGTAAAGGCAGGTAAGAGAAAAGAAAGAAAAGAAACAAATAAGTGAGTTTACTCTCAAGTAGGTGATTTGATTTTTAGTAGAGTGTTCAGGTGAAGTTAGAGGGGAACTAAATTCCCGGTGCCCTTAACCAACTAGTGGGGAGTCACCAATGGATCCCCGCTTACATGTGGAAACCTTTCTAAACTCCTACATCGCCTTACTCTTTGTTTAGCTGCTGAATAAAAGGTGCGTTTCTTATCATGTTTTAGTTAATTTTCTTCAAATAGAGTGGGTTGAGTCAGTTTGAAGAGTGTTTTAACCTTAGTCTATATTTCTGAGACTCAAAAAACAACATTTACTCGTGGTCCCTTTGTGAAAGATCGACGCGCTCGGGGGCAAACTTGTTTTGATCACTATACCATTTGAATGCCTTTAGAGATGATAAATGTTTTGGGATCCCATTTTGGCTAACTTGTTTTCTTACAACATTTCCAAGATTTCTCTTCACTTGTACAAGAACCATACTCATACTCATATATATCTTAGTGTTTTTATTTTATGTTTGTGTTTCCTTTGCTTAGGGACAAACAAAGATTTAAGTTTAGGAGTGTGATGAGTAAATAAAATACTCATTTTAACCCTATGTTTTACTTAGTTTTAGTAGTTTTTATGTTAATAGTGTTTAATTTGTTTCAAATATTCATCTTTATGATTAAGACAACCACTTGGTGGAATTGCACGAAAAATAGCAAAAAATGAAGGAAAATAGAAAACTACACATACAACAGTACTACTGTTTTGATGGTTTTAGTTGCAAGATGGTCCCAAATGGTTACAATATTTATACATATGGATAGGTGACTTCCCAAGCTTTCCAAGGAGACCTTATTCACTCAATTTGGACTTCAAATGATCAAGTTATGAAATCGGGAAGCAAATTAGGAAAAATAGGACATGTTGTGAATAGTGTCCACGTTGTAGCGTGAGATAGCGTGGATGTAGGGCCCAACACCAAGATTTGTTGGTTTTTTGCCCATTTTAAGCCCAAATTCGAGGAGTACCAAGGGGAGGATATCATTTAGGCACAAGAGCTTTGTAGAGGGGAGAAGCCTTTTGGGTGGAAAATAATTTAAGGCACAAATATCAAGGGAAAAGCTTGAAGAAGAAGGAGATTGGAAGAAGAGGTGATGGAGCTTTCACTCAAAACGTTTATTCTCATCCTCTTTCTTTGTTTCTTCTTGATGGTTTTCTTCACTATAGAGATGTTTTAGCTTACTCTAGGGCTTAGATGTAACCAAAGACATAAATGTACGGATTTTGCCTAATTTCTATTGATTGGATGTATTTTTTTCACATATGTTGAGTATTCCATTTAGTCTTAATGCTTGTGGGCACAAAGCCAATATTTGCACAAGTTCAGGCTTGATTTGAGATTGAGAAGTGATGATTAAGCTAGACCATGAATGGTTTACCATCTAATTTTCATGACATATAGATATAAATGAGATTATGTGTGGTATTTAAATTTCTAGGGTTTAATGCGCTTTTAGAAATCTAGGGTTGAGTAGAGATGCAAAAAAACTTGATCCTAAGAATAGTGTGCGGATGGTTAAGAGAGATTTACATATACATTAGAGAAATTGTCATCTTCATATGAAAATATATAAACATTGGTTGATTGGGTTAGGAGGTTCATATATGATTGTTTAGGTGAAATCTATGCCCTAAGGTTTTTTTGTCTTTATTGAGTCATTGTAGTTTAGATTTGCATGCTAGTTTAGTATAATTTTGGATTCTTTCGCATTTTCCATCACCCAAATAGAGCCTAAGCTAGACTAAAGCCTGCACTTAGTAAACCCACCTCTCCTTGGGACGACACTCTTACTTTCATTATATTACTTGAGGCGACGCGTGCACTTGCGCGCATAGGCATATTATTATATACACACGCTTACGCCTATCAGAAACAAGTCAACTATGATTTGGAAACCAAATTTATAATTTTTCATGCCTTTTTTTGCTTTTCCTTCAATTTCTCGGCAAGCAAACAAAATGAAAACTCAAACTCCGTAATTTTTTCGACTAATCCTAAAACCCATGGCTTTAGTTTCGATCAGAAAGCACTGGAATTGTTTAGGGGCAATAGCATGGAGCACATCATATGGTATTATGTATAAGAATCATTAAGGTTAAATACGATTCTTGAAAGAATATAGAGAAGAAAATGGAGAAAAAACGAAAATAAAAAATAAATCTGAAATTAGTAAATTATTTTTATATCTTTCTTCAAATTAGTTTCAAATGTTCTTTTTTTTTTTTTTAAATATAATTTTATTGATTTAAACTATCAATACATTAGATAACACATAATCAAATTCACTAAAAACTTTGAGGATAATGCAATACTAGTTAGGCTAATTGCATAATGAATCGGCTCAAAGTCTACACATTTAATAATCCTAATCAATGACTCCAGTTTTACAATATATTGACGACCATGTTTTGATTTGTTATTTCTACTTGATCAAATATGCTTTGTTGTCTAAATCGCTCACACACTAGTAAATGTCACAAAAGACAATCAAAAACCAATCATCGTACCAAGACAACACAACCATATGACGCAATAAGTAAGTGACAAAATCACCACTTATTTGTAATAAGTAAACAACAAAATCACTTAAAAACAATTTAAACTCACATCTGTATGGAAGAACCGCACATTAACAAAAAAATGATAGAAATAGATGTAGAGCGATGATTTAAGGTTAAGAATGGCAAAAAAATCATCTCTCATTGCTAAAAGTTTAGAAAAGAGAAAATAGATGAGAAAAAGAGTGGCTAATTGTGTTTAGCAACATTATTTCAAATGTTCTTTTTAATTAGATTTTTATTTTATTTTTTAAATTCATTTATCTTTTACTTAATTTTAGTTATATATATATATATATATATATATATATATATATATATATCTCTATATATATACCACTACAAGGAATTTGGGATATAGTAGCGCACTTTTAGAGGATTTTCCTATATGTACGACTTATTTAAACAATAATATCTAAAATACTATGTTCAAAAAATATTTCCAATTTTACGGCAATTTTTGCGAACTAGGAAAGAGATGTTTGAAAATCATGTTTTGAATAAATGAGTTTGGTTGGAAATCATGTTTTAAAGAAACGAGTCCGTGTTTCAACAAAATCGTCTTTTGAAAAGACAATTTCTTCACTCTCAAAATGGTCTTTTCAAAAGACAATTTCTCAAAATCGTCTTCTCAAGAAGATGATTTCTTCAATATCGTCTTTTCAAAAGACAATTTCTCAAAACCGTCTTCCTATTATTTTCTTCACATCTCCTCTTTTGAAAAGACGATTTCTATTATATATTTTTTCATTTTTTATTTTTTAAATCTTTGCAACAACTTTTTTTTATAATTTGATAATAAATTATTATATTATTATTTAATGATAAAAAAATTATTATAAATATGTTGATGTTAATATAAATTGAATTTATGTTTGTCATTATTCATATATTATAGGATTAAAATTATTTTAAATTATAATTTTTTTTTTTGTCAGGCCATAAGGTATCCTAAGCGATCAGGTGTACCTGGAAGGCACCTTTAAGCTATATCCTGTAGTAGGCCCAATCACGAATTCAGTCGAGATGAATGGCAATTGGTAACTTCTGCACATAACTGTACATTCCCCGAGCTCGAACTCGAGACCTCGGTGTAAGTCCCCCACCCTTCATCTCTCTTTATTAGGTCCCCACTCATGGAAATGCTGATGCTGTGATCCAATTTGCCTGCTGCCCCGCCTCCATGGGCTTCCGGGCACGACCCCAGGGACTCTTATAAAGTAGGAGCACTCCTTTCATGTTGTAGCTCGGTTGGTAGTGGTGCTCCACTTATAAATCGCAAATGTCAGTCAGCGAAGCGGATTAAGCTGCGGTATAGTGAGACCCTAAAAAAAGGAGTGAGAGACCATACTGACAATGGTCCCGCGCCATGCACTCCCTCATGCTCCCGTATGGCTTCCTACAACATTATGACTCCTCCGCAGTACCTTCACCGGTAGACCAGTCTTATTCTTGAGAGCTTTGCTCTCGACGGTCTAGGATTTGCAGGTTCCTCTTAGTATGTGTGCAGTTCTCTGTATTTCCCACTTTGGTTGCTCTGTGACATGTGAAGGGTCAAGTATGGCCTTGCGGAGCATAAAAACATGGAAAACATCGTGAATGCAATCGGGGAGTCGGATGGCAGCTCAGTCGATATGCCACCTCCCGATCCTCTCTGACAATCTGTATTGATATATCGTGGACTCGGCTTTCCGTGCCAGATCTTAGTACGCCCTTCCATGGGAAATCCTCCAAAAAATACCATATCCCTATAGAACTCTAGGTCCTGCAGTGATTATCCGCATAACTTTACATCCCGGTCTTGTGCAATTTTAGTCTATCTCTTATAACTTTAATCTTATCACGAATCCACTTGAACAATTTCTGACCTACTAATTCCTTTCTACCTCGTCCCAGCGGTGGAGTTCGACATTTAGTCCATAAAGAGCCTCATAAGGGTCGCCTGTCTTGGCCTGATAAGCTGTTGTATATACCAAACTTCCATCGGGGGTGAGATGGGTGTCTAGCTCCCTCCCCAAGCTCTAGAACACATGCCTAACCATACTCTAAGTCTGTATAGTCCTCTCAGTTGGCCATCAGTACGTGGCCCATGAAAAGCCGTCATGAAATGCAGTTTAGTGCCAGGGGCATTCTGTAAACTAGGCCAAAACCGTGAGGTAAACATGGGATTTCACATGCGAAACAATGGAAACTGGCGTACCATGCAGTCTGATAATCTCTCTAACGTATAATTGGGCCAACTTATCCATTGAATCCTTTATTCTTGATGAGAGCAGGAAGTGGGCTGATTTCGTCGATCTGTCAATCACCCATATCGTATCATGGCCGTGACCCAGCGTGGAAGTCTTACCACAAAATCCATAGTGATTCTCTCCCCATTTCCGTGAGAATGAGTGGTTGTAATAGTCCACACGGGCTTGATGTTCGGCTTTCACCTGCTGACATGTGAGACATCTGGAGACGAACTCTGCAATATCCTCTTCATGCCTTCCACCGGTAGTTAACACTTTGGTATGATACATCTTTGTGCTTCAGGATGCATAATAGCATAGAGGAGAATGGGCTTCCTCCATAATCTCTGCTGCTCCATCACCTGCATAAGTACCTGACCTTTGTCCCATGACCGCGGTACCATCCTCTCTCGATGACAAATCCTCGTTGCCAGGACTCTGCTTCACCTCTCAGCTTCACTACTTGTGGATCCTGGGCCAGCTCTCTAATCCTGTCTGTCAATACGGGAGGCGTACGCAGGAAATGTGGCTAACGGTGCTCACAGATCTGTCGGTTCAGTCTCACACCCAGGACCTCGAAAGTGCATGGTGGGAAGATGCACGGCCCTCGAGTGCGATAATATGGAACTCATGGGTCTCCTACTAAGACATGTCTGCTACCACGTTAAGCCTTTCGGGATATATTCAATGGTACATTCATAATCCTTGATCAGTTCAATCCATCTCCTCGTCACCGTGTTCGGTTCATACGTGTAAGCAGATCACGCGAAGCTCATGATCATTAAAAATCCTACGGGCCTCCATATAAGTAATGCCTCCATATCGCGAGGCAATCACTATTTGCTAGCTTCAGTGCGTGTGTAGGATAATTACTGTTCATGCTTGTGATTGCACAGAAATATCGCGTCACCTTGTCATTACTGCGTTAATACCTGACCGGACCTGCTGAAGGCATCACGGTACCCCTCTGAAGCCATCACATACGATGGAAGTGTAAGTACTAAGTGAGTCAATCTCCTTACCCCGATTCATGAAACTCTCTTGGCAAGCCTCGACCATAAAAGCGGTTCCTCTTTCCTTGCATCGATCTAGTGAGTGCGGTATCTTCAAAATCCCTCAATAGGCACTTCGTGCATGCCTACCTTAAACCGAAGAAAACTTCTTATCTACGTAACACTCGGCGGGGTTCCCAATTCGGTGTAAACTACAGGCCTTACGCGGATCAACAGGACCCCCTCTGCAGAAGTGTATTCCCCGAAAAAGGCGACACTATCGAGCCAAAAATGACACTTGCTAGTTTTAGTATATAGCAGAGTAACCGCGTATTTGAGGTATCCTCGAAGTGCTCTGCATGTTCTTCTCCTTTGCCAGAATAGATCAATATATAGGTCAATAAACAGATATAAACTGATCTAAGTAATTTTAATTATTCCATGAGATCCATAAGCGGTGGGGCATTTGTAAGTCAGGAAATGGCATGACTAGAGGCTTCGAGAATGCGTCTGGGTGTTAAGATCTTTGTCTTAGGAACATCCTCATCATGAACTCTCAGCGATGATGGCGACCTCCAAATCAATCTTGGAGAATACCTTAGCTCCACATAAAGCCGATCAAAGAGATCATCAATCCTCGGAAGGATGTAGTAAGTATTGTTACCTTATTCAACTCTGCTAATCAATACATAATGGCATGCCAGTCTTGTACTACAAATAGCTTAGGGTGCTCCCCAAGGAAATGTGCTTGGTCGGATGAACCCCTTGTTGACCATTTCTTCCATCTGCACTTTAAGTTCTTTCAATTCTGCGGGGCTTCATCCTATAAAGGCGCTCGAAATCAGGTTGCATCTGAGAAATTTAGCTTTCGATGTTGAAAATCAATCTTTACGTAAGGTAATCCACAGAATCATGCGGAAACACATCACGGAAATTCTCGACTACTAGAGATTATATTTGTCTCATATCTTCATCTCACCTCAAGTATAGGCTAGATACCCGGATATGACTTCAGACATCTTCGGCCATCATCCACGGACATCATACTTGAAGACAATATCTTCCTTACCCAGTAATCTCACGGTTCGGTGGAGCGCCTTCTTTCTGAAATAATCCATGGTGTGATGTCGAGACAGTCCATCCTAGTATCACATCGAAGTCTTGGATGTCCAATATTGCAGTGGCCATACGCAACTCATGACCACTGTTAATCACTCTACAACGATGCCATACTCTATCTTTATAGAAAATTGATCACGTAGGAAAGGGAGACTACCATACTACAATCTATGGGAACGTATCTCTATATTCTTATTACGTAATTCCAGCATAAATAATTAGTGGCACCGGATCTATCAGGCTTATAAGCATCACTATCGAAACTTGGATAGTACATCATGACTACAGTGTTATGCGCCTCCTGTTGAGTGGCGCCGCCTGCTTTGTGTACGAGGTCGTCTCATCACATCCTTTGGATGGTGACCTCTACTGTGGTCCTCGGATCTAAAGTAAGCCATAGTGGGGCTCTTTTGGAGCCCTGCGACTCTGACCACGACCTCTTACCAACAACGAGCTGCCTCTGTCACATCATCCCTCCTGATCCACTTTGCAGAGGAAATATCTTTATGGGCACTCTTTAGCGAAGTGTCATTGTCGCACTTAAAACAGCTATGCGATACGATCCTCTGTGGTTCTTCCCCACCGGCCTCGGCTTTGGACCCTTAGAGCTACATGCGTGGCCTCCTTGAACCTGGCTGGCGCCTTTGGCCCAGACTCTTGCCCTGATCCTTGTGTCTTTCCTCCCTCTTGAACTGCTTATTGGAACCTCCCTGAACCCACGTCGACCCACTCAGTTTTTATTGTCCTTATTTGGTCGTAGCACAGGATTTCAGCGCCTCATCACTCCTCAGCCTAACTACGGCCTCCTGCTGGCGATGCGTGTGTGGGGCATCGCCTTCTATAGTCTAATCTCTGGATGAGACCTACGGCAAATCTCTCTTGGTCTTGAGAGCCGTCATCCTTGATAAATGGGACATATGCAATGGCTTTCGAGAAAAACTCCGCTCATAATCTGTCACAGAGAGTGTCCCCTGCTCCAGCCTAAAGAACTCCTCAGCCTTTGCATCTCGGTAACTGGCTGGAACAAACTTATCTGTAAACTCTTCCTTAAACTGTGCCCAGGACACTCCCTCTGGGCATCTCCTTTGAACTGCCCTCCACCACTCCAATGCTCTGTCCCGTAGGAGAAAGGCAGAAAAAATGACCATCTGCTCATCAGGCACCTTGCATCACACAGATGGGCAGGTTCATTCCTCCCAACCATGAAGCCTTTTCAGGGTCTCCCAATCCATCATGGTTCGTGCCCCTAGCTTTCGCCTCTCTATAGGAAGCTCTGAAATCCTCGGAAATTTGTCGTATGTGATGGCTAAAGTGAGCCATCTGCTCTAAAGATATCTGTCCTCCCACGACCTCAGGAGGTGGTGGCGACCTGTCACATTGGTGGCATAGGGTCATGCAGTGGGTGGAGGAACATAAAGCGGACTCATCAACATATTCCTTGAGGTGAGTGGTATAATGCCTCGGAGCTCCCTCTGAAGGGTGGAGTCGGCCTCGACGACGCATTTTCTGTGAATTCAAAAATTAATGTCATGTAATGCATATATGATTTTAAATCACATAAATAATTTATGCAATTTTAAAATAAAACATTAAAATAATCATATGAAAATAAAATTTTCAAATCTTTATAACATTTTCAAAACGGTAGCTACGATACCACGTTGAGGATCTGACCGGGTTATAATAAAGCCCAGGGCCAACTAGAGTGAATTTACCGCAGCGAGGACCTAGTGGTCATAAATGATAGGAAAAGACTAGGGTTAATATCCCCAAATGCTTGAAAATGAAATGTAAATAGAAGTTTATGGGATTAAAGGAAAATAGAGAAAAGATGGAATAGAAATAAAGAGAAATGGGACGAAATGAAAAAATGAAAAAGTTAAAAGCGAAAAAAAAAGAGGGTTTTAGGAGAGCCCAACAAGCCTTAGCATAATATATAGGATTTAAAGACCAAAATTGGTCTCATTTTTGGAGAAGAGAACAAAGCGTGAAGGGAAAAAGAAAGAGAGAAGAGAAGGGGAATAGGAAGAAAGAAGAGAAGAAGAGAAGGAGGAAGATCAAGCTAAGGTATGGAACTTTGGATTTTTGTATGGAAACTAACCTTGATTATGGATTCTATGAGATTTGGCATGGATTTTTTGGAGTTTGTAGTGATTATCTTATCTACAGAAGTCTAGGGTTTTTATAGAATTGTATCCTACAAGCTTAGATTTCTTGAAATTAAGGTTGGTTAAACCCCGAGAACAAGATAAGTATGGAATCATCCCTTTGTTGTTGGATTCATGGTTAAATGGAAGGAAATTGAGTTAGGGTTTAGAACAAACCTTAACAAATCTTGGTGTTTGGGTTGTGTATGGGTTATAACCCATATTATAATGGTATTGGGAGGAATTAATGGAAAGGTTTTGAAAAAAGATAAGTAGTGAAAGAGGATTTGAATAGAAAAGAGATGTCAAGATGAAAATGAAATGGTTTTGAAGTGTATATGGACTATAGAGTTGAATTGGATGGAAAATGTGGAAAAAAATGCGAAAAGCCCACGTGCAGGCATTTTTTGAGGAAGCGATCTCGATGCAGTACTCTGTTTTCTATTCGACGAGTTTTCTTATTTTAGCCATAACACTCATTTCTTATCAGGTTGAGTTATTCAAGTAGCTAATTAAACTAGACTTCAAGGAGAACCAAACATCAGAAATAGGCATTGTCAATTCTGATTCTATGTAGCCCAAAATTCATTCAAAGCAAGGCCGTGGCTAGAAGCCAAATTCTGGATTCGAGTTTTTAGACATAGATTGGCAGGTTGTTTGGACGTAAAGTGAGTTTGGTGCTCAGGTTGGGTGAGTTCAATTGGAGAAGAACCCTTGCTACCTTAGTTTCAAGAAGTTAAGAACCAGTGTCAAATATGGAGTTAAGACATTGAAAAATGGGTATTTCAAGCGATCCGAGAGTGTAAAATGAAGTAAGAAGACGTAAGGTCATTTGTAAAAAGAAAAAGGGTAATTTGGTCATTTCACTTGGTTCACGTATTTTAAATTGTGGTTAAATGAGATTTAGGTGAATGTGATGTGGTTGGGTGAAAATGAATGTAATATGGTGGATTAAATAGGTTATGGTTAATGGTTAGTTTGTAGTTCTCTTTGAAAAGAAAAGGTAGAAAAGGACTATCGGACGGGAGCAGGAAGCAAGCGGGATTGAGCGGTGAGCGGTGAGTGTAAAAATGATATTTTGCAAATTGAGTTTTTAAGGAAGTGAATGATTTTGATGTTAAAATGAAAAGTTTAATGTAAATGTTTATATTGCTAAATGAAAAGTTTTGATGTAAATGAAAATTTTTAATGTACATGTTTATCTTGCATCAATATATATATATATATTTATATTAAATTATATATATGTATGCTTATGTTAAAAGCGTATGAAGAAGTTTAAAAAAATGTGTAAAGAATGCATGTATATTTACATATATATATGAGTTTTCATGATAAAAGTAAAGGATTTAAATAGATTTATAAATGTATTTTGATAAATGTTTCTTACGATGGTTACCTAACCCATATAGTATTATGGCCGATATCGGCCGAGGTACCTTAAGCATGTAAGGATTTAGAGGGTAAAGTTATAGGTTACTAACTGAGAGAGGGAATTAGGTGTCTAGAGTAATATCCTTACACGTGATAAGGTGCTATGACTGGAACCCTATGCAAAGCGTGAGTTTCTCCCTTGACGTGTAGTGAGTTCATGGTGCTAAATGTATTGTCCTCAGTCGGTGCGAGAAAGTGTTAGGTGTGTTTATTCCAAGGTTCCATTCGGAAAAGAAAGAAGAAAGAAAGAAAGAAAGAAAGAAAGAAAGAAAGTTTAAGGCATAAATGGATTTTTAATTGTATAAGTATGTATTACTTTGAAAAGAAAGTTTAAGGCATAAAGGGATTTTTAATTGTATAAGTATGTATTACTTTGGTATATACTGAAAATGGTATCTTAATGAAAATGTACCTCTTGGGCTCCTTTGTCATTCTTTTACGTATGTTTCAAAAACATTTCGAGGACGAGGCAGTGCGCCCGTGAGTATCCTCTGTGCGGTGGTCGAGACATTGAGGAGGCGGCATTTGTGATTCCTTGTATATGTAATTTTGCATATTGTATGTTGAGATATTTTATTATGTATATATGTATATATATAAAATTTGAAAAGAACTAAGTGTGCTTTGATCCTCGATGGAGCGAGGTAAGTAGGCGGTCGGCCAAGTAAGCTCGAAGCCAATCTTTTATTAAAAAAAAATGTGCATGGAATTGAAGAAAGTTTGAATGTTTTGATGATTTGGAAGTGAATAAGGTATATGGTATATATATTGTGTTATTTGATTGAGTTGTGGGCAGAGTCCTGCGGAAGTTGAATTGAATATTAGAAGTGTTTTAAATGCTTATGCGGTATTTGTAAATTGGGAAAGTCAGAAAAAACGAGGAGAAACTACGGCGATTTTTGAAAAATCAAGTGTTTGAAAGAAAGAAAAAAAATTTTATCCTTCGCTTCCGCATTATTTACTAAAGATATGTTAAGGATTGTAAAGGGTTCGCTCCATGGATTTTTATTGATTATTTTTGAGAAAAGTTTCTATATCCATTGGGTGCAGGGAGTGCCACTCGGGTTCATGGGGTTATCGGGGTCGGGATCCTTCATCCCAGTTGGGTTATGAGGACCCTGACCATCTTACCTACATGTTTGGTGGTAAATTATAGTTATTATTATAAATATATTTTATCTTTATCTTAATATTTTTAATTTTTTAATGATACATCATTTTATAATAATTAAAGAATAAGAATATATAACATATATTGTAAGACCCGAGAAATTTCATTTTTTAGAAAAAGGGCAAAATCGTAATTTCGGTTACAAAATTGTAATTTCGGTTACAAAATTGTAATTTCGGTTAAAAATCCAAAATTTATTCTCTAGATCTCAGATGTGAAACAGATTTCACCGTTGGAATCGTCTCACGAAATCTAGATAGCACGTAAAATTTCGTCAATTAGAAGTAGGTGGAATTTCCACGTTTGAGGCATCGCGGTTCGGTGCCGTGAAGCGATTTCGATGCAACAAAAAATCACATATAACAAGTGCTCATGTGCCTCGAGTGGCATGAGTAGAGAAATGATGAAAATGGACCAGTGAGATAGTGCGAATGTCAAAGCTGGGAAAGAGGGACATAATTGTCATTTATGAATTGTTTAAGTTGGTCATCAAGATAAACAGAATAGTGTTGTCTTCTTAAAATGCTAGGAAAGAAAAGCGTGGGGAGACTTCCGGTAGCCAAAAATGGCGTTTTTAGAGATGATGTCCTCGGCTACTCTTTCGACGTAGGAGAATCGTAGTCGGAGTCTTTGGGACGAGAAGGAAAGGCTGGCTGCCTTGAAGAGGCTGCGCGTGGAGTGCGGATTTAGGGAGTTTCCTCAAACTCCAAGAGGTAGGGATTTCTCCCTACTTGGGTTTTATTCCTTCTTTAAGTACTTTGTCGATGTTTGAGTTAAATGAGGCCGTGAGACCGTGAGGGGTCGTTTGATCGGTCCCAAATCTTGGGGCAAGGTGACTATAAATTTTGAAATCAAATGGAGCGGCCGTGGCGCACGGCTGATTTGGGGTTGTTAAATTTTGCAATTATGTATTAAATCATGTATTGGTTTTAGTGGGAATAGGAATGGCCGTGAAATGCGGTTCCTGAAGTGAGCAGATGATGAATTGATAGTGACGGGCAGTAAGCCCTAGGGTTTTTCTTGTTCCGCAGAATGATGACACAAAATATATTTTGTGTGAAAATGTTTGATCGGTGATTCGAGTTGGATTGCTCGTGTTTGATCGATATTGCTTGGTGACTAATTTGATGTATGAAATGAGAATTTTACATGACATGATTGTGTGATTTTAAATTATGTGAGACCATATTTGCATGTGTTATATGAGTTATTGAAATGGCATCACAATGCATTTCATATGCAGGAGCACCACTAGAGAGATAAGGTGAGTGCATGAGGTAGTTTAACTAAGAAGCTATTTGGTAGACTAGTAAATGTAAAATATCTCGGAGGTTGTCTAAAATAGTAATAATGATCGGAGGTAGTCACGTACTAAAAATATCAATCGTGGAATGTGATTGATATACATCGGAGGGTAGGTAGCGTATAAAATATCGATTGTCGGAGACGGCTGATTGATATATCTCGGAGGGTAGTCATAAATATAACATCGAGCCAGTCCGCTCTTAGATCGGAGGGTAGACCACAAATATAAACAAATAACTTTGTTTGAAACTAGTTTCTCACATCTGAGAAGCAGGCGAGTGTGAGGAAATCGGTGAGGATTTCGAGTGCAGTTGTGGAGTTAGACATTCAAGTAGGATCATGCATTTGCTTGCTGAATGTGTGTTTATTTGGAACATTGCGCACTTGGAGAGTAGCCCGGCAGGCGATTCCACTCTTGGTATTCGCTCGCCTGTCGAGGATATTATTTTACGGTACGGGAAGCGTGCGAGGACGGTTCGATCCTAGAGGCGAGGTGTGAAGAAAGTAGGGTTGTGGCTTTGATGATTTATACATGTATTAGAATTCTCTAATTTTTTGATGTGTGTTGTATAAGAGTAGTGTGCTCTTGACTAATGGATATAGTTGGTATGTTTACGGATATTGTTATGAATGCTTTGTTTATGGGCCCAGTGGGTAGTTTTACTCATGTGATGACATGTTGGTATTTGTTTGGACGGAGTTTATACAAGTATTGTATTTGGGTAGGCTCGTCTGAAAGGGACTACGCTAGATTTTACAAAGTGGTCGGGTAGACATCACTTGTATTCTAGCAAGGTTATTGGTAGTGGCAGATTTTTGAGTTTGGGCGTCACATATATACAATGATATAATAATTGTAAATATATATTATAAAATTAATTTATTTTCTTATTTAATTTAGTATATAAAATAATTACAGCTATTATAAATAGTAATATTTTTAAAAATATATTTACTATTGATATTAAAAATAATATTATTTATCAAATGAGATATTAATATATAAAAAATTAAGAATATTTTGATTAATATCTCTCATTATTTTTTCTACTTCCCATTTTTTTTCTACTTTAGGATTAAAAAACAACTATTATCAATTTGCTAAGCTAAATTTATTTTAAAAAAACTTATTATCAATTTTATTTTTAACAAATAATTATATGTAATAAATAATTATGTTTTATTTTAATTATTTAATAAAGCAATTTTTGAATAAAATTCAATTTTAAGATATGAGATTTTAAGAAATTAGTAGTTTAAAGAAAAATATAAATATTTTTATAAAACCAACAAACGTCCTATATTTTTTATTTTTGAAGCCACAAACATCCTATATTAATAACCTATAATCATTTTATTTGTAAAAAGGGTCCAAATAACTTGTCTATATAAATAAATTAACAAACCAATATTGTAAAACCCGTGAAAATTTTAAATTTTAAATTTTTAGAAAAATGGTAAAACTGTAATTTGTTGGAATAATCTCAGAGGAAAAAGCTGAGATTTTTCTATATCTCGGATGACAAAATGGATTTCACCATTAAAATCATCTCGCGAAATCTAACACCCCAATCGAATTTCGTCAAATTCTTTCACGTTTTTCAACAAAAATTGTAGAATCAAGGTACAAGTGACCACGTGGCACCAAGTGGTAGGGCACTTGGCCGGCGGCCGTGTGGTTGCCGGTACATGGAGGCAGATAACCTTGGCTGTTTGCATGAGAAAAGGCGTGGGGATTGGTCACCCCCCCGTGATGTGAAATGGAAGGGAGAGGCGAAAAGAAAAAATGGGGCTCAGGTGGGTGGGAAGGATAAAAGGAAGAGAAGGGAGGAAAGGGAGGAAAGAAAAAAAAAAAGCCAAAGGGGAGAGGAGGTGCGTGGAATCAAAAGGAGGGAAACCCAAAACAGGAGAGGAGAAAAAAAAAAGAAGAGAAAAGAAGAAAAGAGAAAGGAAAGAAAGAAGAAAGGAAATGAGGAGAGGCAGGAACCAGCGTGCGTAGGGGTAGAGACGGGACGACGAGGACGCTGGCTAGCGGCTGCGAGAGGTAGGTTTTCCTCTTCTCGGTTATTTACACCCCAGGACCACGTAATGGCCTAGCGGTTTACGCCCTATTTGGTGATTTAATATTGGTTTGGTTGTTGTTGTGTGACGGTTAAAGACCGGTTTCCACTGAGGTTGAGATTGTCAGGGCAGAACAGCGTGTTAGAGATGGCAAATCAGAGCATAATGTAGCGAGTTGTGCCCCGAATTTCATACCATAGAATCGCAGGTGTCAGCCCGGTGACCTGCTTTCTCATTCGAACTTGTTAGATGGATTCTTGGACTCTGAGCTCGTTGAGTCTAGAATTTTATTAGATGAAGTGCTCAGCCAAACCATGGTCTGAACATTGAGCTGAATCACAGCTTCAGTTGAGGAATGGTCAGTTACAGTTTAGAAACCTGTTTTGGGCCAGTTTGTATCTGAAATGCTTAGGGCTATGTATGGCCTGAGTAAGGAATTACGTGTTGAATGTTTTGTGTGGTATTGACACAAGCTGGACTTTCTAGACTAAGTCTAGATTATTTCGAGGCCAAGCATGGCCGGATTTATGGCCGGGAATGGCTAATGTGTGTTATTGTTGTAAATTGAATAACATGCTGAATGTGTGAAATTATGTGATATATATGTGTATTAAAAAAGTGATAATTATATGTATTAAATATAATTTATCCATGACACTTGACATGTAGTGTAATAGATATGTTGCATGTGACACGTAGCGTACATGTAGGCATGCAATGACATGTGCATTGCATTTATGCATCGGGACATCACGTCGAGTCGGGTGTGAGTGCATGGTTAGGGTTGACACTGTGTTCGGTGTTCAACCATGGTAAATCGACACTATGTTTAGTGTTTGATGTATGTCGTGAGGGCATGGTAAATCGACACTGTGTTGGTGTTCGATGTTTGTCGTGAAGACATGGTTAATTGACACTGTGTTTGGTGTTCAATGGTGAGCTCCGTAAAATGTGACAACGTCCAAATTGAGGCTCACGGTTGCATGGCATGAAAATTACATGTGTAAATAGGTGAAGCAAGTAGGGATAGACACCCCCTCGGGTGAAAAACCTGGTATATGGTTTCACTACAACAAATAATGGAATTCTGGACAAAAACTTTCGTCCACAAATGTACCAATTTCTTCCATAAAGATAATTGTGGATGAAAAATAAAACGTCTCTAAAGCCTCGTCGGTAAAGATAATTGTGGACGAAATAATGAAACCGTCCCTAAATATTATATGATTGTGGAATGAAAATAAAAACTAGATCCTGATAGGTCCCATATATCTGCTGACGAGGAATTGTTTGTCCTTCACATTAATAACTATTAGGTCTATAAAGGATATTTCTCCCTGAGGTTGGATGTTCAAAGTTAAACGGACCATTTTTAGGGACGAAAATTTTTGGTCCACGATTCAATTAGAATTAAAGACGAAAACTATTTCGTCCACAAAGGGTAAGAATTGGAGACGAAAACTTTTTCATCCATGAAATTTTGTGATCGAGTGGTAATAGGAAATAACATTTTGTCCACAAAGGTTTGAATGATCAGAATTGGTGACAAATACCATTTCGTCTACAAAGTGTTAAATGATCATAATTGAGACAAATATCATTTTGTCTACAAAGGGTTGATTATTGTTAATTGTGGATGAAATTTGTTTCGTCCACAATTAGTATGGAAAAATTTTCACTACCTCAATTCTTTTGTTTACTATTATATACAAATAAAATTTTATATCTTATTATATCAATTATATAAGCAATTTTATTAATAACATCTAAAATAAAATTTATAAAAATATTGTCATAAAACATAATGTTGTGATTAAAAATATAATCCATGTATAGTACCCATGACATTAATAAATTAAGTATTTAACATAACAAGAACATAAAATATTATATTATACCATC
This sequence comes from Tetrastigma voinierianum, assembly GCA_016808115.1. NCBI lineage: Eukaryota > Viridiplantae > Streptophyta > Magnoliopsida > Vitales > Vitaceae > Tetrastigma > Tetrastigma voinierianum. The sequence goes on along the minus strand of JAEQBH010000997.1, from coordinate 34,822 downwards.
TACTTAACATGTTCTATGTTAAATTCATATGCCCAAATCCAAAACCCAAAAAAGACTAAACAATCAACTAGCTAGTGGAATTGCATCTTTCTCTTCACACTTTTTATAATGGAAACCAAAGAACATATCGTAATAATAAGCCAATTAGAAAGTAAACTTTAGGAAGTAAAAATTGAATCATTTTCCTTACCAAATCTTTCTAAGAAATATGAGTTGGTGGACGACCATTTGTAGCGAGAAACATATCAAACATCTTCTCTTGGCGTTCAAAGTGAGCCTCCCAAATTTTTTCTTAATTTGCCAAGCGATCATCCCAAACTCTCTCTTGATTTTCCAAACGACTAGTCAAATAATCTACTCTATCAACCAATTTATCTATCTCCACATCTTTCTCTTTAAGGTTTTCCTCAAGCTTTGTATTTGGCATTTTAGGTTGAATCCTTTTCCTTTTGGTTTGAGTATATCAAGACACTGATGTAGCTAGATCTGGATTCAAAAACAGTATAGATTTCATCGGGACTTAAAGCATTTCCTTCTTCTTTAGATTTCTCTAACAGTTCCATCATTTCCTTCTAAAATTTTAGAATATTAATATGAAGATTAATATGTAAATCATGACTTAGAGTTAGAATATATAGCATAACAATTACACTTACATATTTTGACTCTGCCACTGGAGTCGACCATCCTTTTCCTTCTTTAAAATGTGAACTTGTAAAGAAATTCGATCCACACTCTTCCCCATCAAGTAATTTCTCCTCTAATCCATAAAATAACAAGTCAAGATAAAGTCACTAATTCAAACAATTAGAAACTAAAAGTTTCTTAATTTCCCAACATCTGATTTCATTTCGAACAACGCAAAAGCGGTGATCCTTGATTGTGATACATGTTTAGCTACTTAGGTTGGTAGCATTTTGGGCACATTTGCCTACAATGATTAATTGCATCAATAACGTTCCAAAGTGATATCCATTAACTAATTAATAGATTAACATTTGATAATATACCTTAACAATAGAGATCATCCCAATATGTGCAAAGAGTTTTCAATTATCTTGAGTCAAATTCTCAAAGTTTGGCTTGTTTGCTGCATCCTCAAGCGAATCAACTTATTAAAATGCTTATGCAAAGTATACCGTGCATTTCGAGATCGGTGTTTCAAAATTTGTTGAATCTTATCAATTATGTCATCGTCTTCTCCATCAACAATATCTAACTACATCTGTGAATCCATTTTTTGAAGAATAGTGATAAATATAGATAAGAAACATGTAAAGTAAATGAAATTGGTAAATTATGATAAAACATATTAGAAGTGCAATTCCAAGGTTTACATATTGTCACTTATTTTAAAAAGAAAGAAAGAGCCATTCGATAAAAGCAAACTACACTAAGATTCTCAAAATAAAATAAAGCACTCTTGTGTGATTGGTGAACCCGAAAAATACCACAGTTGGCTATCCTTAACTTCTTTACTTCTTTACTTCTAGGAAAACAATTTGAAAATTTTGAACTTCAACATAATTTCCTTGTTTAATACATAGCTTTAATTCTTTTACGCTGTTCAGCATCACATGGATTTCTACATATGACTTCACAATAAATCAATATCTTAAAAACAAGTGATCAAAATGGAAGGTATTCATGAGAAAAAGAAATTGAATATCAAGTAGCTACTAAATCACAATGAAAATGATAAGACATTGTTATAATATAACATGAGTTACTATATATTTTAAATTCCAATTTGGTGCAATTTAAAAAATATTGACTACTTTGCTTTTAGAAGTAGAAAAGGTGAATATGCCATCATTTTAATACCCCGATCCTTCTTAATGTTTTTACAAGGGTTAAGAAATACTTGATTATCAATATCAATGATAAAAGTTTGAGACATATCCTCCACATGCAATACTATTAACTTGGAAAATTATGAACTAGTGAGAACAAATGTACCAAGAAAAGTTGTTGACTTGGCAAATTATGATAACATTTTTTCTACATAACACAAACATCCATGAATAAGGACAGTAGGTGAAAAAGGTAGCCATGAAAGTATTCCAACAGCATGAAAAAGAATGTACAATTCATTATCATGTATAATATACCAGCATCAATAAACTTCACCTTGACAATCAAACATTTAATTGAAGAAGAAAATTGTCGCGGCTTATTTAGGCCGACAAAGTACCATAAGCATATTAGTAAACACGAGTTATTTATAGATGCTTCCAAGTGTGAGTTTTAGGAGCAAGAAGATGAAGAACTGCTCTAGATGTCAATAATTTTAGAATTGATAATGAATCCACAACCCACATACTAATGATATACCTACTTCTTCTAGCAGCACAATTGAAACCTCTGGATTTCTAAATGATGTCAATTGCAAATAAAGAGATATATTTTCACTTACTTCCAAATGATCCATTGCAAGATTAACATTATCCTCCTCCATATCAAGCCATTTTGTTGGCACAGGTATGCACTCACTGAATATGAATCTGACTTATTTGGCTTTCTTGGAGATTGAACTGCAGTGAATTTGGCCTTCCTTTTACGCATAGATAGTCTATTTTATTCTTGCACATTTGCTTTGTTCATTTTTCTCAATCCTTTGCCTCGGGTGCGACCTCGTTTGGCTCTAGTTTCTATTGAAGCTATACAATAAATTTAATGGATAGGTCACTTTTGTTGTCAATGATTTATTGAAAAAATAGCATACAGCTTGATAAATTCAATGGATAGATTACTTCTAACCTGCACTACTACTTGGATTAGGTCGACTGGACTCTGTTTGAAGTTTTGAATTAGATGGCCTAATTGGAGGAGCCGACTCAAGTGATTCAAGCAATGGAATATTGTTGACCGAAGGTGAAGTGCAGCCTGTGGATGCATCTAAAGGAGTACTACTTGTTCCAGCAACAAACTTCTTGCGACGACGTAGCACTGAAACCATTTTTGTCTCAACACCTATTACAGTCAAACAATGAAAATGAGACTTAACTCTTTTGCATATTAAGCATAACTACAACTTTATGAAAGAAACAACTTAAAGCATGTACAAATTAAATTACATGAAATGGAAAAGAGTATTAAGACCTAACATCCATATCTTCATCACCTAATAAATTCAACCCCTTCTTCTTCACTATGTCTCTTCTAAAATGTCTTCTTCCTCCTCATTAATAAATTCGAGTTCTTATATTGTTCTCAATTATATTATTGTCTAAAATTTCGGATCCCATATCATCTCTTAGCAATAAATCCATTTCTTGAACGACGCAATGAACATTCACTTGCTCTTATAATTCATCTTGATACACTTCATCATTGGAAATATCCATGGAATCATTTGCATTCGAACATCAAATACATGTCTATCTTTGAAACTTTTGCACAACTCATGGTCTTTGACTTTGTGTCATTGACATAAAAATCTGTTTGGCAGCGGCGGTACATATGAATCATTTTCATACAAAAATGCAGTAACATTGGCGCTAATAATGTCGCCATCTATATGTATACTAGTTTCTCTCTTTGGTCAGACCACTCACATTTGAAAAGCTGCCGGAGTCTTTGTGTTAAATAATTTAACTCAAAAATATCGAGTCTGCTTCCCATAAAAATCAATAACATTATCACCATGATTCCCTCAGACTACTGACCCACTATTTTGGGTCTTACGTAGACTTCTCCGATCCTTGGTATGAAACCTAACTCCCACGTGACAATACAAGAGTTGTATTTCTTAACTTCAACATCAGTCCTCTTTAAAGCATATAATGCTTACATAGCTTATAATTGAATGATTATTGTATAAATGCATCATCACAAAAAAAAAAAAAAAAAAAAAAAACGGTGAATGTTGTATAGCTGAATCTATACCTATATTGTGTATATAAGCAGTGTGTTTCATTAACACTTTTTCTTAAACCATAAAGGAAATTCAGCTTTGTGTCTGCTCTTTACATTCAATGGATTGTCTTGCACAAGTTGTTCCATGTGTGCTCTAAAAATAACATTGTCATTAATCATATATTGGAAAACACTATACGTAATCATTAGAAATGTCAAGTAACACTTCACGCATATGGTTCTACTTGGCTGAGTACTTAGAATATACCAATGCGCTCTTTTCAAATCCTCTTTGATCGACATATTTAGCTTCTCCAGCAATTACATGTTTACGGGAAAATAGACAATCCACCATCCTCTGCTATATCATTATTCCTTTCTTCTCTATTAAATTGAGTTTCAATTCCACGAAAGTACATTGAACAAAAAGCTAAGCATTCAATTACGATATAACTCTTAGCAATTGAGCCCTCAGGACGAGCCTTGTTTCGAACATTACGCTTATAATCACCTAATTCTCTACAAAAACATATTCAAAGTTACAATCTGTAAATTATTCTAAGTCATTAAAAAGAACACACTTTGTAAAGTCAGTATCTGCAGTTCAATGTGAAACATCCATCTATTTTAATTTGGACCACCAAGCCAGTGCCTCATTTGGCAAAATGGATTGCGAATGCACCATTATGTCGAAAATTTGATGGAAAGATCATTTCCAGCTTGCAAAGAATTACAACTATGTCAGACTTCATTTTCTCTACTTCTTCTACTTTTAAAGTCTTGCAACAAAGTTGTTTGAAAAAATGTCCCAACTCTGTTAAGGCATCAGACACCTCCTTCTTTAGGTATCCTGATCTGCGATAGGGTAATCGTTGCGAAGAACGCCAGCGATCATGACTCTTGACCACGATCTTGCCATCATTTATCGATGCCACACCTAGAGATGTTTGGAAACATACCCATCCAGGAAACTTCCTGATTTTAAATTAACAAAACCCTTGCCTCTCGGCCTTAGATAAGTATAACATCTTTCTTTGGCATTACAAATTTGCCATCACTTCTCTTTATAGATGCAACTCCTTTCTTATGTTCATGTCTTAAATCTTGCCTTGCTTTGAATGTGTCCTTTGTTTTACACCGATATTCAATAATGTTCCCAAAATGCTATCCACGAATATTCTTTTGAATATGCATTACATCCAAGTTAATGCCTCGATTTTAATCTATGCCAATAAGGTAAATAAAAAATGCTTTTTTTGGTCCAATTCAACTCATTGGGGGAACGTTTTCTTTGCTACTAGGATGTTTTCCAAACTTTACATCATTCAAATTTTCTAGTTGAAGCAAAATATCATCACCAGATAACTCTATTGGTGCTACTCCATAATTACATCTTACCATTAAATTTCTTGCTTTTATGACAGCTATGATTTGAAGGTAAAAGCAGCGGTGTCTATATAACAAATTTTATCCTTAATCAGGGAACATATATCTTTTGTTATAAGTAGGACAAACCCTTGTATCCTTTGGTTGACCAAGCGGACATCATACGTAAAATTTTGGAAAAATCATTTATGGTCCTTTAAAAGTGGCTAGCATTTGAAAATTTTCCCCCTTTAATGCATCATATGTCTTGACACAATTTCCCATAATTCTTTTAACTAAATCCACTAAAAGTTTGCGGTATACATCAATGTCCTTTCCGGGGTGAAATAGGTCTGGAATAGCGATGACATAATAGAGAATTCTTTTTTCATACATTTCGAGAGGAAAATTATACGGGTAAAAAATTACGAGGCCCACATACTATAAATTACTCATATTCCCAGATGGTTAAAACCATCGGTTGCTAGGCCAAGCGGGAACATTACAGTCTTGGAAAGCAATGAAATTCCCTTATCAAAATCTTTCCATGTTTTACCATCAGCAGGATGCCTTAAAAAATTTTCATCATTAACTCTCTTTTCCTTATGCCATCTCATATCTACAACAATTTTACTAGACAAAAATAGTCTTTGAAGCCTAGGCTTTAAAGGAAAATAGGCATAATATCTTGTAGTAGGATCTTCTGCAACTACCATCATCAATTTTCCATCTAGAAGTACCACATGTAGGACATTGTTCACATTGCTCAAACTTTTTTCCAAAATAGTGCCTGATCATACTTCTGACATGAATAGATATATACTGATCGAATCATTTAACATCTTTCGACCTCGTAGTGAGATTTGGGAGAGTCCACCATTAAGAGGTAACATATTTGAAGCAAATCAAGCAGCATGTCAAAGACTTATTGCTCCATTTGTTATATACTTTAAGTGAAGTAATTTAACTATGAAAGACAATTTAGAAATTTAGACTGACCGAATATAAATTCTTGTTGAGTTTCCTTCAACAATTCATCAAAAACTTTTCTTGTGTGCGGTTAACGTGACATCATCTTCAATATTACCTAAGCCATTACCTATGTAATTTTCATAGTCATCTAACATCTCTTGGATCCATCATCTTCTATCTCATCATTTGGTGAACTCCATCGCCAATAACCTCACGATTGATTATTAGAATGATCCTTTGCTCGACATTATAATTAGATTTTCCCCATGAAATATCCAACGAGTGTAAATCCATCAATGCCCTTGATTAGATGATCAAAAAACTATATCTTGGCTCCAAACATATGAATTGAGCAATCTATGCATGGACATCTAACTGCAATTTGCAGAGATTATCTTCCTGAAATTTCATAAAAGGCGAACTCTTCCCACACGTCTAGGCAACCATTTTTCTGTCATCCAGAGTTTTATCCATGTTACATTTGTGTAATAGAAAAAAATTTATGAGCAATAAATCATAATTGAGACAAATATTCATATTCTTTGCTACTTTAAGAGTGTACTTAAACAGTGATGCTATAAACTAAAATGACATGCATATAATGAAAAATATAAAATTTTAGCTAAAAAATGAACATTGCAAAAAAAAACTATAAATTTTATAAAATAAACATTGATACATATTGTGAGATGGATGGCTTTCTCAGCGTAGCGGCTAATTGTCACAACCAGTGTGCCTGCACAACTAGCGATCAATAAAATAAATAAATAAGTAAAAACGGTATATGAGCTTTAAAAGCTAGCTAATAATGATAACCAAGCACTAACATTGCACAAGGCTTTGTTTTACATTAATTGATTCACTTCTATCATTTTAGTTAGGTTGAAATTTCGGCAACTTAAATGAGAACAAAAAGGATTTGCGATAGAGAAAAGATACTCGAGGAAAAGAAACACCAAATTAAAAAGGAAAATAAAGATGAAAAAGCATAGTCTAGATTATTGAACAACAATAAAAATAATGATATTAGCTTGCATCAACAAAATGAGTAGTTTATTTAACACAAATCAATGGGAAGACCATGTATATCCATTCTTTTAAATTTCTTTTAAAATGAGTAGTTTATTTGGTGGTTACTTCAACGTCCATTTTGTGGGTTGTTTACAATAGCTTAAGGTCCTCATGGCCTAATTATGTGGTCCTTGGTCCTCGATTCTCTCCAAGGCACGTAAATTAATAAACAATATTAACCATAAATGAATGTTTATAAACCTTTCCATTTCTCTAAATTATTTTAGATAGAATACATGATAATGACATTGATGGGTTAGAAATTAAATTTGAAAAGTTATATCGAGAGTGTCAACAAGCTATAGGATATCCATGGAATGATGATCAAACCAGAATTTTTTGAAACCAAGTAAGCTGAGATTAGTGCCTTATCACAAGTTCACCACAATTGGAGCATAGCCGGAATGATCAAATGAATTCATTTGGTAGCTACATGTGTTCAGTAGATGGAGTAAACTAACCAACAAACTCCTTGGTCTAGAAATGAAACCAAAAGACATGGCCTTCGAGCCATGCTTTAGACGTTATGCCTAGTAAGGTTGAGCATTATTGTTTACAGCATGATTAAAAAGACAAAAGCCAAAATCACATCTTTGACTTGATAGTTTCTGCTCTGATTAATCAAAGTTGTCATAGACTCTGATTTTTTTTTTTTTTTTATGGTCATCGGCTCTGATTAATGAATAAGGCACCAATTTTTTTCCAATTTTTACTTCATTATAAACTTCGGCACCTAAAAACCTCAACAGAGTTGTTCCTAAGACAACTCTTTGCCTCATCTCACCATTCATTCGAAATCGAAAATGAAAACGAAAACTCAAAAAGCTAATCATTTAGTTTCCCGAGCTTTGTTGGCAGCCAACACAAATCAAATGACCATGATTAAATAAAAAAGCATCAACCCGACCAGCAAATCAAGCATAAAGTTCATACGAGATCAAGTCGATAAAACAAAACCAGGTGATGGTCACTTCAATTTATAAGAATTATTAATGATGTTTTTGTTGGTAGAACACCAGGACGGTTTACTGATTTAGATTTTGAAGGAAGGAGTGGGTTTGCGATTTAGAACACGAGACGGTTTGTTGGTAGAAGGTATGAGAGTTTGATATTTCTAAGTTGAGATAAAAATGATGTTTGTTTCGTCCCGGAGAATGAGGTTTATTTACAAGTTCAATTTTATCATATATGACAGTTCATCCATAATAAGTTGTAATTCTACTAAGACATTTAAAATTGTCCTACAATGATTTTGGCCTTCTGGGGACGAATATTGATATGTAGTCGACTTAAAGTCGTAACTTTAAATACAAAATAATTCATCCACAAAAAGAGTTAAAAAACATCCCCGGAATATTTTCATAGGTGTACGACCCTAAAATTCTAAGCGGGAGGCCAAAAAATATGGCGCTTCATTTTTGCAAACAAATTTTATGTTTCGTTCACAATTATGTATATTTGTGGACGAAATCATTTTCGTACCAAAAAATTTCGTAGCTAATTTTATAATTTGTTGTAGTGTTTAGACATGAAACCATCGGTGAAAGCCCATAAAAAATGTTGTATAAGCGTCTGCAATCTGGGTGAGCAAATTAATTAACCATGTACATAACACCACGATCTTGGTGAAATAAGTAGGCCTTTGGGGGTATCGATGTCTAGAATTACAAAACAAAAAGCTTGTTTGGAAAAATGGTCGAGGCGGGACGCCTTGACGATTTCCTAATTGGTATATGCAGGTGTGAGGGAGTCAGTGAAGACTTAAGACTTGAGTCATGAGGGGCATATTGCATTCATGACATGTAGACATTCAGGTACAATAGAGTATAGGTACTTGAATGCGTGTGATTGTATGTATTGGCATTGCATGTTGCTCTTAGGTAGGGAGTGGCCTTGGTAGGAGACATATCTACTTGGTTTTGCTCACCCCGTCATGGGACCACCATTTCAGGTACACGAGAAGACGGCGCTCCTTTGAGGCCTTTAGTACGAAGAAGGCCGGGTTGTGGCCTTGAGAAGTATTTTTGTACAATATAATAGAACAATCTAGTTTTAATATACTTTGGCAAGTAAAAGAGTTGTACATCAAACTCTTGTAAAATATTATAAAATTTTGTATATTTGTAAGAAAAATATACAAAAAGGCAACCATGAATATTCTGCGGGTTAATAAATTGTCAACCGGACCCCGGGATTTTGGAGTGTCATAGCATGATATCTGAATATACGGACCCTCGGGTTTTGGGGCGTCTCAAATATATGAGTCTAATAAGTAATAAAAAGTAACAACCTTTGGGTTTACTAACAGCTCTAAAATGTGGAGCAAATTATGGTAGATAGTAACTCTAATAATAACAAAATATAGATTAACATATGTCATTAGCATAAACAAACTACTTGACTATTAAAAGTTAACATGCATATAAGTATAAATGATCTAACAAACAACAAGAAGCAAGATTTATCAGTTTGAGATATAAAAGGCATCAATGTGTGCCAACTTCCTCATCCATTGTGGGCATCGGTGACATTCTTCCAACTCTAATTGACTCGAGGGGTCATCCAGGGTTACACCATATTCTTACCCTCTTCCTTGTTCTCGTCCTCGTCCTCGCCCCCACCCTTGCCCATGCACATGTCATTGATCTTGAACTAGATAATCTCCTTGTTGAACAAATGGTATAGGAATGAATGGTGACAAAGTAATGAGTGGTGTTGTAGGTGGAGTAGATAACATCTCCATAGTAGATGACATAGGTATATAAAAATTAGGACCATTGATATAATAATATAATTATAAAATCCACCGGTATGAACTACAATACCTCTTGGATGAATGATATCCCCACATCTTCTTGTATCACCCCTTCATCAATGGATGGAAGTGATGTATCATCGATATGGAAGTGGTGATCAAGAGAAATATTTCCTCTATGTGTTCATATGCTACCACCTTCAATCTGCACTCCACCACCTCTAGTTCGCACCCCACCACCTTTAGTTCGCACCCCACCACCTATAGTCCTCACCCCACTACCCCTAGTTTGAACCCCACCACCTCTAGTTCGTACTCCACCGCCTCTTGTCTCTAAATCCTCATCTAATGATTGTCTCTCTATATCAATAGCATTTGAGTGGGGGAAAAGCAACCTATCGGCCTCATGTATTGCCTCTAAAGTGGTTGCACATAATTGATGAATTTCATCACGATGACCAATATTTAGAGTATGTGGAGCCATCCATTGATATATTTGTTATAATATGAGATTCTATTAGAGTTAAGAATGAAAATGTAAATATTTAGAAATTATGAAAGAAAGTTGAATAACAAATAAAAACCTATTATGACAAAGATTACTAGCATCTCTGATGAAGATTCATGTGGAGTAATAAAAAGGCGAGTGATGGTACGATACCACATCATATATGGGTGGTTATACCCAAAAGAAGTGGATGCTACATGAGCACTAACAAGATGATTTACACTAACTTCCCGTCTTTCAATATAGTAATGATGAATAATCTATTCTAAATCTTATCGACCCCCTCAGAATCATATTTATGTAATTTTGGTTTATTATTAAGCATTGTTGTATACATTACATCAGGTCCATATTGCCTCAAAAGTGATGAGTCTATACCCTTTCCACTATGTGAAACAAATAAGGGGTATTTGATCAACCATAGGATTAAGCAATAGTACAACGATCTAGTCTTGAGATGACATCTTCGATCCATTATATGGCTCTCATATGTCACGGAAAAAAGTCAAAATAACTCATATTATTTAGTAAAATTTGAAGTAAAAATTATTTAAAAAGACAAAAAAAAAATGTATTTGTTTCTCACCTACTCTGGCATGTGTCAATCAAGTAGATACCTGTTTTGGGGGAGCACATGCATAGGTGTCATGATAGTCTAAAGCTGTCCTCCTTTACAAAATAAATATATTATAAGTTTGTATATTATTTATTTATGCATATATGTGTCTATATAATATTTAAAATTAAAATGAATACAGCATGCCTAAGGTAAGCGTGGCAATGCACCATCATAATGGGGTTTTAAAATGTAAACGCCAAAGGTGCTATAAGGAATCTTTCTCGAGCCCACATTGTAATAAAATGAGAGGACTGTCATCATGTGCATCAATATGAATGCTTTCGACACATCTCGATATGTGAGCTAAGATAAGCACTACCCCTGACTATAAGTACCGGATACTCTAAAATCTTCCAAGTAATTGCTTAAAAGCATTAGATGCACCACATTGACCAGTTAAGCCTGCAAGAAAACCTCCATCAAGCGTAACATGAATGCAACATCTGGAGTCTGCAGTTCCACATCGACATCGGGGTTCTAATAAAGAAAAACCTCGACAACCAACTCCAGCAGTCTTTGTCGGATATGTGTCTTCGGGTACTACTCTAACAATGTATAGCATAACTCTCTCAATCGAACATATTGCTACCGCTGCGGAAACACCATCGATCGGTAAGCCCGAAAATACGCAACATCACGAAGTGTAATGGTACATTCTCCTTATGAGATACATGGAAAGTATGTAGGTCTCGATTCATCTCTCTATAAGTGTTGTAATAGATGTCATTCGATGAAATGAAACCTAATTTAGCAGCACCATAGAAACCCGACTTTCTACATATATGGAATAATGCAATGGCATCTAAAACCGCAAATACAAAGCTGGCTTCCTGAGGCGACAATGAAGCTTTCTAGTCTTGTTCACACTTATATGAGTAGAAACAATGTTTTCTTAATTATATAAAAGCAGAAGAATCTAGAGTCTGGATCCATGATGATTGTAATTCCTGCATCATAAATAATTTTATTGATTGTACATCATATTGAAATGACATTATTGAAAATATATCAGCAGAGTGATGATGTTATAAATAAAATTCAGCCTGTAGTAAATTTTATTTAAAATTTACAATCTCGTGAAGTTGGTATTTTGAAGATTGCCCTCTCTTAGGACATTTACGACTATTGTGACCCTCTTGTTGCAAAATTTATCTAAACTTTGGCGCCAGTTCTCTCGATCATTTCGTTCTAATTCTTGATGACCTTGGTGTTCCCTGCATCACGTAATAGAATTGATTAGGATGAACAATCGAAAAAAATTAGATAGGCCAATAGCTGGTGTGGAATAGGATTGAATTTTGGTGCACAACAACAGCTTAATAAACATCCATCTATGTGTTTTATCAACAAATTGCAATCATAATCCTTAGACATGCACTTATAAATATTGTACGTATGAACATAGGATACGGAAATGATTCCCATTTGTTACAAGTGCATGTTCAGCTATCTTCACAGCACATATTATTTCACTTTATCCATATGACTGTGAGGAACGTTGTCGCCCGAATATCTCATCTAGACAATGAAAGCTTGTGACAGTGTGTCCACTAGCCCTTGCCTAATACTTTGTTATTTTGTTAATGGCATAAGAAGTGTATACATCTCCATTTGCAATTCAACTTTGCATTTCTGCTCGATGAGTTTCAAAATAAGAAACACAATGATAAAAAGTTAATCGAACAAGAGCAGTGATAGGTAACATCTAGCCTCATATCATTTATACGCATTCAGTAATATTTGTGGTTGTCGCCATATCGATATCCTCCATCATGTGCCCAGTCCATTTCTTCATGTCAACTTGGAAACAATTCTAAGCACTTTTCGCCTGACTGTTTTAACTCATTCATACAAGACTCATACTTTCGTGGTTGATGTTGAGCTCCAGCTCTATACACCAAGTTTTTTAACATCTTATTTCTATATTTATCATTGAAGTTTCTTGCCACATGCCTAAGGCAATATTGATGATGTGCATAAGGTGGGGTCCATCCAACATTAGGATTTCTAACAGCAAATTCTATTTTTGCATGACGATCAGAAATAAGACATATGTCTTCCCTTTGTGTGACTTCACTTCTTAATGCATAAAGAAACCAAGACCAACTATCCATTGATTCCTCCTCAACTACTGCAAATGCAGGGGGGAATATATGACCATTAGCATTGATTGATGTTGCAATCAAAAGTTTCCCCATGTATTTTCCATATAGGAAAGTTCCATCTATTTAGATTATTGGTCTACAATGGCAATCCTTCAACATGCCCAGAAAACTGAAACACCGCATTATGAAGCATTGTTTCTTGTGGATTGCTAATCACGATCTTCCAAACAACCCTTAGTCAAAGGGTTAGTTAGTTTGTAATATCTGACCAATCTTGTAAAGCTTAGTAAGATTCATCTCATTCACCATATATCCTGATGATCGCTTTTCTCTTTGCTTCCCAAATCCTCTTGTAATGAACATTATAACCAAATTTATCTTTCATTATTTGATGCAATGCAAAGTGAGAATTAGTGTGATCACTTTGTCATATTTAATTTAGCGTGCAATGATGGAGCCCTATTGTGAGTGGTCTTATGATAGTTTAGGATAAACACAAGTGTGAGGACCTATGTACTTTATTATCTCAAATAAACCATGAGTCTTACGACGACATGCATGAAGCCGCCAATTACAACTCTCAGACCACTTTTTACACTTCATTGCCCACATATATGGCTCTGATTCAACAACAATCAAATGTTGATTTCTATTTATGGAATAACGCTTAACAGTATATTGTAAGTCTCCAATCTCAAACCCTTAAATAATTAATCTCTTTCATTCCATAATCGGTGCGTGTTGTGTGAAATCATGATGCAATATGAGTTAGTACATCCCAATTCCAATTGGTGACGAATAATGGGGGAACATGTTCACTCACAGAACAATGGCCGCATCATCTTAAATGTAACTCCACATTATCATCATCATTGTGGTAAGATATCCTTAAAATTTTCGTTGTCATCATAATTGGTTCAATCATTCCCTGCATTTCGACTCCATACTTGGGTTATTTCATTATCATAACTTTGAAAACTCATAGGAGAAGAGGTGTTTTCTTCAACCCTTTGTTGACTTGGACCTATAGCTTCAATATGCACTAGGGCAGTAAAGCCACTTAGCATATCATCATGATCTCTTGAAGAAGTTTGACAATACATTTTGATGGTATTTGGAGGAGGAGATTGTGCAACAACATCAAACATTATGCTCACGTCACCATCATCTCAAGTAGCCAGAGACATAAAATTATACGCCCATTTCATTGGAAAGGAATAGAATATCAAATATACGCCCCAAATTCACAATCAATCATTTCTGCATTAATATAAACATATTTGTGGTGTTATTAGCCATTGCCAAACCTATTAAAAAACAGCAAGAAATTTCTATTATTAACAAACATTATGATCATCATTGATAAATGATATAACAAATATGTATCTTGCAAAACTGTAATGGGTTTCTACATCAGCCTGAAAATTCTCTATGTCAACTCCTAATTTTCTTTCTAGATATCGTTTAATTCAAATTTGAGTTTTGAAGAAATATTTCTGTGAACAAAAAAATGTAATACCCTTTGTTTTCTTTATTTTTCTTGGTACTCGAAATCTAAATAAAGGAAATTTAAGACTATTTCTTTCTCTCCACTGTCGATGTCTAGCATGATGTTCCAAAAAACCTAATTGCTGCGGAAGATCCAAACGACTAGCCTCATCTAGCTTTAGGCCAAGCAATTATGACCTTAGACGATTTTACCTTAGAGTCCGCCAATCTACTCCTAGAATTCCATCTATTAAAAAAGACAACTTGGAAGTTTTAATTATTAATAAACATTATGATCATCATTGATAATAATATAAAAAATTGTATCTTGCATGCTATAAGTGATCATTCATTGAATTGGGAGGCACAGGAATGGAAAATTTTCCTATGCTTGATTAACCGACCAAAGTCGACTAGAGTAGGAATTTGGGCCGACTTAGCCTAATGAAGCTCATAGGCTATTAGACCTAATTTTATTCAGTCGATGTTTGGTCATTGACAGGCCCTAGGTGGTACTATTCAGAATCAAAATGGGCTAAAATAGTCAAAACGTTAAAAATAAATTTTACTTTTTAAATATTTTTATAAAATTAAATTTTATTTAAATAGCAATTGTTTTTAAATTGTTAAAGACTATATAATAAAATATATTATTACTTTTATAATATTATCTTATTTTTAATTAACTCATATAAGTATGATTTTTATTTTATTAAAATAATTAAATCACTATGAAAACTATTTAAATATTATTTTTTTATATTTTCAATAATAAAACATGATGAATGAAATCTTCAATGAATATACTAGGTTTTCCATAGTATATATTGATGATGTTCTCATATTTTCCAATTCAATAGAAGAACATTTCAAACACTTAAAATTTTTTCAAAAAATTGTCAGAGAAAATGGATTAGTAATCTCTGCAACAAAAATCAAATTGTTTCAAACAAATATTAGGTTTTTAGGATTTGATTTATCAAGGGCAAATTAAACCTATACAAAGAGCAATAGAATTTGCTAACAAATTTCCAGATGAAATTAAGGATAAAACCCTGACTTGAGGTTTCTAGGTAACAGCCTGACTATGTGAAATTGGGTTTTACCCCGAATCTTAGGATTTTAATTAAGCCTTCAAGGTTAAAGTGCTCCTGATACGATGAACATACGAGGTTATCCAAACAAGTCAAATCTCGGGTTAAGGAACTTATGTCTGGAATCCTACACTAGGAAGCCTTTCTATGTAGAAGGCAGTGCCTCGATATAGGTTATGGTGGGATTTTGAAACAAGATTTTCAAAACAAAAATTTCAATTGTCGATTTCTTTCTACGGGTTTGGAGTGGTCTAATTGAATTATTCAGCAGTTAAAGAAATTTTAGTATTGTTTATGCATACAAAAATTTCAAAGTGATGTTTTCAATAAAAATTTCTTTTAAGGGTTGATTGCAAAAGTCACGAAAGAAATATTACAAAGTCTCATTAAAGATTTGAGTTCAAACCTGTTTTGTAGATGGCAAACTATTTTATGCATTTTTATTTGAAATTGAATTTATCAAAGGAACTTCAAATGTTTACGATTTCCTTTCTGAGGGATTTTACGAGAAAGTAATGAGCAAAACAAGGATACCTATCAGACCTACCAAAGCTTCATATGCAATGCAAAAATCCCAAACTTCAAATTGTTTCGAAGTATTGGGAAAAACCCCTCAACCATCTTCTTCAAACCCTCAAAAATTTGCATACCATACAAAAGAATCTAGGCTTTTGCTCCAGATTCTTAAGCCTGATCATATATTAGCCTCTGGTGTTGTTATCACAAAAAAGATTTTTTAAAATGACAAGTATTTTATTTCAAACGAAATCTTAAGCAAAATAAGTGAGTTTGTTCTTGTAGATACGATGCCGTACAAATCTCGCATGTCAAAAAACCCAAAGGTAGCGACATTGCATATTAAATGCAAATTTTGAGTTTAAATGAAAAGGATTGGGATCAAAATCCTTTTACCCATAAAGATTTACGAACATTTTGATCTCGAACCTTTGATTTTTATGATTACAAAAATGCTTGAATGCAGTACTTTTGTATCGGGCCAAATTCTCATTCTGGTTTTAAGCTGGGATGAAAAAAATACGAAAAAGTTTCGAGTGGTTTAAGGGAATGGTGGCTTTTTTTGTAGGTGCGGCACGATATTTTGTCCTAAAATTCATAAATCTTTTGAATATTTCAATAACGGTGAAGCTTCTTCCCTCTTTTGAAATATTTACTCATTTATTTTTACGTGCTTCAGTTTAGAATCCTTGGATTCTCTTTGTTGGGACTTTTTGTTACCTCATTTCTCAGCAATGCATTCCCTCGTTGTTGGTTAGATTAAAATCAAATAGTGGCCTTTAGAAAGCACTCAAGCCAAACTTTTGAATCCCAATCAAATCGGATTGAAACCCAGCGAGCGAAGAGAAGCCCTCGAAGCGAAAACCGAATGTACCATTCTTGTCTCGACCTTTGCAGGCCCGACTTCGCGGCCCCAGTGCTCTCTGAATTATTTCTGCGGTGGCGTGGGGGCTGTCTCGAAAGTCAAATGACGTTGAGACATTGTCAAACTTCGTATTTCGGACTCGAGCTGAGATAAGGGAGGACCTGACGAGGCCATTTCGGCCCAGCTTCCTCTGTGAATGAAGACATGTGCCAGTTCATATCTTCGTGGTAGCAGAGATCCAGCGTTTTAGCGGGTGCTCGCGGAGAAGCGCCACGAGTTCAGCTTCAAAGTCAAATTTTTACACTCTCCTGCAGATAGATTTGAGGAAGAGATAGAGAAAAAAAATTGGTCCTCTAGTAGATTGCTCCACACAAAGACCTTAGGCAAAGTGTGTGATGTGTGGTGTCTCCGCCATCAAAAAAGCAAAAGTTAGGATTAAATCAGCATTATACTTTTCATAAAGCAATCTCCGCTTGAAGAAAAGTGGCGACTCGTTTGTTAAATACCTTGCCAGTGAGATAAGATTAGCTCTTTTGAGTCATGTGATGCATTGTGTGAGCCTCAATTGTGCTAATGGATTATGAATTAAGTCGAATTTTCTATATAAGGAGGATGTCTGGCTGTTGGCGGGGCTTGGCTTGAGGAGAGAAGGGAGAGACTAAGTGAGAGAAAACTTGTCTGCTAACTCATTGTATACCAAGCTTTTCACGATCGAGCTTTCTTAAAGATTATAAGTTTTAGTTAAATAATTTTATTCGAATTTTAATCTTCATTCTTTTGATTCAAAATATTTGCACTTAGTGTTTTAGTTGTAACTCTTATTCGATTTGCGTGAACAAATATTTTCAACTTCAAATAGTATAGCAATTGGAAACTGAAACCTCTGTTATTCTGAGTGGAGTTTAAGCGAAACCTCCATAACTACATTGTGTAGTACTATTGTAGGTTTTATCATAATTTTTTTAAGGGTAATTTTTTATGAAATGGTTTTTTCATCTAGTCTGAATATCGGTTGAATGTGATAAACGGATAAAAATAGATATGGTAAACAGATATATGGAACAAGAATAGAGAAAAAATAAAATTCTATTTTTTTGAGATAAAAATAAAAATAATACATTATAAATTAACTTAAATAAAAACTAAAGTAAAAAATACTTATGATATGTTATGTTGCTCTCTAGAAATGTAAAAAAGATGAAGTTTAAAGAAAATGGAAAGATGATAGAAATTGCAGAGAATGGAAGAAGAAGAGTAGTCTTGGACTTGGGAGAAAATGGGAGACAAAAAGATCTAAAGAAGAGAAAATGAAGTGGGTGAGAGATGATGTGAAGTGTTGCACTGGTTAGACTAGGCTATGAAGGGAGCTGAGGAGTTCTTTAGGGAGACGGTGAGGATAAGGTATTGTCAGACTTCATTAAAATTTTAATAATAAAAAAAAATTGATTCTCTCAAAGTTTTAAATTCTTTCACTTACAAACATTCAATTTAATGGAATTCAAAAATAATAAATAATTAAATTTTGTAAAATAATAATAATAATAAAATTAATTAAATTTTTATTTTATAAACTACGTAAGTAATTTTTAAAAATATAAATCGAAGAGAGAAACAATAAAAATTTTAAGAGATAAAATTTACAAATTAATATAATTTTAATATCAAATACTAAATATAAATATATAGTTGTCAAAAAAAATACCAAATATATATTTTTTATAAATATGATTATTTATAAATAATTTATCATGATAACTATACTTATACTATATATATTGAATTTATCAAATAAAATTAGTGTCGTTTTGTAATACATTCCTTTATAAGCATTTATATATCATTATAAATATATTATATATTTATTTTAAAATTTGTTGGACATACTTTTATAATAAAAATAATGTGAAGGATATGTCACTAAAAAATAATAAAAGATAAAGATTTTTTTTTAAATATAAAGATAAATTTTTATATGCAACATATATTGGTTTGTTAATTTATTTATATAGATAAGTTATTTGGCCTTTTTATTTTAGAATTTTTATAGCCCAAATTATAATATAAATTGATTGCATTGATCGATGTTAAAATCTTATCTATTAAAGTTCAAATTTTTATTAAAAAATCATTTATTAAATAATAAAATTATTTTATTATTTAATAAATAAAAAGTGTAATAGTTAAATTTTAATTAAAATAGTATTTAAGAGTTTGTATATTCAAAAAATTAAAAATAAAAACATAATTATTTATTACATATAATTATTTATTAAAAATAAGTTTTTTTTTTTATAATAGTTGTTTCTTAATCGGAAGTAGAAAAAAATCGGGAAGTAAAAATAATAATAAGAGATAACGATCAAAATATCCATATTTTTTTATATTAATATATCATTTGATAAATAATATTTTTTTAATATTAAATAAGGTATATTTTTAAAATATTGTTTATAAATAGTATATCATAATTTCTATAATTATTTTATATACTAAAATTATATAAGAAAATAAATTAATTTATAATACATATATAAATATATATATTTAAAATTATTATATTTATATATTTTTTATTTTTTAATAAGTAAGAAAATGATGTATCATTAAATTATTAAAATATTAAGATAAAGATAAAAATATATTTATAATAATAACTATAATTTAAAATTTTTTTCAAAAGATAATTTAAAATAATAATTTTTTTAAATAATTTAAAATAATACTTTTTTAACAAATAATTTTAATCATAAATTCAATTCATATTAACATCAACATATTTATAATAATTTTATCATTGAATTATAATATAATAATTTATTATTAAATTATAAAAAAAGTTGTTGCAAAGATTTAAAAAAATATATATGAAAAGAATAGTTGAAATCGTCTTTTCGAAAGACGAGATGTCAGGCCCCGACCTCGTATCAATGGACTGTTTGGCATCTACCAACTGACCACAACCTGCAAAACAAACAAGAAGGCGACGGTGGTATTCTGTCGCCCCTCCGATAGCAAAGTTAGTTTTTTCAAGACTGAGGGCTAGAACAACATTAATCTCAATCAAGAATCATCTTATTCAAGTGTGATTTGTTTCTTTATGAGAGAGGTGACCAACTTTCCCAGAGAGTGGATTTATTCTTCCCTAAAGGTAGGGAAGGTGGCTCTTATTTTAAAATGATGACTCGTTTCTTATTTTTATGTAAATCGCCATCCCGACAGGCTACCGAGAAAGTGCCTTCCTATTCGCTGGAGGTGGGACCTGCTGTGGGAGAACTTATATTTATATCATGGAAGAGTCATCGCAATTGCTCGTGAAGTTGCCGATCGGGAAGGAAGCATCCTGATGAAGAGGCATCCGAATGAGAGGCGCCGCACCGGACGGAGGATCGACCAGGGCGCCCCCGCCGGCCGCTTTGGGCCCCTGTCCCATCGGGCACCCCGACGAGATCGCCCCGCTTTTCCGGGCTGGCCTACTGGCTCGGTCCTATCAGCGCCTCGACGGATCAACTGGTGTTCCCGGGTCGGTCGGGCTTGGGCCTGGTCCCATCGTGGTTTCTGGCCGGGCCGACCGCTATAGGCACTAGGCCCGGGCCCATGGTACTCACAATGCCCCCCTTTTTCCTATCGGGCAGAGCGATCGTCCCCGGTTGTTAGGACCAAAACATATAGACCAAAAATCTCCTAGAGTAAATCATTTTAAATTTTGGTTTTGGCCTAATATACTGCAAGTGCACAGGTCGACAAGTAATAAAATGGATATAAGTCCAGATATTTAATCCCATAGAGATCTCAAGAATTTAGATCAACTACCCCCGACCACTCAAGCTCCATACTATTTGGACTATAACATGACATTGTGTTCCAACTTAAGAAGCTGTTAAATATACAAGTATAATGAAAAAGAATGATCAATCTAATAAACTGGAATCTAAAGAATAAAGAATAATGAATGGTTAAGAAAATAAATGGAAACTGGATAGTTATCTTTTAGAGGACACATCAAGAATACTGCTATTGTGAAGTATCAATTCCTGTAGTTAACGCTGATAAAATTTCTTGTGTATTTCAGGTTTTAAAATCTGTCCAAGGCATTTAGCAATACAGTTGGATCTCTCCACACTCCATAAACATTATCTAATTTTCCCGATTCTTTCAAGACAAATTAGATGATTACTTTTAATCTGGGACTTCACCCGGTATTTTTCGTAAATACTTCATACCCATTTTATGGATCGTAAACCTTAGCCCTGCCATCTACACAAGGATATACAACTTCCCTGGTTGCTCTTCCTCAAAATTAATTAGATCACCCTCTCCTTGATTAGATCTCGCCAACACGGGATCATTTCACTATTTGAATTGGAGGTGAACTCTCTGCTTGTTTAAATTGATAACTCATTCAACCTATTCTTGATTTCAAGTGAAGAGGATTTATCTGAGTAAACTTACAAAGCTCAGTAGATCTCTAATAGCAGGTTAATATACCATCAAAGAAATGTTCATAACTCTCAGGAATGCCTTCTCTGTGTCACGCAGAGGGCCTCCTTGAAATCAGAGCAATGAAACAAATCTTAAGACGGGTATAAGAAACTGATAATCAGATCAAACACATTAAAACCAAAACCAGAAGTAAATTCATAAACCCACCATGCCGTTGGAAACAACTACGGAAGATAAATTATACCATAGCATTCACTCTAATAAATGAGTTTCTCAATTAATCGAATTACACAACATAAAGATTCTTCTCGATCATAAGAACAATCGCACCTGAAACCCAAGTCTAATCTTAAATTTGTCCGAATCCTTCAAAACATTCCGTAGTAATTTGAAAAGAATGGAATTCTCGTATTCAGCTTCTCGCTTCAAAACGAAAATATCCCGTATCCGAAAATAAAACAAACAAAGAAAACAGTGTCAATCTAATCTATAACACGACGGAAATGTAAAAAGAAAATAAAAGAAAAGAAAAAGAAAAGAAAAATAAAATGAAGCTCTCGGGCTACCCGTGATCTTTCGCTCTCGTCGCCACCATCAGCTTTTCTCCCCGGTAGCCGCTATTTATGCGGTTTCTGGCTCCTAATTCCAATGAATTCTTTTTGTGGATTTCAAGGATCGCCCATAAACATCGTTTCGTGTCAAGTACCTCAAATCCCTTGTCGCGACATCAGTTAGTTTGACACTTTAAAAGATTTATCAACAAGTCCCGACATTCCCCCTTTGTTTCTTCTCCCCCTTTTATGGCATCTTATGCCTCACATCAACTTTGTCGCATATCAACTTAATCTCGCAGCCTCTTAATCGGAGCCAGCCTCGGCGTCGCGACATCAATCTCTCGTCAGCGCATATCAAATTTTTCGCGTCTTTACAAATTTTCAATCGTAAACTTCTCTTATGTCGCTACATCAATCTCTCGTCGCTTACATCAACTTAAGCCTTCACGTGCATGTTTAACTGTGTCTTCTTATGTCGCTACATCAATCTCTTGTCATACATCAACTTAAGTCTCTCGCATGTTTTTAATCGGAAATGCTCCCGGCTGTCGCGACCTCAATCAAGTTGTCGCGACATCAACTATATGTTCTCTGGAAAGCTTCAACCGGTGCTTTTGGTGTCACACGCCCCCTTCCGTCGCTACTACAAATTAAGTCACAATAGTTTCATCTTTTCAAACCCTCGTTGGCGCCTTCAAGGCGCTTCTCTCGTCAGCACTTCCATCCTAGCGACATCAACCTTGTCGACATCCCACGCCGTCGACATCATTCCTAAGCCCGTTAGTCCTCACCGACTAACTTGTGATCCCCGCTGCCACCCATCAAATTTCCTTCAATTTTCCGATGTCGACCGCATAATCGGACTATGCAAGCCCAAAACCGCACATTAGTTAACAATTGTTTCATTTATGCCCGCTGCTATTTTCTCGTGATTTCTTTACTCCACCAATTGCCTACTTTTTCTCGCTTTTTCTTCTTTCTTTCACACTCCCTCGTTAATACCAAATTATGAGTTTCTTCATATTTCTCGCATATTAATTATTCCTTCGGGATGAAATCAAACAAAAATGGATTAAAAATATATGACTTTAAGCTCATCAAACTCCCCTTAAACTTAAAGTTTTGTCATTCTCAAGCAAGGAAAAGAAAGAATTGTTTGTCCTCAAACAAATAAGCGACATTTTTTTTCTGCTCGCTTTTGCAAAGAAAGGGGCCAATTTAAGTGAAATACAAGGAATGCATTGTTTTCATACCCAAATTCTTCAAGTCCAGCTCAAGGTTAGTTTTTAATCTTGCATAAGCTAAAACTAAACTCGTTGAAATTGTTTCCTACCTAACAACACAATCATTAGATCCTGAATAATAAATTATTTTCCTTCTCATCTTCATAATGAATCACTTAACTCCCAAAGTCCTTCACGCTGATTGTTTCCATATTTTCCAAATTCACAGGTTTGTTGTTCATTGATCTCCACTAATGTAGGTAATTCCATCCTTCAAGATCAATCGTGCCCTGGGCTTATATTGTTAGGCTTAGTAATGGGTAGGATGGAAGGAATTTTTAGGTTAAGATTACCTTGAACCTTTCTTTCCTATTGCCCTTTCTTCGTAGTTTCTTTAATAACTCCCCTAAACTTCATGTTTGGGGCATCTCTTAAATTGCTTCAATTCAGAACTGTATGCCCCCTATTTCTCACTTGTAATTCAACTGGGGGAATTTCCTTTGTTTGTCACCATTCAGGGATAGTGCAATGTTTTACCTTTTTAGGCTTTCTAATACTCTTAGCGAACCAAGCAGAGCTCATACCATATGGTATTAGGGTACTAGGTGTTGAAACACCCCTAAGAACTTAATTGTTCAAGAGAGTTAGGCCAAGATAGAACTATCCTATGTTTCTTTCTCATTTCTATTGCATTTTCCTCGCTTCTTTGCCTTTTTTCTCCTCCTTGAGTTTCTCAAAAACATATACCCCCAAACTTCATTTCCTTTTCTTCCTCCTCAATTTCGGGGGTAATCACAGGTTCTTACCTGGCTGATTAGATTTTTTTTTTTTTGGATGGCTGGGTTTCCACACACATTTAAAAAAATCACTTTTTGTTTGGCTCACTGGAAATCTGTATATGCGCAAGATATGAACAGAGACATGGCTAGAATGGCTCAAACTATCCAAGAAACGGCTCGCATCATCTCATACCGGATCACCTAGGATTCTCCGCCTCAATCAATAATCTAACAAATTTAGAATTCGACTGTATAGTTGTGACTAACCATAAGGATTTCCTTGACTCATTTTTGCTATGAGTAGTTAAATTAATTGATATTCAACAGTTCCTCGACTTAACACTGCTCGTACTTACAAACTCAAAAATCTGTTTGCTCTTCTATCAGACATCTTCCTTAATTCGACTTATCAGCTTAGACTTAAGTCACTTTTGCACTTTGTGTTTCAATTAAATCGTATTCATTTAGCCCTTAACTCTGCAGATTTTGTCCGTATTTCCCAAATTATTCCTAATCTAACTCCGTCTATCCAATTCAAATTTTCATTACATCTCAAAGAATTTTTATTCTCAACTAATTCTACTTTTATTTTCCCAACTATAACCACAAAGCAACACAAAAGGTAATAAACCAAAGTAACACAACACCAATCTAAATTTATCATTTTGTTTCGATTCAATTGCAAATGTCGGATGGGCAAAAGTACAGCTTGTGGAGGATAAGGAAGGTCAATAGAGGAAACTTTGCTTCTTTTTTCGGTGTTATAAGAAGATATTAGTGGGGATTCAGTTCAGTATTTAAATGAGGCTGGAAATGGAGGGAATTTCATTTCCTTCTTTCCTTTCTTCTTAGTTTCCTTTTCATTTGTTCTTCAATGAAGATCTCATTGAGAGATCAACCTTCTTGTTTAGCTCATCTTGTCTCTTCCCAAGCTATTCACCGTGTTTTCCATTTCAAATTAATATCTAAAAAAATTTGAGAAAGATTGTTAAAGAATCAAATCCAAATTTTCTAGCCATTCTCTCTGCCTGTAGGATTCAGCATCCTTTTGCTTTGTCTTTCATCATCCCAGCTTTATTCTCAAATCTTTTGTAGAGACTTGTATAAAAAATTTGAATCCTCGATTGCTCTCCCCAATTTGGCTTCCCGTCTACCTCCTTTTCTTCATGATACAGGGAGCTGAGAATCACGCCAAACTGATTGTTATAAAAAGCTTCATGACTCAAATTTGAGTTTCGTAGAAGATCGCGATCTCTTCCTCTTCATTTCTTTCTCAAGTCCTCTCTTGTCGTCAAGAACCTCTTTCATCCGTTTCCTTTTCTCTTTCAGCTTCTTCCTCCCAATAAGGCGATCTCTTCTTTTAACTCTTTTTCATGTTCTTCCCAATCTGTTGCAACTTCCACTTTTTCCCTTCCTTCCATCTTCTCTCCTCGTACGGTATCGAGGACCTTCATTATTGAATTAGCCTCTGTACTCTCGAGCTTTCCCGCTTCTCTCGAATGTCTCTTCGCTTTTGCATAGGGGGAGAACTAGCTAAGGGAGGAAATCTATGTGCTTCTTTTCATCCTGCCCCTTCATTGTCTCGCAAATGTGAAAGTGGCTATTTTCGTGGAGGAGTTTCGGTTCTCTCTTTCTTGTCTTGCAAATGAGCTTCTTCTCTTGTTTCAATCAACACCCTTTTCTTTTGGTTTCCTCTGTCCCTTGCTCACTCCCCGTCAAGAGGGAGTGGTGATGTCCTAGGGACTCTTCTTCTTCTTCCTGCACTCCCTCTTCCACCCTTGCCTTTAAACATAAAACAGCTTATCATACTGGGCGAGGGATCAGCCCTCTCTTATTTCCTTCATGGTACCTCATTATGTAGTTTCGCAATTATTATCTTAAGATTGGCTTCATTGCATTCTTTCGTAATAGTATACAAAGATAATTGCTTCCTCGCTTCTCTCAATTGCACACATGTTGGTTGGGACCAAAACAGAGGCCAAGAAGCTGAACTATACTCCTGAAGCCTCCTCTCAAGATATTTCCCCGCCTGTGGTTTTTGGTCCTCCTTCCTCTGTCTCCATTGTGCTTTTCCGCTGCTGAGCTTTTGGCAATCTTCTTAAAATTGGGTTTTCAAGAGCTTTTGAACTTGGACCCATGCTTGTGCCCTCGCCATTCCATAGGCCTGCTAATGGCCTTGGCTCCATATGGTACCCACACCCTCCTAATTTTAAACACAAATGGTTGTCTCTTCCCGCTCTACTCAGATTCGAATAAAATTCTTCACCACCGCCGTAGCCTCGACTTTCATGTGCCAGAAAGCTTCCCAACCCTCTTTGTTCAATCATCTCCCTTTGAAAGGGGATATAGGTTTCGAATCTTCTTTCGATACGAACCCTTGTTGGGTACAGTGCTTCTTCCAGCTTGAATAAGCTTCCTCGACACAAAATCTTCTACTTCTTCTCTCTTGCTTTTCCTTTCCTTTTCGCCTCTTTCTTAAATCGCTAGTTTCTCTCGTGCTTCGCGGCATCTCTTCCATCACTTCCCCGTTTGAATTTCTTCTTCTGCTGCACATATCTCTCCATGATCTCTTCCGTGTTAGGGACAAGGGTTGAGGTTTCCTCGCCACCAAACGGAAGGAAAGTTTTTCTCAAGATTTTGAGAGCTGTGGTTTTTTTTTTTTCGAGAATTGAGAATCGGGAAGGAAGGGAGGATGAACCAAGCTGAAATGGGAGCTGAGTGGGAAGAAGTTTCCAACAAAGCCTAAAATTCAATCAAGTTTTTGTGGGCTACTTATTATTTCATTAAATTCCGTTTGTCGCGACATCAATTCTCGTTTCACTTTATTTAAGAAAATTTCGGTGCTTACTTGATTAGGTGAGTCATCGGCACAAAGACTTTTTTTATGTCGCGACATACCGTATGTCACATATACAGGTTTTTTTTTTTTCTTTATGCTGCTACTCACCCATGTCGTGACTTATCATTTTCAAGTTTTGTTTCTCACGCGGTAATTCATGCTCCTTAGTTTAATGAAAACAAAACTGAATTCCTTTATTAACTTATACTTGCATTTTATTCAGAATCTCAAAGTGCAAATTCAACAAGCACCACCCTATATCTCACAGCCTGGTTTAGGATAGCACTTCTTACCATGTCGTGACCTTCGCAAGTCACGGAGGTATCCCGATTACTTTTCTCACTCATGTCTTCAATTCTTGCAGACGATAACGCATGATTCAAGCAAATTTAATTAAACTACAATTAACTTCTCAAAATTAAGTCTATCTTTTATAAGAACTAATCCAAAACAAATTACAGCAAAAAAATCTAAATTTAAAAGCGTAAAACTAATTCTCCCGTCAGCTTCCCATCACCGCTTCGCCTTTGAGTCCTTAACTCGACTTTGTCGCTTTTAGTTCTTCTTCTTTCTAGATAACCCGCCGGGAGCTCTTCCACTCTTCCT
Organism: Tetrastigma voinierianum; assembly: GCA_016808115.1. Classification (NCBI taxonomy): domain Eukaryota; kingdom Viridiplantae; phylum Streptophyta; class Magnoliopsida; order Vitales; family Vitaceae; genus Tetrastigma; species Tetrastigma voinierianum. The sequence goes on along the minus strand of JAEQBH010000997.1, from coordinate 7,165 downwards.
CCCCTCGCTAGATAGTGCTTCGCCTTGTCCACGACCTTGAATTCTCCTCCGGGTGATTACCCCATTACACACCGTCTCCAAATGTATCGTTTGACACCACCGTGTACGTCTCACCCATTTGATTTCAACTTTCCCGGAAACAATTTCGCCTAGAATTAAACAATAGAACCCGTCTCCGCTCCGAACTCTTTCCCTCAGATCCTTTGATCATGCCATTTCTTTGTCTTATCTCTTGTAGATTCTAAAGATTATCATAGGTTTACTAATTCTTCCACTTCGTGATAAATGAAGCACCCTCTTCCCTTGCGCTTTAAAATCAAGTTCAACTCTGATGGCCACTGCCTTGTATTCTAATTCCGTATTTATTAAGGGTTTGCCAAAACAATTATGTATGGAGATATCTCCAATGGGGTTTTTAGATGCACCCCGTAGTTTCTCCAAAGTGTATCATCAAGTTTGAAGACCAATCCTTCCCGGCTGAGCTCACAGCCTTTCAAGTATTCTTTTAATCTCCTCAGGCCGCTGTCCATGTCCTGGATGATAAGCTAGACTCATTACATGCTTGATCCCATACCAAGCCATGAGTTTTGCAAATATTTTGTTTGCAAATGGCTTCCCCATCACTAATGATAGCTCGGGGTGTTCCAAATCGCTTCAAACATTTCTTTGCAAGAAGCTCACAATCGTATTAGCATCATTCCTTGACAAACCACTGCTTCACCCATTTAGAAACATAATCAATCAAGCAACAGTGATGCATGTGTTCCTAAATGACGGGTGGGAATGGTCCTATAAAAATCTATTCCCATACATCAAAGATTTGCACCACCAAGATACTTTAGGGCATTTCATTTCATCGATATTTCCAATCTTTTTGGCATCTATCACACAATTTAACCCACTCAAAGACAATCTTCCGAAGATAGTGGGCCAATAAAATCCAGATCGATATCTTATGAGTCGTTTTTCTCCCCTAAAACGCTTCCATATGGTGATGTAATGTATCTTATTCGTAATGTTTCGTTCATTTTCCGGCACACATCTTCTTATTATCCTGTCAATACCTCTTCTTGTAAATAATAGTGGATCATCCCAAATATAACACTTCATTGCCGCTCGAAGCTTCACAGAATCGACTCAAGGAACTCATCTTGGCTGCTTTCAAATAGTTCACAATATCACATACTCATGGAAGTTGGAAGGAAACTTTAAAACGCTTGTCTATCTAAGTTCTCTGTTAATATTACTTTCTTCAAGAAGGTTTTCTACTGATAAGTGATCACTTATCACATTTATCACACCCCTTATCCTGATTTCTAAGTCAAACTCAAGTATAATAAAGTAGCAATCTATCTTATCGATCTTGGCTTAGATTCCTTCGATAATTGCATTTGATTGTTGCATGACTCGTATGAATAATAACACATGGGATCCAAAACAATATTGCCCGAATTTTTCACAAGAAAATAATATGGCTAGCATCTCCTTTCTGGGTTGTTGAATAATTTTCTTCGTGTTTCCATCAAGGTTCTACATAGTATATGGTCCCTTAATATTTTCTCCTTTCTTTGCCCTAGGATCCCATTGCAAAATCACCTATGATCACACATTATTTCAAATTCCCCGATCCTATTCAAAAAACATTATAGGTGTTGAAAACCAATTTGATCTTGATTCTTCAAAAGTGTACTTCTCTGCAGGAGTCATCAAAATTAAACTCAGATTCTTCTCCAAGACCGCATAGTGTCCTGCTATTTTAGAGTTCTGATGAATCTCCTATAAAATCCAAAGATGCTCCCGGCAAAGCTCTTTTTTACCCTTACCTGGTGGTAGGTGGTGCAAGAGTTTTGATAATGGATACCTTGATCGTCCACCCAACTGAAGAGTAAATCTTATGCTCAAGAATTGAATACACTTCCGCCACTGCTAAACAGTATTTTTCCCAATCTGCCATAATGCTTGTCTTGGCATCTGAAGCTAATCGTTTCCGTAAGCCTTCAAACACTCCATCAAAAATGGATCCATACAAGAAGTCATCCATAAAAATTTCGCCAACTCCTTCAACTAAGTCCGAGAATATTGACATCATACACCTTTCGAATGTAGTAGAGTAATATACGTGTACCCCAAATGTGGCATCCTTCCCAAGGCAAAGGTACCATAAAGGGGCATGAATGTGGTCTCTCTTTTACCTCCGGTGCACAGCAATCTAATTGGTGATCCTCGACACCCATCCAAGAACAAAATGAAGGTGTCCCGCACCGCCCAACATCCGATCAATGAAGGGCAAGGAAATGATCTTTCCTCGGTGGTCGGTTCGCCTCAGAATCAATGCATACCTCCATCCCGTCACCGTTCTTGTTGGAATCAATTCATTTTTCTCTATCATGATCACGCAAGAAACCCACCCTTCTTTGAACCACATGGAATGGCTCACCCATGACTATCCTCAAATTGTATAGATAAAACTGTAGTGATTCAAGCAGCTGAAAGGTTCCCTTCCTACTACTTCCTTTCATCAATGATTCACTTCCTTTTGATGTTCTATGATGGTTTTGAAGTTTCTTCAAACAGACCAGGCATGTAAATTGATGGACTGATACCTTTCAGTTCTTCAATTTGACTAAGCTAGACTCTTTTATGCTTCTTAAGATTTTCAAGACTGCTCCTCAAGATCACTGAAGTCTAGTAGATAATTGTATCAGTTTTCTTTGGTGATTCTAAATAAGCATACTTCAAATGACTTGGCAACTCCTTCAACACTAGCCCCTTCAACGTTTTCGAAGACCCCCTTTTCATTATTTTCCCCTTGTCATTACTACTGTTTTGCTTTTAAGCTCAACACGCTTCTATAGAATGAAAACTGCTTGAATGGACAAATCTAGTATCATCTTCAATATACCGGGAATTTCATCTCTTTTCATTGGATAAAAATTTGCTTACTATAACTAATGTGAACATCAAGACAGAGGTTAGGCATCATTAAAATTACGTAATTTTCCCGTCTATGCCTATATTCCGTATGTTGATCAAGTTGAAAGTACTCTTCCTCTCCAACCCTCAAGGTAAGAACTCCTTTTGCATGCTCGATCAGTGGCAGCCCAGTGAGCTAAATGGTCTCCTAAATAAAGGTGGGTACTAGAATCTTTCTTCCATGTCCGTAATGATGAAGTCTATCGTGGAAACAAATTTCCCAACAAACATCTAATTACATCTTCCAAGACTCCTTCAGGGCTGCCTACCATCGACCGTCTCCGCCATTTTAAAGAGTAAATAGTGTGGAATAACCCAAACTTAATTAACAAAACAAAGAGGTATCAAGTTTTATACCGCTCTTAGGTCACAGAGAGCTGAATTCAAACTTCTCCAATGATGCAAGAAATTGTAAACCCTTGATCTTCATCTTTTCTCTGGCAAATTTTCTTTATCATGACTGAAGTAGCAAAGGAGATTCATAATCCTCTCTTCTACTATCTTTTTCGTCGTAATGTCTTTTCAGAATTTTGCATAGAGTGGCATCCGGGTCACCACGAAAGGGCATATCGATTCAAAGCTTCAAAGGCTTCTCAAAACCTTGCAAACCCATTCCTATCTTTGATTTCCAGCCTGTGAAATGGGACCGTAGGTCTAGAGCCTTGACATCTTTCCCGTCCACTCCCTCTTTCTTTCCAAGGCTTCTTCCTTTCCCTGCTTTCTTCCTTCTTTGTCACGTCATTTTTTTCATCTTTTCTAACTCTCCTTCCCACTCCTAAGCCGTACAACATGCAAGCCTTGATTCTTCTTGTGTCACTTGGGAAGGCATCTTTTCCTTCCTGGTTAGGTTAGCAAATTCCCGCCTCTACTTGTGTCTCAAGGTTCTTCAGATTACCGCCAGAACTGGTAATTCCTGAATTGGCAGCAATGTTTCACCTCAAGAACTTTGTTCTCATGAAGGTTCAATGTGCCTTCCTTGTTATCCCCTCATTAACCTGCAAAGATCCTCTTCAAAAGATTCCGGGCCCTTCTTCGACCCCGAGACCATTTCCTCGTTTACCTCTCTCGTGTCGCCGGAACCTCGTGGCCGTTGATAACCCCGTCGAGGGTTCGATCCATGCCTGGGCTCATAAGCTCCTCCACCATATGAGAAATTCTCATGGTTCCTCAATGTCAAGAGATGAATGTGGGCCGGGCAGTGTTAGTATTGGTTTGAAATGTTAGTTTCGGCTCACCCAGATACTTAACCTCTTTAGCATCATAGAATTGTTCTTCAAGTAGCCTCTCAAGACTTCCCTCTCAATAACTTCCCTCTTCAACCTAAGCCCCTATCTCATGGCAAGTGTGTGTCTTCCTTTCTCGTTTGTCCATCCCGTGCATAATGGCATCCAACTTGGCCTCCATGGTCATCATCTTGCTCTTAGCTCCATGATCCCTTTCCTCTCAAGAGTTTCCTCTGAAAACTGGCAGCTTTCTCATATTGCATTCGCCGTGTCTTCAATCACTTTTCACTCTTCAAGACTTTTCGCTTAAATGCTCCACAACATGAAGCATCAAGGATCCTCTTTGATATATCATTCAAGGCATGATATACAATGTCCATCCGAAGTCTTCGATCTATCCCCATGCATTGGGCATCTTCCTCACAACCGCTTGAATTGAATTCTTTCCTGGGGCTACATACAGCTTCATCTTCCCCCGGGCCGAACACAACGATTTCTCCCTCCTTCTCCTCGAGGTGAGGGTCGGGGGAAGAATCTACCAAGTAGGCCTCACTAACTCCTCCCAAGCATCAACAGAACCATATGGTAAAGATTCATACCATGTAGTCAGCCAGATTCTTAGAGAGAATGGGAATAGACGCAGCCGATGACTTCCCCCGGGTCTCACCCCATTCAACTTCAACGGACAAATTTATCCTAAGAAATCTTCCCAGTGCCTGCTTGGGGTCCTCGGGATGACCAGAACCGATGTCGGGACTACTGTAATTAGTGCTAGTTTAAGTTCAAATTATTTGCATCAATAGTTACCGGTCGGCCGATCGCAGAGTACTCATCTCGAATAATAGTTCTTAAGTCCCTCCATAGTATCAATGATCGAGGCCTTCTATCCGCTCTATGTACTTCATTCCGATCCTCGTCTTTCATCCGTCATGGCTGAGTTTCACTTTATCTTCTCAAGCTTCCGAGTGTTCTCCTCTAATTATGTGTCTGGCCGAATCGATCCGTGTCTCCTGCTTCCTATGCATTAAAATTTTGTCCTCGAAATCAAAACACACTTACATTAATAGATTGGGTCCTGACCAACAAATATTTTCAATATGGTTTGTTAAAGGTTAGTGGCTAAAATAACCACTGCTTGAAAAGCTATTTTTGTTCTTTTCTTCAAAATGTCCAAATTAGCATTTCCTTCTTTCGGGCCTCGAATATTGATTTAATAAATTCTTTCTGATCCCCTGCAATGGCGCCATAAACTTTGTTAGACAAAAACATATGCACTAAAAAATCTAGAGTAAATCATTTTAAATTTTGGTTTTGGCCTAATATACCGCAAGTGCAATGTGCCGATAAGTAATAAAATGGATATAAGTCTTACATCCCATGTAGATCTCAAGAATTTAGATCAACTAATTACTACTCAAGCTCCATACTATTCGGACTATAACATGACATTGTGTTCCAACTTAAGAAGTTTTATGAATATACAAGTATAATGAAAAGAACAGATCAATTTAATAAACTGGAATCTAAAGAATAAAGAATAATGAATGTTAAGAAAATAAATGAAACTGATAGTTATCTTTTGTAGGACACATCAAGAATAATTGCTATTGTGAAGTATCAAATTCCTGAAGAACGCCGATAAAATTTCTCAGGTATTTCGTGTTTTAAAATCATCTAAGGTGATTAGAAGTAAAGACAAAATTCGACTTCCACACTCCACGTCATTATCTAATTTTCCCCGATTCTTCAAGACAGTGAATACATGATTACTTAATCTGGACTTCCTTAACCCGGGTATTTTTCTTTGCAATACTTCATACCCATTTTATGGATCAGAACCTTAGCTCCCAAGTTATCGAACAAGGCTAGCGATATACAACTTCCCGGTTGTTCTTCCTCAAAATTAGAATAGATCACCCTCTCCTTGATTAGATCTCACTAACACTGATTGGTTTACCTATTCGACCGAGGTGAACTCTCTCGCTTGTTTAAATTGATAACTCATTCAACTCATTCTTGATTTCAAGTGAGAAGAGGATTTATCCTATAAACTCATAAAGCTCCAGATCTCTAATAGCGTGTTAATATACCTTCAAAGAAATGTTCATAACTCTCAGAATGCCTTCCTCGTGTCACGCAGAGGGCCCCTTGAAATCGTGTATAATGAACAAATCTTAAGACGTATAAGAAACTGATATTCAGATCAAACACATTAAACCCAAAACCGTATATAAATTCATAAACCGCAATTCACAAGTCACCGGAAACAACTAAGGCAGAAGATAAATTATACCATAGTGATTCACTTAATGGAAGCCGAAGCCACCATCAATTAAGCACAATACAGCATTCTTCCGATCATAAGAACAATCGCACTTGAAATCGGAAGTCTAATTCCCGTAAATTTGTCTCAACTTCAAACATTCCTGTAGTAATTTGAAAGAATGAATTCTCGTATTCACTTCCGCTTCAAACGATAACATCTGGATCCGAAAAATAAAACAAAATAAAGAAAAATAAAATAATTCCAATCTATAACGACTAAAACAGAAAAAGAAAATAAAGAAAAGAAAAGAAAAGAAAAAGAAATGAAGCCTTCGCTACCTGGGATCTTCTGCTCGGGCCGCCCACCGCCTCGCCTTTCTTCTCCCCTGGTACCGCTATTTTATGGTTTCGGGCCAAATTCTAATTCCAATGCATTCTTTTGATTTCAAGTGGATCGCCTATAAAGAATGCCGTTTCGTGTCGCTGACCTCAAATCCCTTGTCGCGACATCAATTAGTTTGACACTTCTCAGCAAGATTTATCAATGTTCCACATTCCCGTTTTCCTTGTTAGCATCTTGGCGTCGCGACATCAATCTCGGTCGCGACATCAACTTAACCCTCCGCAGGTTTCAATCAACGTTCCCGTGGCTGTCGCACATCAATCTTCGTCGCGACATCACCATGTCTTTGCAGCCTTTCAAC